>OW121749.1:21888683-22574933 GCA_933228765.1 Miltochrista miniata | reverse complement strand
TTCTGTTTCTGTTTCTGTTTCTGTTTCTGTTTCTGTTTCTGTTTCTGTTTCTGTTTCTGTTTCTGTTTCTGTTTCTGTTTCTGTTTCTGTTTCTGGTTCTGGTTCTGGTTCTGGTTCTGTTTCTGGTTCTGGTTCTGGTTCTGGTTCTGGTTCTGGTTCTGGTTCTGGTTCTGGTTCTGGTTCTGGTTCTGTTTCTGTTTCTGTTTCTGTTTCTGGTTCTGGTTCTGGTTCTGGTTCTGGTTCTGGTTCTGGTTCTGGTTCTGGTTCTGGTTCTGGTTCTGGTTCTGGTTCTGGTTCTGGTTCTGGTTCTGGTTGTGGTTCTGGTTCTGGTTCTGGTTCTGGTTCTGGTTCTGGTTCTGGTTCTGGTTCTGGTTCTGGTTCTGCTTCTGGTTCTGGTTCTGGTTCTGGTTCTGGTTCTGGTTCTGGTTCTGGTTCTGGTTCTGGTTCTGGTTCTGGTTCTGGTTCTGGTTCTGGTTCTGGTTCTGGTTCTGGTTCTGGTTCTGGTTCTGGTTCTGGTTCTGGTTCTGGTTCTGGTTCTGGTTCTGGTTCTGGTTCTGGTTCTGGTTCTGGTTCTGGTTCTGGTTCTGGTTCTGGTTCTGGTTCTGGTTCTGGTTCTGGTTCTGGTTCTGGTTCTGGTTCTGGTTCTGGTTCTGGTTCTGGTTCTGGTTCTGGTTCTGGTTCTGGTTCTGGTTCTGGTTCTGGTTCTGGTTCTGGTTCTGGTTCTGTTTCTGTTTCTGTTTCTGTTTCTGTTTCTGTTTCTGTTTCTGTTTCTGTTTCTGTTTCTGTTTCTGTTTCTGTTTCTGTTTCTGTTTCTGTTTCTGTTTCTGTTTCTGTTTCTGTTTCTGTTTCTGTTTCTGTTTCTGTTTCTGTTTCTGTTTCTGTTTCTGTTTCTGTTTCTGTTTCTGTTTCTGTTTCTGTTTCTGTTTCTGTTTCTGTTTCTGTTTCTGTTTTTGTTTTTGTTTTTGTTCAATAAAATTTTATTACAATTCCTGCACTAATTCATTGAAAGGAACTTCGTTCCATTCGGGTGTCCCTTGACACCTCTCAAGTTTTTTTTTTTTTCAAGTTTAATTTGATATATTAGGTCTTTACCTATAAAATTGCCGTTATGTTTGAAAAAAATTTTTTCATGTTTTTTTTTATTTGTATTAATCGAAGTAATCACCCATATCCAGCTCCAAATCTCATCGAGGCGATGCTTTTTGACCGATTTATTACCACAGATATAAAAGTAGACCCAACATTAGGGAAAAAAGCGTAACCATTACACACACAAAAGACAGTAAGTCGGCACCGAATCAAGTATTTCTGTGTGTTACTTTTTCACTCTAAAGGCGGCTGAACAGATGAGATTTAGAACAGGGATAAGATTATAGTCTAAAATTAACCAAGTGCGAGTCTGACTCGCGCACGGAGGGTTCCATCACGTTTGTGGCAGAGACCCTAATGATTACTACTTTTTTTATGTTTTAAGAAAGTAAGTATTTGTAATTCTAGCGGAGCAACAGAAATACATCATCTGTAAAAATTCAAATTTCTCGCTATCACGGTTCATGAGATACAGTCTCGTAACGGACAGACTGACACCAGAGTAATACTGTACAGTTTTTGCCCTTCGGGTACGATGGAAGCCCTAAAAATCAACACGAACTTTTATTGACTTAGGGTCCGTTCACACAGACCGGCTCGGAGAGCATCGGCACGCACTTTTCTTTTCACACCTTAGACCATATATCACGGGACTAGCCTTTGCGAACCACCGCATACAAAAATATTCTGCCAGTTTTCATCCAAGTGAAGGGGGAAACACAAAGACATATAAAATTTCATTGCATTTAAAAATGTATTAATCGACCAACGCGTAATGGCTGTTGTGTGTTAAATTTTATTGTACAGTCAACTACAATGAAATGTACTAGTTTAATCATATAAAATGATGTACTGATGTACAGTGCTTTTTATAAAGCCAAAAGACCAAATGGTCATGTGCAATGGCAGAAAACAATGCTTAAGTAAGGCGCATCCTGTGGTTAGATGATCTAAGTTTCACACAGACCGGATCGTGTACGATCCGAGTTGGTCGGAGCGGAGCCGCCAACTATTTCACATAGACCGGCTGGAAGCGATCCGTAAGCGGATGCGCTCGGAGCCGGTCGGATGCCCTCGCAGCCAGTCGGATGCACTCGAAGGCGGTCGACGTTCGTTTGGTTGGCCCGGCCCTCCCGGAATTTACGACTTCGGAGTATAGCAATCTACTGTACTCATCACCAGAAACATATGTACCGCTTTCTTTTTCAATGTAACTCTGTATTTTTGGAGAAAAACTCATGAAAAGGGGGCCGGGCCAACCAAACGCTTTCAGCTCGGCCCCCCTTGTATCTCGAAAAATATACAGCCAATTAAAAAAACACTTGAGCTTGAGAAATGTACCCCGGCATCTCGTTATACGTTCCAAAACAGATTTTGTATATTCGTAATATCAAACGATAAATCGATGTAGAAAGGGGACCGAGCTGAAAATTTTTGATAAGAAAATACGTACAGAAGGACAAAAGATTTTTATTAAAAAACTATAAATATAGAATCTACACATGGTAAATATCATATGTACCGCCTTAGTTTCTAATAAAACTTGCTAAATTTAAAATAAACACCAACCTCAGTTCGTTCAGCTCGGCCCCCTTTAAACGTCTATAGCTTCTAAACTATGACATGTTTCGCTACGAAAAAACTATTTCCTGACTCATATAAAGGAGTACATTCCTTCTAGTTTTTCTTATTTAAATTAATTAGGGTTCTGTGAAATTAGTATTTGAAAAGATTAATGGGATCGAAAATATCATACAGGATAAATGATAAGGTGACCATGATTTAGAAAATAGTATTTCTAACTGTAAAATTGCGAAAAGTTGTTTAGCCGAATGCTTTTTGCCAAATGAAAATTTGGGAAACATGCTTTGGCATGTGACACTTTGGATATCGTTTTTTGCCAAACATAAGTAAACCGCGTAAATCGTTAGTTATTTAGTATGCATTATGTAAAGTACCTAACCCTACACAATGCCTACTAAATGATGCAAAAAGAAAATCAATAAAATAAATCACTTTCGTCTTCTGAATCCAGATGTTTAGATTGAGGAGCCACTTCATAAATGTAACTTATAAGCTACTAGCGGATGTCACGCGGTTTCTTCCGCTTAGCTCCTGTTCTCGTGGAATCACGAGAATAAAATATAGCCTATGTTCAATGGGAAGAGAATAGCTTCCCAACAGTGAAATAATTTTTCAAATCGGTCCAGTAGCTTCGGAGCCCTTTCGATGCAAACAAACAGACTAATCCAATTAAGGATTATTCCGTTAATCCACCCCAAAAAATCCACCCCATGGGGTGGATAACCGGAATTACATGTTATGGTATGTCCGGAATTCCACCCCTTGGGTGGATTTCCGGATCTATTCATGATAAATAAAAAACGTCAAAAAAACAAATGAGAATCGAAAAAACAAAAATAAGATCGGCAAAACAAATGAAGAACGTCAAAACAAATGACTGTCGGATAAACAAATGATGATCGAAAAACAAATTAAGATCGGCAAAACAAATGAAGATCGTCAAAACAAACGACGGTAGGATAAACAAATGACGATCGAAAAAACAAATGAAGATCGGCAGAACAAATGAAGATCGTCAAAACAAATAACGGTCGAATAAACAAATGACGATCGAAAAAACAAAATATGAATATCGGCAAAATAAATGAAGATCGTCTAAACAAATGACGGTCGAATAAACAAATGACGATCGAAAAAAACAAATGACGATCGGCACAACAAATGAAGATCAAAAAAAATGGGTGCGTGTACTTATGTACGCGCGTGAGAAGTTATACTTCTTAAAAAAAATATATATATATATATTTTAAATATGAAAACAGTGATCAGAGGTGACGAGCGTATCAACATGCGCGACTAATATCGAGGTTCAATTTCTATTTTGTTGGTAGCTTTTTTTTCGAGACTTAATGAGCGGTTAAGCTTCATACTGTTAATTTTGTGTCACAGATCTTAAAATTTCACTCTCATCATTTTTTCATAACTCGCCTAAAGAAGTATAACTTCAAAAAGAAAATAGAATAAAATAAATAAATAAATATATAAAATAGAAGAAAATAATCTAGCTGCGATTGCAGCAAATCTAGACCTTAATGACGCTTCTCTAAAAATGTGCTTGTAGACATCACTGATCACGAATATACTGGTTGAATTTATAGTCGGTCTGGAACGGAAAGGTACAGTTTCGATAACAGAACCGATCGGAAGTGTCAATTTGAAAATCAACAAAAGAAAATACGAAAATGTCAAAATCTACGTCGTTTTCCGAAATCAAAATAAGAACTCGTTGTTACTCTTATTTGTTGTTAAAAAGTAAATAGATGGGGGGGGGGGGATATTATGTATGCTCATAATGTCGAAATTTGCTTTCACCCTTTTCATTTTTATCAAGATGCGATAACCATCCTAAAAAATAGGTGCAAGTAATTCTCGATCTTATTATCATGCATAATATTTATTTATTTTTTACATAGTCGTGATCAGTAATGTCTGTTATCGCCTAAAATAACATTTTTAGAGAAGTGTCATTAAAGGTCGAGATTTGCTTGCACCTTTTTTTTGAATGGCAATCGCATCTAGATTATAAAATATGGTCACCGTCAGAATGGCAGGTTGCCTGTGACAAACGAGTCCCAAAGTATACTCAAAAATTGCTACATGATTGCTTATATTTGCTACACATCTCCAAGAATTGCTACATATAATATACGTTTTGAGAAACAAGAATATTTTTTTGACCAGCGGTCCTGACGTTTAGATGGCTGGTTGCCTACGCGTTCAGCATGAAGGACGCAGAATTCCAAAACTTTTATTGCATGAATAATTGCTTAATAATTGCTTCATTCACGAATTTCAGGTTTGAGCTTCATACGTACATCATGTAAGAAAAAACAGCTATGACTGAAGAAGTGCCTGATATATTGGAATAGCAACAATTTGTGTTACTGCAGCGTCATGTTCTAATCGAGCAGGCGCTAATAATTAAGGTTTATTCTCACAAATTTAACCCTAAATATCGTCGTTGCGCCTGACAAGTTCCATATGTGCATTTTTTTGATTTTTCAATTTTTGCATAATTATAATCAATCTACATATGCTAGTAAAATCCGTTGAGTAATATTTAGCTTAGTACCGATTTTGCCATATTCCGTATGTGTTTTAAGCTTTGAAAAAAAACGTGATGTGCACACACGCACATATGGAATATGCGATCTTGCCAAGATCGCGCGGATTTTAATTTGTATTAAAAAGAAAAGTGTGTCAAAATTCGTAATTTATGTGCTTTTTACCCGAACTGCCGAAGACAGGAGGGTAATGTTTTTTCGAGATAATGTATGTATGTATGTATGTATGTTTGTATAATTCTTTGCCAGGTCTTACAGCCTGAACGGCTCGGCGGATTTTGACATGTAAGGTGTCATTTGATTCGTCGTGATTGTGTGACTGACACCAGGTACATTAAAATTTCAAAAAAATCAAAATGGCTGACTTTTGGTGCTAAATTGAAAACGTTGATTTTTTTCTTGCACGCTCTACAGACTCAGCGGCTTGACGGATTGTAACATACGAAGTGTCATTTGATTCGTCGTGATTGTGTGAGAGACACCAGGTATATTAAAAAGAAGCTATGTCAAGCGAGTGGTGGTTTACAAAATAGCTACATGTTTCCATAGCTTGTTCCGGTCTGCAAATGTTGCCGACAAAGAAAAACAGTAAGTAGCTACAGAAAATCACAAAAGAAATGTAGAGCTTGTTTTTAGCTTTTCAGTTGTATGTTTACTTGGCAGTCGGGTTTTTTTTGGTTTCTAAATAGGTAATTAAGTTTATTTAAAACTTTTTAGTTATGTTAGTAGTGGAGTTATTAATTTTCGTGTAGTGAAGGGACATCACTAAAATTCAACCTTAATTATTACATTTTTGGTCATATTTCTGGTGCTACTCATCCGATTGCAATCAAACAAATGTTAGAATTTAAGTCTGACCAAGGCCTTATAAATACATAATACCGCTGCGAAATCGGTTCAGTAGTTTTGCGTTCATCGCAGTGGAATAATTATAATAGAGCGTGCAAGAAAAATGATCAAACTTTACATTTTAGCGCCAAAAGTCAGCCATTTTGATTTTTTACAAATTTTAATGTACCTGGTGTCACTCACACAATTACGACGAATCAAATGACACCTCGCATGTTAAAATCCGTCAAGCCGTTCAGGCTGTAGGCTGTAGACAAACAATTGGACATACATACATACATACATTATCTCGAAAAACATTACCCTCCTGTCTTCGGCAGTTCGGATAAAAAGAAACGGTCCGCAGTTCCCTACACTTCCGCTGTTCCGGTCACGGTAGCGGTTGGAAACATGGCGGGAGGGAAATGGAAAGAATTTCCGGGCTAAGACAGGCTACCATTCACGAGTGATCCTGGCTCCGTACAACGACGCACTTAAAGGACACTCCACAGCTGGACAAGCATCTGACCAAACACGAGGTAAAACTGAGTCGCATAAAGAGATACTAGACTTGTGCGAGTTCCGAATTAAGGGTAAGAACACGCTAAATCTCACACCAAATGAAATGCACTATTTTTAGCAAAGTGATGGAAGGACTTTCGACAGCGGTGTCGGTTTTATAGTGATAATGTACCTCATTAGCAGTGGTGTAGAAGTCAGCAATGTATCGGCTCGGGTAGCATATCATATACTGGAACTCACCGACAGGTACTAACTGAATGTGATACAGGTGTTTGCCCCTACCTCGAGAAGCACGGAAGAGGCAATCAAGGCTGTGTTCGAGGACATAGCGAAGATATTACAATGCACTGCCAAGGATGACTACAACATTAATGGGGGATTTCAACGACACACCTCGCCGTCCCGGCCCTAGCCAGCTCGGGTAAGTTATGGCCCTCGCGGAGAGATAGGCTCCGAAAATTCAACAGAGGTAGGGTTGTATAGTAGCGCTTTATCTGATCTAGGTTGGTATATGACATTTGTATAAAACGTAGACGAATTATCGGCGCATATTTATGATTATTTCTTCTGACTATGATAATTTTTGATTTTATATTATTTTGAACGTATACAATGTAAACTTATAGATTTTAAACTTATGCATTATGATACGTACCCACGTAAATACCTATGTTACCAAAAAGGTTCAAAATCGTTACGAAACCCACAGGATAGGCTTGTTTGTGACACTCTGTCTGGTAATATTACTTTTTCACTGATCTGTATTATTATAATACAGATCAGTGTACTTTTTAAAATATATATTTTTTATCATAGAGTAATATAATAAAAAAGTACTACGTACGTAGTACCTACACGTAGAAGTAATATTATAGTGAAATTTTACGATTAACTAACGACGTTTTCTTTCATATTTTATTCCTCAGCGCGTATCTAAGTATGTGCTACCTACTTGATAACAGACAAAATACACAAGTTTGTGTATTCATTGCTGAGAAAACCCCGTGTCGCAATTCTGGAATGTTCCCAGTAGTTCCACGCAAGAAGTTTCGTGACTGAACTAGTGAGACTTTTGTTTCCAGTAGATCCGTGGCAGTAAATTTGTAAATAAGATCAATAAATATAATGAAGATCGATAATTCAAAAGAATATCGGCAAGGGGGTAGATCAATGGTGCATACGGTAGGGCGGCAAGTTTATAAGGTCAATAATTGCTTGCACCTATCCTATAGTTTAACCGATATTTTAAAATGGTTATCCCTTAAAGATTACAAAACTTTTGGAAACTTAGTCTACCGCCTTTACAATGTTTTTTGCTCTAAAGAATTGTTCGATATGATTCCCACGACTATGCCCATTCCATGAAACTACTGGATTAAAAAAATCCCAGTAGTTCCATCGTGGAACTACTGGGCTAACCACCTAAGGTAATGGTATAAAAGGAAATAAAACTCGATATTTGGCATTATTTGGTACAGGTATCAGAGATTATAGTCTGAAATAACTCATAGGCTCTTTGGAATAAGCTCTATTGGGATGCGGGAACGAGAACAGAATCCCACGCCGGCCAAGCCGCAAGCGTCAGCTAGTATGCCATAAATTTTATTCCGCATAAGATTTTTGAGAATAAACCTTAATTATTAGCGCCTGCACGATTAGATCATGACGCTGCAGTAACACAAATTGTTGCTATTCCAATATATCAGGCACTTCTTCAGTCATAGCTGTTTTTTCTTACATGATGTACGTATGAAGCTCAAACCTGAAATTCGTGAATGAAGCAATTATTAAGCAATTATTCATGCAATAAAAGTTTTGGAATTCTGCGTCCTTCATGCTGAACGCGTAGGCAACCAGCCATGTAAACGTCAGGACCGCTGGTCAAAAAAATATTCTTGTTTCTCAAAACGTATTATATGTAGGAATTCTTAGAGACGTGTAGCAAATATAAGCAATCATGTAGCAATTTTTGAGTATACTTTGGGACTCGTTTGTCACAGGCAACCTACTATTCTGACGGTGGCAAAATATGGCTGCAAGCCAAAAATCCAAAAATCAACAAGGCTGAAAGCTCAAAGGTCAGAACTCAAAAGCCAAAACTCAAAACTGAAAGGAAAGCTCATACTTAAGTCTTTTCTTTTGTTTTATTATACTATACTAAACTATCTTCACGCCAAATCCCTTACGGGGTAGGCAGAAAAAACCGAGTGCCACACGGCACGGTCCATACACACCTCACTTGTTTCTTCAACTTTCATTTTTCTTTTCATGCATGCACGTCGGTTCCTACGGCTCTTGACACCACCCTCAACTAACACAACTAACTTTTAATTTATTGATCTGCATAATGTTTTATCGGTTTTCATTTGTTTACGATCTTCATTTATTTTGCCGATATCATTTGGTTTTTTGATTGTCATTTGTTTATCTGACCGTCGTTTATTTTGTCGATCTTCATTTGTTTATCCGACCGTCATTTGTTTTGCCGATCTTCATTTGTTTTTCGACCGTCATTTGTTTATTCGATCGTCATTTGTTTTGACGATCTTCATTTGTTTATCCGACCGTCATTTGTTTTGTCAATCTTCATTTGTTTATCCGACCGTCATTTGTTTTGTAGATCTTCATTTGTTTTGTCAATTTTCATTTGTTTATCCGATCGTCATTTGTTTTGACGATCTTCATTTGTTTATCCGACCGTCATTTATTTTGTCGATCTTCATTTGTTTATCCGACCGTCATTTGTTTTGCCGATCTTCATTTGTTTTTCGATCGTCATTTGTTTATCCGATCGTCATTTGTTTTGACGATCTTCATTTGTTTATCCGACCGTCATTTGTTTTGTCAATCTTCATTTGTTTATCCGACCGTCATTTGTTTTGTAGATCTTCATTTGTTTTGTCAATTTTCATTTGTTTTTCGACCGTCATTTGTTTTTTCGATCTTCATTTGTTTTTTTTCATTCATTTGTTTTGTCGATCTCCATGTGCTTTGACCATCTTCGAAATCCACCCATTTCATGGGTGGATTAACGGACTAATTGGATTAGTAATATGTAACACCGGAAATCCACCCCTTGGGTGGATTTTCATGGGTGGATTATTGGACTATTTTGATTAATAATATATAATTCCGGGAATCCACCCAAGGGGTGGATTTTCATGGGTAGATTAACGGACTAATCCACAATTAAACCTTTCCTCTTTGTAATATTAGTATACATTTACCAACTTCTTCCAAAAATTAACCTACACATTTTCAGATTGCCTAGGATGTGAGCTTCCTGTAAAAAGGTGAGGTTCATACGGACAGTGTTGCAAAGAGTTTTATAGTAAGCTATAGAAAATAAACTATTTTCTATGGCTTACTATAAAACTCTTTGCCCATAGGGCAGGATGACGCCTAAATAAGAAGAAAATGTTAAAATATATTACAACATACTTTACTTTTTTTTTTACAAATACGGTAATAAAGTCTATCTGAACAGCAGAACAACTCGGTTGTTGTGCCACTGCCATCGGCAGGCGGAGTAGCGGCGCGCGGGGATGTCCTCCCATCGGCGCGGTCCAACGTTCGACAACCATTACTACCTTGACAACTACCAATATACTCGCATTGGGACATCACTGCAGTCGATCCTCTTAAACTAATTTTATTTTTCTATTTGTACAAAAGTGGACATGACAAGTTTTAAAAGTTACCTTAAGACTAACTCTGTACGTTCCATTGAATTTATTCCTGTCCAAAACATAACAGAGCCCCCACCATAAGGTGTGATTTCTTCGAAACATGCATCTGCAAAGCGCTCTCCTTGTCTTCTTAGCACTCGCCGACGTCGATCTTCACCGAACAGAGATATCCTTCAGAGATAGGCTTCATCAGAGAACAAAACACTATTCCAATCTTCTTGAGTCCATGATTCACAATTTCTAGCAAACCTAAGCCTGTGAACTCTGTGCCCACGTAGTAATTTGGGGCCGCGGGCCGGGCGGTGACTGCGTATATTGGCAGCGAGAAGACTCCTCCTGACCGTCCATAGACTAATATGCACATTTCTTACTTCTTGGAGGTTGTTCTTAAGATCCACATACGAAGATTTGCGATTTCTCAATGTGCGACTCACAAGAAAACGATCATCCCGTGGTTGGGTACATGGTTTTCTTCCAGAACCAGGCCTTCTCTCGACGGAACCAGTCTCCTGATATCGCTGCCAGGTCCTTTGGACCGTCGAGCGACTAACATTTAGCCTCGTAGCCACGAAACATTGGCTGCAACCCTCTTCAAGCAGCGCGATAATTTTGGTAGCGTTTACTACTTTATCTACCATTTTTGATACAGCCAAACAGCAATAAATAAAGCTTTTACAGTCAAGGATATGAAATTAATCGATAAAAATTGAATAAAAGTTGTGAAAGTCGATGTTAACTTCTGGAACTTCGCGCCAAAAATGTAGGATAAAAAGGGTGTCTGTAAAAATGAGCATCAAATGAAAATTTGAATTTAGAACGTACTTTTTTAAATACCACGGCATTTTTAAAACCGGCCAGTAACGTGTACAAACGATTGAAACCTTTTTGGTATTGTATCTTTTTAAAGATGAATGAAAATCAAAACCGCCCGTTTTTTTTGCAAATGAGTGTATATTCTTAAGAGAGATATAACTTTTTTATTTATAAACCGATTGCCATGAAATAAACACTAAATGTTTAATGGAGCAAACTTCAACCCAATAAAAACATTCTAAGTCATCTGAGTCATCCTGAGCTGCGTCGCGAGCAGATTGGACTGCCTGTATGTAAATCACTGCTGCAAGTTGTCCACCTCGTTGATAGACGTGTGGCGGTGATTCGCATACCAGCGGCTACCTATTTATTTTATTTTAGATTAGGTAGTTGCTTTTGTTTATGTTATTTTGTGTGCTTAGGTTAAGAATACTAACATAGAATAAGAAATATTGTTACTAACATAATAAGTCTAGTTACTTGTGGAATAAATATATTATTATTATTATCAAAATATTTTTATTAAAATTTGAGTAGAAAAAATGTTATGAGTACAAAAAAAAAAATTTTCAATGAAAAATAAAACCGACTTCAAAGAAATCCTGAAAAATTAAATTTACTTAGCACAAAGTAATGTGTATTTTGATTTATCAGATTTTATTCAATATCATATGGAAGTCGGCGCCAAGTAAACCCATAGTTTTATGTAAGTATTATTCATGGCACCAACTTCAATATTATATTGAATAAAATCTGATAAATCAAAATATATATTACTTTGTGCTAAGTAAATTTAATTTTTCAGGATTTCTTTGAAGTCAGTTTTATTTTTTATTGAAAATTTTTTTTTGCAATATTTTAAGTGACGGGTGAACCGAAAAATATATCTAAGTGAAAGTTCTCAGCAATACAAATCAATCAAGCCCAAATACAAGGCAGCTGCTGTAAATCGTTAAGGAATTCCCTCGACTGTCTTTCGGTTCTATCATCAGATCGACTCCAGACATTCATTGAATTGTAGTACATTAAAGCACTGAATTAAAAAGTTAACAAACGCACTAGTTGTCCCTACAATTTTCGGTGGTTGCCCTCGATTTCTCCTGGATCCTATCATCAGATCCTGATCTGGTTAAAATGGGACCACCTCAGAAGTGAACTCTATCCAATAAAAACAGATTTGAAATTCGACTATAATTGACGAAATATCGGTGAACATACATAAAACATTGAGAACTTCCTTTTTTTTAAGTCGGATCTATCAATCTATGTGTAAATTTCTCATCAATACAAATCAATAAAGCCCAAACACAAGGTAACTCCTGTAAATTGTTAAGGAATGCCCTCGACTGTCTTTCGACTCTTTCATCAGGTCGACTCCAGACCTTCATTAAAGTGTAGAACATTAAAGCACTTAATTAAAAAGTGAACAAGCGCACTAGTTGTCCCTACATTTTTTAGTGGTTGCCCTCGTTTTCTCCTGGATCCCATCATCAGATCCTGACCTGATAAAAATGGGACCACCTCAAAAGTAAACCCTATTCAACAAAAAAAGAAATTTTGAAATCCGTCTATTATTGACGGAAATATCGCTTAACATACATAAAAAAAAATACATACAGACGAATTGAGAACCTCCTCCTTTTTTTGAAGTCGGTTAATAAGTAGTTACGCTTACTTTTGTAAAGTTAGCTTAAAATAAATAATTTTTATTTTGACTTTTTGTAAAACTGGACATTTTTTAAAACTGGACATTTGACACTGCGGACATTTTGTAAAACTGGGCATTTTGACACTGCGGAAATTTTGATACATGGGAAAATGAAGCTGTTGAGTTGTTTATTCATTTAAAGATTTACTCAATTTATGCAGCTTATTCTTAATAATTTTCACTGAAATCATGGTCACCCTACACATACAATATGATATTTTCGATCCCATTTATCTTTTAAAATACTAATTTCACAGAATCTTAATTCATTTAGAAGGAGTGTACTCCTTTATATGAGTCAGGAAATAGCTTTATTGGAATGAAATATGTCATAGTTTAGAAGCTATAGACGTTTAAAGGGGGCCGAGCTGAACGAACTGAGGTTGGTGTTTATTTTAAATTTAGCAAGTTTTATTAGAAACTAAGGCGGTACATATGATATTTACCATGTGTAGATTCTATATTTATAGTTTTTTTATAAAAATCTTTTGTCCTTCTGTACGTATTTTATTATCAAAAATTTTCAGCTCGGCCCCCTTTCTACATCGATTTATCGTTTGATATTACGAATATACAAAATCTGTTTTGAAACGTATATCGAGATGCCGGGGTACATTTCTCAAGCTCAAGTGCTTTTTTAATTGGCTGTATATTTTTCGAGTTACAAGGGGGGCCGAGCTGAAAGCCTTTGGTTGGCCCGGCCCCCTTTTCATGAGTTTTTCTCCAAAAATACAGAGTTACATTGAAAAAGAAAGCGGTACATATGTTTCTGGTGATGAGTACAGTAGATTGCTATACTCCGAAGTCGTAAATTCCGGGAGGGCCGGGCCAACCAAACGAACGTGTCGGATGCGCTCGCAGCCGGGTGAAATCACTACCAAGGCAGTACCAGTATTCCACGTAGTCAAAGTTTTGTTTTCGGTGTATGTGCTTTTCGGAACATGCTTTTAAATAGCCTCGATGAAAAAAAAAAATATTAAGTTTTCATCAGTCATGTTTTCGTACATAAGAGAGTAAATCACCCGTTCCCGTCGCATTTACTCCCGTCAGAATAATTTCGTCAACGATAGATGTTTCCCGTCACATTATTGTAGAAATTGCGCATATTCATGCATAGGACGTGGACTACCGGTGTACGTCGCCAGTAGAATAGTGAATCGACCAAAAAAGCGAAAAAAAAAAAGAAGCGAAGTCAAACGGAATAAAAAGTATCCTATGTCCGTCTCCTGGTTCTAAGCTACCTCCCCACCAATTTTCAGTCAAATCGGTACGGCCGTTCTAGAGTTATAAGTGTTGTAACAAACCCGTATTTGTTTTATATATTAAGATAATTAAAATTAAATTACTAAATTATATTAAAATTAAATTAGCGTAGAACTGTAGTATTCAAATTTCTTTTGCTTTTGCTTTTGCCCCTATCTTTAAAATAAATTAAATAAAATATTTACCCTATGCTAAGATCTAAGTGCAAGACTGCTGTTACTCAATATCTGAAAACAATTGATTATGAGACTACAGAACTCCTAATAAGTCCACTTATTTAATATAAATACAACTGAGAAATTAATTACATTTTCGGTTAGCCAGCTGGAACGAGGGAACTGCTGTCGGACTAAATTGACTTGCATCTACACACACAGACCCACATATACACATACAGATACAGGCAAACACACACACACACACAACACGCGTACGCACGCTCACTTAAAATTTGTTCTTTATTCTTCTTCTGGTTTCTCAAATATATTCAAATTGCATCAAAATAATGTTGTTTTCCGAAAATAGTAGGTATCATTATAACATGTATTTAATAAAGTATTCAGGTTATCTGCGGGAGGGTCCTGGTGACCGGTGATACAGGTTGTGCAGGCACATACCTACCTCAGGCACCAGTCTCTCACAATGTTAATTTTATTGTACTAACTATAACTACATTGTTTACAAATAAGAAACTTGTGATGAGAAAAATAAATCTTATATTATTATTGCACCACTCACTAGCGCTACCTAGCTAAGCTATTCAGTCCTAAATAAAACTTTCATTTTAATGTAACACAATTATATTTATTATGCCATAAAATAACTAATAAAAACTACCTTTTTCTTACTTTTCTATTTATTTTACTGAATCTTATTACTACAGTGGAAATATTGTTCTATTGGAATTCTAATAAAACAAAATCTTGTGTTCCTAAAATAGCTGTTTCGACCCACTGTGCGCCGTGTATAATTTTCCAAATCAGTATATTTCCGACAGTTTTGTGTGTATCGACGGTGGATTCATAAACCTATAAGTTCGACAACATGCACTAGTGTTTGGAAATGTCTAAGTTGGAAAGTCCAAGATTTTCTTCAGATAATTATTTGTCCACCGCTTTTCTGGAGCAAGACTGACGTTGACTTATGGCACAACTTGACTTTGACTGATACGACGAGGACGAGGACTGGGGACTGGGAGAGACGAAGATTTTGAGAAGATATTTTAACGGAACAGGATTTAGCGGTCTAAAGGGGTCCCGACACGGTCAAGTACGTACTATTTCATGTGCACAACATTCATTCTTATTCAACGTGATTGAAAATTGCAAGGCATGATCATGTCGGGAGCCCATAAAGGTTGGACAACGTGCACAAGTGTTGGAAAGTGATATAGCGCAGCCAGTGATACGCGACTTTTCAGGTTTATCGACAAATTCCACAGCAAGCTCTTGTAAAGTGCCACCGCTTTACTAGAGTAGAACTTAGTCCAACCCAAGAAACTTATTTAGAAGTAAAAGTTCCTTGGTCCAACCTTGGACATACTCGAATCCGCTGTTGATAATCTAAGGAATTTAGATTTGACATTTGGTCTAAGTAACCAAAGCCAGTATAAATTAATTAAAAAAAAAAAGAAAAAAAAAATGACAATTGACATTTCATTGACAATTTCTTCACAAATAAAATAATGGGAAAGGAACGGCTTGTTGTTCTGAATTATATTATTTCACATGAAGAACTCTATTCATTCTAATTATCCGATGAACAGATTTACAGGAATCTTATTGTAACCAACTATAAACGCTCATTGACTCATTGATATATATATCTTTGACATTGATGAAACAACGATGGCAACTTTTGTTTACCAAGTGTTATTAGTTATTTTTAGTCTTAGCTCCTGTAAGTATTGCTGTATTATTAAATATTGAAAATTAGTAATCTGACTCTCTGCTCCAAATATTTCCACATATAAAATTGAAAATGACAATAAATTGTACGAGGTTATACTCTCTTGTTATGACTCAGTGACCTGTTTACATTTTAATATACTTAGCTGTCCTCCCTAGGTTTTATCTCTGTATTGCTTTTTTGTCTATATAGTTTTCTTCCTTCTACTTGAATACTGTAAACAAGTATTTAGCAGCCTTGTATGTTTAAAATTTTGTAGCCCCACCTTAACTTTTAAATTAGTCAACAGAATTTCATAAATAAGGTCATCAATACCAGATTTGGGTCCGAGTCAACCCCACCTTCATGTAGTCTTACTTTTGCTGACCAATAGAGACTTGGCTCTAGGGACGAAATTTCAGCTGCTCCCAGCTGCAAATAAGATCTCAGGTACCCAATCTATGTAGTGTTTGGTGGCAATTGATAGGATAAGATGAAGAAGAAATATTTGTGTACATGTAATGTTCACTGTTAGAAGTAAGATAAATGACATTATTCAATTTCTTTATGTAAATTATGTACGTGTATGTGTATGTGTATGTGACAAGGTATTGGGTTAAGTCCTCCACATCTGAGACTTTGAAGCACTATACTACTCCAATCTCAATGATTTTTAACCCCAACAAAAATTTGTGATGTAAGTTTAACATTGTCTGTCTGTGGCATCTGATGAATGATTTTTGAAATGGTTTTTTTTGTTCAAAGCTTATAGCTTTGAAGATCATTAGCTCACTTCCTGAATGATGAAGTCATGAAGAAGTATTCTCTGTGGTGTATTTGGTAGTGTAACCGCCTGCCACGATGGAGGTCCTGGGTTGGATTCCTGAGTTGGTCCAAATATTTGTGAGAATGTCCACAAATATTTATTTATTTATTAAAACTCACCGGTCTGATTTATTGAAAATTTTGTATACTGTTACTTTGATGGTATTTTCACAACATGGTTTGTAATTCTTTTTTCTTTTTACTTTTTTATTTTTAATATTTTAACCCATAAACCACAAATTAAAAAATATTTACGAGATTTAAGTCTGATAAATATTATTTGTTTTTTAAAGGTTATTCACAAAGACTTAATGCACAAATATATTCATCAATTGAAGGAAGTGCTGCTTGTTTCCGGCGCTTAAATGGAACTCATCAAGCAGGTTGTGCTTGTAAGTGATTTATCACCACTTTTACATTAGTCCTGTGGGCCTTAAAACAAATAAAGATTGGTAAAAACAAATGATGATAGGTATGAACAAATGAAAATTGAAAAAAAAAAAAAAACAAGTGAAGATCGCGAGAAACAAATGAAATCGGAAAAAACAAGTGACAAACAGTAAAACCAAGTGAAGATCAGTACAACGATTTTCATTTGTTTTCACTGATCTGCACTTGTATTTACCGATCGTCACTTGTTTTTACCGATTTCACTTGTTTTTTTCCAATCTTCACATGTTTTTCCCAATCTTCACTTGTTTTTCCCGATCTTCTCTTGTTTTTCCCAATCTTTACCTGTTTTCCCGAACTTCATTTGTTTTCACCAATCTTCATTAGTTTTTATAGATCTTCATTTGTTTTTACCGATCTTCATTTGTTGTACCGATCTTAATTTGTTTTTACCGATCTTCATTTATTTTTGATCCAGTAGTACCACGGGCAAAATTGAAAATTACCAGTGGTACTATTGGGACCACTTAGTAGTACCACGGGTAATTTTTTTAGAAAGGCGTTTTTCAATATAATGTGCAGCAATTTCAGCAAATAAATAATATCACATGACAAAGACACTAGCCATTGATCATCGCGAGTTCCCAACCAGTTCAATTAATTCTATTGGAGTATGCTTTGATGGAAGGGAAAGTTTCAGTATGGCGTCCCCCCACCTGATGAAAGTCATAGAACCTGTTGCTCTAATTTAGAGTGTACAGACCTCTGAGTAAACTAAATACCATCCCTCTTTTTGTATTGGGAGTTAAGAACTCTAGGGCCCTTTTAGTGTCACGCGTGCCATCGTCCCTGCGCGCACCAGCGGCGTCTCACCCGGGTTCTGCGTGCCTGTGGTGCGCATGATAATAAAAACATGTATGAGACTATAGGTACCGGGCGGCGCGCATGCGGGACCGGCCAGCATGCCCGCGAAAACGCGCATTACGCTAAATGCGCCCTAAAAAGGCAACATTTTTTTTTCTATGTATGTTTCATAATATGAAACATACATAGATGAACATTCATATAATTTGAAATTCCAAACATTCAAGACATACTCATCATTTTATCTATACTAATATTAGTAATATTATAAAGAGGAAAGATTCGTTTTTTTGATTTTTTGTCTTTTTGTTTGTTTGTTTGTAACGAATAGGCTCCGGAACTACTGGACCGATTTGAAAAATTCTTTCACTGTTGGGAAGCTACACTCTTTGCGGTGAACATAGGCTATATTTTATTCCCGTATTCCCACGGGAACGGGAACTACGCGGGTGAAACCGCGTGACGTCCGTTTAATAATATGAAACATACAAAGTTGCCATTTTAGACCCTCTGTTCATAATAACATGAGAACGAGACAAATAGGAATAAGGAAGGAATAAGGAATAAATTTATTTCCAACAAATTTACAAAAATTATACAAAATTTCTTAATCAGTTACATTCAAGTACTTAAAATTATTTAATCTCTTATTACACACATAATATGATAATATAATATTATTTATTTATTTCTCAGAAAGGTACATTCTTATCATACACAATGTCTTAGTCTACATAGTGTAAATATTATAATAATGCTTACTGTCAGCAGCTAATGTCGATTCACACACTTTAGGTATTTATGCATTCGCACATTAGATACGTCATAGAGATACCAGCTGCTTATATTCCTGGACAAGTAGTTGTGATACTTGTGATAGAGGAGACACTCAAGTTCAACTTCGCGTATCTGATAACTAGATGAGACATATTTTAAGAATGTACCTCTACTTTCCTATTTATAAACATTAGAAGACTGTAGACTGTGTTCCCTCGACAAAAGAGTTTTCCATGACCTATATTGGTTTGATCAAGACATATACCGTAACTGAGAACTGTATATAACTTGTCATTTTCGATTTCAGCTGGTGATAATGGAAATGTGGGTGTGGTCCATATGATAAAAGATGTCACGGATGCGCAATGGATCGTACAAACAGCTTCAGGGGGGCCATACGTAGCTGTAGTGGACACTGCCCTGTTTGCTGATGTTATTGAGTTGTTCATGGAACAGCCTGCCAACATCGCCGGGGTCCTGTTACATGACGTAAACAGGTAGGCGTTGGAAGTCCAATAAAATGTCCCACTTTCGATAAATAATTATTACCTAATCTTCGAAATGCTAGGACTTTTCCTTCGCTTTGCAGGGTCTTTTGTATCCTAATAAATATTTCGACTGTCTATAACTTATTTATATAAATAAATAAATAAATAAATAAATAATAAATAAATAAGCCTTTATTGCTGTTAGATTTAAACTTAAACTATTTGACAAAACTAAAAGAAAAATTATAGAGATACTCTATACTAATTTAAATTAAAACATATTCTTGGCATTCCACTTATCTCCCCTCCTAACAGCTTATCCTTCGACAAAGGCCTCCTCTAAAGATTTCCACTTCGTTCTGTCCTTTGCTGTACGTATCCATTCGGGACCAGCTATTTTCTTTAAATCGTCCTCCCATCGTGTTACCTGTCGGCCTCTACTTCTTTTAGTTGTTCTAGGGTATCATTCAGTTACTATTCTGGTCCACTTCTCTTTTTTCTCCCTCTACATATGACCGGTCCACCGCCATTTCAACGTCTTACATACCAACTGAACTTTCCGAAACTTAGTCTTTCCTTTTATCCTTTTAAGTTGGATTTTATCCCTTCTCCTTACGCCCAATACGCTTCTTTCTATTCCATTCTGACATATGTTCAATTTATTCTGTTGCTGTTCGGTCAAGGCCCACGTTTGGCATCCATACGTTAGACATGGCAGTATGCAGGTATTAAAAACTTTACGCTTCTCCGACATAGGCATTTCTTTGTTTTTCATAATTTCACTCAACGACCAGAATCTCCTCCAAGTATTTGCTATTCTTCTTTCAATTTCTTTCTGCATGTTCTCTGTTGGTGATACTAATTGTCCTAAATAGATATATTCACTTACATATTCTAGTTTTTGGCTATTAATTTTTATATCTATTTGTAAAGAATTGCTCATCAGTTTTGTCTTTGCTGCATTCATTGTGAGACCTGCATTTGCACTTTCATCTGATAGTTGCCCTAGCATTTTTTCTAAGATCTTCGGACATTCGGAAAAGAGGATCAGATCATCGGCGAATCTCAAATGACTTAATTTGTCCCCGTTCACATTAAGTCCTATATTATCCCAACCCAGTCTCCCAAAAATCGTCTCCAACACCGCTGAAAATAACTTTGGTGAGATAGGATCACCTTGACGGACGCCTCTTTCAATTGCGAAATCATCGCCTGCCTTTTCCAGTTTGATTTGGGCTGTACTTCTTCCATAGATGATTTGAAGTAGGCGAATATACTTTTTATGGACTCCTTGCTGCTCTAATGATTCCCATATATAGTGATGTTCTAAAGAGTCAAACGCCTTGTTAAAGTCTACGAAGGCTAGGTTGTATATTTTGTTGTACTCTCTGTATTTCTGAAGTATCTGTCGAAGAACGTGTATGTGGTCAATGGTTGAGAAGTTGCTTCTAAATCCTGCTTGCTCCTTCGGTTGGTTTTCATCAAGTGTGTTCGTTAGTCTAAGGAGTAGTATTTTGGAAAAGATCTTATATATGTTCGACATTAAACTTATGGGTCTATAATTGTTGATGTCTCCTTTGTCTCCTTTTTTGTGTAACAAAACTATCATTGATTTCGTCCAATCTTCTGGGATAATTTCTGTTTTTATTATTTCGTTAAATAAATTAGTTAATCCAGGAACAATTGCTGTCATGTATGTTTTGAGAAGTTCATTAGTGATTTGGTCGGGGCCGGGTGTTTTTCCTACCTTCTGCGTAGTAATAGCTCTTTCTGTTTCTGCATTTAGGATAGGTGGTATAGGGTCCATATCTGGTACGTCTTCAATCATCACACCAAGTTTATAGGTCTTACTTTTATACAGCTCCTTATAATAATCCGTAGCAATTGTTAACATATCCGATCTCTTCGTAATACATCTACCTTGTTTATCTCTCATATGTGGCATCCAATTCTTCTTCGACTCCAATTCTTTAAACGCTTTCTTAACTCCGCCCGTTTTCCTAATATGAAGTTGCAAAGTGATGAATCTTTTTTTCTTCCTGTCTTTTTGTTAATATTTTTACTTATTTCTGCAATTTCTTTACGTGTTTCTTTGCTTTTCACACCTTGTAGGAGCAATTTCCTTGCCTTAAGTAATTGGATTGTGTCAAAGGTCAATGTTGTATTAAAATTTCTATGCACTTTTCGGGCTTCGGTTTTCAGTTTGTTAACAAAATCGCAGTATGCTTCCTGAATGGTTTTGCCGTATGCCTTTTCCTCTTTTCTCTGTAAAATTTGTTTGATGTTGTTCGTTATCTCTGCATTATTTTTAATGTTTACATAGGGTACCGATTCAGTTTGTAGCTTTCGGCTTTTCTTTGTATGCATCCCTTTTAATGTAGCGCGAAGCATTTTATGGTCTGTGTTGAAATTTAGACTGTGAAAAACTGACAGATCTTGAAATTCCTTTGGTTTATTGGTTATGACATAATCGATTTCGTTTCTTACTAGTCCATTTGGGGAAAGCCATGTCCATTTCTTATTCTTCTTCTTTTTATAGAAACTGTTCAGTATACTTAGGTTGTTTTCTAAACAGAAGTTAACCAATCTTTCTCCATTTTTGCTTCTTTTGCCATGTCCGTGCCTTCCTACAGTGTGCTCTTCACCGCTCTGACATTCTCCGATTTGGCCATTGAAATCACCCATTATTATTAAATTTCTGTGAGCAGTGTCAATAGTACTTTGTAACTTTCGATAGAATTCGTCTACTTTTTGTATATCTTCCTTTTTAACTACCTCAGTTGGTGAGTATGCCTGTATAATTGACCATAATTCGTCTCTACTATTTTGTCCAGGAACTTTGATGTTAAGGATAGCTATTCTTTCGGATATGCCTTTTATTTCTTCGATCTGGTCAGCATATTTCCGTTTTATCAAAAAGCCAACACCGTTTTGTCCTGGTGTTTCCCCTTTATAATGTAGTATATATTTCCCGTGGTCCTCTATTCCTTCTCCCAGTCTTCTCACTTCGCTTATTCCTATAATATCCCACTTAATTTCTTTGATTGCTTCTTCTAGTTCAATAAGTTTCTCTGGGGTTCCCAATGATCGTGTATTTAGCGTCGCTAAATGTATGTTGCAGTTTTTGTTTCTCTTTTGTTTATTTATCTTTAGAGGGTGTCGGTCTTTTTCCCCCACGATGACCAGTCGGCTTGGGGGAGGATGTAATTTGTCTGTTGTATATATTTTTGTTTCGTCGTTATGTTTTATTTTCCGATTGCCAAGAATTAGTTGCTATTGTTGCTTGTTTGGAGGGACAGTAAGAGAATTAGATCTGTTTCTCATCACATCAAATGCGTTGGTTCTATTAGTCTTAAACGGTATGGTGGCTTGTTGTTTCTTAGGTTGTAAGACCGAAGAATGCGGTGACGAAGAAGTTTCCCGTTTTCTTTTCTCGTTTATTGTTTGCTGTTCTTTCACTACAATCCTGTCATATTTCAGAAATGCTACATTCCCTTTCTTTCTTTCTTCTATCAACTCCGCCTGTAAAGCCTTTCTTTTGGCCAGTACTTCCTTTGGATAATCTTCAGTGACATAAATCTCCTTCAAATTCTTCTTTTTTTCATTATTTCGTTCTTTTTCCATCCGCTTACGAATGAACAGAGGACTGGCCTCGGCTTGTTTCCTTCTCCAATTTTTTTCCCTAGTCGGTATATATTATTTATTCCATTATCTTCGATATCAATATTAATGTCGCTTTTGAAGGTTCTCTTTAAATTGCTGATTAGTTCTGATGTTGATTTCTCTTTTTCATCCAAGCCAAATATAATTAAATTGTTGTTTCTTTTTTCTCTTTTCAAATATTCTATCTCCTTCTCTTGAGTTTCTATTTTCAATTTTAAGCTTTTGTTTTCTTCTATAAGTGGAATTAGTTTTTCATCCAATCTAGCCATTATGTTATTTGAAATAGATTCAGTCATTTCAGCCAACTTATTTATATAGATTCCCCTTAATAAATATGCATATTGTCGGGACTTCACGCGAAGTACTAGGTATTACTTATTTGCACCATTTGCACCGACGTTTTGATGGCGGCTGAGTTAGTCCACATTCTGTAGCTGTTAAACGCGTTCGAAGCGTAGTATTTCGCATGAAGTACCGACTAGCGACTATGTAAACCGCGATACTTTAAAAATAACACCCCCCCCCTCCTTTATCAGGTTATTGTAACTTGGTAATTGTATAAAAATATTAAGGGTTGCAATTATCCTGGGTGCAAGACAGATACATGAAATATGTATTACGACTATGACTGAGTGATCTCAGCTTGAGGTACATAGTATCTAAATTAGCTATTTATTTATGTTATCTTAAATACTAACTCCCTTTTCAGCACAACACAGTTTTCACAAGAAACCCGATGTCCAAACGAGTATTCGTCGGATGAAGGAAGTACTTGCTCATCTTCAGGAACTGACTTAACATGGAATGAGAAAGGAACAGGACTGTTACGGCGAGATATTCCATTTCCAATATATTTTGTACCCAAAACAAGAGCCGAGGAAATAGTGAAAATTGAAGAATGCTATGAAAAGTATGTATTTAATGTGGATAATTAGTTATTGAGCAAATATGATGGCGGTAATTCTAAGGTATTGGTATTGGATGAAGCCAATTTTCATGGGCGTCACAGCTGATTGACAGATTTTTGTTATGCCACCTTACGGCAGACAGGTATGTAGCCCCAATTTACGTGTTCTCTTGGTATATTTCAGTACACTTAGAACACGATTGATTGTTACCCCCTAACAATCGAGGTGACATTGGTCAACATAGCCTATGGACATTTATAACACCAGACACGCTACACTCGCACTGCCGACCTCGCTTGTTAGGGGCAACAATAGATCGTGTTCTGAGTGTAGTGAAATATAACAAGAGAACAAGTACATATTTCTCTGTTGTCATAGTAAACAAAATTTAAACTACATTGACTACAGATCTTGGAGCACTACCGATTGACCATTCTCTGCTCGACAATGTGCATGGTGCTGTAGATGTTATGAATTGACACTATGCCCTTGTTTCAGATTCAATACTGATAGAAATAATCGTGATGGGCCTTTATGTTCTCTGCAACTAACAAGCTTTATGTATGCGGCAGTTAACACCGAAGTGTGTATGAGAAGGTTAGTAAAATATATAGATAGTGGGTAGATAGATAGTGGGTAGGTGTGAAAAAGTCAAGACATATAAGTATTTCTCTAAATTTAAAATATTGAATTTAATCAGAGTTTAACTAACTGCTATTTCAAATTAGTGATCTACAGTCAAGAGATATAGTGTACTCACGTTTGCAAGCTTATATGTGACATATACAGGCATAATTAAACACCACCTGCCAACTTCAATTTTCACAATTTGCAATTTTGTTTGAACAGTGTTTTAAGTTTAAACAAACACAATGTCACAGCTTGAGGAGATCCAGATTGTGCAAAAGAGTCTGGAGGATAGTTTCTTCAAGAAAATGGACGAACTGCAGGCCCAATTGCATGCTAGTGGCCCAGCAAAGGACACCGTGGCTAAGGTTGCAGAGGAGTTCCGCACCTTTCGAGAACTCATTTACAATATCCTAGGCCTACTACGAAGGCAGATAGCGGAATGCATCAGGTCTGTGGATGTTGTCGATACTTGGCAGCGTCGGAAGGTACTAGTTTTCTCTGGCATCCCTGAAGTAGCAAGAGAGAACTGCACTAGCACAGTTGTAGGGATTCTTCAGGGAAAGATGGCTATGAGGGAGATCACAGCCACTTCCATAAAATCATGTCATCGACTTGGAGCTGCTAGGGCGGGCCAGCATCGTCCCATTCTTGTGAGGTTTGCTGCTTTGAGTGTGAAGTCGTCTGTGTGGAGAGCAAAGACTACCCTTAAAGGATCCTCAATTTCCGTTAAGGAATTCTTGACCAAAATACGACAAACACTGTTCACTAGGGCACGACTATACTTCGGAATGCGCTGCTGCTGGACCCAAGATGGCATTGTAATGTTGAAGACTGGTGATGGTAATCGTCACAAAGTGACTACTCAAGAGGAACTCAATAGTATTATCGAGAAGTATCCCAAATCGTCGTCTTCAGCAAATGTTGGTGCAAAGTAGGATTTGGTTGGTAATTTTTGATGACTGTTCAGTTTTGTTCCTTAAGTTATATTTCTTCGTTTACAGAATACTAATTTGTCACTTAATACTTTAATAATTTATCAATCGTTGTTATCGTAGCATTAAATTTAAACTACGATTTTTAATTCGAGTCAGTAAAATGACATTTTCAGTGTGGCGGGTTTTTTGTCACAAATAAATAGTGATGTGGTTGAATCGAGTTTTACGATTAAAAGTTAGTCGAGATTATATTTTTTTATTCGATATCAAACAGTAATTAAATATTGCATAAAACCACCTATACCGTATTTTAACTCATTCAAATAATGTAGTAAACAAACAATTTGGACCTCGATTGCCCCATAATTATTTACACTAAAATATCAATCCCGATCATCACCACTTTTCAAGGAACCGTAGTTTGTCTTATACAAACATTTCACACCAATTTACCTTGAGATTAAGGGGCCCGTCCGTTAAATGCACGAAAAGACACTTTGGACTTAGGAAATATTTAAGAACTCGCTTCATTAAATGACACGTGTGACATGTACAAAATAATTTACATTACAAAAAACATTTCTGTAAATTATTAAAAATCATCGAAATAGCAAGAAACTTTTTTATAAGTACATAATTAATTAAACAACATTAATTCATTCATAAACAATAATAATAAAACCAATTAAAAGTTATATCATTACACTAAACTTAAAATAAAAACTCTTAAAATAAAAACTAACTAACTACCTATCAATATACAAATTGGGTCCCTTCCTACCTATGACGCAGGCAGCATTCCCACGCTGGATAGCTATGGAAAGCCTTTGCGCGAAATAGCTACCAGCGCGGGGATCACGCGTTTCTTCCCTCAGACGCTGACTCAGAGCCGTGAAAAGACCATGTGCACCGCGACACCGTGGACCCAGTGTCTCGACATCAAATGGAACGAATTCATATTGGCACCGAGACAACTATACTTGCCGATCTTTAACCACTCGCGAGCATTAGCCGGCCCACCGCTCTTTTGCTAGTAGCCGGGAGGTAGGACGCCGCAAGAGTGTCAGTGCAAGTGGCATTCCACACTAACGCACGTCCCATTCTCCAGGGTACTAAAGACATCCCGTCGGGTCGCTTACCATCCTCCCGTATAATTTGGGGTTCTAAAACCGCGGGGACATTAACGGTGATAAGTACATACTTATTATTTTAATTTTTTCAATAGATCATTCCTCTGTCGAAGTATAAAAACATGGAACGACCTGCTCGCACACGTGTTTCCCTCATCTGTGAGATCATGGAAACGTGTGCGGGAGGGAATCCCGGTTTCTCCAAGAGGAGCGTGAAGAGGAACATCACAGGGCCGCCAACTGGAGGACCACTGTCAGAAGTTCTTTTTTTCATTATTTTTAGTGACGTGTAGACTGAAAATCTATCTATCTAGGTGTAAAGTTCTCGAAAGTACAAATTAATCAAGCCCAAACACAAGGTAACTGCTGTATATCGTTAGGGAATTCTCTCTTCTGTCTTTCGTCTCCATCATCAGATCGACTTCAGATTTTCATTAAGTTGTACTACTTTAAAGCCCTTAATCGAAAAAATTACAAACGCCCTAGATGTCCCTGCAATTTTAAAAGTTCCCTTCGATTTCTCCAAGATGCCATCATCAGATCCTAACTTCCTTAAAATGGGACCACCTTGGGAGTACCTATCTATTTTCGAACGAAAAAATTTTTTTTCAAATCGATTAATAAACGACGGACGGATTTCTTCGCGAAAAAACATTTTAAAAAAATTATATACGGTGGAATTGAGTAACCTCCTTTTTTGAAGTCGGTTAAAAACTACTTGAATTGTTTTACTTAATTTCTCTGAATCTTTTATTTTATTTAGCTCGCCATATTGACGTCGCCACCAGCCTGATGGAAAGAAGCCGTGGTGCATCTAGCGATTGGGGGCCACTTCTGATAGTGGTCCTCAAGTTGGCGGCCCTGTGATGTGCCTCTTCACGCTCCTCTTGAAGAACCCGGGATTGTAAGATGAGGGAAGCACGTGTGCGGGCAGATCGTTCCATGACGTGATCTTTTTAAACATTTTTTCCCAGCTTTTATAATAATGTTATAGTAAACAATTTTAATATGCTGGTAAGGTCCATATTTCTCGAATTATTTAATCTATTACAAATTTACAATAAAAAAAAAAGCTTTCATACCTAATAAAATAAAGAATGACTAAAATGTCTAAGTCTATTGATTGTCGAACATCACTATTGTAGCGGGTCACCCTTTTTCGTATCAGTGACAGTTGCAATTGTCATTTTACTGACTCGAATTAAAAATCGTAGTTTATACACTATTTTTTTTTATTTTTTTTTTTTTTTTTTCTTTCTTTTTGGCTTCTTGCATTGCAGTTGGCCACAAACAAGTCATATCTTCATTTTACTTAAATAAGTCACAGTCCTCGTCCTCTAAGTCCAGTCAAAGTCAAGTACAGCCCTAAGTCAAAGTCAGTCTTCCTTCAGAAAAGCGGTGGATAAATTTCTGAAAGTTTCTTTGGATTTTTTTGTCAGAAAATGCAAAGTTGCGATTCACTGCGTTTTATCACTTCCCAACACTAGTGCACGTTGTCGAACGTTTATGTTTAAGAATCCACCATTAATACACACAAAGCACTCGAAAAAACACTAATTTTACTAATTAATAAAACGATGCGATACGATTCCTTCCAAATCCCGCCAAAAAAGCCAATACACTATTTATTATGTAAACATTTCCACCATGTGACAATAACAGAGAACGAGTGTCGTCCATCTGTCATATCTGTCATCTTGTCACTATGACACTTTTTTTCAAGAAGTCATAGGCAAATGAAACACGGCCATACAGTCTGGTCAATAATTAGTTATTGTCACTGTTTTATTTACAATTATTATAATAAAATATCTACAAAAGGCTACAACAAACAATTTAAAAAAAGAACTAAGAATTTTATTGTAACACTCACTGTTTTTATTCATGTTTTACTTGTAATTTATTATTTTGTTTTGTGAGAGTTTGCTGGCGGGTGGTGCAGAGATTGAAAGCTGCATCAATAATTTGGTTGCGTATACGGTACATTTTTTTTTATTTTTTTATTAATATTTTAAGTTATATTATTTTTATTACATATATTTTATATTATTTACTTTATTTATATTATCTATAGATATGTGAGGCTCAATAACATTTTGAGCCCACTACAGTCAGGTTTCCGGGTGGGTCACAGTACAACAACAGCTCTTTTAAAAGTAACGGGTGATATTAGGACAGGAATGGAGAAGGGTGAAGTGACTGTACTGGTCTTAGTAGATTTCTCTAACGCTTTTAATTGTGTTAATCACGATATTCTTTTATCGATCCTTGCCCATCTGAAAATTTCACCTGACGAATTGGAATGGTTCTCATCTTATCTTCGGGGTCGTCAGCAGTCGGTTCGCATTGATGAGAAATCATCGAATTGGTGCACACTAGATGCTGGTGTTCCCCAAGGCGGTATTCTATCTCCTCTTTTATTTTCCATGTTTATTAATCTCCTGACCAAAGAGCTTCAGTGTGCGTATCACTTGTATGCAGACGACCTGCAGTTGTACAGCCAGGCAAGGGTGGATAATCTTTTGGAAGCCGTGACGAAAATAAATAATGATTTAAATGCCATGGGTCACTGGTGTGACCGTTTTGGACTTACAGTTAACCCTGAGAAGTGTCAAGGCATCATTATTGGAAGTAGTCCAATGATGAGCAGGCTGAAAGATGTAAATTTGCCATCAATAACTTATAACACTAAAACTATTCCAGTTACTCTTAATGTGAAAAATTTAGGACTACAACTCGACGATACATTCAATTGGAGACCTCAGGTCACTAGCGTTTGCCACCGGTACGCTACGTGCCTTTTATCGTCTTAAGAACTTCTTACCACCTAAAACCAAGGCAATGCTTGTTCGGACTCTTTTATTTCCCATCATTGACTATGGTGATGTGTGCTATCTCGACCTGAATGCAGATCTGCTCAATAAACTCGATCGGCTTCTCAACAATTGCATTCGATTCGTTTACAATCTTAGAAAGTACGATCATGTGTCGGTTTATCGTTCCGAATTGGGTTGGTTGCCTATACGACAGCGTCGCAATTTGCGGGCACTAAGTATGCTGTTTTCATTAATGAACTACCCTAATGCCCCTTCTTACTTGACATCTCAGTTCAAATTACTCTGTTCTAATCACGATAAAAATTTACGCTCTTCGAACAATCGTCTTCTTCTCTGCCCTACTCACACTTCAACTATGAGTCATTCTTCCTTCTTAGTGCAAACAACTCTCCTCTGGAATGCGCTTCCGCTGGAAGTCAGGACATGCACCAATCGGTTTACATTTATACAAAAAGTACGCGATCTGTACAAGGATTAGGAAAACATAATCTATTCAATGACTTTCAAAATGCTATTTAAATATGTATGTATTGTATAGTACGTATATAATTACCTATGTTATATGCAAATATATGTATATATATGTGTATGTATCATTAAAATCATTATGTATGTAAATGGTATATATTTATTGTATTCGTATGTATGTGTATGTATATGTATGTATATATATATATGTATTTGTTATTACTTATATTATCTATTTAGGCGATAATGTGATTGTGTGTTTATTTGGTTCGGTTCTTGCTGCATTTATTTAGGTAATATGTAGTTGTCTGAATGAGTGTAGTGGGGCTGGGCTGGGAGCACGTGATCACGCAATTTACACTATGTTTAGATTAAGTACCATTGAAATGTGTCAACTGTCAACATTAACCTAGAGCACCTTCCTCCATCTTTATCTCTGCATCACCCTAAGGTTGACTGGCAGAAAATGCCTAAGGCATTAAGTCCACCTTTGTACGAACTTGTGCATAAAGTTTTTAAATAAATAAATAAATAAAAATAGAAAAGCTTACGATTATCACAGCAAGTTATAACAACTCTGAATTAAGAGTCGCATTTGCTCTGTCAGCTGAGAAGGTAGGTACCTACATATTATATGCGGTGCAGTGACATAGAGCATCACACAATGATGAATGTATTTAAAAATATGTAAGTGTCATAAGTCGTTGCCTGGAAATAAAAAATAATAGTAGTCACAGCAGAAATAGATACTAAAACCACAAAATAATAAGGTACAGAACGCAATCTCATGTATGTACTTTATTTCACACCTACCCTCTGCTACACACATTCGCGCACAAATCAGTATCGAAAGCTACTATGAAAATCTTTGACCTCGCGTCTGTGAACTCTGTGAGCGGTGTCTATGTGTGGGTAGCCTCGGCGAATTTAGTACGTAGGTTTCCATCTGTACTATATAATTTGTGCTAAAACTTAAAACAATTGTGATGGTAATATTTATGTTACAGATCGGCCGCATCAACTCTTTTGTCATCCACAAAAGTCTGTGACCCATTGGGTGATTACAATGTGTACTATTCCTTATTCCCGAGAATAAATTCAACTGAGGTTTGTAGAGAAATTAAAGACTTCAATTTATAAAAATAATGCTGTTGATAAAACCGGCTGTTCCACCTATCCCACCCGGCCATCCCACCTGGGTGGGAAAAGTGGAATATTTTTCCACTCTTCCTACCCTGATGGGAAGAGTGGAACATTTTCCAATTCCGGATTTGTCCACTTATCCGACCTGTGAGATTACTTTTGCCGCTCATACTCGTGACTTGGGAAGTCTGACGGGCGGCAGTCATTTTCAAAATGCTGAAAAAATCAATAAATAATTCTAATCAAAGCTACTCCTGGCCGCCAATAAAAGCGACCACAGTCTGTAAATCCACCTGGATTTTTCGATGTGATGTGGTGAAGATGCTAAATAATAGTTATCCATACAATATTATAAACAGGATAGATTTGATAGCTTGTTTGGATTGAATAGGCTCCGAAACTACTGAATAAATATGAAGAATTCTTTCACTGTTGGGAAGCACACTATCCCCGGGTGACATAGGCTATATTTCATCCATGTATTCCCACGGGAACTGCGCTAATGCAACCACTTTCCCAGAACATTTTAATAATCTTTAGTTTTACCAGTAGCTATTCATCTTTATTGATATTAGAAGAAATAGTGACAATGTGTTTACTTTTGTTATTGTTTTAATAAGTATTACTACTGCGCCTGTTGGCTACGTACGCGTACGTGACGTCCCCTAAAGGCGTCATCTGAAAACCAGCGCTGCCTAACAGTACACGTACTGTTAGTGCAGCAAAGCTGAGATGACGACCTTTTCGGGCACGCACAGTGTAATTTTTACTTGTTCATATTGTACCTATGTCATTTTATTTGTGCGTGCCGAATAAAGCTTTTATTTATTTATTTATATTTATTTACTTTCAGGGCGATAATTCTTCAAAGCCGTTGACACTGGTTACGGCTAGAATTGACACCTCTTCTTTATTTGATGGTATGTTACTTGCAGTGTTTACGTCTATTGCGCAGAGTACTTATTACCTACGACATCTTCGCCAAGCCGCAAAAAAATAACTTAACGTTGCCTTTAAGTTATTTTTTGCGGCTTGGCGAAGGGGTCTAGAGACGAACTGGGGTTTTGCATGTTGGCTATATTGTGGAAGTGCTATCAAGGGCGCTGCATCTTCGCTTAGATCGACATTCTTGTTCATCAAAGCGTTGCATAGATGGTTGGTCGACGGTTGTTTCATATTTTACCATAAAATGGATAATAATAGTTAGGTTTCGGGAAGAGCACAGTGTCACCTCCAACGTTCTCTGCTCCTCTTTGCCAAGCGATACTCTGATTACTTTAGATAAGTACTACTTTAGTAAGATAGGTACTTAACTACCTATATTGTTTTTCACGTGGTAATGATGATAATAGTTTGTCTTTATCTCTGGATAATGTGTTAGCCTGAGAGGTCCCATGCACTAACGGTAATATTGACTGGGTGCTAATTAAACGACCTTCTTTTTAATAGCATTTTTAGCCTCTGGAAAAATACTTTGCCCCCTAAATTAATAAGTCAGCCACAATTAATAAGCGTCAGAATTTATAGATTATAGCCACCAGTTAATCTCTCTATTAGCCACTGTTAATATAATTCAGCATCGTGATTATTTTTAAGCATCTAATTTTGTAACATGCATTCAAACAGTAAGCTTCTAAAATACTAAAAAATGGCATCAAAATGTACATTATTTATTAATATCATAGCTTCTAATTTCCTAATTCAGCATGTTTGAAATGTAACTCGTCCAACATTTATGGATCATCAAAGTTAAGTAAAATTGCCACCAAAAAGCAAATTATAGCCACTAATATTACCTAAATAGCTAGGACCACTTGTAGTCACTAACTCCTCAGTCTTTTGTAAACGATCACTGTAGTAAGCAACTACCGCTATTGCTGGTGCTCGGATGGTTGACCACTTTGTAACATTTGATTTGCGAGAGTTTCCTTGCTTTGCAAGGCACGTCGTTCAGCCAACTGTGTGGGGTGTCACAATCTGGTGGAAACGGACAAGCGAGTCCTGAAACGGACTCGCTTGTCCGTTTCACACGGGAACATGGGACAGATTTTCGGGCATAAATGCTTTTATTTATTATTATGTGTTACCTGCAGTCTTTATAATCAGATATTCTAGGGACGGCTGCTTTGGTGTGCAGACATACATACATACATACATAACATCACGCCTGTTTCCCAACGGGGTAGGCAGAGACTATGGTTTTCCACTTGCCACGATCCTGACATATCACTTTCGCTTCTTCTTCTTTCATAAGTGTTTTCATACATGCTCTCCGATTAAGGGTACTCTTGACCTGGCCTTTTTCCAAAAGGTGTCCAATTTGGTCGACATAAGTGCGACGCGGTCGGCCCCTACCAGATTGTCCATTCACTCTCGCCTTATAAATCTCTTTTGTCAGTCTGTTTTCATTCATTCTCTCCACATGTCCGAACCATCTGAGCATCCCTTTTTCTATCTTAGTTAGTGACCGACCGAAGTTTCGGTTTCGGTTTCGGTTTCGGCCAGTTTCGGCCAAAAAATCGAGTTTCGGCCGCAGTTTCGGTTTCGGCCAAAATGGGCCGAAACTTTCGGCCGGGCCGAAACTCACGTGTTCATGAATTTTGAGTGCCTGGCTCTGCTTGTGACGTTAGTTAATATGTTACTAACCGAAGATTTACAAAGGACTTCTAATCAATAGTTATTACATTACAATTTTTACGGACTCCTAAAAAGATCCATTGCGTAGACAAGGAAAACTCGAAATGAAACCCAGTTGTTAATAAAATGACAATCGTTAAGCCAAGTTGAAGGCCTTATGGGCGGCTTGAAAAAATTTCAACTGCGGGTCGCGGCGACCTGCGCCTGCCCATTTCAACACGGCAATAGGCTCACCACCTATTACGTGGGACATAAAACTATAAGGTGAAATGTGGGCGTATACTATGCCTCTGCCTACCCCTTCGGGGATAAAGGCGTGATTATATGTATGTATGTATGTAAAAAGGTGATCTTGGACATTGCAAAACCCTACCCCTTTGTTGTCGGTTCCGTTGACTTCGTTGGTCGTCTGTTTGTCAGCAGGCTGTAACTCATGCACCGTGATAGTTAGATTAGACAGTTAAAATTTTTACAGATCATGTATTTCTGTTGCCGCTATAGCAACAAATAATAAAAATAGACAAATTAATAATAATAAAGGGGGCCTCCCATAAAACATACGTGTTTTATTGCCGCTTTTCTTGTACGAAACTCTACGTTGCTTACTGTTGTACAGTTTTAGTTATATACCTACTTCTAGAATGTCATCAAAACCAGGCAAGAGCTAGTAGCAGGGCACCATGTGGTTTTAGTCGGTAGGAGTTCGCAATAGCATCTACGAGTAATTACACACGTAATAGAAAGAAACTCATCTTTAGAACACACACTTGAGAAGATGTATACCGTTGATTGATGGCACTTGGTGGAACTTGCTGCACCTATTGAAAAAATAACCGGCCAAGTGCGAGTCGAACTTTCGCACAGAAGGGGTTAAAGCGGGACCCTATTAACGAGACTTGAGGCCTAGCCGTCCGTCTGTCTATTAGTCACGAGGTTGTATCGCTGGAACCGTGCCAGATAGAGGCCTAAAATTTTTTACTGTACAGTAGTCCTACCGACTAAAAACCACGAGTATTGTACCTAACAGCCTATGGTTGGGAGCCCCGAGTATGACCTCGTAATGATGCATACTGCGGCCGGGTCTTTAGGGGATTGTCCAGTTGTGATCCCACTTCTTGAGGGGGACGTGCATGAATCCCTCACGTCACGCTATCGTCTAAGGCCTGCTTCTGTAAGGACGGTGAACAACTCCCGTCTCCGTCCTCAAGCCCCCGGTTATGGAGGCTGATAGTATGGGGCCCCGCCGCAGATTGTGAAACTCGGGTGGTAGAGTTCTCTCCCGCTTCCTCCCCGCCGTCTCTATCACGAGCATGACCTGCTCACAGGAAAAGGCCTATGACCCCGCTTCAGCACCTCCTTGCGCCATTGAAACAATGACGCAAGGGCCCTCGCTTCCAGGTCCTATAGAGGGGTCCCGGCTAGAAGACATGACGCCTTAACTGAGATCACGCGGTATTCCCTTATCACCCTGACAGCCGTCGCCTTCTGCGGGCTAAGCAATCTAGCCGCATTGCTGGTCATCAGGATCTACACCCATACGGGGCCCCGTATAGGGCCATCCTCCGTACGATCCCAAGGTACAGTCTCCTGCGGAGAGGGTTAGGTCTCCTGATATTGGGCAACAACTATGAGAGTGCGGCTGATGCCCTCCTCCCTCAGTTATGGGACCAAACTTCGGAAATGGTATCCGAAGTTCCGCCGGCTATCGAGTACGAGCCTCAGATACGTCATAGAGAGCTCAATGCCGATGCTCAGTGACGGCCCCTATATGTAAGCTGGATCCCGCAGGTGGCCTTTAGGGCTGCGCCTCAGTGCGTTGCTCCTCGCGCTGTAATGAGCCTCCTCTGAGCAACGGACCACGCAGCACCCAATCGTAACCAATGTTCCACAGAAGCGGTCCTAAGACTGATCCCTATGTAACACCGAACGACACATCTCGCCGACCCTGCCTTAGCCAGCTCGGGTAAGTTATGGCCCTCTCGGAAAGATAGGCCCCGACAATTCGACGGAGGTATGGAGGCATTCCATGGTAAATAAGCGCCTCTCAAATCAGCTCCAGGGCAAGGTGTTGAAAGCGTTGGCGATGTCGAAGAGACACAGCCACCCTATTCTTTTGCCGCTATAACAAAAAATACCTACTAAAATCAGAAAAAAACATCTACACAACAAACGTAATTTTTGTGCCCAATTTTTGTAACGAAACTGACTCGCACTTGGCTATTTTTTTTTTTTCAATATGAACACGTGAGTTTCGGTTTCGGTTTCGGTTTCGGCCGAAACTGACCCTGGGGCCGAAAGTTCGGTTTCGGTTTCGGTTTCGGCTAGAAAACCAGTTTCGGTCGGACACTAATCTTAGTCACTACATCTTCTGTCAAGCCGCAATGTTCCCTAATCACACAATTTCTTTGTTTATCCATCAATGTCACTCCAGCTATGCTTCGCAAACTTCTCATTTCCACTGCATTAATTTTACTTTCATGCGTCTCCTGCAACACCCAGCTTTCACTTCCATACATAAGTGTAGGCACAAGCACTCCTCTATGTACAGCCATCCTTGCCTTTTTAGACACATCCTGACTGCTCATAAAGGCGTGAATGGCTCCATTCACTTGATTACCTGCCAGAACTCTTCGTTCAATATCATAGTCACACTTTCCATCTCTTACAAATTTTGACCCCAAGTACACAAACTCTTTTACCTGTTCTACTCTTTGCCCTTCGATGTAAATTGGGCAATTCGTCATATTTTCTTCTCTTTCTTTTCTACATTCACTTTCATACCTCTACTTTTAAGCGCATCATGCATTATGTTAACCATCAACTGCAACTCCTCCGCCGATGAAGCTAATATCACCTGATCGTCCGCGTATAGGAGGCATTTGATGGTCAGCTCTCTCATTTTCAAACCATACGCACACTCTTGCAGTTCTTTCAAGCAGCTGTCCATATACAGATTAAACAGACACGGTGATGCTACACAACCTTGCCTCACACCTTTTTCAATGTGAAAGAAGTCTGTGCAAGCTCCGTTTATCCTGACACAAGCACTGGAGTCTTCATACAGAGATTTCAGTGCGCGTATCAAGGTTCTGTTTACTCCATACCTGGACAGTGTTGTCCACATTTCATTCCTCACCACTCTATCATAGGCCTTTTCCAAGTCTACAAAGATGCAGTAGACTTTTTGACGTTTTGCCAATACTTTTTCAGCTACGCATCGTAAGGAAAAGGCCTGATCCGTGCACCCCCTTCCTTTTCGAAATCCTGCTTGCACATCCCACATTTTTCCTTCCGTTTCATTCATCACTCTTTTTATCAGCACTTTTGCATATAGCCTACGACACTGAGCAAGCTAATGCCGCGGTAGTTCTTGCACTCTTGCTGCGACCCTTTCCCTTTGTACAGCGGCACTATGACAGATTTACACCATTCCTCTGGTACTCTGCCACTTCGCCAGCAAAGGTTAAAAAGGCGGTACAGCTGGCAAGCTACCACGCCACGTCCCGCTTTGAGCATCTCGACAGAAATCCTGTCAATTCCAGCAGCCTTTCCTAATTTCATACCATTCAACGCTTCCACAATTTCTTCCATACTTAAATCGCTTGCATCATCAACTTCATTCCATTCCAAGACATGGATCTCTCCTTGTAAATCCTCTTTTTCAAACAAACTTTCAAAATATTCCTTCCATCTTTTTAGCATACATTCTTCTCCTCTCACTAAACTTCCCTCACGGTTTCTGATGTGTTTTAGTTGTGATGCAGTCTTTTGAGCCCTCATTGATCTTATAGACTTCCAAAAGAATTTTATATTTTCTTGGAAGTTATCAGATAACCGGTTATGAAATACATTCCTATCATCCTCTCTCTTTCTTTCTATCACCTCTTTTGCGACATGCTTATACCTTTTATACTCATCCTTGGCCATTTTTACATCCTCATCCGTTGCCATTTGCATTCTCTGATTGGCTTTTGCAGCCAGCCAGTTTAACCACGCTTTCTTCTTATCGGACAGAACCTTCAAAACTTCTGCACACATTCTCTTTACCTGGCATCCTTGGCTCCTCTTGCATACCCCGCATACTTCAACTGCCACTTCAACGAGTCCTTCCTTAATCGACTTCCATAATTTGTCCATTTCACATTCTTTAACTAAATTTTCAAACTTCCCGCTCAATTTACTCAAAAATTCTTCTTTCACGCTTATCTCTTGCAACTTTTCTACTTTTATGCGCTCTAGTACACTAACAGGTTCACGCACACGATGCCGCCACCGCTGAAACAGACCTCTTACTCGGCTGATAACCAAGAAGTGATCTGTGTCAATCCCGGCACCGCGGTATACCCGGGTGTCTAGCACTTTCTTTCTCAGTCTTGCGTCTACTATCACAAAGTCAATTATGCTTCTCTGGTCTTTTTGTTCTCTCGTATACAAGTGGATATCTTTGTGGTTAAATATGGTATTAGTTACCACAAGATTCCTCTCCAAACATACTTCTAGCAAACTTTCTCCATTTTCATTCACTCGTTCATCACCAAACTTTCCCAGCACACTTTCGTATCCATCACGCTTCACTCCCACCCAACCATTAAAATCACCTAACATTACTATCCTCTCGTTTCGTTTACATTTATCCAGAATATCACTCATACTCTCCCAAAATGCCTGCCTCTCGCTTTGGTCTTTCGCAGTCTGGTGCCACCGCGAATCCTGTAGAGCATACACTCCCAAAACAAAGATGCGGGTAAGTCCTACCTTCAGTCTTAACCAAAGGAGTCTTGGGCTCACACATTCATACTCTGTCACACACTCATTCATTCTCGCGGAAAGTAGTACACCGACCCCCTGGCACGCTGTTCTGGTTTTGGCTACGCCTGACCAGTAGGCTGTATAGGCTCCGTGTGTCGTAGTGTCGCATCCTTTCCGCTTTGTCTCATTCACACACAAAATATCAAGCTGCCTATCTTGCATCATCTTGCATACCTCGTCAATTTTATCATCCATTCCTCCTCTAACATTTAATGTAGCAAAGTGGCTAACCCCAGTCCACTTTTCGCCCCGATGGGAAACGAGACGTGATGGGTGGCGAACCACATCGCCGCCGTTCTGGTTTTTAAATACTAATACCATGGCGTTCCCACGAGTGTAGACAGCTTTAAGAATACCTGCCCCAGACTCCAGATGCCCCTTCGAAGCAATTTAAGAAATGTTTTGAATAAGTATATGATTGTTCATACTTTGTCTAGTACTGTACAAATTTCCTAGGGATTTCATAGAATACCTGCTGGTCCACCGGTAATGTGTAAAATAAATAGGTCTTGGGTCACCATAAAATTATAAGTAGGTACCGCAAAATTATAAACTATCGAGGAATTATAAATTGTAACATATTGTAAAATATTAAATTGGGTGCTAATTAAACGAACTTCTTTTTAATAGCATTATTGGCCTCCGAAAAAATACTTTGCCCCCCAAATCAATAAGTCAGCCACAATTAATGAGCGTCAGTATTTATAGATTCTAGCCACCATTTAAGTTATTTTTTAGCCACTGTTAATATAATTCTGCATCGTGATTATTTTTTAGCATCTAATTTTGTAACATGCATTCAAACAGTGAACTTCTAAATTACTAAAAAATGTCATCAAAATAGACATTATTTATTAATATCTTAGCTTCTAATTTCCTAATTCAGCATGTTTAAAATGTAACTCATCCCACATTAATGGATCATCAGAGTTAAGTAAAATTGCCATCAAAAAACAAATTATGGCCACTAATATTACGTAAATAACTAGAACCACTTGTAGCCACTGACTGTCTTTTGTAAATGATCACTGCAGTAAGCAACTACCGCTATTGCTGGTGCTCGGATGGGTGACTACTTTGTAACATTTGATTTGCGAGAGTTTCCTTGCTTCGAAAGGCACGTTAAGATGACTGTATGGAGTGTCACAATCTGGTGGAAACTGACAAGCGAGTTCGTTTCAACACGGGAGCGTGGGACAGACTTTCGGGCATAAATGCTTTTATTTATTATTAAAATCTTACCTGCAATCTTTATTATTAAGATATTCTATACAATACCTGCATTCTAAGGAATACCTGACTCAGACTCCAGACAATGTATGAAATGTTTTGAATAAGTATATGATTGTTCATACTTTGTCTAGGTATTGTACAAAATTCCTAGGGATTGCATAGAATACCTGCTGGTACACCGGCAATGTGTAAAATAAATAGGTCTGGGGTCACCATAAAATTGTAAATTCCGCAAAATTATAAACTAGGTGTCGAGAAATTATAAATTTTAACATAATGCTAAATATAAAATTTTTGAGCGCGCACGCCGCGGCCGCGGCATGTGCGTTCACTCGCTTGCCTTTGCGCGTCAGTGGTAACTGTTCCAACCTAACCTAAAATTCGCAAGCAGCCAATAAACCTTCCATACTCTCGTATAATAATTATTTCATACATTGTCTTGCCTGCAAGTTTCAGGTATTCTATAGAATGCCCAGACATTATACAGATTTCGTTCGGTGACGTTGTGTATGCATGTAATACAGATTATAGAACTAAAGACAGATAACGCTCGCGAAACAAAAAAGTAAGACCAAGAAGTAAGTAAGTAAGTAAGTAAAACTTTATTGTACACCAATAAAAATATAAAAATCAATAAGAAATAACATAAAAAGAATGTACAAATGGCGGCCTTATCGCTTAAAGCAATTTCTTACAGGCAACCTTTGAATGGAAAAATAATATTGGTGAGTAAAAGAAAGCAAATACTAAATTCAAAAGTGAGTACTATAACGTGGCAGTGCTAAACACTGTTTACACCTAACGAGTATTTTCTCATTATTTCGTTCGGTGACGTTGTGTATGCATGTAATACAGATAACGCTCGCCAAACAAAAAAGTAAGACCAAGAAAGCAAATTCTAAACTCAAAAGTGAGTACTATAACGTGGCAGTGCTAAACACTGTTTACACGTAACGAGTAATTTCTCATTAACGTGAAATTTATGACGACATTATCCACATGTTCACTTAATGTATATACCTATACTAAAGTCAAAAGTGTATAATGTATTTCAGCATAACACTTTTAAGTTTAGTATTTGCTTTCTTGACCTAACGTTCTTGTTCGGTAAGCGTAATCTGTTTTTAGTTACAAAGTGACATCAAATAGCGGTCTCTGACTGATGCAAATGGCCGGTCGCTGTCGTCCTTTGCACTTAGATTAAACCTTGCAGTGGCTATTTTCACGAAAAAGAATGTGATATATTTATTTTACACGCTAAGTTATAAATAAAAACTTATGTTGTCTGTGGAGGCTTAAATTATAATTTTTTGAGGCTCTTGATTTGAAGCTGTAAAATATAAAATGGTGATTACATATAAAATCTGTGGCTGAATTAGTAAATTAGGTGTTAATATATTAATACGCAGGACAAGTTAAAATAATTGTTGATCTTTATTTGATGCTTATTATGGAAATTTTTAGGTGACGTTGTAAAGAGGACGAATTAGCATATTAGAGGCTATTTCATTTTCGCGTGGCTTAGTTATTTAATCAGAAGCTAAATGCCGTGGCCGATAAAAACTTTTGAGGCTCGGTTTATTATATCCCTATTAAATTTATCTGTAATACATCTGGCGCGCTGCGGCCGCTGCAGCGGCATGCTCGCTTCGCTCGCTCGCCTTCACGCGTTAGTGGTAACTGCTCCAACCTAACCTAACCTTCGCAAGCAGCGAACAACCCTTCCATATTCTCGTTATTTCATACATTGCCTTGCCTGCAAGTATCAGGTAATCTCTATAATGCCTAGATATCATACAGATTTCGGTCGGTGACATTATGTGTGCATGTAATACAGATTATAGAACTAAAGACAGATACCAAACAAAGAAGTGAGACCAAGAATGCAAATACTTAACCCAAATGTGAGTAATGAGTAATTTCTCATTAATCGTAAATTTATGACGACATTCACGATATGCACTTCTAGAGAGTCTATAATGTAGTCAATTTTGAGTTTAGTATTTGCTTTCTTAACCTCACTCTCTTGTTTGGTAAGCGTAATCTGTCTTTAGTTACAAAGTGATATCAAATAGCGGTCTCTGATTGATGCTAATGGCCGGTCGGTGTCGTCCTGTGCACTCGCGTCTAGCCTTACAGTGGCTATTTTCACGAAAAAAGAATATGATATATCTATTTTACACGCTAAGTTATAAAAACTGATGTTGTCTGTGGAGGCTTAAATTATAATTTTTTGAGGCTCTTGTTTTGAAGCTATAAAATATAAAATGGTGATTACATGTAAAATATGTGGCTGAATTAGTAATTTAGGTGTTAATATATTATTACGGAGGACAAGTCAAAATAATTGTTGATCTTTATTTGATGCTTATAATGGAATGTTTAGGTGACGTTTTAAAGAGGACGAATTAGAATCTTAGAGGCTATATCATTTTCGCGTGGCTTAGTTATTAAATGAGAGGCTAAATGCCGTGGCTGAGAAAAACTTTTGAGGCTCGGTTTATTATATCCCATATTGACTCAGTAACATTGCATCAATATAATTTAGGTCCGAGAGAAACCTCAATATTTATTGAATAATCATCTTTTTTGATCAAGGTTGTTGTGCGTGTGTGGGCCTCTTTAGTAACTGGTACCTAATACAGATCAGTGCCTGGTGCGGATCAGGAAGTGACCTATTTAGAAATGTTTTTGTTTTTTGGCAGTCTATTTGGCCGTATTTTCACTGGCCCTTGGCCCTAGCAGAATACCAGCGCTAACTCGCTAATATTACGCGAAGTAGCATTAAAGCTGAGCTAGGGACCATTTCTGTCTCATGCAGGGATATTCATGCAAATATCTTTGAGTTTCATGTATTATGTATTTACTTGTATTATGTGTCCTTGCTGAGAAAAGAATAAATATTTTTTCTTTCTTTCTTTTTCTTTCTATCTTTGACATGTAATAGAATGAAATTAATATACTCGATTGAATTTGATATTTAAACTTGAACAATTATAACTGGTAATTCAATGAACAATCACCGAGGATTTCGTTCGTTTAGAACTTTAGAAGTTTGAAAAATTGTGATAAGCACGGGAGTTATCGTGTAACATATTTATGGTTAGGCGCTAAGCAGACGGCACCAGCAAGGCGCGGTATTTTTGCCCTTTATGTGCGTTGGTAGTATAGGATTCCTTTAGCGCTATCGTTCGCGGTGAAATTGACCAGCCCGGCCCGCCCCATCGTTTGCAAAGAGATTTAGTGGTACTTATATTCACGGACATTTTTACATGCGCCACCTGATACCTAAGTAAGTTAGGATTAACTTACTTGTGTTATGGGTATGTTGCTGCTTGTAAACTTCTATACTTTTTTGTAAATGCATACATATAATACATCGAAACACCCAGCAGTCGATGGAAATATTTATGGATCACACACAATTTTTTGCCTTGTCTTGCCAGTGGAAATTGGTCGCACGGCCTCGTTATCTGCAATAGTATAGACTATAGACCAACGAGGCAGTCAAAAAGTACAGTAGTATAGTAAGTTCAACTCATCTGTGCGCGCGGCACTATGTGTGGGTAAGCCTCGTCTAAACACAGCGACTTCGTGTGCGTGACATGAGGTACAGTGAAGTACAAAATACAAAAACACTTGTTTAACTAAAATAAAAACTCAATGGGTGAAATGTATGTTATACATATTAATATGTATCGCTGTTTGAAGAATAAAATTGAGGAATTTTAGGATTCTCTGCTCTCTCCAAGGTTAATTATAAATTCAATCAAAATGTCGATAGTATTCTGCCTCTGTGGCGCAGTCGGTAGTGATACTGCCTGTGGTGCTGGAGGTCGTGGGTTCGATTCCCACCGGAGACAAAAATTTGTGTGACCCATAAATGTTTGTCACAAGAGTCTGGGTGTTTTTATGTAAAATATGTATGCATTTAAAAGTATATAAGTTATCCGTGGTCTGATACCCATAACACAAGCCGGTTATTCCTAGCTTACTTTGGGATCAGATAGCGTTGTGTGAGATGTCCGTGAATATTTATTTATTATTATTATATTATTCTTCTTCTTTGGCGTGCCGACAAGTATAACGCCACATCTCTTCATCAATTTACTTAAACGTTCGTTTATTACCTAATTTCATTATTTCCATCACATTTTGTTCGATTTTATGTGAAGCATTATAATTTGTTTAAATTCCCCATATATTTTCTATTCGGTTTAGTTCAGGATAATACGGTGGTAGCTGAAACAATTTTTGTCATATTTGCAGTATAAGCAATGTTTTTTTCCGTCGAACATCTCTGCATTTCTATTCTTTTTGCATTAGAATTTGGAGCTATATCATTTATGACTTTTCTGTAGGCCTTTATAAGTTACACAATTCTACCATACATTATTTTGTTATACCTCGAAGGGTTTAGGCAGCGTTTTCGTTAAAAGCTCCCTGGCACCTTATTTTTTTCCGACATCTCGAACTAATATCATTATATTTTAGTCAATGTATACAAAAACTCAACAAATTATATACGTTAACCTTTCTCAAGAATCTTTGGTGATCTCAGCATGGAAATCCCCATGCAGTATTTTTTAAGTTTATCGTGAACAGACAGACGCGGCGGGGACTTTGTTTTATTATATGTAGTGATAACAAATATTAATTCCATCGAATTGACACATAAAAAATATTTACCTGACTTCTTAAACATTTTCTCCGTGAAGTATTAGACATTTTCTTTAACGACTGTACCCATGGTATTATCACTAAGAACACTATGTAATGAATTATAATGTGACCAAGTTACACAGGATCTCAACGTTGCAGTTACATTGAGACTTGTCATGATATTTGATTTCGTTTCATTATAACGTAAGAGTTGCCTGCAAACGTGGTAGATGGCGCTGTATGCTTTTTGTATAAATATGATGTTTATTTCGCGGTCACGCAGAGCGTTTACTGCAAAGACTGCTTAGCACCGCTGGTGTCGTCGATAAGTCGAGTTATGTCTCTACCTCATAATATAAAAATGTACTCTGTGAAGACGGCCGCATCACTGTCACACAAATTAAAGCTGTATAATTACTAGCGCACGCACACATAGCGCCGCGCGCACTGATGAGTTGAATTATCAGTACCATGTTTATAAGTTACGCCGATGTACCTGCGCAGAAGTCTCATATTCGAAACGCGCGAAAAAATCTTAACCAATCACAACGCTCCGCATAGACGCGCCAAACATGGCCTTTTCTTATTGGTTGCCGCCTGCGCGCCATGTTCGATGCCCGCAGCATCGCTGTGCAATGACCGAGATGGCACTACTTTCTGGATTTTTCGCATTTTCAATCTTAACGTAACGCAATAAAGTCGGTGTTTCAACAGCGTTGGCAATCGTAATTAATCGGCGTTAGCTTGCTCTCTTCTGAGCAGGCGAATTTTGTCGATGCGACTTACAAACGTGGTTCACCTGTACATAACTATAAAGTGTACGATTTGTATAACGATTTCTTTTTGTCAGGTGTATCTCCGGGCGCTGCGAGTTCCGTTGTGGGAATGGTTACTCTCTTGGCCGCCGCAACTACTCTGTCGCAGTTGATTTCTGTTAAAGATGCAAAGTTATACGGTATGCAATGCACACTATTATTTAAGGTTATTTAAAAAAATAGAATCATAATTTAGAAAAATTAAAATGAGAGATAACACAACAATCCCTTAGTATCTCAAAGCCAAGGATGACAACAGAATTACCTATGTAAAGATTATTAAGTTCATATTTTTTCAAATCTTAATCTAGCGACACACATAGGATGTAAACGTTTTAAAAGTAAATTAATACCTACAGAAATCTTACCAATTTTTTCAGATCACAATATTCTATGGACTCTGTTCAACGGCGAAGCTTTCGACTACATTGGTTCACAGAGAGTTGCTTACGAAATATCTAAGGGCGAATGGCCATCTGCTGCACCACTTAGGCCTAAGGATATTCGGCTTCACGTAGAAGTGGGACAAATTGGTGGCTCTCTGGCTAAAGAGGCTAATGATGCCTCTTGGCTCTTCCATGCTTTTGTACCTTCCAGTGAAAATATTCCTGTAGAGGTAAGCTATTTAATAAAAACTATAAAGTGATGTATGAACAGAGTTTCTTAAAGTTACATAGGCTTTATTGGACTCAGCAAAAGCTTTCAGCCGTCTTACTGGGTGTAACCCCAAATATTGAAACAAATTTCCATAATATCTTAAGTTTATACTCAAACTACTATTGTACCGATGTGTGTTTTAGGCATTTGCCGTAGTCGCGCTACACTATAAATATTTCAACTTAAGTCACAAGTGGTCCACGCACTTTATGTACAATATTACGTGTACAGTGTACGTCTGCGTAGTTTAGGTGTAGGTATAATTTTCGCAACAACATTTTGCAGTAGTAAAATCATTTGGTTATATTTACAGACTACAGAATTTATCAGTGTAATGGATCAGAATGGCAAACAGTTAAAAATAACTGTGTTGCCTGAAATCACGACCAATCTACCTCCATCCTCGCTGCATTCATTCCGTCGAATACTTGAAAACGCAACAAAAAGTGGAGATTTGCCGGAATTGGTGATCGCGGACTTTAAGGAGACATTCAATAATATGTACTATCAATCCGCTCTCGATGATTACGATAAAATTAATTTCAAATATCATAACATTACAGTGGATAGTAATGGAACATGTAAGTATTATAGTAATATTGGACTCTATTTATTTATTATAACAGTATTGTACGCGAAAATAGTATTATAAAATAGACATTTGATACAAAATAGCAATATCGTATTGCTATTTTGTATCAAATGTCTGGGCGGCCTTATCGCTTAAAGCAATTTCTGCCAGGTAACCTTTGGATGGAGAATATGTTGATTTAATCTATTTTTATCATATTAAATTATCGCGTTTTAAAGAAACAAATACTCCTTAACTTTATAATTGTAGTACCTATAGATATACACACATTTATTAATTTATTCTACATTATAGTTATATCGACGGCCGAACTCTTGGCTAACGGGAACATGACGGAGAATGAGCCACAAGTGAAAATATCTCGGCTCGCAACTACTTTAGCCCGAACTCTGTATCACAGAGTTGTAGGAAAGTCATACACCGGCGACGTGGCGAGTTCTGCGCATTTAGTGAGTACCCACATTATTGTTTTTTTAGAAATATCCACTGATGCAATGCCGGTCTCGATCCGGCTAAAACCGTTCAGCCCTCCCGTTTGTTTGTGTGATAGATGTTGGAATCAAACTAGAGTACAACAACATGACAAGAAACAAGACCAGCTAGTTAGAAATATTGGAATAAAGGACATGGAAAAGTAGGGAAATAAAATAACAATTATTTTACATGTAAAAGATGTGTAAATTTAGAAAGGTTAATAGCCTTTGTTCAAATAAAGAATTTTTTTTTTTAAACGAAGACAGCTTAGAGCTCTTACCGGACCAGACCCTTGACCATTAGAAATGGCAAAAATAAATTTACAAGATGATACTGACTACGACCACATAATTTTTGATTTGATTGATTTTGTGTGAGAAATCCCCTTGGACTCAACCAATTCGGCCGTCAAATTTGATGACCATTGCACATTAGCAAACCCAAACCTATAACATGTAATACACACCTTGTGGTCTAGTGGCGATCTTAATAGATCGGTAATGGTCGCAGTGATCGCAGAAAAGCCATTCCCTTGAATAAATAAATATTCACGGACATTTTTTACACAACTTTATCTGATCCCAAAGTATACCATGAATAACCTGCTTGTGTTATGTGTATCAGACCACGGATATCAATACATATAATAAAATCGTAACAGGTCGCTGTCTGTACATGGAAGATAAATAAGAAAAAATATTATAGGGGGGCTTTATGAACGCAATAGAACCCAGATTAAGCAAACAGGGCAGTTTCAGACGCTGCTTGATGACTCTGATGAAGAAATACCTTTCCTTTCATACACCTTATGTGACGTAAACGAAGTTGCGGGCTCAGCTAGTCATTAAATAAATACATACTTATCATACATAGAAACACCCAGACTCTCGAGACAATAATTTATGGATCACACAAATTTTTGTCTCCGGTGGGAATCGAACCCAAGACCTCGTGATCCAGTCGCACATTTCGACCTCTAGACCAACGAAGCAGTCAAATAATATAACTGTTTTGCATTTAAACAAAACAGGTATTATGTGTGAAATGAGACACAGCGGTGAGTTGAAGACGCATTGTGTTTATGCCATTAACTAAGTGTCTATGATTAAAAACTTACCCGTTTCTCTATGGTTTATATACCTGTCTCGCTCTCGCCAGCGTGTGCCGTCTCCTTCAAACGGCATCTGTGTTTGACACTGACAGGCTGACAGCTCAAACTTCATAGTGTCTTCAAAGATTACCAGCAAGAGCATTGCTTCAACGCTGTGTCTCATTTCACACATAATACCTGTTTTGTTTAAATGCAAAACAGTTATATTATGTTTTCATGAGACACAGCGTTGAGTTGAAGACCTGTTTGGTATCTGCTGGTAGAGAGCACAAACGCTATGATGATTAGTAGGTATGTCAATGTAAAATAGTCTTTTAAAGATTGTCTATTTAAAATCATAATTATTATTGAAAATAATCTAATGATAAACAAAATTTAGTTGAACTTAATTGTTGGAATTAACTTTAAGTTTAAATTATTAAAAATAAAAACATAAAGTATGTAAATACTTATGTGTGTCAATAATAAAGTTGTGAAGATATTTGACTCAAAACAACACTATCTGCATTGTTAAAAGAGAAAGAACTGCATTAATAAATAAAATGTAGGTTACAATTTACCATTTGTGTGTCTCTGCCTACCGCTCCAGGGTCAAAGGCGGGACTACATGTCTATATGTACACACTAAATCTAATAATCAAATATTGCTTGCAATAATTTAGCATTGACATTGTAACTGTTAGGGCTTTAATGTTAGCCTCTCTAAAAATACAACCTGCAACTATTTTTCTTGAGACTGTTTGAAGTCTATCTGCTTAGGACATAAATAAAGAATGTGGCCTTTTCATTCATGGCAAGTACCATGATTAATACAGAATTCAGTAAATGGAAAATTATTTACTAACTTTTTCATTATAGTCTTAAATTCGTATAACTGGACAAACATTATGGTCAGATTGTTGATAAAGCAACCAACCAGATTGCCAATGGGTTATTGAATCAGTCTTTGACCCGAACTTAGGCTACAATATGATTTAATTATATCCGTGACCTGAAATCTGCGATCTGAGGTTAACATAGTAGTGATGTTATCCTCCTGACAATTTCAAAGAATAAGATGAAATTTTGAGCCAGTTAACTGACAGCTATATTCCCCTACTGGGAGTTCTGTTGTTTCAGGTCTAGCCAGAGTGATGGCTCTTAATGATAATTTTCTTTGAAATGTCTAAATTCGTTTTAGCACAATATGTTGAGATAGCTAACTTTACACAAGTTAGTAAGATATATCATGTCAACTTACCTTCTATAAATAATATTGCAAAGGAAAGAGCCATTTGTTGACAAACAGGCAACTTCAGTATAACCACCCTAGGTAATTTTCTATTGGAGAACTGTAAGTTGCAAAAGTTGACTGTCACCAACTGCCTACTAGCAAACTTGTTCTAAAACAGTCCAATTTTTGTATTTATTGTCACCCCCCCCCCCCCCCCTTTCCTTGTCGAATTAGGGAGGGTACGTGCCTGTAGCCTGATCTATTAAGACCTTCCGCAGGTCATTCATTGGGATCAGTTCTGCTCGGACTCTGGTTTGCAAATCCGGCAGTAAAGAGCTCTATTCTGACTCTGATGTTTTTAGGAACTATGTCCCTTTTACATGATATAAGGAGGGCTAACACTCTTATTATTAATTTGGGTAGGTGGATTTCCCAGCCCAAATAAAAGTTCCACTCTAATGCTATTAGGAACTAACATATATTCCTTTCTTAGGAGAGTTAACACTGCCGACAGTGTTAATACCGATATTAAGTTGAGTGGGTGGAATGCTCAGCCCAACTAAAAGTCCCAATGATGGCTGAAAATGTAGTCTCGAGTTACAAACTCTTGTACAACGTTGGGTGGGTGGAATGCCCAGCACAACTGAAAGTTCAAATGACAACTGAAAATGTCAAAAAATAAAAAGAGGATAGAGTTGCATATTCTTGTACAACAGCCAACACATTTGATGCAAACAAATCGTATCTGGGACGCCCCACATTTCATACATAGCCTCCGCGGCCTGGGGAAGGAATTGCCAGTCTAGTATTCTGCAACCTCTTTAAACTCCACTATTCCCGTTTAGCCTCTCCGGGAGATAAGTGACAGAGCTATTTGCAGTTGCCCTGTGAGCTTCGGAAGCTGGGCTTCAGCAGTGCAAGGGACTTTCTCCCTCGTTTAACAAGGGTTTTATTGTCTATCTGTATGGAGTATGTGTGCATCATTTGAAGTCATCCGCTGTTTATCTACACTGTTAAGCCCATTACCTTGACAGATGTGTCATTTAACTGGGCACCTCAGCCTGCATCTGCTGCATCTTATGTTAAAAGAAAGTATGTGACACTGTCATCCGCTGACTGTTTATGGTTGCAAACACTATTAAGCCCATTACCTTGACAGATGTGTCTTTAACTGGGCACCTCAGCCTGCATCTGCTGCATCTGATGTTAAAGAAAATGTGTGACACTGTCATCCGCTGACTGTTTATGGTTGTCTACACTGGTAAGCACATTATCTGACAGATGTGTCATTTAACAGGGCACCTCATACTGCATCCGCTGCATCTGCTGTTAAAACAAAATGTGCGACACTGTCATCCGCTGACTGTTTATGGTTGCATACACTATTAAGCCCATTATTTTGACAGATGTGTCATTTAAGTGGGCACCTCAGCCTGCATCCGCTGCATCTGATGTTAAATGTACCGAACAGTACCATACAATGTCTAGTTACCAACCACAATGATCTTTGTAAGAGAGATAGCCTTCTCTTCAGGTGCGGCTTGTTACGTTTGAACTTTTTCAAGAAATAATTGCAATTGAGGGCAATAAAGACAAGCAGTTTGTAAAGTTCAGTGAACTAAACAAACTCTATATCTCTCTGGGGAAATCTGACAGAAAAGGCGATCGCACCGTCCGCTCGGCATAGCCGGCGTCCCCCACAAGAAAATAATAATAGCTCTCTGGGGTAATTGTATCCTGCCAACTCCCTACTCACAATTTTATTGTCTCCGCTTTCTGAAAGACTCATGATGTCATATTATGATAAAAAATTCAAAAATCCTTGGGTACTTAGGATCTCCGCGATCCAATTTGACCAATTTGAGTTTAAAAAACATCTTTTAGAGTTGACCATTGGTCAAAGGGAGGTTGTGGTATCACATAATTGTGAAACTGCTGTGCAATAATTGTCAAGTGAATACAAGCATAATGAGCGTCTATTTCCACAAGCCAATCAATTCTTTAGTTGCAATTAGTCTGCAATATCAACTAGAAAAGGCTTTACCGCCCGTCCTAGATTGGACCTAGTCTCTCATATGACTTCTTTACTAAAAACATTTGATAAAGAATATTTGATTACTTTAAGTTGTTCACATTATCATAGATGTATTATAATCATAACACCTCCGAGGTGTTTCCATTAATATATTTTTATGGTAAATTTGCTGTATGTAGCTTCAATATTTAACTTCAATGTGTAATAGCTAGCACCTTGCCGTGTAGGTGAGCACAATTTTTTGAGACATGAGACAACCTCCTCAAAAATTTATGGTTTGATAGTGAAGTTAAAGCGAGTTGTAAATTTGTTTCAAAAACCATGTTATTTTTAATTGTGGGCTATTAAAAGTCAGACTTTACTACACTCAACCTTGTTTTCACAAATAGTTATTTGGCAAGTATAAGAATTCATTCAAGTGAAATAGTTACTGCAGTTTCAGGATTTTTCTGAAACTGTAAGTCTCAACTAAACGTCAGTCATAACAATGAGTCAATATTTAGATGTCTAACCAATTAATAAAACTTTGTAATACCACACCATTTTTAAATACGAGTCTCTGTATTATCTGTATAACCTGTTATCATTGCTAAATAACTTATTTGTTTGAGGCCTCGAAACTCTGAACTCGCAAGGCCTGTTGGAAAGGCCTTCTTGTATAAAATAACTTTTTAAGAGGCTGAATCAGTTTCATCTAACTGTAATAACTCTTGTAATTTATATCAAAGTCTTTGATCAAACTTTGTGCTCGAACAAAGATAAATTACGAGAAGATGTGGACGGATGTCTCAACAAGATGTCGATGAATTGGTTTCAAGATGTGCAGGAGTATGAGTACCAGTCTGCAGGTTAGGTTAACGCGATAACAATTGGGAAAAATTCAGTAGGTATCACTTGATCCAACAAAACATGAAAAGCATTCACAGGTCGGTGTGAACTTGTAATAACTGGATTGTACTTACTTGGGTACAGCTTAATTACTTCTACTGTTTGGAGGAGGTGATGCAAAGTCATATTCATCCTCCGAGGATGATGAACTTATTTGAAATTCGCACTGATCACCTCCGGAACGTACCCGGCCTGCGTCGTTTATTCAGACTCAGTACGAAACACGTCCAAAGCGCGTTTTAACTACTGAAACGCTTCTTATTTACGCTGTTTGATATTTTCACACTAGAAAAACTATATTTCAATGGTTTTTCCAATTTTCTACACTTAGCGAAAATTTTTGATTCTTTGCGCGGCAAAAATCACAAAGCTATGAAGTTTGAGCTGTCAGCCTGTCAGTGTCAAACACAGATGCCGTTTGAAGGAGACGGCACACGCTGGCGAGAGCGAGACAGGTATATAAACCATAGAGAAACGGGTAAGTTTTTAATCATAGACACTTAGTTAATGGCATAAACACAATGCGTCTTCAACTCAACGCTGTGTCTCATGAAAACATAATAATATTGTTTTATTTTCAGATAGACGAGATGCTATACTGCTTCTTACAAAGCCAAGCGTGTCGGTTACTACTGGCAGCCGACCGCGTTTCAAGCAGCGGTACTGATGACATACCCGCAGAGGTGCCTGCACCACTATACGTGGGTGTAACTGTGTGGGGTAGCGTCGCTCCATTGTTCGCTAGCCATTTGTTGGCGCTGCTGACTGGTACTCATCTTACCGCCAATCGCACCACTTGTGAAACGCTTAATGAGCCGGTGAGTTTACATCTTACTTCTTACTAATATTATAAATGCGAAAGTTTGTGAGTGTGGATGTGTAGATGTTTGTTAATTTTTCACGCTCGAACGGCTGAATGGATTTGGCTGAAATTTGGTACAGGAATAGTTTTTGGTCAGAAATAACACATAGGCTACTTTTTTGACGTGACAACGTCTTATAATTCGATGGAGCCGACTGCACGCACGAAAAAACATGACGTATGCGAACGTTACAGACAACCGATTTTTTCCCGGAAATATGTCCCCACAGGAAGCGGGAACGGGAACTAATTTTACGCGGGCGAAGCTGCGGGCATCAGCTAGTAATAAATAAATGTTTGTGGACATTTTCACACAATGTCATCTAGCCCAAATTAGGCTATTATTAGCTTGTGCTATGAGATCTGGACGACTTATAGACATACCAACTACCAACCTCTAATAAAACCAACTTTGATGTAACTATCTTCTTTGTAAAATGTCCTTTTAGCTAGATAGATTTTTCCGTGAAGTCGCAAAGAAAATCAGACTTTATTTCAACGGCGTAAAGCTTTTGTGGTTGAAATTCAGAAAGTGAGAACAACAGGCTTAAACTATAAACCACTATTTTTTTATGCCTCTGTTTACGTCTCACTTTGTATCTTACTTCTATTTAATAATATAAAAGCGAAAGTTTGTGACTGTGGATGTTCGTTACTCTTCCACGGGAAATGGGGACGGGGACAATATTTACGTGGGCGAAGCTGCGGGCATCACCTAGTACTACAATAATTGGGTCATAAATCCATGCACACTGCACACAAAAGAAAACTTTGAACTCTTGATTGAAACTATTCTTAACGTTTTGTTTCAGGGTTTCTCATATTATTGGATAAAAGGATGGAATCACACCGGGGTATGCATCGAAACGACAATGAATGTTAGTGCTGCAGTGAGCCCCGCATTTGACATCGAAGGTAAGTAAAGTCTGTTTATTTTAGAAGCATACTGGACTGCTCCGCAAGTATAATATGTTCTACTATAATTTTTATCGTCGTGTCAATTTGAATATATCACTTCAAGAAAAAATATTCTGGACCTCGGGACTCTCAATAGTAATGCACAGGGTAACTTCCCTATGGCGCTGGAAACCAGGTTGCTTAAAAAATAGACAGACAGTATAAGTTAAAAAGCAGATATTGAAAAAAAAAGGAATCATTATTAACCCTTCACTCCAGTTACAGTACACAGCATCTAACTTGGCAATGATTTGGAGTAGGGGGGGTAAGTTTGCGCATCGCACACTGAGGCGCAAAATAGTGCTTCACTCATTCTAAAACCTTGTCTAGTTAGATGCCGTGCACTGTAACAGTTTATCCATTACTAGCGGACGTCACGCGGTTTCACCCGCGTAGTTCCCGTTCCCGTGGGAATACGAAAATAAAATATAGCCTATGTTCACCGCAAAGAGTGTAGCTTCCCAGCAGGGAAAGAATTTTTCAAATCGGTCCAGTAGTTCCGGAGCCTATTCGTTACAAACAAACAAACAAACAAAAAAAAACAAATCTTTTCTCTTTATAATATTAGTATAGATTTATGACAGATGTCGTAATAATACATGTTGTTTCAGACTACGACTTATCATCCGGCAAGTATTCAACATGGACCGAATCAGTATGGCAAACTCTATCGGTGCGAGTATTTGTGAGTGCAAGCGGCGCCGGCGCAAGAGTCGCTGTATTGACCGGTGCGGTGACGACGCTAGTCGCGCTAGCACTCACGTACTGGCTACAGCGACACGCCTCGCGAGTGTTCGCTGAAGCGCCCACTCGGTCTCTTGCTACTAATGACGCTGCTTCTGGGTGAGTGGGTTCAAATATTTAGTATGTAAATTAGAAAATGATCTTCGTGAGTGTAAGACTCGCGGTAGTGACAACGCTACTCGCGCTAGCACTCGCGTACTGGCTACAGCGACACGCCTCGCGAGTGTTTGCTGAAGCGCCCACTCGGTCTCTTGCTACTAATGACGCTGCTTCTGGGTGAGTGGGTTTAAATACCTAGTGTATGTAAATTAGAAAGTGATCTTCGTGAGTGCAAGACTCGCGGTAGTGACAAAGCTACTCGCGCGAGCACTAACGTACTGGCTACAGCGACACGCCTCGCGAGTGTTCGCTGAAGCGCCCGCTCGGTCTCTCGCTACTTATGACGCTGCTTCTGGGTGAGTGGGTTTAAATATTTAGTATGTAAATTAGAAAGTGATATTCGTGAGTGCAAGACTCGCGGTAGTAACAACGCTACTCGCGCGAGCACTCACGTACTGGCTACAGCACAGCGACACACCTCGCAAGTGTTCGCTGAAGCGCCCACTCGTTCTCTCGCTACTAGTGACGCTGTTTCTGGGTGATTTGGTTTAACTGTTACAAATTGGAGAGTAATGTAATATTCTATGAAATTTCGTATAATCCCCGAAGGGGTAGACAGAGACACACTAAACGCCCACATTTACCCATTTATTCTTCCTACGTAATAAGTGGTGAGCTTATTGCCGTGTTAAAATGGGTAGGCGTAGTTAGTCACTACCGACTGTTGAAATTTTCAATCCGCATTTGATTCTTTCCCCGAGGAGTTAGGTGCCTATTGCGTTGATAATTAGGCAATAAATATATTATTTTATAGACCCACATAATTAGATAAAATTGTATTACAGTTCTTTCAAAAAGAAATATTAATTTCTAAAGAAAATTGTCCCAATTAATGACTAGTTTCCTCACGCTCTCTGTATTAACTGTATTGCTTTTCTTTTCAGGATACTGAGAACAGTGAACTGTTAAATAGAAGAAGTTTAAAACTGTGTGAAAAAGACTGTTATGTGTATGTGATACCTAATCATTTATAACGGTGGTCCAGAAATAGTTCCAGATAGCTTTTGTAGTGCTGATTATAAACATTCCACTTGTTTTACCTTAGTGAACGTTGCCGTTAAGTTAACCCTTTTTATTTTAAGGTAGGTAGCATTATACTTATACTGTAAACGATTTTAAACTAACTTCAAAATGTCTGATATCCATATGAATGTAGCTGCCAATGTGTGAAGGCTTCTCCATTGACGAAATACACGGAATTCGTTAACACTAGATTACCTGCAATGCTATTACAGTGTAATTATCATGGAGCAAATATAAGAGAGGAGAGGGCCTAAGCAAGCGTGCACTGTGACCGTTCAATGCGGGTCCTGACGTCATCAGTGGGCGTGGCTTAAGTCAGTGCGCTGTCCGCGTTCATCTAGGCAACTTCCGGTTCGTTATACGCAAATATATGTCAAAATTCGTATTTTCGCGAAATTAGAAGAATTTAAAAAGATAAGGATAAAGTGTTGTGTTCTATCGTGTAAAAATTACTCGGATAGACGTTTTGATGCTATGCATGGCATCACATTTTAGTTTTAAGTATTTTTATTCTTTATTTTCATATATAGTTCTAGAAACATCTCTGATCCCCGGATACAGCAAAATATTTTTTACTCGACGCTAGATGGCGATACTTTGTGTTTTGGTTACCTAAAATATATAGGTGCGTAGACCTCAGTAATAATTTAATTTTAATATTGTTAAGTATTTAAACTTCATTAGCAATAATTCCGAAATAAATTTAGGCAACCAAAGATTATTTTTACAAATTTATTTAAGAACTTCGATAACAGACCGCCATCTATTGCCAAGAATAAACAGCACTAAAAACAGGAACGAATTCAGAATTTCACCGAGGGGCCCATAATTTCCTACCTACTAGTAGTAGGCACGAAAAGTAATTAACCTAATTCGTAATTTATTTGTTGTTATTAATAAGAAAATGTCACCAGTAAGGCGTCAAAGTATTGGTAGACGTACGTAAACGTAATGCAAGTCGAGTCAACAATCTTCGCGACAACGAGACTGAAGAAGAATGTTCACAGCATTTGGAAGTAAATAGAATGAGACTATCTTAACTAAAAATTTACAGTAACTGTAACTGGCTCAAACGGTTCAAGGAAATGGTTTCTATTACAATTTTGGATCGGGTCTTAGACATCGAATCACCAAAATGGGAACCGGGAATAGAAAAACGGACTGGGAAATGAAAATCTGGGAAATGAAATGAAAATAAGTGATCAGGAAACCAGGAACGGGAACATGGGACCGGGAACTCAGGATACCGATTTCCATATTTATAGTTATGGCAGGACAACGTCTGTCGGGTCACCTAGTTAATTATAATTTTAACAATCGATACCTACTAAGAATATTTTATTTAATTCATATTTTTTTAGTAGTTACTGAAAAAAACATTCTTTAATTAATCTTACAAAATATTGTAAATGCTAAAGTTTCTGAGTGTGGATGTATGGATTTTTGTCACTCTTTTACGCTCAAAAGGCGAAATGGACTTTGCAGAAATTTGGTACAGAAATAGATTATAGTCTGATATAACACATATTTTAACGCTTTTTATTCCCGGAGTCGATTCCCATGGAATGCGGGAACGACAACAGAATGCTACGTAGGCAAAAGCGCTTGCGCTTTTGTTTTTGTATAAACCTAAGTATGTTCATTGAAAAATTTTCAAAGTACTTGCATTTTATCTACGGTTTAACCATTTTATTTATGGACAATTGGCGGCAGCTTGATTGGCTTCTTATTAGTAATTTGTTCACCATGTGAGGTTTATTCTTCCTTTTTTTTTTCTTTAATATTTGCCGCTGACAATACAGTAAAGGCTTAATAACTGTTAGAGCTTTGTTAACAAATAATTTGAATTTTGCAAATAAATCATTTTCGCTATAATTTTCCCTATTATAGGTTCCGCATCTTAATACTATATACAACATTCATGGTCTGTCTCTTTATTGGCATCATGGTACTTTTAACTTGGGTGCGTATTCTTGCCCATTTGTCATTATTTTGAAGTGACTGCCACGTGAGCGAATGTCAGTCGAAGTCATATTTTGTTATTCTCTCTCTATTAAGACTACTTACAATCTAGAAAAGACTTTGTAAAAAAATATATTTTCATAGTAATAGAAATAAAAAAAAAATACACTATTCATCTTGCTAAGAGTAAGAGTTAATACTCCGGGGGGACAAAATATTCCAACTTCGGCCCTGTTTTCAGTGTAAAGTAGTAGTACTACGTAGTAACCCGGAAGTTGAAGTAAGCAAGTAGTTTTGACACTGACCGCTAGATGGATAATAGTAAAGTGGGCGGATACAAACCCCTCCTCACCATACCCTCCCCCCGCGCCGAGTCACACATTGTTTCATAGGGAAATTATATTACAACACCTCCTCTCTTATATTTGCTCCATGGTAATTATGAAATATAGATAATAATGACAAAAAAAAACACATTATTATGCTTTATTCTAAACAAAAATGTAACAAGTTGCGAACTTTAACAACCACTGTCCAGGCAAGTCGCTCCATTGACTACAATAAGTTTGTGTTTTTTACAAATAGTTATGATTTGTAATATATGTAAAATTGACATTATTAACATTATTATTTATATTTGTACCTATTTAAGTTCTGTTTTACATGTAAAAAGCCACGTCACAAAACATTTCCTTTAAACATTAACTGAAATGTTGTTCTTGGAATAATTTATTTCTCCCAAATTTTGTTAATAAGTAAGTAGATTTGAAGTTGGTTGTTTATATTTTTGTACAGGACAGAACTATTTAACTTGCAACATTACGAAAGATGTATTGTGACGTATGCTGTTGAAGATCCATATTATGCTTGTAAATATAAATATGTGAACTAAAACCTTTGTATCCTTATTAAAGGAATTGTGGGTGGAGAGATGTGAAAATAAGAACTTATAAGCTTCATTTAGAGGAATAAACAAAGATTGACCGAAAAGTAAACGGATTTCGTTCGAGTATCAATATTGCTAAGTAGTTCGATAGCATGTGTCACTAAATATCGTATTCTCAAAACACGATTCTCGCAAAACATAATATTCTAAATTTCCTACCTCTACACCGTCCAACTAAACTGATCAACTTAGACGCCCCTAACTCTGCTTTCTTTGCCAATGATGGAAAGGAACAGAGTTTGCTTAAATTAACAGCGATCTCATAAAATTCTCGATTTTAAACTGACATCGTCATTACTATAGAAATGATTATTATTTACGGGTTATTTACCATCTATTATTGTTTTGTAGAGTCTCCGATATTTCGGCGCTGTTGCAAGTGTCGAAATATCGGCGAGTTGACGGAACAGTAATACCTGGTAAATATCCTTTGAATAATAAATCATAACTTGTTGACATTAAATAGCCAGGATATTTTAACATTTATTTTGTAGCCTTAATCGATGATATGTTTCATGTACATTGTAGGAGAGCTGTTCAAAATGTTGGAAATCCTTTTCTAATATCTGAGCAACCGAGACCATTACAGTAGTAGGTAGATTTTTCCTTTGATCCTTTTTCTGCGGGAACTTATTTAAGGGAAATTAAGTAGAGCTACCATCCCTGCATGTATCTGCATTCAGTGGTACGAGGAGGAATGACAATTCCTTCTCGTGCCACTGGTGGAATAAGTTGGTGGAACGACGAGGAAGAAGGGAAGAACCAAATTTTATCACGGGATAAAAACTGTTCCTATGTTCTTATTAGTTACTAGCGGACGTCACGCGGTTTCACCCGCGTAGTTTCCGTTTCCGTGGGAATACGGGAATAAAATAAGCCAATGTTCACCGCAAAGAGTGTAGCTTCCCAACAGTGAAAGAATTTTTCAAATCGGTTCAGTAGTTCCCAAGCCTATTCGTTACAAACAAACAAACAAACAAAAAAACAAATCTTTCCTCTTTATAATATTAGTATGGATACGGTCGAACTAGTGAGATTTAAAATGTATCTCCCGTTTCATATGCATTAGTCAGCACCAGTCTCTAGACTATCTAGTTAGTTAAGTTATTTATTTAGGAAAATGCAGTGTAGTTTCCTTCGCTCTACTGGTAGTGCCGTGGGAATAAAAGGGAACATGTTTGATGTAAATTCCTTCAGTACTTTTGGATCTTATCGAGAACATACAGAAAGTAATACTTATATCATCAGCATAAGTATAGATGATCACTCCATCTAGAATTTTATTCACCAAAGCTACGTGTGCATTGTGTGCATATAGAATTAAATTATAATGTATGAAATATACTGAACCAGGTACTAGACAATGCTATTAATAAATCTACTAAAACTTTTACACCTCTTTTTATTATTTAGTTGATATTAAACAGTATATTTCCTAAGGACTTGCCTAGAGTATGGAGAGTAAGGACTACGAATTTTTGACATAGGAAGGGTTTACAGAACTTTTCGTACAAATTTACAGAGGTTCCATCGAACATGGTTTCGTTTATTACACCGGATTTGAACACATCGTGCGGGTTCAAATACATTTTTAGATCATCAAACTTTTGACGAAGTTCCGTTCCCCATAGTTTGCCTGGCATACTTGCAAAAGGACTAACCCCACACGCAAAAAGTATGTTCAGCAGTTTGATATCATTTTTCTTTAACTCTTCTGTATCAGGGACTGATACGTCTTGAATAGAATTAACTAATGCGACTTCATTATCTGTAATGTCGTCTAATCTAAACATATCAGAATATTTTCTGTATGGAAAAGGCCTCAGAATATTGCAATTAGTATCACTCTTTAAATTTGACTGTAGAACTTCGTTCTCGGCTTTACTATGTGATTCAGAATAAAGAATATCGTGTTCGGGTTCTCTTTGTGTTGCAGACTTTAATAAAATATTGTGTTCGGTTACACTTGTTGACTCAGCCTGAGTCAATACTCTGTTCTTAGCTTCACTGTGTGACTCATGTTCAAGAACCTTGTACTTTGATTCTTTTTGTGACTCAGACTGTGCAATATTGCATTCGACTTCGCCATGCCTAAGAATGACATTCTCAGCGTCATTGTGTGACAAAGGTTGAAGAATATTATTCTCACGTAGGCTTTGTGCTTGTTCTTCGTAATCGACTATTTGAATTACCGTCTCGATTTGAGTGGACTCTTTAGTACCATATGGCAATAGGGACAATTTCATGGGGTAGCGATCTTCATTGAAGAAATGCAAAGTTGTTGATTTTAAAACTAATTTATGATCTTCGCTCCACTCAACTGATTTGAACGAAAATGTTTTCAAAAAAAGGGACTCGTGGATCGATAGTAGTTCAGGTTTCTTTCTAAAATTTATCTGTATACTCAGGTTGGGATGAGCGTGGGTGATTAATATAAAATACAACTGCATCATGATATTAAGTGTGCTGACATCAGCATTCCTTAAAAGTAGTTTGAGTAAATAACCTTGGCTTATGTTCAAGAAATGCCAGTTACCGACACTGAGTGGGAACATATTGATGGATGCAGAGTCCGGATTCGGTTGGTTATAAGTATTACACAGTTTAAATATGGTGTAAAAGAAATTCGGCATTGAATACTTGCTTATTGATATCCTAAAATCGATACCTTGCCGTTCCAGTGCAATACTGAGATCATTTCTTTGTGTATCATTGACTAATAGGCAAGTTTCTTTAGGGCTCAAGCTTTCCGCGCGTTTCATTTCTCCATTACACAAATATTGCTTTTTTCTGTAATGAAAGCGATTACTTTTATACTCCGGGCATTGTAGCTTCATTAATATATTCAAATCTTTTGTAGTTGTAGTAATGCTGAACACGGATCGTTGTGGGATATCAATTTTTTCGTTAAACAATAGTTCCGTTATATAAAACATGTACCTTTTGAAGATTAGTAATTTATTTAGATCGATACTGCGAATGTTAGAGAATGAACTTACTGCACATAAACTATTCGAGTAATTATTTTTGTCCTGTTCAATCATATTCCAGGATGTGTCGCTGTTTAATTTTCTCCTGTTTACCTGCACAGTTTGTATAACATGATTTAGTTGGAGAACAGCTGGCTCTTCAGCGTGACAAATAATTAGTTCGTTCTTAGTTTCATGTTGAGTTTCTATAGTGCTACACAAACCTTTAGGAAAGTGCACATAATCATATAAGTAATGCAATAAATCTAGATTATTATATTCTGAATGAATCTCAAATTTCTTTGATCTTCTGGCCTTCGGTGGTTGCCCTTCTGATGGCTGCATTTTGTTTTTCATTACTTTCTTTGTCATCAATAACCATCAGAGGCGCTATATTACTTTAGCAGGTGAACAGGCTCTCCTCTGGCCTATTTATAAATAATCAAAATGTTTTTCCGTCATAGTGGGTGTTGATCTGCAGTAGGTACATAAACTTTAGGTATGTGGAAATAGTTTCATGCTAAAAGCACGACACTATCGACCATGTATTTTATTTAAGCTGAAAAAGCGTGCATTTTATTAATATAATTTAAATATAAATAGTAAAAAAAATCATAGGAACGCTTATATTTTTTTCGGTTTGACATTGATAAATGCGTTATATTTTCTCTTGTTTGGTGGCCATAGGGCCATAAATATAGGTTTCAACCTCCATCCTCCAACCATAATGCTCTAAATCCACACCTTCGTTTATTTTAATCTCCTTGCATTGATAGAAGTCAAGTTTATTTTTCCAAGACGAATAAGCATCTCTCATCAAATTTAATTAGAATCGGTTCAGTATGCATGCTATCTTAACATAGGTTCTACTGGGGATAATACTGATAATTAATAATACAGACCAGTGCTATAATCACAGATTTAGAATAGCGAAAAATTCTAAATCTATGGCTATAATACATAAGTATTTTAGATAGGTAGCTAACAAGTTTATGACCAGATTCGAGCATGCCGAACTCGAACCGACTGATGAAGTGATGATACCTATCTATCAGTTTAACGTAGTGTGCCCCGAGTCCCTAACTGCGATATTTAGGATTCCCGGTAGGCTTTGGCTAACACCGCGGCCTCGCTTATGGGTTCGGGTGTTATCACGATTGCGAATGGCGTGAGGCGAGCGGGGAAACTATCACTTTACACTGCGGCCTTTTGACTGTTTTTTGTAAGCACAGCAAGCAGCCAGCGGTCATCGGCCCATAGCCTTGGGCGAAGACAAGGCTGCTGCGCCCCTGCCACAGGCTGCGGAACCGCGATCGGAGAATTAAATTCTGAAGCACTGTTCAATGTTTGCTGCACATGTTTCCCATGAGTTACAAGGTTCTGTGATTAGGTAACAAGAACTCTAACCGAACGCTATACACAATATTTACACACCCGACCCATGTGAATCTTGGGAGGTAGGTGCATCCTGGTGCACCTGCTGACTGACAACAGCTGAAGTTCTGATGCAGGCAATCAAAACTTCTAATTAATCTGATTGTACCTATGTATTAAATAAATATAGGACACCTAGGTACACAAAGTCTCTTTTTAGAGTCCCGGCCCAAAGGATAAAAGTGACTCTATTACTGACTCCGCTGTCCGTCTATCTGTCTGTCTGTCACCAGTCTTCAGTATCTCTTGAACCGTTCACGGTTCATTTCATTCAATTTAACTGTCTAGTCTAGCTCACTAAACCTTCACGGTGCAGGTGCTTCCTTGCCTGTATGTATTGCGTTGGGCCCAACAAGTTCTTAAATCTAACTATATCTCATAAATAAGATCTCAAATGTAATAAAATCTAATAAAATAACACAATAATTTAAATTTGTTTTTTTTTATTACATTCCGTTTTACAGAGTTATAAAATATGAATGACAGCTTTGACGTTTGACGTCTGTCAGGACTGTCAGATTTTGCCAATCATCATGACTTCTGCTGTGATTAGAAGAGCGAGTAGCATTTTTAATAACTGTTTAAAATACCCGGCATTCAGACCAAACTTGTCAATAGGCAACAATTATTTAGATCGATCGGTCCATCGAACATATACAGTTGCTAAAAAAGCTTCATTAAAAATGGCAGAGAAGACGTTACCTCAAATCTTCAAGTTTGTTAATCAGAATGTCAGTTCATACAAGGATTTGTTAAAAGAAGCGGTTGCGATTCCATCTGTGTCATCCGATATCAAATACCGTGCTGACTGTGTACGTATGGTAGAATGGATGCAGGAGAAGTTAAAAGAGGTTGGCGCCAGTACTCAGCTGAGGGAGGTTGGTTATCAGGTTATTGATGGCCAAGAAGTAAAGCTGCCTCCAGTTTTGGTAGGCGTTTTAGGAAATGTAAGTGTAATCTTATATACTTTTGTTAGCCCGGAGCAATCCACATAAGGAAAATACTTTGTAATAAATAGTCTTTACTAAGATTTTAATAAGGCTTTTATGGGAGAACCAATGAAGAGGATATCTTTAGAAATAAAAAACCCTTTAACATTAGTTTTTCTTGATGTCATTTAGAATATTTTTATATTATTATTTTCTATCTTTATCAATGGGAAAATAGATAAATAGTACCTACCTACCTTATTTAATAAAAACTAATTTCAAGGTGTTAGTAACCATGGTGTCTGAAAGTACTTGTCTGTTTATCCTGTTTTAAAGAAAGTATTTTCTTTTTTTAAATATTGAAACTATTTATAATGAACGTTCGTAATTATTTCAAATCAAATCGGCCTGTAGCAGTCCACTGCTAGATGTAGGCCTCTCCCTAATTGCCCCACAATACAAGGTCGCGCGCCTTCCGCATCCAGTCAGTCCCTGCAACCTTCTTCAGGTTGTCTGTCCATCTGGCGGGGGTTCGCCCTACGCCATGTGTACCAAGCCGCGGTCCCTACTCCAGAACTCGTTTGCTCCACTGACCATCGATTCTCCTACAGATCTCCTACCTACCACTACAAATTGCAAACTCTGCGAGCTATGTGGACCTCTTTGGTTCCCTGAAGAATAACATAGTTCTGGTTTTCATCCCTCAGAGACACCCTAGGCATAGCTTGTTCCATTGCTTGCTACACAACTTTAAGGGCATGAATTAGCTTCACTGTGAGTGTCCACATCTCGGCACCATAGTAATTACTTACCTCTGTGTTATAAATTAACAGACATTTCCATGTATACCATTCAGTAAAATGTCTTGACTTATTATTGTATTTAAATGTGATAGTAAAAACCAAAATTATACTATTCTATAACTTTGGCTTTTACTATATTAGAATGTGATAGTAAAATTTATCAATTTATGTTTTGTTTTACCAGGACCCTGACAAAAACACAATCTGTATCTATGGTCACTTAGATGTGCAACCGGCACTGAAGTCGGATGGTTGGGAGTCAGAGCCATTTGAGTTAGTGGAGCGCAATGAAAAGTTGTATGGTCGTGGATCTACTGATGACAAAGGACCTGTTCTTGGTTGGCTTCATGCCATTAATGCGTACAAAGGTATAGGTGAAGAGGTATGCACATTTTAATTCTTTATAGTTTTTTAAGTTACCAACATACATAGTAGTCTGCATGGTTTTTGAGATGGCCATTGAAAATAAATAAATAAATCTTGGTGCTCCTATCAGCCCATAAAAGCAGAATCCAGATTCAAATCCTGATAGGGTTCAGCAGCTGTAGGCAAGAAAATTTTAATAAGTACTGGTACAATATCAAATTGCAGTTTTGTAACTTGCTGAGTTAATGAAGTTGTTATCAAAGTACATAAAAGTAAATCATTTAAAAGTATTATAACTACTGTGAGTGTAATTTATCTCAGAAGTATGTGATTATCATTTTGTACACTCACATTTCTTATTCTGAGTACCTACTCCAACGTTTCGAACCGCACTGAGTAGGTACCTTTACCAAGAAAGGCCTCTACATGATGAGTTGTGATCATACCTCAATCTTAGAGAATCATGCTGAACTTGGTGCCCTGGTTACCAGGCCCTGAGGTCAGGTTTAGTCAGGTCAGGAGCCCTTAAAAAGGTTTAGGGATATTTTTTATTTCCACCAACAATGCTAAAATGAAATGTACTAAAGCTTTTATTTATTTATTGTATTATTTTGTGGTACATAGGTATTTTATTACTCAGTAAGACCCAAAGCAGTATTGATTACAGTGCCTGTGAATCCGTTTATATTCCTTTTCTTAATTCATGCACAACTGGATGTTTTGTATTATACTTTTAGCTGCCAGTAAATTTGAAGTTCATTTTTGAATGCATGGAAGAATCTGGCTCAGAGGGCTTGGATGCTCTGCTTATGGAAAAATTGAAGCCAGAAGGTTTCTTTGATACTGTGGACTATGTGTGCATATCTGATAACTACTGGCTGGGCACTACTAAACCATGCATTACTTATGGTTTGAGAGGTATCAGCTACTACTTCCTAGAGGTGGAGTGTGCGAAAATGGACTTGCATAGTGGAGTTTATGGCGGAACTGTTCATGAAGGTAAGGGCTGAATTGATCAAAGTAATTATAAAACCTAATTTAATACATTTACACCATACATTATTACCTACATTAATACCTAACTAGCTGAACCGCGCAACTTCGTTTGCGTGATAAATCAAGAACCGCTCGACCGATTTTGTGCAAACTTCACATAAACCATCTACTAAATAGTCCAAACAAAACCTAAACATTTAGTTTGAATAGGTGAGCCCGTTCTCAAGTTATAAAATTACAACGAAAAGTGGCATTGATTTTTATATATATAGATTTAATGCAGTCCTAAACTGTGAAAGAGTGTTAAAACTGTGGTCTGATGATAGACTGAAATAGATGTAAAAAGGTAGACGGGCGATGAAAGTCACCGGTCGCTCTCATTACAAAACCAAACATTTGGTATGCTTTTCTAATAATGCTTTCTACATGGATATCCAGGTTGAGTTTGGAGTCAAGGTACTCACCGAGATCGCGAAGATAGCTCACCTTGTAAATAACGTTGTTTTATAGTCTATAATCGAACTCAGTGACATTAATTTTTTTAGTAAAAGTTACACCTCAGCTTGCCCAAGTGTCATAGCATATATGACACTTGGGCAAGCTGAGGTGTAACTTATTGCAAGAACAATATTCAGAAAGTCTATCGAGATCCTGCTGAAGTTTCATACAGTCAGATACATTACAAATAATTTTGAAGACCTTTAAATCATCTGCGTATAAAAGAAATTTAGAATATTTGAAACAATAATTTATGTCGTTTATAAACAAAATAAATAAAATAAATTAAATAAATAAACAAAATAAATAAATAAATAAAAGATAAATGTTATAAACTTTTTCACTTGTATTTATTTACGGTTCGCGACCAAGCGCCTACATCTGCTAATCAGACATCAATATTTTGTAGAAGAAAAATACAACATACGTATAACTAGGTATAGATCTGGGAGTCAATTTGCCTAAATTGCATACGAAAAAGTTATATGAAAATGCCTTTGAGAATAAATTTATAATTTTAATTAGGTAATAAAAATTCACTTGATTTTTAATAATGTTATGTATAGGGAATGCAATCCCGCAACACAATTGTAATCCCGATATTTGCGGGACTGAGAGATCTCAGTCCCGCGGGATCCCGCATATTTCTGACAGTCATTCAGAAAAGAATAGTATTCTGTATCATACACCCATTTAGTACTGAAAAATAGTCACCCGTTAATTCCCGAAGGGGTAGGCAGAGGCATATTATATGCCCACATTTCACCTTTTAAGATTTCGTACCACGTAATATGTGTTGAACCATTTTTCCGTCTTGAAATGGACAGGTGGCAGGTTGCGACTGCTTGCTGTTGAAATTTTTCAAGCTGGGCCTTTAACTTGGCTTAACTGCCATGTTACCGGCAAACGGGACCAACGGCTTAACGTGCCTTCCGAAGCACGGCAACGCTCAAATAAATGTCACAAAGTGGTCACCCATCTAAGAACCGGCCATAGTAAATGTAACTTACTGCAGTGATCTTTTACAGAACACTGAGTCCGCGGGGCCACAAGGAAAATTTAATTATTTAATATTACTTATGTATTGAGATTATTAAACGGATATACATATAAGTAATAAAATACCTACTGCAAATTATTAGAAGAGCAAAAAACATAGCATGTCAAAATTCTTGTCTGCCAAACGACTCCTAACTTTACATGTCAGATAGCCAGCAAGCAATGTACGAGATAATTGAATTCTTTTATTGTACAAGAAATGTCAAATCTCCCTGATTAAATCAATAAAAACAAATAAGTACATTATTAGGTTATATATTACGTCACAATTACAAAAAAACTTTCTCAAACCGAATCGCTTCAGCTTACAGAACAATACATGGCGTTTACCTTTGCACAGTCCCGCTAATCCCGCGGGATGCCGCACGATTTACGTGCGGGGCTGGTCCCGCAAAAATACTGCGGGATCCCGGTTTTTCGGGATCCCGGTATCCCGGTATTGCATTCCCTAGTTATGTACTTACTTGAATAATGCTTACATACTTTTCAATGATGGTCAACCTTAATCAGGGTTTTATATCTATGTAACTCATTTATTAAAAGAAGACTACATTTTCTTCTAAATCAAACCACTATGGTCTAACTGTAACTGACGCCATCACGCCCCTGTCTAGTACCCCCCTCAGAAATTAAATAAAGAGTCATGTATTGTCCATGTTATAGCATTATTACATGGTATACTTATAAGTACTGCAATGAACGGGCCATCTATCTTTGACCAAAAAGAAATTGCCAAATTATCACTCCCCAAATTTTAGCTCCTCTCTATAAAATAGATTGCAGAGGGGCTTATGGCGAGACTTTGTCTGAAGTCTGTGACTCTGTTGCATTATATTACGTCACGAGTTCACGTGGATCATCTGTTCAAAGTTTGAAATAAAACAAAAATGACAACGTCAATCGGAGTTTTCGGTCAAACGACATCGACAGGCTCCCGCTACGAACACATCCCACTAAAAGTCGATCTGAAGTGAAATTGAATTTTGTAGGTCCGATTATCGGTCCAACAGAAAGTCGAACATGGGTGAGCACTGTGCACCCTCGGATTTATCATCGCCAATTACCCGTTACAGCAGATATATCATTTTAAGACACACTAAACACAGAAATTAAAGGTAACAAAACAGAAAGAAAGCTGGAGAGTTTGTTTATTTGTATGTTTGTTTGTGGGCTAGAATCTCAGAAACTATTGGCTGTATCACAAAAATTGTTTAACAGTTCGATAGTCCATATACCGAGGTAGGTTATTGACTATATACCTATGTATGTACTTTCACTCTCAGACAATGAAGTGTTTAAAAAACGCGAAAGATTTATTCCTTTTGAGAGTTGTACACGCAACGGGAATAATGTTGACCAAAATGTTCACGCAAACCAAACGAAGATGGAATATAGTGTAATCAAACTATAACCACAGCTTTAACTATCTTCATGTATTCAAGTTTCACATTTCAAGAACTTTAGGTACGTCATTAAATGCCTATTTTATCACACCGCCAACCTCCGTTGAAACAAACAATGGGGTTTTAAAAGATTCAATAAATTGTTCAACAGCTAAACGTGCGTATAGCATTTTTCACTATTATGATGGACATTACTCAAAGAAGTAGGTATTACGCTTTCTGTGATGTTCATAGGCAGTTGAATATTGTACTTGCTGTTTTGTCACTTGTGAAATGTTTGTGGTTTATCCTTGATTAGCAAACTCGCGCATTTCGTTTGCTTAATATAAGAGGGGGAGAAAGAGAATTATGTATTTATTTGTTTAAGATTTAAGATTATGTTTCTCGTCACGTGTAATCCCGTCACTAATATTTATTTTAGAACTAGCTGACCCTCGCAACTTCGTTTACGTCACATAAGGTCTGTGAAAGGAGAGGTATTTAATTATGTTTAATTTATGTAACTGGCGTGTTTGTTTAACCAGAAAAGAACTTAAAGATTCAGTCTATTCTAAAACAATTCAGTCCCCTGAATTGTAGAATACCCTTAATCTTTAAGTTCTTTTATGACTAAGCAAACACGCCAGTTTAGAATGACCCTTACATTCAAAAGAACCCTTGAATTATAGGTTAAGCGATAGTTGAGATGTCTCTAATTTCTGAACTACAAAACCCTCAATATTGAAACTTGTGTGGAACAACATTTAAAGTACTCCCCTCCCAACACTAAAAAATATTTGAAATTGAACCACGCGTTGAGAAATTACAATTGAAAAACCATTTTGTCTTTCATTCCCTATCCCGCAGGAGCCGCGCAAAATATCGGGACCAAAAGAATCCTGAAACCTTCCTCGGACTATAAGCTCGGAAATTACCAAGTACCTATCATTCAAATTGGTTCAGTAGATTCGGTGTGATAGGTACTTATTCGGTATACAAATAGAGAGACACAAAATTTTTAAATTACATTTTCGGCTTCAGCATCGATTAGAGAATGCCCTACAATTAAAAATTTCATAATATCTTCCATGTACAGACTCTCAACCCTCTACAGTTTTATTATATGTATTTATTGTAACATGATGGTATAAAAAATATGTGTTACTCGCTAATAAACTATAATGTAACTCTTTAATTGTGAATTTTTAAAATCATTTCACTACTTTTAAAGCTTATTCATTATCATTACAAACAAAAAACAAAGAAATCTTTCCTGTTTATAACATTAGTATAGACACTATTATAGACAAATGTATATCTATGATTGTATGCCTATTAGTAATTTGCGACACGGGTCTCACGATAACGTTTCTTTCGTAACTTGATTGCTTAGGTTTATCACTTGATATTTCATAAAGATGTTTAATAGCTATGAAATTACCGAGATAATACTATTTGCCTACATTTTATCAGTGTAGAACTTTAGTGTCGTTTGAAGTCAATACATCTTTAGCTGCGATAAGCTATGACACGAATCCACAAGATTTTCTCCTACAAGAATGTAGGAGAAAATCTTGTGGATTCGTGTCATAGCTTAAGCTTATCGTTCATTCTTGCAGGAGAAAATTTTGTGGGTTCGTGTGAATACTTCTTTAGCCGCGTTAAGCTATGACATGAACCCGACGGAGAAAATCTTGTGGGTTTGTGTCACCGATTTATGCTAATGAGACGTGTTGCGCAGCAGTCCGTTTACAGTACCTTACCTGCTCATATACCTCACAAATAATAGATAGCGAGCGATAGTGCGTGTTGACATTTTTTTGACTGGTAAATCAATGCTCATCACCACCACTGACATGATGTTTTTGAGTTCATTCGGCTTTTAATTAGGCCGTATCGAGAGTGTCAAAATGCAACTAGAAATATATTCCTGTTAGTAGTCATACAGTCATAAAGTTTAGCAGAATTTGCTTTTGAGATCCCATATTTTACACTAGCCGATGCGCGCGGCTTCGCCCGCGTGAATTTTGGTTACCGTTCCCGTTTCCCGTGGGAACATTTTCCGGGATAAAAAGTTGCCTATATGTTATTCCGGACTATACTCTATCCCTGTACCAAATTTCAGACGGATCCATTCAGTTGTTGAAGCGTGATTGAGTAACAAACATCCAAACATCTAAACATCCAAACATCTTCACAAACTTTCACATTTATAATATTCGTAGGATAGGATAGGATATTAGTAGGATTTAGAAATGGCAGAACATTTCAATATAAGAGTAAACTTTCATCTACGCCTCCAAATAGTACGGCGATGGAGAATCTGCGTGCGGATGAGAATTATTTGTTTAAATTTGTTTAAATGTCAACATTCAGTGATTAAAAGGCATCAACCTTTTTCGAATGTTTATTTATCATTTATTGATAATAGTAGGTATGTACATGTAATGGTAGATAAGTAGGTAGCATTTAGTATTCATTCACATTGACCAGCTTTTCAGTTTTTTTATACTGACCGGGGCACAGATTGTTTACACTAAGCGGACCGGTGTTTCAGAAAGCTATTTCAAATTTCTCGCTTAACAAATAAATAAATCCATTATCACACAGCGCCATCTAGCCCAAATTAAGTTAATATAAGCTTGTGCTATGGAATCTTGACAATTTCTAAATACATGCGTACTCCGAAACAAACATTTGTGTATCAAACAAATATTTTGTCTGCCCCGGAAATCGAACCCAGGACCTCAGTGCGTAAATCGGTTACACTACTAAATAAACTGTAGGTATATCAGAATCTGCTCTCCGGTTGTCCAAAATAACTCTTAAACAGACACTCTAGTAGCTTCTATTAAACAATGAAAGTTATACTCGTTTTGTTATCAATTTTATTTATCTTACTTGTATTCCGCTGTACGCTGTTTCCGAGTGAGATAGTATATTATTCGTAGTTTTAACCTTCACAATTGAAGACATGAGTGGATGAAGGAGATATACTAAAATTTGTAAAATTTGAGAAAATGGGTTTCAAATTTAGTTACTTGTGATTGAAATAAATCGCTTTTCGTTGTATTTATCTACAAAGTTTTTTACCTAAAATATAGTGAATAAACAAGTCTACTAATATGGAGTGGAAAATTTTTAAAAAAGTGTAAGGATTTGTACTTATTAAAAAAAAACCGTACATAACCCCTTCATTCATCTCTTAAAATAGAAGTTGCATACGAAAATAAAAGATGAATGGGTCAACTACATAATCAATTCTTAATCTTACCCTAAAATAGTTTCATAATAATACCGATATTCCGGTTTAACAAATTTTAACTGTTCTTTAATATTAGCTTTCTTTTTTTCTGAAATTGTACCATATTTTTCTTGAACCCGTTCCACTACAAAGTCTTCTACTTGTCCTCTTTTTTAAATAACTATATCTACTTTTCTAAACGGCGCCATCTCATCATAACTTTATTTCTATAAAAATGCACCGAATTCCTGTACCCTTATCCATTTAATACCATCCCTGAAATTTACCTTCTGCTTATTTTGCTCATTTGAACGTTGTGTACTACAATCTTACTACGTGTCGAATCTGTGTCAAGTTGTGGGTCGGATTCAGCGGCTGGGTCTCGAGGTCGCACTTCATAAATCCGAGGCTCTGTGCTTCCACGGACCTCGGATGGGGCCACCTGCGGGATCCAGCCTACAAGTAGGGGGCGTCAGCATCGGCATCGAGCCCTCAATAAAGTATCTGGGGCTCGTACTCGATGGCCGGTGGAACTTCGGACATCACTTCCGAAGTTTGGTCCCAAAACTGAGGGGAGCATCAGCCGCATTCGCGCGGCTGATGCCTAACATCAGCGGACCCATCGACGCTCCCTACAGGAGACTGTACCTGTGGAGCGTGCGAAGCTTGACCCTATATGGGGCCCCCATATGGACGGAGACCCTGACGGCCAGCAATTTGGCAAGATTGCTGAGCCCGTAGAGAGCGATGGCCGTCAAGGTGATAAGAGGATACCGCAAGATCACCGGTGCGACGGTATGTCTCCAAGCCAGAACCCCTCCATGGGACCTGGAAGCGAGAGCCCTTGCGTCACTGTTCAGCGTCACTGTTCAGATGGCGCAAGGAGATGCTGGAGCGGGGCTAAAAGCCCGCGTCTCGAGAAATCGAGGCCCCATTGGTTCCTAATCCACCAGGAAACCGTGGAGACATGGAAGGTGCGACTAAAGCAACCAAAGGGGGGATTCGCCACAATCGCGGCCGTGACCGGTCATGGACGAGTGGCTGAAGAGGAGACACGGTGCTCTCTCCTACCGGTTGTCACAGATACTTACCGGGCACGGTAGCTTCGGTAGGTATCTGTGACGAAGACACCGGGAAACCACGGCTGAATTTCAGCACTGTGAGGACCGCAGCGATGACACAGCGCTCCACACGCTAGTGGAGTGCACGGCGTGGGCGCAACAGCGCCAGGTTCTGGTAGTGGGTCTGGACGTGGATACTCTCTCGCTTGAGATCATGGTGCGAGCCCTGATCTCCAGCGGGAGTAAGTGGGACTGCGCCACCTCTTTCTGCGAGCAGGTCATGCTCGTGAAGGGGGCGGCGAGCGGGTGTGGGAGAGAGCTCTCCCACCCGAGTTCCGCAGTTGGTGGCCTGGGCGCCGCCGACGTGTCTTCGCCGAGGACTATCGGCCTCCATGACTGGGGGTCTGAGGGCGATGAGAGGGTCGCTCATCGTCCTTACAGAAGCAGGCCCAAGACGGCAGCGTGACGTGAGGAACTCACGCATGCCCCCCCTTAGAAGCGGGATCACATCCGAAACCCCCCAAGACGCGGGATAGCACCCGAATCACCCCCTGGGCGAGGTCGCAGTGGTGGCCGTGGGTCTGTTGGGAGTCCTGGGACATCCTTCCGAGAGGGCTTATCCGGGGTTCACAACCATAAGCTGTTGGGCGTTACGTGAGGTCTTTTACTCGGTAGGAGTCCGGCATAACATCCACGAGGATTTTCCCTCACGTAAAGAAAAAAACACTCGTGACATGCGTCCGTGGCCCGTGTTTTAGCGCAATTAAACATGACATGAAATGAAAGAAAAAGACAAATATACACGAGGCGAAATTTAAGAAAGAGACAAGTAGATCACATAGCTCCTACATTCAAATTACACGGCACTGCAGCGAGATTAAACACGACGCCAAATGGAAGAAAGGGGCAAGTGCATCACATAACACCTTCATCCACCATAACGCGAAGCGCCCGCGCTTTTGCTGGCACTTGGCTCATTCATCCACGCACGAAAGTCATTTGAATTTAAAATGTTTAGATTAAAAATATGTTAAGTGCCCATATCACTTTCATTCAGTGCGATTATTATTTTATTTGGTACATAGCCCCTTCATGAATTATTTAAGTTTATTAGCATCTATCACCTTCATTCAATGAAAAAAAATATTTTTCAATTGTTTAATATATGTTACAAAAAAATAATTTAATATATGTTACATAACCCCTTCATTCACTCACGTCTTCAATTGTAACATAATAGTTACAAGATACATATCATTACGACTCTTTGTCTTAAATTTGATGGATTAGGCAGATACTATGCCTTCTTAATGTAAGGTTTCTTTATTTCTAACCATTTTTGGAAAAGCTATAACACAGATGGCTAATACCACAAATTAGAGATAGTACAGATGGAAAACTCATGTATGTACTTTTTTTCACACCTACCCTTTGCTACACACACTCGCGCACAAATCAGTATCGAAAATTTGGTTGGGACCGCCTGACCTCGTGTCTGTGAATGAGTTGTCTATGTGTGCGTAGCCTCAGCGAATTTAGTATGTAGGTTTCCATCTGTACTATCTCTAATTTGTGCTAATACTCCTAACCATCGTGAGGGCGGTTATTCCGTTGATTTAGCATGCGAGCTACCTTGAGCTCTTACAACTGCATGGGTTCTACTCTTGGGTCCTGATGCAGATGACATAGCCACTCGTTCCCCCGGTAATCAGTCTTAAACTTGATACTCCCCGCGAAAGCCTCCCCCCCTCGATTTATTACTTTACAAGAATCGCGAGTATTATGCTAGTTTTCTGCTTAATTTATATTTTTTATTATACCACTAAGGTGGCGGATAAGCATACGGCCCACCAGAAGAACTGGTGGTCATCGCAGCCTATAAACGTTTGCAACACCAGAGGCGCCACACTCTCGCTGCCGACCCTGTAAAAACCGTCTAAGACCCCTTTTGAAGAACCTCATACTGTAGGCGTTTTTATTGTACTATTTTAATACATAGTAGGTTTATTCACCACCATAATCTGCAGTTCCTACAGGTACCTATTTAAAACCCCCTAGTATCAGTAGTCCGATTAAATAGTCCGATGATCGAACTACTGAGACTTACTCGACTCAGTAGTCCGATGATGCAGATGATTATAAATCATCGGACTACTGGGTCTTTTAGTCCGATTCGACATTCCGGAATACGAAATGGATGCAGTAGTATTAACATTTGTTTTGCATATTTATTTTTTCCAATATGCTAATTTTGACATTCGGCATTCCGAAATAAGAAATGGATGCAGTAGAATAAACATTTCTTTTGCATTTTTTTTAACATGCTATTTTTAGGGTTTCGTAGCCAAATGGCAAAAACGGAACCCTTATAGATTCGTCATGTCTGTCTGTCTGTCCGTCCGTGTGTCACAGCCACTTTTCTCCGAAACTATAAGGTCTATGCTATTGAAACTTGGTAACTAGATGTATTCTGTAAACCGCATTAAGATTCTTATATAAAACTAGAAAAAAAAACAGTAAATTTTGGGGGTTCCCCATACTCAGAACTGAAACTCTTTTCATCAAATCCATACGTGTGGGGTATCTATAGATAGGTCTTCAAAAATGCTATTGAGGTTCCTAAAATCATTTTTTTCTAAAGTGAATAGTTTGCGCAAAAGACACTTCCAAAGTGGAAAAATGGGTAAATCTAAAAAAAATATATGATGTACATTGCCGTAAAAACTACCAACGAAAATTGGTTTGAACGAGATAGAGCTGGTACTTCTTCTTTTTTAATGTAATACGTCATAAACCGCAATTTTCGGTTAGAAAAATCACTACCACTGCGAACGTGTTAAAACATCAATCAAAGTTACAACGAACTATAAGAACTTTTATATTATGTTACTTGCTGCTAGGAAACCCTTCATGGGCGAGTCCAACTCGCACTTGGCCGGTTTTTTTTGTATAAAATTGCTTAACATTTAGCATGTGGGAAAAATAAATCCATTTCTTATTTCGAAATGTCGAATCGGACTAAAAGACTCAGTAGTCCGATGATTTATAGTCATCTGCATCATCGGACTACTGAGCCAGAAAAGTCTCAGTAGTTCGATCATCGGACTATTTAATCGGACTACTGATACTAGGGGATTTAAAACAACAGGCTTAGTGATATTGCACAAAGTTTAAGGTGAGCCCATAAAAAAAAAACGTTTGTTGTATTTAGATTGGTAGGTATTGGATACACCTGTGCAAAGCCGTTCGGGTCGATAACCTATCGTTCTAAAAATATTGATACACTGTCTACATTTCTCAGTACAGTACTATGACTAGTCAACGACTAGAACATGAAGGCTGCCATGCTGTTCAAAATAATACTGGTGAATCCCTACTAATATTATAAATGCGAAAGTAACTCTGTCTGGCTGTCTGTCAGTCTTTCTGTCTGTTACGCTTTCACGCCTAAACGGCTGGAGCGATTGAGATGAAATTTAATATGGGGATAGTTCGAGTGCCTGGGAAGGACATAGGTTACTTTTTAACCCACTGCGCAAAAGGAGGCTTATGATTTTACGCGATAACGACTTCTACGTGGTTTAAGCTGCGGGAACAGCTAGTGCGATGCTTCCTTCACATTACTCGCGAAGTTGAACGAGGTTCGTCGGCGAGGTTGCCCGAGTCTAAGAAAATTTTTGACGAAGTAGTCCGAGGTGCCCCTCTACACTATCGTACTCGTCCAACTTCGTTTAACTTCGCTAGTTATGTGAAGGAAGCATGAAATAAATTGAATAAAGGTCATATCAGAATGACAGCTGTTGTATATTTAAGTTTTATACTGACTCTGCCCAGCTTCTTCTATTAACGCCGCTGCGCTATCTGTACCTACATAGACCATCTAAAATAGTAATACGATAAATGAAATTCAATGAGTATCAATTGAAATTGATTGTTGTAATTACAGCCATGACGGACCTCATTTATCTGATGAACGAGCTGGTGGATAAAAACGGCAAGATTCTGGTGACAGACATGTACAAATCGGTGGCGCCTTTGACTGAAACTGAGAAAAGACTGTATACGACTATTGACTTCGACACAGAGGCTTACAGGTATTGTACCTATTTTATTTAATACTAGCGGACGTCACGCGGTTTCACCCGCGTAGTTCCCGTTCCCGAGGGAATACGGGAATAAAATATAGCCTATGTTCACCGCAAAGAGTGTAGCTTCCCAACAGTAAAATAATTTTCTAAATCGGTCTAGAAGTTCCGGAGCCTATTCGTTACAAACAAACAAACAAAACAACTAATCTTTTCTCTTTAATTAGTATAGAAAACAACAATCAACACAGTTGGACGTAAATCTGTCCCAAGTTACGCCACTCCACGGTCCTGCGACTGCCGGCATCCAATCCCTCCCTGCGACCTTCTTCAGGTCGTTAGTCAACTAGCGGGGGGGGGGGGGGGGAGTCGTGGTTCTACCCCCCACGTGTACCAAGTCGCGGTCTAAATAACAATAAACAACAATACAAGAAATATTTGAAAGGTGAAATTTGGGCGTATATTATGCTTCTGCCTATCCCGTCGGGTATAAAAGCGTGACTATATAGATGTTTGGAGATGGTTTCAAATAAATTTAACGAAATTAATGTAGGTTTCGCACTATCTGTTTTAAGCATTGCTTAATTCTTCAAATAAATTATTTTTCCTGTGAGGTTGTTGAACTGTTAGGTAGTGATAATGAGTCAGTAACTAAGTTATCAGAAGTTATGCGATACTGCACTATTTATAGGCATGTTATGTATGCATATTGTCATCTGTGGTGTAATGTTCTTTGTTGTAACTGTTTTAAAATATGCATTGCATTCATACTATTGTGGGGTAGATAGGTATATAATTGTTTATTATGTAACACCCAACATTCTTCAACGCTATTATACCAACATGGGTCACACAAGGTCAAGGTTATTGTTTACGGAGGCCTTGCTTATCTTTTATTATTTTTAACGTGAGGGAAAATCCTGGATGCTATGCCGGACTCCTACCGACTAAAAAACCTCACGTAACCCCAACAGCCTGCGGTTGGGAGCCCCGGGTAAGCCCTCGGAGGGATGTCCCAGGACTCCCAACTGCTTATCTGCCTTAGTTGTGTTATTTTGGAATAAATATAATTGGAATATACATATTGTATTGGAATTGTTTTTATATATATTGTATTGGCATTTTTACTTAAGTTGTATAAATATTGTATATAGTAGTTATTGTTGACATTGTAACACTATCGATTAAGGAAATACTTACCTGTAAGGATTGATGTTTTATGGAATAAATAAATAAATAAATAAATTTTTGCTGAGGACAGATCGATACTGAGAACGTAAATCAGGATTATGAATAATGCATAATCTATTTTACAAAGCTTTACCTTGAATGTGTGAATGCCCATCCTAAAATTAATACAGAGCAAATATACAGCTTCGGAAATTGCAGATTTTTAGGGTTCCATACCCAAAGGTTAAAAATGGGACCCTATTCATGAGACTTCGCTGTCCGTCTGTCTGTCTGTCTGTCCGCCATGAGGATGTACTTTATGGAAGGAAAATTGATAACTAGAGAGCTGAAATTTTCACAGATGATATATTTCTGTTGCCGCTATGACAACAAATACTAAAATTAAAAAAAAAGGGAGGGGGGGATTTAGGATTGCTCCCATATAACAACAAACGTGTTTCTTTGCCGTTTTATTGGTACGAAACCCTCTGTGCGCGAGCCCCACTCGCACTTGGCCGATTTTATTAAACTTCTCTTTTGACATCATTATTATTAAGGTAGGTACTCGGGTATCTATAGTCGTTTAGTTTTGCTAATTTACCCACAGGGTCGGCATAGTTCACAGGCTATGGTGGTTCGATCAGGTGGGCCGTGTGCTAGTTTGCTAATTTAGTGGTATAAAATAGCCTACAGGTTTGCTCAGTCTAAACAAGCCTTAGATAAGTGATAAAACAGCCAATAGGTTTAAATATCATGATAAGTCTTGCCACCGATTTCACAAGTTAAATCACTTTCATATTTTTTTTTAGGAAATCAATTGAAGCCACTCAATTAGCTCATAAGGGCGACAAGGAACAAATTCTTATGCACCGTTGGAGGTACCCAAGTCTATCACTTCATGGCATCGAAGGTACCTACTTACCTACTCATCTTATTGAATAGATTTTTCGTTTCACTATTCTAATCGTACTAATCCTACTAATCCAACTTTCTATTCTACTATTCTACTATTCTACTTTCTACTAATATTATAAATGTGAAAGTTTGTGAAGATGTTTGGATGTTTAGATGTTTGAATGTTTGTTACTCAATCACGCTCTAACGGCCGAACGGATTGGGCTGAAATTGGGCACAGAGATAGCTTATAGTCTGGAATAACACATTGGCTACTTCATCCCGGGAATATGGTCCCACGGGAAGCGGCAGCGGGTACCGAATTTCACGTGGACGAAGCCGCGCGCATCAGCTAGTAACTAATATTATAGAATGTGAGTGTGGATATATAGATGTCTGGATGTCCAGATTTCTAGATGTGTGGATGTTCGTTACTCTTTCATGCTCTAACGGCTGAACGGATCTGAATGAAATTTTGTACAGGGAAGATTACAATCGGACAGTTATTCCAGACTGTAATCTTCCCTGTACCAAATTTGCATGTTTAAATGGGAATAAATTCTCATGGGAAGCGGGGACGGAAACAAAATTCCACGACGTCAAAGCCGCGGGCGCCATTTAGTTAAGAAATAAAATATCTAAAAATATTTTTAGGTGCTGCATTCCAGCCTGGTGCAAAGACTGTGATTCCCGGAAAGGTTATTGGGAAGTTCTCAGTAAGGATTGTGCCAAATCAGGAACCTGAGGAAGTAGAAAAACTGGTCTTTGATTACGTCAACAAAAAGGCAAGTATTTACTTAATTCCAAGCATTGTTAACAATGTACTATAAAAAAGGGGTTCCATATTCGTCCAGTATGTATTTATATCCTCTCAAATACAGTATGGGACTCTTCAAACGGGGTCTTAGAAGGTTCTTGCAAGGTCGGCAGCGCGAGTGTATTGCCTCAGGTGTTGCAAACGTTCATAGGCTACGGTGAAAACCAGTTTATCTTGTGGGCTAAATGTGGGCTTGTCTGCCACCTTAGTGGTAAAAAAGGGTCCCGTTTTTGGCCTTTGGGAACGCAATAACGGGACCTTATTTAAAAACTACTGGCCTGCTCTGTGTCATGGAGTTATTATTCCACTTCCTATTTTTCAAGAAACTAGAATTATTCAAGTTCATTTTCTCATAAAAAAGTCAATTTCACGTTATACATAGTATGTACTACGATCTAAGATATGCATATTGCATATTATAGATGAATGTAATGTTCGCGAGTAATATTGTTTACTTATCTAACTGAAACAATACATAGTTACTGATGTGTTATGTAATGTTGGATATTACCTACTCTTGTGGGCGGACGTGTACGGGCAGACCAGTAAATCTTTTCACTTACTCGTAATGTGCCTATAAATCTGTCATAATTATTTAGCTAAAAATCGCTGTATTTCTTGAATGGTTATAACTAAATAGCGTAAAAAACCGCGATAGTTTAAAAAGAACTTTAGATAACAGATTGATGTAATATTTGGTACACTACGAACTTTTAGTTCTGATGACAATACAATGTTATTTTTATTTCTGCCACCCGCCTGATGAAAAGTCATAGAAACATCTAGCGATTGGGAGCCATTCTCACAGAGTACTTTCATGCGCGTTTTCATACAATCTTAGATTTGTTAGCTCAATTCTAAGTTTATAGAGGTGGTGTATGGTTATAAAAGAATATTATTCAGGCGTCCTATAGTGAATCAAAAGGTGTATCCAGGTTTATAATAAAGTATACCATATGTTCCAGTGGGCAGAGAGAGGATCGCCAAACAAAATGCGAATTACAGCTCAGAGCGGTCGCGCATGGACTGAGAACCCCGATCATCCACATTACCAGGCAGCAGCTCGTGCCACCAGGCTTATCTATCAAGTAAGATATATCAGTTATACCCTCGATTGTTGGTACTTGATAGAACTAGTTGTAATATACACAACCTGACCGGTTTGACTTTACTGCATTATCAAGGAAGACAATGATGTTTCGTAAAACCTTTGATAATGCTGTAAAGCGAAACCGGTTCGGTTGTCTTTATTTCGTGGAATATAAGTTCAAGTGTTTGTTTCCATCTTGTATTATGTAAGTTTACTAATATTATAAATGACGAAGTTTGTGTGTATGTATGTTTGTTGCTCCTTCACGCTCTAAGAGCCTGTCCCTAACACTATGGTCCCCGATGATTAGCAGTACGCATTATGATTGTATTGCTAAAACTTTTTTATCTGAGCGTATGAGTGGAATATCCACAAATTAGAACAAAGAAAAAATATAGCGTTAAAATATGCAACACCAATAACTATCCACTTACTGAAACGATCCTTGGCAAAAATCTCCATCCAAAGTTGCCTGTAAGAGATTGCTTTTTAGCGATAAGGCCGCCCTCTGTACATTTTACTATAATCTCGTTACATGAACGTTTTTGTATTGGTGTGCAATAAAGTTTATTCTATTCTATCCACCATTTACCGGCGGCGATCGCCCTACGTCGTTCGATGATGGAAGGGACTTTAAGGAATTAGGTTCAATAAATTTTTTTAATTTCCTTTTTTTTTCTAGTATTGGATTCGTTGCACAATATAGAGATAGTGTTCGGTTATGGCTTTGTCAAAGGTACACTAGTTTAAGAGCTTGAACATTTTCTTTTAACAACAGTCCGAACTATAAAAAGCAAGTGGGGGTGAAATTTCATGGATACATGCTTTAATAGTGGTGATGAATCTATTACAGACGGACCCGGACATGTCCCGTGAAGGCGGTTCGATTCCCGTGACGATCACGCTACAGGAGGCGAGCGGTCGTAATGTTCTGCTGTTACCCATGGGCGCTGGAGATGACATGGCGCACTCGCAGAATGAGAAGATCAACGTTCGCAATTATATCGAGGGTGTAAGTAGATGTGCCATTTCTATATTATGATTACATGCATTTTGTGGTGCACGTAATGCGGGAGCGAATATGATTCATCCACCGTTTAAAATATAGATATTTAAAAAACTTGACTACTTGTTAGTATTTTGATTGAAATGTTGGAGTTATGTTAGGTGCTCAAGATAATCTTTGGTATAGTTTGTCTTGATAGAATTGTAACATTGACGAAACTTCTACTCTTTTTTATTTTTTTTTTACGTGAGGGAAAATCCTCAAATGATTGATGTTATGCCGGACTCTTACCGACTAAAAAACCTCACGCAACGTCCAACAGCCTGTGGTTGGGAGCCCCGGGTAAGCCCTCGGAAGGATGTCCCGGGACTCCTAACAGACCTACGGCCGCTACTGCGGCCTCGCCTAGGGGGTGTTTCGGGTGCTATCCCGCGTCTTTGGGGGTTTCGGGTGTGATCCCGCTTCTAAGGGGGGGGGGGGGGCGTGAGTTGCTCACGTCAAGCTGCCGTCATGGGCATGCTTCTGTAAGGACGGTGAGCGGCCCTCTCACCGTCCTGAGGCCCCCGGTCATGGAGGCCGATAGTCCTCGGCGAAGACACGTCGGCGGCGCCCAGGGCGCCGACTGCGGAACTCGGGTGGGAGAGCTCTCTCCCGTACCCGCCCCGCCGCCTCCTTCACGAGCATTACCTGCTCGCAGAAAGAGGCGGAAACGAAACTTCTACTCTTCTAGTAGAAGCTTGTACTGTTTTGAAAAGTAAATTTAAAATAATCTATAATTGACATGTAGTCAAATCGTGTCAGTGAGTTCAGAATTCCTTTACGGGGCAGAAGCATTCCTCCAACATTCATAGCTATTTCTTTCACAACAAAATAGTTACCTCATAAGAATATAATAATAGCTTGAATCACTTTCATTTCAATAAATAACACTACAAAGGGTCATTCTATTAACAATACATTTGTTTTGAGAAAAATCGGATGTAGAATGTTTCCTAGATTTAGTCACGCTTCTGTCGAGAATCCTGCGACATCCTTCCTCCTCCCCTGGCATGTGTCACATTACGTCTCTGCCCATTTTACTCGCAATGTCTCTCGCTCCTCATCGAGTGTGTGGCCGTAGCTTTAAGTTCATGGTACCCACCGTACCTTACGAACTGTTATTGTATATTATACATGATTGTTTCCTAATGACAGTAGCGTACCTTCTTTTTTAACGTGAGGGAAAATTCTTTATGGATGCTAGACTCCTACCGACTACAAAACCTCACGTAACGCCCAACAGCCTACAGTCTGGAGCCCTGGGTAAGCCCTCGGAAGGATGTACCAGGACTCCCAACAGAAACAGTGGCTTACCTTGGTAAATAAATAAATACGATAGCAGTACGTACGGATTAGCAAAAAGTCGTGAAAATAATAGAGGAGCCACTGTGCTGTTCATATGGCAACCCGATAAAAGAACCAATAATCAGTATCCAGTTGTCAACAACCGTCAATAAAACCCACCAATCAAATTGTATAACGTCATTGACTGACAGACATATGTGACGTTATTGGCAGCTTTTTGACAATGTAGCCAGCCTGCAAAATATTAGTTCCGTTTCTAGACTTTTTTGCCAAGCTATAAATGTCCAACTGTCCAATTCTCAATAGGTCCAGTTCGCAATTGGTCCATTTCGCAGTTGGTCCAGTTCGCAATTGGTCCAGTTCGCATTTGGTCCAGTTCGCAATTGGTCCAATTCGCAATTGGTCCAGTTCGTAATTGGGGATCTATATGGATAAATGGAATCAACATAGGTAGGTAGGTTTTAATCCGTCTCATCGCATAATGTCCTTTTCTCGAAATGTCCTTTTCTCACAATGTCCTTTTCTCAAAATGTCCCTTTCTCAAAATATGTGCACTACAGGATTAATTCCGCGCAATCCGACTTGGATTGGTTACGTTAGAAGTCTTAGGCGGGAGCGGAGCGCAGGGGAGCTTCCGCATTAGCCTTCGTGGTTATTTTTTTATAACCACCTAAGTTACCACCATTCACTTGGTAAGTTTGATGTATAAGTATGTTATTCAGAACGATCAGTTAATTAGAATTTGGGGTGGTTGTGTTTAGATGGTTATAAAAAAATAACCACGAAGGCTAATGCGGGAGCTCCGCTCCGCTCCGCTCCCGTCTTAGCCTTCTAGCCTAACCTATCCAAGTCGGATTGCGCGGTGTTAATTCTGTATTGCACATATATGAGAAAGGAAATAAATAATATATGAGAAAGGATATTTCAAGAAAAGGACATTATGAGAAAGGACATTTTCGAGAAAAGGACATTTTTACTTCGAGCTGAATCTCGCCTCGCAGAAGGTTGTCAATAACCATGGAGCAAATATAAGAGAGGAGGTGTTGTAATATGATTTCCCTATGAAACAATGTGTGACTCGGCGCGGGGGGAGGGTGTGGTGAGGAGGGGTTTGTATCCGCCCACTTTACTACTATCCATCTAGCGATCAGTGTCAAAATTACTTACTTACTTCAACTTCCGGGTTACTACGTAGTACTACTACTGCACACTGAAAACAGGGCCGAAGTTGGAATATTTTGCCCCCGGAGTATTAATTTTAGCAAGATGAATAGTGTATTCTTTTTTTTTATTTCTATCATTATGAAAAAAAATCATAATAGGTACATTCTCATATTTTTATTATCGAAAGTAACCCGCTTCTTAGTGGTTATTGTTGAAGATTTATAAAGTCTTTTCAAGATTGTAAGTAGTCTTAATAGAGAGAGAATAACAAAATATGACTTCGACTTACATTCGCTCACGTGACAGTCACTTCGAAATAATGACAAATTGACAAGAATACGCACCCAAGTTAAAAGTACCATGATGGCAATAAAGAGACAGACCATGAGTGTTGTATTTAGTTTTAGATGCGGAACCAATAATAGAGAAAATAATAGCGAAAATGATTTATTTGCAAAACTCAAATTATATGTTATCAAAGCTCTTATAGTTATTAGGCCTTTACTGTATTGTCAGCAGTAAATATTAAAGAAAAAAATGGAAGAGTAAACGTCACATGGTGAACAAATTACTAATAAGAAGCCCATCAAGCAGCCGCCAATTTTCGTTAAACCGTGAATAAAATGCAAGTACTTTGAAAACTTTTCTATGAACATACTCATGTTCAACCTACGCAGCGTTCTGTTGTCCCGCATTCCATGGGAATCGACTCCGGGAATAAAAATCGTTTAAATATCTGTTATTTCAGACTATAATCTATTCCTGTACCAAATTTCTGCCAAGTTCATTTAGAGCGTAAAAGAGTGTCAAAAATCCATACATCCACACTCAGAAACTTTAGCATTTACAATATTTTGTAAGATTAATGAAAGATTTTTTTTTTCAGTACCTACTAAAAATATGAATTAAATAAAATATTCTTAGTAGGTATCCATTGTTAAAATTATAATTAACTAGCTGACCCGACAGACGTCCTGCCATAACTATTAAATGGAAATAATTCCTGATCACTGATCCCGAATTCTGATTTTCATTTCCCAGTCCGTTTTTCTATTCCCGGTTCCCATTTTGGTGATTCGATTTCTAAAACCCGATCCAAAAATTGTAATAGAAACCATTTCCTTGAACCGTTTGAGCCAGTTACAGTTACTGTAATTTTTAGTTGAGATATTCTCATTCTATTTGCTTCCAAATGCTGTGAACGTTCTTCTTTAGTCTCGTTGTCGCGAAGATTGTTGACTCGACTTGCATTACGTGTACGTACGTCTACTAATACTTTGACGCCTTACTGGTGACATTTTCTTATTAATAACAACAAATAAATAAGGAGTAATATGAATATGAGAAAGAATTATTACGACGATAATTCTCTTAGCAAAAACACAATTTGGAAAAACCGTTCGACGTAGTGGACTGTTTGAAATTTTCATTTGTTACCTTAGCAACAGACAGTCATTCTGCCTGACTCACTCACCATCTTTAATATGAGAAGTTTTAAATCGGAGTTTAATAAGAAATAGCTTTTATTTTATAATATTTTATTTTTTACAACCCTTGCCTTGGCTATAACTAACACAATTCGAATTAGCGAAGTTGGTTCCGCCGTTCTGAAGTTATGAGCGAACATACATTTCGACGATCCATTTTTATATTATACTAACTGACCAGCGCAACATCGTGTACTTTATAAACTATAAACCGACTGCAGCGCCATCTGCCGAGCTGATTTGTGAATCTAAACCATCCAGGGCGCCACCCAAACGCATACAAAAAAAAATTCAGATCTGTCCAGCCATTAAGGAGGAATTCAGCGACATGCACACGTACAGTAGAATTATATATTGTACTAGCGGTACCCTGCCACGATTCGCTGTGACTTTTTTATGAAGGTTTTATGTAACTATGAGAAATGAGTAACCAACCAAAGGATGGGTACATTACAAAAAAATGTAATGTTTAGCCGTAACCAAAATTATTATTTTTTCTGAATATCCAATTAGCATCCAAATCAATAGAAGCTTCACTGGAAAAAAATCTATTCTGTGATTAATGTTCAGTTCTTAAAACATCAAGCGCACGCTTCAAAAAAATAAATTCACTCTAATAATATTGCCCTAACGCGCCAAAACTCTAACTTCAAAAATAACATGCAAAACATATCTGACCTCTTTATTAGGTAAGTACTCTCTTTTATTATTCTGAATGCAAGGAGGCCGCAATCAAACTTCTCTTAAAAAACAGCAATCTGGTAGGTACCTTCTAAATAGGTTGTTTATAATATTTTGTTCTGAAGCTGGCAGAATAAAATTTAAAAAAAAAACAACTGGCGCCATCTATTGGTAAAATCACTTTTGAAAGCTGTTTTATTCTTATTGCTGTTATGATAAAAGTGTATAAAGTAGCCTAATACCATATCTGAATCCTATTGTATATCGTGTCCAATTTTGAGCTAAGTCGATTCAGTAAATTTTGAGTTTTTAATAAGTACTTAAACGCACACAGCATTTTTATATATGTAGATAAAGATACATAAAAATGGCTCCTATTTTAGTACGAACGAACTGCATCCAGTCGTTAGCTAAATTACTTTTTGTACCTCCTACTAGTAGGTAGGACGGTTATGGGCCCCTCGGTGAAATTCTAAATTCGATCCTGTTTTTGGTGCTGTTTATTCTTGGCAATAGATGGCGGTCTGTTATCGAAGTTCTTAAATAAATTTGTAAAAATAATCTTTGGTTGCCTAAATTTATTTCGGAATTATTGCTAAATAAGTTTAAATACTTAACAATATTAAAATTATATTATTACTGAGCTCTACGCACCTACATATTTTAGGTAACCAAAACATAAAGTATCGCCATCTAGCGTCGAGTAAAAAATATTTTGCTGTATCCGGGGATCAGAGATGTTTCTAGAACTATTTATGAAAATAACGAATAAAAATACTTACAACTAAAATGTGATGCCATGGATAGCATCAAAACGTCTCTCCGAGTAATTTTTACACTATAAAACACAACACTTTATCTTTATCTTCTTAAATTCTTCTAATTTCACGAATATACGAATTTTGACATATATTTGTGTATAACGAACCGGAAGTTGCCTAGACGAACGCGGACAGCGCACTGACTTAAGCCACGCCCACTGATGACGTCAGGACCCGCATTGAACGGTCACAGTGCACGCTTGCTTAGGCCCTCTCCTCTCTATATTTGCTCCATGTCAATAACGCCTCCCGTAATCAAGCACAACTCCATTTTACGAACTGGACCAATTGCGAATTGGACATTGTGAGAATTGGACGAAGTGAGAATTGGACAATTTGCGAATTGGACATTGTGAGAATTGGACAATTTGCGAATTGGACGTTGCGTTGTGAGAATTGGATAATTTGGGCGCGCTGGACATTTTGCGAATTGGACATATTGCGACTGAACGGCTATAAGTACTACACACTTCACAAAAAAAAAGCAAAGGTATCTTGACGTAGGATCTGCTTGTATGCCATGTTATAATCCCACGTTAATCGTAGATTATTTTACTAGTGTAGTTATAAAAAAAAAAAGAATAATGAAATCCTTCATACGCTTGTTTTTGTATTTCTATTAATAAAGTGTTGTTTTTCACAGATAAAACTATTCGCCGCGTACATGTACGAAGTCAGCAAGCTCTCAAAGTAGACGCTCAACAATGTCACTCCGGCGGCGCCGAATAAAGCAGAGTATTTATTACAAAGGATTATTCACATTCCTACCTATAAGTACAGTGCATTGCATAATGTTTTAAGTTTCTGCATAATATTATATTATCATAGTGCCTTATATACATGTTAATTATAGGGGTTACATGTGAAAACATTATTTTTTTACTTGTTATTTTGTTAAAATGTAACAACAGATTGAAATTTTGTTCAACTTTGTATTTTAGGTCTGGTTCGAATTTTTATTTTATTTTATCGTAATATGGCATAATAGATATTTTATATAAAGATTGTCTTTTTCTTTATAATTTAGTATTCTCTCAGCTACAGTACTTATAGATTACACAGTACATTTTGACACCCATTTATCACATGCATTCATCTGAATTCAGCCTGAAATTTACTTTAGAATCAGCGTGTACTATAGCTGCACAATCTTGCAAGAAGTAGAGCGTGGTTCCTTCGCGCAGGGATGGTTGGTAGCAAATGCCCGTACCTGGAGTTGTTCCTACTACTGTCGCTTCAAATAAAGTCAAAGGGTAGCCAAAAACTATTGGGAAAATGTAAAAAGTAAAACCTGACTACGGCACCAATGAATCAAATAGTCGCCACAGGAGAAATATTTATATACCACACATACATACGCAGAGGCATAGCATACGCCCACATATCACCTTTAGTTTTATGTCCCACGTAATAAATAGGTGGTGAGCCTATTGCCGTGTTGAAATGGACAGGCACAGGTCGCCGCGACCAGCAGTTGAATTTTTTCAAGCCGCCCATAAGGTATTCAACTTGGCTTAACGACTGCAATTTTACTGGCAACCGGGACCAACGGCTTAACGTGCCTTCCGGAGCACGGAAACGCTCAAATAAATGTCACAAATTGGTCACCCATCCAAGGAATGGCCATAGTGAAAGTTGCTTACTGCAGTGATCGTTTACAGAACACTTGAGTTCGCGGGACCACGAGCGCTTCGGAATATAAATTGCAGTGCATTAAAATTATGCTGTGGCATCGGAGTCGAATCGAATGCCGGAATGCACCACTGGCAGCAGCGGCGGTAGGTATACCTATACCGGCGCTCTACGGTAGCACAGCCGACATATCATAGTTCTCTTTATACTGTGACGGTAGGCAAAGGCAACCGCGGACTGCTCGGTGATGGCGCCCGATTCGCCGCGCCATGTCAACACTCGATCAAAAGCAATGAAGATGTGTATAGCTAAAACCCTGGAGTATTCCTTCTTGTCTATATGGTTGAATTACAGGAAAGGCAAGTGGTCAACTTTCGCAACCCAACAAGCGTTGCCTGCAACATGTTCGACTCTGGGATGGTCTAATTCTTAGACCATCCCAGAGCCCCCCCGAAACTCCACAGACCGCGACCCCGGACCACGAGAGGTGCTGTGAGTGCGAGTCACACGAGTGGCATAAAACTGTCGTCGTCGACCACGTGTAAGCGTGCGATTTTGGTGAGGAGGAAATACGGGACCACCCCGCTCTTGCGCTTCGCAGCGCTTCTCTCTTTGCCGTTATGACTGCTTCGGCAAAAGAGGCGACGTCGTGTCAATTCTTCGCTGTCTAACATAGCGGAAACTAGTAGTCGACAGCGACTGATTACATATTAAACAGCGATCAGCGATAATCGCGCAGTCATCGCGCGATTTATCGCCTGTCGCTGAAAAAAATGGTATTACGTTAAAATTCTATAGCGAATCGTTCGCTAATCGCTACGTTGCACTTATCGCTGCGATACTAGCGCCATGAACAATTACGTATCGATCACTTAAAACTGGGAACACATCTGTTGGGCATTTTATTAGTGTACTAACTGAGAGACCACTTTTATTTTTGCGAACAATAGTGCATAGTAAAAGTTGCGAAAATATTTGTAAAACGAATATTAGAGTTTGTAAAGACATAATTCAAAAGATATATCGCACTATTGTTAGTTAAACTGCAAAAATCCGCAAAAAATAAAAGTGGTCTCTCGGTACGCACATACACTAATAAAATGTCCATTCTAGTACAAACATAATTATGTGACGAAAGATTTGTTTTATGTTGAAGGAGGCGGCGGGACGGGCCCGAGTTCCGCAGTCGGCGGCCTGGGCGCCGCCGACGTGTCTTCGCCGAGGACTATCGGCCACCATGACCGGGGGCCTGAGGACGGTGACAGGGCGGCTCACCGTCCTTACAGAAGCAGGCCCATGACGGCAGCGTGACGTGAGCAACTCACGCACGCCGCCCCTTATAAGCGGGATCACACCCGAAACCCCCCAAAGACGCGGGATAGCACCCGAACCACCCCCTGGGCGAGGCCGCAGTGGCGGCCGTGGGTCTGTTGGGAGTCCTGGGACATCCTTCCGAGGGCTTACCCGGGACTCCCAACCACAGGCTGTTGGGCGTGACGTGTGGTTTTTTTTAGTCGGTAGGAGTCCGGCATAACATCCATGAGGATTTTCCCTCACGTTAAACAAAAAAAAAGGATTTGTTTTATGTTAATATTTTACAAAATGCACTTCAAAATAGCAATAGTTTGCTTATCTCGTGTATGATTGGTTTAAAGTTTTACATGTCGACGAGTGTCATTTTGGATTTAGAAAAAGGAAAATATGAAATTCCAAATAGAAGAACAATGTTAATAAAAAATAACCTTGTACTCACTTTACGTTCTAAACTCACTTTTGATCTCCTTTTTCTTTGTGCTATTAAAGGTGCTCCCTGACCGGGAGCATTCGCGCGTAATGTAACGTTACGAGTCGAGAATTACAGCCGGTGAGGGAGGTGAACCGAGCATTGCAATGCGCGCCTTGTAATGATACAAGACGAGGTTACGCCAGTGAGGGAGGAGAATCGAGCATTACAATGCGCGCCTTGTAATGATACAATGTGTATCGTTTTGATACAACTCGTAACATTTATAGATTCGACTCGAGCATTACGTTACGATGCTACCTCCCTGACCGACACGAGCATTAGCGTGTAATGTAACATTTATTATAGACTAGCTGATGCCCGCAGCTTCGCCTGCGTGAAATTTAGAGATCCAATATGGCCGCCGCGCCGTTATCACAAAATTTCATGATGGGTATCGTTTAAGGGGTTTTTTGATATGCTGAGTACGAATTTCGGGTTAATTTAGAGATCCAATATGGCCGCCGCGCCGTTATCACAAAATTTCATGATGGGTATCGTTTAAGGGGTTTTTTGATAGTCTGAGTACGAATTTCGGGTCAATTTAGAGATCCAATATGGCCGCCGCGCCGTTATCCCAAAATTTCATGATGGGTATCGTTTAAGGGGTTTTTTGGTAAGCTGAGTACGAATTTAAGGTCAATTTTGCAATCCAAGATGGCCGCCGCGCCACTGTTGTAAAATTTCATGTTGGATACCGTATAAGGGGTTTTTTGGTATGCTGAGTACGAATTTCGGGTTAATTTAGAGATCCAATATGGCCGCCGCGCCGTTATCACAAAATTTCATGATGGGTATCGTTTAAGGGGTTTTTTAGTATCGCTATTTCTACTACATATATTAGTCATTATTGGAGGGAGAACAATATTATTAGGATATCTGGTATTGAAGTTACATACATCTTTCTTAAAGATAAACAATTCATTATTACTTTTAACAAAAACACAGATCTCAAATATATAGATACATGGTAATATCAATAGTGAGAGCTTGCAGAACAAAGGCTTACAACTCACCCAGGGAGCTACATTGCAAATAGCTCTAATACATTGCTTCTGAGCTATGAATGCTTTACTTATATTCACAGAGTTCCCCCAAAGTACAATGCCATACCTCAGGGTCGATACCACAAATGCATGATATGCCTTAAGTGCCGTTCGTAGGCTGGATATTTTTGTCAGCCTCCACAGAGCATACACGAATCTATTTGTTTTCTTCTGAACGTTAAGGGTGTGCGTTTTCCAGTTACATGTGTCATCTATAGTTATACCCAGAAAGGAAATCTCGTTAGTTTGCAAAAGAGTCTCATCATTGTAATTTAAATTTAGTGCCAATTTTTTTCTCCTTCCATTATGAAATTATATATATTTAGACTTATTAATGTTAACACTTAAATTGTTATGATGTAGCCAGTCTATTACTTTTCTAAGAACATTATTTAGTACATCATTGTAGTCTGATCTGGAGTCATCGGGCACCAGAATCGATATGTCGTCTGCATAAAGAATAGACTGATATTCTGTTATCGACGGGAGATCGTTGATATACAAGAGAAACAGCAAAGGACCGAGAATGGTCCCCTGAGGCACACCTACCCTACAAAATCTCATATCAGATTTGAAAGTTACCTCCTCACCCTTAGAGTTGAAATTCACAATTTCGACATACTGTGTCCTATCAGCCAGATAGCTTTTAAGCCATTCATGTGCAGAGCCACGTATACCATAGAGATAACATTTCTCTAGCAGTAGGTCATGTCTTACAAAATTAAAGGCGCTACGCATATCAAAGAATATTGCCGTTATGTGTTTTTTTATAATTTATACAGTTAACTATTTTGTTCATGAGCTTGAATGTCGCTAATGTGGTTGATTTTCCCTTTAGAAACCCATGTTGTTCTGGACATATTATATTAAATTTACTCAAAAAGGACACCACTCTAGCATACATAATTTTTTCAAATATTTTAGCCAAAGTGGGAATTAAAGCAATTGGTCGATAGTTGCTAATAAGACTTTTGTCCCCTCTCTTATGCAAAGGTTTGATAACAGTTGTCTTCAGCCTGTTGGGGAATTTGCCTTGACTGAGGGACAGGTTAATTATGTATACCAGGACTGGAGCAATCAATTTACTACATGCCTTTAGGATCCTCGTGGGTATACAATCGTGACCCACAGTAGGGCTTGAACTCCGGAATTCCGGAATTGACATAATTCCGGAATTCCGATAAAATCTAATATCGTTCTCAATTCCGGAATTGGCGAGATCAATACCGGTATTTCGATATTGAAAAAAAAAAACAAACAAAAATGTAGATAACGGCGCGGCGGCCACATTGGATCTCTAAATTAACCCGAAATTCGTATTTAGCATACTAAAAACCCCCTTCTCTTATCTTACATCGGGGGCTGACGAAGTCAGCAACACTTCGACCCAGTGGGATCTTTTGTGTTAGCCCCTACCTTAATGTTTCTTACTCTTTGAAGAAGTGGTCTATTAACGCGGTGATCCCACTAAGAGGAAGAAACCTGTATTCTTCCGGTTTGGGATATGCATTCCCAAGGAGGCTCATACGCTTCGCTGCTAAGACGTCGCATTCGCACAGGATGTGCTCCATAGTTTCCTTGACATCACCGCAGGCTCTGCAGTCGTTATTTGAAGTGATCTTCATTTTAAAAAGCATGTCGTTGGTTCCGTAATGCCCTGTAAGGGCACCCACCACAGCTCGAGCTTTACTTCTTCCATTATTCAATATAAATTTAGAAGCCTCATTGGTTCTGCTACTTATGAATTTCTTCGAATGTAGTAACCCTTGACTGATATCCCACTCTTGCATGTGTTTATTATCAGCGTAATCCTTAGCGGCCTTTATGAATGTACATGCTGGTAGGCCCATACATGGTTCAGGTCCAAGCATGGCATTTGCCGATCCTGTCCTAGCTAGCTCATCGGCCTTCTCATTTCCTTTTATTCCTACATGGCCTGGGACCCAGAGCAGTCGCAGCTTGTTCCTGCGGCCCAGCTTGTTTAGGGAAAAAAAAAAAAAAAAAAAAAAAAAAAAAAAAAAAAAAAAAAAAAAACCCCCTTAAACGATACCCATCATGAAATTTTGTGATAACGGCGCGGCGGCCATATTGGATCTCTAAATTAACCCGAAATTCGAACTCGGCATACCAAAAAACCCCTTAAACGATACCCATCATGAAATTTTGTGATAACGGCGCGGCGGCCATATTGGTTCTCTAAATTAACCCGAAATTCGTACTCGGCATACCAAAAAACCCCTTAAACGATACCCATTATGAAATTTTGTGATAACGGCGCGGCGGCCATATTGGATCTCTAAATTAACCCGAAATTCGTACTCGGCATACCAAAAAACCCCTTAAACGATACCCATCATGAAATTTTGTGATTTCGGCGCGGCGGCCATATTGGATCACTAAATTAACCCGAAATTCGTACTCAGCATACCAAAAACCCCCTTAAACGATACCCATCATGAAATTTTGAGATTTTGGCGCGGCGTCCATATTGGATTGCAAAATTATCATGTAATCACCTACAGAGATAGATTATAGTCTGAAATGATACAAGTTTTATCCCGGGAATAAGTTCCCATGAGACGCGGAAAAGAGAACAAAATTTCACGCAGGCGAAGCTGCGGGCATCAGCTAGTCTATAAATGTTACATTACACGCGAATGCTCATGTCGGTCAGGGAGGTAGCATCGTAACGTAATGCTCGAGTCGAATCTATAAATGTTACATTACACGCGAATGCTCGAGTCAGTCAGGGAGGTAGCATCGTAACGTAATGCTCGAGTCGAATCTATAAATGTTACATTACACGCGAACGCTCGCCGGTCAGGGAGGTAGCATCGTAACGCAATGCTCGAGTCGAATCTAATTTGTTACATTACAGGCGAATGCTCCCGGTCAGGGAGCACCTTTAATGGTCTAAACTCATCACACAAAACGACAAAGAGCTCTTTTGATAGCCTGTACTTAGTGGGCTTTGAACTCTTCTTCGCTTAGATTCAAAACTTCAAAGTCCTGAATTTCGATTATCTGCCCTTCTGGCTTCAACCTCAAGTGCGTCAATCAAAAGAACTGCACGAGCCATTCTCACTTTACAATCAAATATTTCAGTAAACAGTAAGATCACAACTCAACACTTACACTAACTATATCTATTCTTTACAAAGCAAAATTAAGTACCTACACGACAATTCACTGCTGTAAAGCTTTTCGACGTTTATAATTACACTTTAAGAATAATGAAATTGGCAATTTACTAAATAATTACGCAAAAATAGATTATTAATACTAAGGAGAGATTAGCGAACGATCAGGATTCAGAGAAAACGCAATCGCAGTTTTGACGTTCGAAATCGCTGCCTGGAGGTTGTCAAAAACGATACGTAATACGAAATTATTACCAGATCGCTGCCGCAGTATAGCACAAATGCACTTTTTAATTTACTGATTGTTCTACAGAGGCAGTACCATAGCAAACTAGCGATAGTTTGCTATGGCAAAATGATCGTTGATACATAATACGAAATAGTCAATAAACAGCGATTATGGCGCGATTTTCGGTGTGCTTCAAGCTGTAATCCTCACATTTGAAATCACAATGAAAACGAATTTTGACAACGCCAAAAAATAGTCGTGAAATAGTCATAAATAGTCGTACATGTAAAAAAAATAGTCGTATTATAGTTTCGGCGTTATAGCTATAAGTTGGTGAGGATTATGGCTTGAACGTCAAGCTGTAATCCTCACCTCTGGTGCAAGCAAACGGTAAATCATGAAATAGTCGTATGAAGCTATAATAAATTTGAGTTGATTTAATGTGAAAATAAAAACTTTTTATTTTCCCTACATTTCTACTGATGTACAACTGTGATAATTATGATTAAAACTTGTTATAAAAGTACTAGACTAGAACGGGAGCTACGCGGGTAAAACCGCGTGACTTCCTCTAGTATTAATGGAAGTTACAAATTTTGTACACTACTGTACATCAATAGAAATGTAGGGAAAATAAAAAGTTTTTATTTTCACATTAAATCAACTCAAATTTATTATAGCTTCATACGACTATTTCATGACTATTTTTTGGCACAAACTTTGAACCGAAATTCGCAGGCGTTCCGGAGAAATTTGAAGTTTTCAAAGGTTCAAGCCATAATCCTCACCAGGGTACCTTTACATCTCGGGAACCGCTTATGGACTATTTCTGAGATTTGGCAGGTCGTTACGACTATTTCACGACTATTTTTTGGAACCTAAATCAATTCGATAGAATTTACCGTTTGCTTGCACCAGAGGTGAGGATTACAGCTTGACGTTCAAGCCATAATCCTCACCAACCTATAGCTATAACGCCGAAACTATAATACGACAATTTTTTTACATGTAGGTACGACTATTTACGACTATTTCACGACTATTTTTTGGTGTTGTCAAAATTCGTTTTCATTGAGATTTCAAATGTGAGGATTACAGCTTGAAGTAGGTACCTACACGATTTTCGCGAGATTATCGCTTGCCTATCGTAACATACGTAATCAGCCCGCGGGTCTATGGAGTCTGTCCGTCAAGAATTTTTATCTCGTGAACGCGGTATCAAGTTGTAATTTATACCCATATTAAGGTCTAGGGTCCCTTGAAGGTGTTAAAAAATTAAACCTCTAAGTAAGTGCAGAAAAAAGTGACGGGTGTTTATGTCGTTAAAAACGTTTGTATATTTCGACACCTTCAAGGGAATTAATATGAATAGGTTACTTGCTGTTAATGTAAACCATGAAATATGGGAAAAATCTAAGAACTGTAGGTTCCTATGTGACAAAATCATAAAAAAAAACGATCTTTATATCTTTCGGTCAAGACCATGGTGAAGGTGAAAGTCCCTTGAAACTGTAAAAAAATGTTTATTTGTCATTACTTGAGAGTAATGACAAATAAACATTTTTTTACAGTTTAAAGGTAATGAGTTACCTATTTACGTCATAAAACCATCATTCTATCAATGGTAATGAAATGGGAGGTCTATTTCACCACTAGTTGTAAAATGTAAATTGTGGCCACATCTGTAGAAGAATCAATGACCGATGGAACGTACGAGCTCTGGAGTGGAGACCGCGACATTGTAGAAGCGGGCTAGGACACCCATCCGCTAGATGAACCGACAAACTTGAAAAAGTCCCAGCCGCGAACTTGATGAGGAAAGCGCAGGTTCGTGTGTTGTGGTGTAAATTGGGAGAGCCCTACGTCCAGCATTGGACTTAATAATAATAGGCTAATTTGATTGAATCGACGCATCGACCACACCTGATGAATTGCCGGATACACCTTTACCACCAAGGCGTCTTGATATCAACGTGGATCCACCTAGGTACACACTACGAGGTATAAAAAGCAGTTCTCTCGCTAAAAACTGGCAAAGCTCCGGGTCTTGACCTCATCACCGCAGAAATGCTAAAAGCCGACGTAACTGCAGCGGGAGAGGGCTTGACAACTTTAATTAATAAAATCTGGACGAGTGAGGAGCTTCCGAATGAATGGAATAAAGGGTTACTTAAAACTGTGCCTAATAAAGATGACCTAAGCCAGTGCACTGGCTTAGGTCATCTCAAATCATCATCTCAAAGTGATGCCTCTCCAATTGCTACACTGCAGTGTAGCAATTGGAGAGGCATCACTTTGCTCTCGTCACAGTCCAAGGTTTTCTGCAAGATTATCTTGGACCGGTTGTCAGGGGCCGTCGAACCTCTTTTGCGCAGAGAACAAGCTGGCTTTCGCCCGAACTGTTAATGTACAGATCAAATAAACACTCTGCGCATCATCCTTGAGCAGGCATCAGAATCAAAGGGATGTTTACCTTACCTTTGTAGACTTTGAAAAAGCCTTTGATACACTGAGATGGACAAATATTTGGTCACTACTAGCCGAAATTGGTGTCCGCGTATAACCAACTTGTTGAAGGCCATTTACAGGAAATACTCCTGTAAGGTCACTCACAATCTCAGACGATATTGAGGTGAATGCGGGTGTTCGACAAGGCTGCTTGCTCTCGCCTCTCATATTTCTCGTTGTCCTTGAGCGCTGCCACGAACCCCCGATCGCCCTGCAGATAAAGCGTCGCAAGTGGAACTGGATTGGCCACACGCTCCGAAGAGATTCCGACCACATTCCAAGACAAGCGCTGGATTGAAATCATCAAGGAAAGTGCAAGCGTAGCCGTCCCCAACAAACTTCGAAGCGCACAGTGGCGGACGAGGCGAAGAACGTTGGAAAGACCTGAAGCGAGATTAAACGGGAAGCCCAAGACCGAACGCGATGGAAAATCACTGTGGACGCCCTCTGCCCCATCTAGGGGACATAGGATTTTTTTTGAATTTCAATCTGATTGAATGATTGGTGGTTAGTGGTCTGATGGTCCGAAGGGCATTTTATTCTGCAGTAATATAAATGAAGAAGCAGTAACAATGAATCTATACTAATATTATAAAGAGGAGAGATTTGATTGTTTTTTTTGGCATCGGGTAGGCTCTGAAACTACTAACCCCATTTGAAAGTTTCATTCACTGTTGGTAAGCTACACTGACCCCGGGGAAACCGCGTGACGTCCGCTAGTGTAAAATAATATTGCATATTTCCACACATTATTGGCACTATACTACAGGAAACAGGCATGTGTGGGATAAACAGTTGCTACGACTCGTAGTGTGGTGTGCGACAGTCGTGGATGGTTGTGGAGCAGCTGGTTGAATAATATATAGGTATGTTTCTTAGTTGTCTTAATCCTTAATTTGTTAAAATGTCCCAAAATATTCTTAGTAATGCTACTTACTGGTACTTACCTATAATGTAGTTTGTCTCAAACTTTTAGTGCGTGATTGTAGTGGCATGATATGAAATCGTAATCGTTGCCTAAATGCATAGTAGAATTATATATAGTAGGGTATCTCCGACCCTGACCGCACGATACTTACATAGAGCAGGGGTCGGCAAGGCGCGGCTCGCGAGCCGCATGCGGCTCTTTGGGTGTAGACCTGCGGCTCTTTAGTTACATACATAATTATCATATTATACATTTTCAAGAACATTATCACCCTTTCATTTTCAAAAATACCACAAATGTCTTACTAGTAGTTAAACAAACAAACTCGCCTAATAGTGGTGTGCTGCGCTTGAAAGCGTTATATGGAGCACCATTTTCTATCTAATAGGATTCTGCTGCGATGTCCGCAGCGGGCCATAGCCCAGAGAATATGATATCATAAGAGACGGCATGTCTATTTCTGACAGTCCGTCGCGAAACCAGAGGCCGCAGTTCTGGCAGAAATCTACCGGCCCAATGCTTTGGTGCGTCAAAATGGCAAACAACCATCTTCGGAAGAGATTGAAAGCTGGCGTGTTAGAGCGCGCAATAATCTCATTCATAAATGGCGCACCAGGCTAGAGCTCGGCGGTAAGCATTGAGCTCGTCTCTGCCATCTTATTTATTCTGAAGTCCTGGGTAAAAAAGCGGCACAGACTTACCTACCACCTCACACAGCTCCTCACGGGGCACGGATATTTTAGTAAATACCTGCATGATGTGGTAGGCATTGAGCCTGAGGCAACGTACCCACTGCGATGACGGCGCGGCGCCGTGGATAAAACGCTGCACACCCTCGCTTTTTGTACGGATGGAGTGGCGAGCGTACCGCTCTAGGAGTCCTAAATTGGCCCGGTCGCGTCGCTGTCTATTATAGTTTACGCTATGTTAGAGAGCGAAGAAAATTGGTTCAGCTGTTGTTTTGACGTCAACGGCAATGAGAAAAGCGCTGCGGGTGCCAGAGCGGGGTGACCTAACACTTCCAGTATGCCAACCTCGCACGCGTGGCCGACGCTGGCAGCTTTATGACAGCCGTGAGACTGACTAAGACGCACCCCTCGTGTTCAGGCGTCGCGGCAGTGAAGTTTCGGTGGGTAGTATTTAGACCCCCAGAGTCGAGACTGTTGCAGGTAGCTGTTGTACGCTTGCCTTCCCTGTGACCCAACAATAGTGACAAGAACTTCAGAGTTTTAGTGGGAGAATCCCACATAATCACTCAGATTTTTTTAAATGTGGAAATTCTCCAAAACCTCCCTGTGACTTACCATCTGCCTATAGTCCTGGAGACGCCCTTCGAACAATGTTCTCAGAGCTTCCGACAGACTTGGTTTGTCTCCATAACAGACTTTCCCCGCAGTCTAGTCTATTCCACTTCTTACGGGGGGGGGGGGGGGGGGTTGATCGTAGGACCAAAAACATTTTGTGGCTCTTTAAAAATTTTGTAATTTAAAATCGTCATTTTTGGCTCTTTCGACTCAAAAGGTTGCCGACCCCTGACATAGAGTATCAGGGCTGTCACTTTTAGTTAATTCAATCGTCGCAAATGACGGGTTAGGTTAAACAATTGGACAATCTCATACAACATCATCTAGTCCAAATTCTAGAATATTTTAGCTTTTCCTTAATTCATACACTAAACACTATTTGCATTCTTTTGAAGGTTCTATATTCGTTTGAAGTGCCATAAAGTTTCGATTATCAGACAGTCAGTGTTCACTGACTTCATACATACTTATAGTCACGCCCCTATCCCAAAAGGGGTAGTCGAGGCGTAGTATACGCCCACATCTCACCTTATAGTTTTATGTCTAACGAAATAGGTGGTGTGCCTATTGCCGTGTTGAAATGGACGGGTAGTGTTCTGTTGAAAGATACTAAAGATACTTCAAACTTCTAGTGTTATCCACAAGTAATTATAAGGGGTCGAAAATGAACTGAGTGGGTTCGAAGCAGTGGGAGTAGAACTCGCGCACCGAGGAGGGTTCCGTACCAAAAAACGGCAAAATTCATGTTTGTTGTATCCCATGCAACTAACGTTCCCCTAACACAGACCTTTTGTGGGACAGACTAACCTTTCTTCTTCTTTTGTTACCTATCGTGAATTCGTGAATAACGATAGATAAGGATGGAGTTTAAAAATTACTGTTGAGGCATCCAAAAACACAGCAATATCGTCTTTACTTCTTTAAAGGCATTGTCATATTTATCTAATATTAATATACCTGTGTGGCGACGAGGTTCCGTGTTGCGACAGGTAAAAGTACAAAATGTCGCCACCCCAATACATCCCAAGGGTGTCGTAAGAGGCGACTAAGGGAGCACCTTCGCAAAAAGATCCATTGCGTAGAGAAGAAAAACTCAAAATGAAACCCGGTTGTCAGTGCAATGACAATCGTTAAGCCAAGTTGAAGGCCTTATGCTTGGCTTGAAAATTTTCAACTGCGGGTCGCGGCGACCTGCGCCTGTTCATTCCAACACGGCAATAGGCTCACCACCTATTTATTACGTGGGACATAAAACTAAAATGTGAAATGGGAGCGTATACTATGCCTCTGTCTACTCCTTCGGGTATAAAGGCGTAAATATATGTATGTATGTAAGTAAAGATAGCGGGCATATGACACATACGTTTTACGTAATCACGCGCACGCGGTTCGCTTGTGTAACTCCGGAGTGAGTCGTTCCGATGAACTGCTCCAATGTAGTGAACGAAAGGAAACAGTTCCACTCTGTGGAGTCAAATCGTTCCAACTCCGAGTCGGAGTTGATAGGTACGCCGAACGCTCGTTCCTATTCATATCGTTCCTACCGGAGCCGTGCTGCCATGCCCCGCGATTCGCTCACCGTTCGCTCCGGCTGTGCCGCGCCAATCACAGCGGTTTGTTTGTATACCTCGGTGAGTCCGATTGGTCAAATGTTGATAGACACTACACAGTGTCTATCGCGCTGTTCTTGGTGAGTAGGCATCCCTTGCTATAATACTTTCGACTTTATCTGTATGGGCTGAAGTTTATTTCCGAGTGTGCTATTTGTTTACGTAAGTTTTGTTTTCAAACAAGAGTATAATTTTTAGAGTTCCGTACCCAAAGAGTAAAAACGGGATCGTATTACAGAGACTACCTACACTGTCCGTCTGTCTATCTGGCACCAGGCTGTATCTCATGAACCGCGATAGTTAGACAGTTAAATTTTAACACATGTCATGGTGTATTTCGGTTACTGCTGTCACAGCAAATATTTAATAAAAGAAAAAATATTAAGTGGGTTCCCATACAACAAACGTGATTTTTTACCGTTATTGGTGCCTTCGGAACCCGGCGCGCGAGTGTGATTTAAGTTTAAATAAATATAACTCGTAGGTGCTTAAAATCATAAAACATTATTAATATTAAATAGGTACGAACGTTTAAAAACTTTATTTTAATAAGTACTAAACTATTAATAAAGTCGCATTAATGGTAGATCGGTTCTTAGTACCTACAACCGAAGATAGTAGGTATAATAATACTTGCTACAAGTTTGATAAACACTTCGTTCCACTATCTACGGAGATAAAGGAACTGTGGAGCTGGAACGATCGACACATCGTTTACAAATCCATGGAGCTAAAGGAACTGTGGAGCCGGAGTTATAACAGACCGCTCCTCTAGTCCGCGGAGCTAAAGTATCTGGGAGTCGGAACGATTTAGAGGAACTCGTTCCAACTCCGGAACGAGAGTCGAAGAACGAGTTCCACGAAGTGAACGATTATGCCCAAGCCTAGGCAACACTGATTGAACGCTTGGTTTACCAGCTGGGAGCTTTCGGACTAGTACTGAATTTTAAATGTGTGCGTGACGCGCGGCTTGTTCCGACGCGACGCGCCCGTAGGCACTACGCGCGCACACAAGTATACCGCGCTCGGTACCTTTTATTTTATTTTTATTGGAGATGCCTAACTCTATTAAACTCTGCTAAATGTGAATTGCTATCTATGTGATAAATGTGTAGAAAGCAACATACAATTCCGCAGTTTATCCATCGGTCCATTGTCGTTCGATCATTCTGGCTGAGAGAGGCGGAGATGACCATTCAAAGTAGGACCTACAAAGTCAGACTAGGTTAATAGACCAGCCTCGTGACCTTTAAAAGAAATATTAACCATTATTTTGAACGCTAATGTTCCAAAATCGTGACTTTTTAATGGATAGACTTAGAAAGTATAATAAATAGGTACATTTAATATATAGCGACCCGGAGTGGATTTTAGCCTTCGACACCAAAGAATATCACTGCACTGGCTTCATTCATGTGCTGCTGTCTCTTACTAAGCCCCGAGACAGTCCTAGGCGAGGCCGCGATGGCGGCCGTGGGTCTGTTGGGAGTCCTGGGACATCCTTGCGAGGGCTTACCCGGGGCTCCCAACCATAGGCTGTTGGGTGTTACGTGAGGTTTTTTAGTCGGTAGGAGTCCATGAGGACGTTACCTCAGATTTAAAAAAAATGCCCCGAGATAGTTAAACGAGAGTTATAAGTTTAACCTGCGTATCTGTCCCAAAGGGATTAATACCTAATAAATTCATTTTGAAGTAGATTATTGTTTAAGTGCCGATGTGATCGAACGGAAATAATCCTACTAGTTCTACTACAATATTGTAAATGTGAAAGATTGTGAAGATATTTGGATGATGACGATAAAAACATTCACAACACACAACAAAATGGATGTTTGTTACTCAATACAATTTAACGACTGAGGGATCTGGCTGAAATTTTGTACATGGATATCGTTTGTCGTACCTACATATTTGTATTTACATTAATTAAAAATTATAATATAACAACGATGTTTTTTTGTTTAGTTGCTATTATATCTTACGACGACAGCGACGTAGGTATCCATCAACACATAACATAATTATATGTCATTTCAGAAAAAGTTAAAGCTTGTTAAATGCATAATAAACCTGTTATCTTCTTTTTATGTGGTGGAAATCCTCGTTAATGGATAAACCTTAAAAAATTCTGTGAGTTATGGCGTGAATTAGGGAAGGCCTACGTCCAACAGTGGACAGACTTACTAAACCAGTCTCAGGGGGATACCTTTTTTTTCTTTGTTTATTTTTCGTAACGCCCAACAGCCTATGGTTGGGAGCCTCGGGTAAACCCTCGGAAGGATGTCCCAGGACTCCCAACAGACCTACGGCCGCCGCTGCGGCCTCACCCAGGGGGTGGTTCGGGTGCTATCCCGCGTCTTTGGGGAGTTTCGGGTGTTATCCCGCTTCTAAGGGGGGAGCGTGCGTGAGTTTCTCACGTCACGCTGCGCTGCCGTCATGGGCCTGCTTCTGTAAGGACGGTGGGCGACCCTCTCACCGTCCTCAGACCCCCGGTCATGGAGGCCGATAGTCCTCGGCGAAGACACGTCGGCGGCGCCCAAGCTGCCGACTGCGGAACTCGGGTGGGAGAGTTCTCTCCCGTACCCGCCCCGCCGCCTCCTTCACGACAGTGGCGGATACAGGGTAGGGGCGCGGGGGGCGCGCGCCCCCCCCTTGGGTACCGCACGCACGTGTCGTTCGTGCGCGCCGCGCCATGCCACCCAAAATGTTGGTCTTTAACTATAATGGTTTCTCTACATTACCTACTCGCGAAGTTGGACGAATACGATAGTGGTCACTTCGTCAAAATTTTTCTTTGCCTCGGGCGAATTTGCCGACGAACTTTGTTCAACTTCGCGAGTAATGCAGGTAGAGGAAGCATAACAATCTTAAGCGGACGGCGCGGCGCGGACGACGCGATCGTGTGTGTACTGTTGAAGATCTAAAGGAGTTTAGCGCTGAAGCTGAAATAGAACATTGCTAAATGCTCGGCTGTAGTAAAACAAGGTGACTTGTATTTATGCGTGCCTTGGAGAGGTTTTAAAAATGTACCAGTCGAGGAAAACAGGATATCATGGAGATTTGAAAGGTGCGACTCGAGCACTGACCTGTAATAGTATCTGGACTGGTGATCGGTTTCATAAAAGTGTGCCTAATTGAAAATCGCCATTTGGCGCTGACGGCAGCTAGCGAATGTACTTGGAACTAATACTAGTGATGTACAACACCTGTCTTGGTGTCGATAAAAACTTTACCAGATATCGACTACAATGTTAATTTTATTTTTGTACCAATGATGTTTACATAATATGAATGACTACTTTAAAGTACCTAAGTAGGCTAACCATCAGGCACGCGAATTCAGTTTGACGAGCTTAATATAAAAAAAAGCGTTTGTTTGCTTAAACAGTGGTCGCAGGTATTTTGCCAAAGTAGTGTTACTATTGTAAATCGGCTGAAAAATGACATCGGACACAGCCCACACAGTCATTAAGGTTGTCTTTAATCATAATTGGGTTATGTTAGAACTTAAAGCTAGGCGTCCAATAGGCGGATGGGCCGGGCCGGGCCGCAACGCAAAAATCCGCATGCCATACGTTTTTAATGAAACTGTGTTTCGTTGCGGCCCGCCTTTAGTAAAGGCAGATGCTACACAATTTCATATGAAACTTACGGCACGCGAATTTTTGCTCTGCGCTGCGGCCCGGCCCGCCTGGTGGACGCCACGCTTAACGTGAGCCGTGCGAGCGTGCTCCCCGAAGCAGCCAATGCCAACTTGCTATTCCGCCTCAATGGCAACTATTTCCCATTTGCTTCCCGAAGCAGCCGTGTCCAGAGAGGAATTTTGTTAAATGACAGGTTAATTAGGATTAGGATTTATTGTACTTTTGTTTGTTTGCAGTAGGTAAGAACAGAGGAGGGAAGGTATTTAAAAAAAATATGAAATCACACATTTATTACGGGATATTTTTAAATGCACATCTGTATAATTTTTAAAAGAAAATTGTCACATATTTTAAAAAGATTGAAAAGCAAAGTAGATTCTCTTAAAATAGGCTTGTGTCCACTAAGAATAAATCTGATTGATGTGTGTTTCTAACGACGATGTCCAATATATAAATAATTAACCATAGATGCTAAGTTATATTTCACACGCTAGGTAGTTACTGTTTCGATTATCTACTACAATTTTAAGTTTTTATTAATAATTTTAATATATTCATTAAATTATTAAAGTACTTTTACCATGCCTCTTGTTTTTTTAACTACGAATTTGGCATTGCACAGAAAATAATTATCGATATACATTTTGACATCCCTATTAAACATTATAGGTTATAAAAATATTCGTAAAATCCCCGAAACTCGAAGGGTATTCGCTTATGATAGTAAAAAAAAAACCTAAATTATGGTTTTATAATAATTGTTTAAGAATTAGATTCTTAGATTTACTTACTTGTGAAAAGAGACGCCACAGCCCTTCTCGTATCTTGTTTTACAATATACACACGATCTAATGATAAGTATCTACTTAATTACACAATAAACTAAATTTATATATCAAAACACTTCAAATTTATAGCAATCACAGTAATAACTTAAAAATATTCCAAATTTCACACCTAGACTTCTTCTGAAATAAACAAACAACGGCCATTTGCAAACTAATATAGTTCTCAGTGCACTCGGCAGAGGCGCTTTGAATCGGCACAAAAAAGTAGCTGTCATTTTGTATGGAATAGCCAGTCCAGCGATTATTATTACAGGTCAGTGGACTCGAGCAACTAAGATGGGAAAACGGCACAACCGGGGCGATCAGACCTTCATGGACGGTTGGCTGGAGCGGAACTTTCTCCTACCGGTTGTCAGAGATAAGTATCGGGCATGGGTGCTTCGGTAAGTATCTGAGGCGAATACACCGGGAGACCACACTTGAGTGCCACCACTGGAAGGAACGCAGCAAGGGCACAGCGCTCCACACAATTGTGGAGTGCTCAGCGTGGGCACAAGAGCGCCTTGTCCTTCACAGCACAACCGGTCTGGACATAGGAATTCTCGTGCTGGAACCGTGGTGCGAGCCATGATTTCCGGCAGTAGTAAGTGGGCCGGTCGCCGCTGCGAGCTGGTAATGCTCGTGAAAGAGGCAGCGAGGAGGGAACGGGAGAGTACTCTCCCACCCGAAACCGTACTGCCGGTCACTGAGCAGGTCGTGTTCCTCAAGGTACCCCAGGAGCGGTGTATTAATAACACGCTCCATCACCTTGGATAAAAGGGAGGTGACGGCTATAGGCCTGTAATTGGCCGGGTCGGTCCTGTCACCCTTCTTGGGTACAGGATGTACATACGCGATCTTCCACGACGCCGGGACTTGTCGCATGGAATATGAAAGTGTGAAGACGTGTAAGTACCGGACACAACTCTGGACCACAGTGCTTAAGTACCACCGCGGGAATGCCGTCTGGCCCACTCGACTTATGAACGTCCAGGGATTGAAGCTCCCGTCGGACATTCCGCTGTGTAAACTTAACTTCCGGCATGGAAGTGCCACAACTCGGAATGCCCGGCGGTGAAGCACCCCCGTCGCTCATGGTCGAGTTAGAGGCAAAGAGATTACCCAAAAGGTCGGCTTTCTCCTTGGCACTCTGGGCCAAACTACCGTCGGGTTTAAGACGACTGCCTCTGTGGCGCAGTCGGTAGTGATACCGCCTGCGGCGCTGGAGGTCGTGGGTTCGATTCCCACCGGAGACAAATATTTGTGTGACCCATAACTGTTTGTCTCAAGAGTCTGGGTGTTTCTATGTATAACATGTATGTATTTAAAAGTATATAAGTATTAATATCCGTGGTCTGTTACCCATAACACAAGCAGGTTATTCCTAGCTTACTTTGGGATCAGATAGCGTTGTGTGAGATGTCCGTGAATATTTATTTATTTATTTAAGCAAGGGTGGTAAACCTGACCGACAGAAGTTTCCCTCGGCAGCTTTGGCAAGCGACCAAAATTCACGACTTCCTGAATGGTAGCCTGCTAGCCGTTCGCCAATTCTGCCGACGAAATCGAACTTGGCCCTGACAATTGCTCTTTTATTGGACCTCGAGGCGGCATTTAATTTGCGTTTCACCTCAGAGATGTTTGGATCTGAATTTGCACGAGCCGTGGTCCAAGCTCTGTAGGCAGATTCTTTCTGCATTAGAGCTTCTCTGCAGAGCCGATTGAACCACGGTCGCTTTTTTGCACCTACAGGGATCCAGCGGTTGGGAATGTAGCATTCCATACCCTCCAAGATCCCCTCAGCAACTGCTACAGCACAAGAATCCAGATCCTCTGAGGCAAAACAAAGCCGCCACCACGGGTACGACGCATAGAACTCTCGCAATCCATCCCAGTCTGCTGACTTGTAGTGCCACACATGTCGCCACTCCTTGGGCCGAGGTGGTTCAGGCCTTGCGAGAGGCACATGCGTCCGAATGACACAGTGGTCCGACGATCCTAGCGGAGCATCTACTGAAACGTTGTATCCGTCCGGACGCGTTGTCAGCAGGAGGTCCAGCTATGCACTATGATCGTTATTCTTGTCTGGTATCCTTGTATGGGATTTAACCAGCTGAGAGAACCCATAGGTCAAGGCAAATTCGTGAGCAGCTTTTCCCGCAAAGTCGGTGGTCCGGGAGCCCAACCAGTCAACATGATGACCGTTGAAATCTCCCAAAATCACTATCTCCGCGGAGGGACACTGCTCAATCACCCTGTCAGTCGACCACCTGCAGCAGTCGACTGACAGGGTGATTGAGCAGTGTCCCTCCGCGGAGATAGTGATTTTGGGCTGGATCATAAAGGCGAACTGTGTCCGTGTTACCGCTGTGAGACCTGTACACGCACGCATAGATCCGGGAGTGGCCCCCATGATCCACGCGCGCCCATAACGTAGACAGGTCCCTGTCTTCGAGGCTTGTAAGACGGCGACAGCAGACATCATCCCGGACGTACATACACACCCCGGCTTTCTGCCTGAAGTGGTACTCCAGCTTGTAGCCAGGGTAGGTACATTAAGTCAGATGCATCTTTCGGGCATGAGATCTGCGTCTCCGTCAAGAAAAAAAGGGTCGGCTTCGCAGTTTCAAGATGGTGGTGGACTACGTTGATGTTCGCGCGCATGCCTCTGATGTTGCAAAAGTCCACTTGAAGTGTGGACGCCGATGCCGCTGTGGATACCTTTTTATTTTTCTTTTTTGCTGCCATGGTTGTTTTTTAAAAAAGGGGAATTAAGTAGGTTGAGGGGGCGCCTGTGTGCCGTTGGCGTAGGAGACTAAGCGAGGCTCCAACTCACCAAAGGCAGACAAAGGTAATGCGGAAGATTGGCACGGCGTACGGAAGGGCTCTCGGTCCCCCCCCCCCCAATGCAGTGGCCGCGTCCACTCCTGCACGACCCCAGCACCAGGGACTTTACACAGGCTGCTGCTTCAGCCTCCTGGGGCGGAGATTAAGTGATCCCCAGGTTCGGGTCCCGTACAGCCTGCAGGCGGTCAGCGGTCAACCGTTTCACCGGGTCTCCCTGACCGCCGTACCAATACTCCGCGCCTCTATCCGCCAATGGAGACAGAGTTAAAAAATAAATGGTAAGTTTACGTATTGAGGATACCAGCGCTACCAAGCAGCCAATGCAGGAAACTCTGGCTGTATGGCCGTGAAAGAGTTATTGGCCTTAAAAGTTACATTGGCCTTACAAGTAGGAGCAAGGGGAATACCAGCTAAATAAAGACCTAGGATTGTCAAGGGCTTCAGTAAACTCTTCATTAAAACGAATATCCAAAGCGACATTGTTAGAATCTTATCAAATCTGGTTAGGCAGGGAACATTGTGAACGTTTATACGTACAGAAATGTGGCCACCCTAAACCTACTCAAATGGGTTGCAATTGCAAGTCCCAGACCCCCCTCACAGTATTTCCCTCTGTACCACGCTATAGACTCGGCGCGGTGCCCGCACGGTGAATCCATGGAATGCCCCCATAAGACGTGTTTTTCGTTAGTCCCTTAAACTTGAACATTGTATTTTTACTGTATTACCATTAGATATACCATTTCAAACAAAATTTTCATAAACTTCACATGTGACTTGATTACTTTTTTATTGCGCTAATATTAAAGGTAGCTTAAAACTCAAAATATCTTTTGCGCCCCCCCCCCCTTGAGATTTTTCTGTATCCGCCACAGCTTCACGAGATGACCTGCTCGCAGAAAGAGGCGGCGCAGTCCCACTTACTCCCGCTGGAGATCATGGCTCGCACCATGGTCTCGAGCGAGAGAGTGTCCACGTCCGGACCCACTACGAGGACCTGGCGCCGTTGGGCTCACGCCGTGCACTCCACTTGTGCATGGAGCGCTGTGTCATCGCTGCGGTCTTCGCAGTGCTGACACTCAGCCGTGGTTTCCCGGTGTCTTCGCCACAGATACCTACCGAAGCTACCGTGCCCGGTCAGTATCTGTAACAACCAGTAGGAGAGAGCACCGTGTCTTCTCTCCAGCCACTCAGGGGGACACCTACCTCATAATTTGAGAGATCCACGTTGCCGTTGAGCCAAAATCCACGTTGTCGTTTGGATTGGTGTCTCTGTCTTAGCCAAACGGTCTGAATGACTATTTGAATTCAGAAACCCTGTAATTCTAGACATTTTGGTGAAAATCCATACATATTTAGAATTTTCATTCTTCATGTTCTCCTTTCGCTGGTCTGCTGGGAGATATTTCGTATAGAAATAAGCAGTACCATTGCACCTATCTTGTTTTTTGTTTTGCTCCTTATATCTCTAGTGTGCACATAAAAAAAAAAAAAAAATAAATAAATAAAAATTGTTTCGGGAAATGACTTGCTCAGATCGAAGATGATATCTACTTCTGATTCTGACTGTGTAGGGCCTGTGATTAGAGTCTTTCTGAATTTAATATTATGAATTCACAGAGGCAGTCAGAGTGTGTGGGGCCAGTCTTAGTGGTAGAAAAAATTGACTAAGTTACTCGAATACTGTAAATGTCCCCACAGGTGAAAACTGGATAAACTGTTACAAACACGAAAATTAAAAGACATTCCGCCTTATGAATCTGTCCATTTGAAGATTTAAACCCTACTCTTTTGGTCTGCTTTCATAGGGAAAATGAGTCACTGGGGAGTATACCACAGCTCGAGCAAAGCTTCGGATAAAAGCTAATAGAGTATTCCTAATGTTAAAAACGTAGGTACTTATAGTAACTCCTTTTCGCACAAGGTACCTACTGACAGAGACATTGGTAATACTAAAACTCGCGACACAGTTTTATCATTATGTAATTATGTAATCTTCGATCAACATGTAATACATACATTAATTAATTAGATTTACTTCAAAGTTTTATTTTCTTCGTCTATCTTCTTCAATCTATTTACAATGCTTGTTTTTAATTTAGTCTGTACTTCTTCGATACTTTACAAACGCCTGCCACAACTACATTTCTAGCATTCTATGATATCTTTTAAAACTCTTGCATGTAACGGCATCTAATTCATTTGAGTATGACACCGTTACGTGTCCATGTCCACCGACTGACTGCATTTGTAATTTTGTATCAGACAAGCCGTCAGTTCGTTTCTCTTCAGTCACTAGGGGGCCCTTATTGCCTTACTTAGTCGTGCTAAATAGAATCAACTTAGTAAAATACAACACCTCAATGGCATGAATATAATAATATCTGTTGATGATATCAGCATTCCTTACATTCAAACCATACAGTTATTTCACCAACACGGTTAACAGTTAGGTATACGCAGCGATTAATCTATCTAATACTTGTAGTATAACAAATTTTTCATTTTAAAACGTTTTTGATCCGGTAGGCATTGTGTAGGCGATAATATAAGTTATTTTTATTTGAGCTACCTCCCCTTAACACCGTGCTGTGCATACCAGTTTACATACAAACATAAAAGAGGATAGCGACCGGCCCTCATTCACTCAGTCTGTCTCCGAGACTTGCTACGGCGCTACGTTACGCTCCGTGTGGTATATAAACCATATTTATTTCGGTGATAAACATTTAATATACTAAATTATATAATTCAATATTGTAAAATACTTTAGTTCTTACATAAATATTATTTAAAAGTTTATTGGAGCTCTGCGCTAAAAAGGGACATCGTTCGGTAAGTTTTGTGAGTTTTGTATAAATTTGTGGGTTGTGCTTCTTGTTTTGAAGATATCCCCAGTAGCCTTAATATCTCAGTGATTACCCAACCAAATGTATGAAGCAAAAGTGTATTCTGACGTCTTTTAAAGTTATTCACATTGTTTCGCCGAGGCATGCCGTGCACAGACAGGTTCAACTTCAAACAAAACATTGTGTAACTCAAACAGATTGTGTTGTTGTATGAAGTGAACCCAGTTCACGAGTCCGTCATCGCCAGGCCGATTATCATACACGCTTTCTAATTTACTATGACGAATTTTCGCAACAGTACGTTCACAGTAAACCACCATGCCCTGTTTGATTCGTTGCACATTACTAAACGTATGAACTTCTTTATTTTAATAATTTATATTCTACGAAATCGTCATCCATAAAATAAATATCAACTTTGAAACTTCGTCATTGTGAAACTTTTTTTTTTTTTAAATTACCCACCTATCAGCAATTAAAATTTTTAGTAGATAGAACTCTTAGAAATAGGAACACAAAATTGTAATAAGGTATTACAAAACAATACTCAATATAAAAGAAACGCTCGGAGTAAGTTTTTTGCATATAAAACTAAGTTCAAGTGTTTTTTGAGTTTATTAAAAGTGTTCAATATTACGAAATTTTTAACTTTCAATGGAAAACTCATGAGACCAACGAGCTTACCTTAAACAACTATAATTTATGTATGTTGGTCTGTTGGTACGAGTTACATATCTATTCTATGAACATTATTCAATACATAACTGAAGATCATAAAATGACCTTAGGGACAGCTTTACTAATTTTGAGAAACCTGCTTTGAAGGAGAGAAAGTGTTCGTATTTCTAAGAGCAAGAAGTACACTACTCCAGAATAATTAAGCCTAGCACTGCTAATACCGATGCCTGTAGAAATCCGACATGTTCTCCACCATGTCAGGAAAAATAAAGCTATAGGTGCCGATAGGATTCCGACCTAAGCGTGGAATGTGGTGGATTTGTAAATTACGATCAAACTTTCGAATATTTTAATAGCATTTCCACACCAACGACATTTCACATTTTCTTCAAAGGCAAGGGATCGGGAAAAAGGCGGTATATTATCGATGAATAATGATTGCATCCCTTATATAACGTGACCAATGAAAGTCTTCGAATGCATATCTGAATGCAAATCCAGCCTACGACAGGATTTGTAGTGTGTCGGAGTGTCAGTAGATGTATATGGGTTTTGGGGAAATATTTACAAATAAACCGGCCAAGTGCGAATTGGACTCGCCCATGAAGGGTTTCGTAGCAGCAAGTAACATAATATAAAAGTTCTTATAGTTCGTTGTAACTTTGATTGATGTTTTAACACGTTTGCAGTGGTAGTGATTTTTCTAACCGAAAATTGCGGTTTATGACGTATTAAAAAACAACTACCAGCTCTATCTCGTTCAAACTAATTTTCGTTGGTAGTTTTTATGGCAATGTACATCATATATTTTTTTTAGATTTATCACTCTCTTAGTTTAGAAGTTAGAGGGGGGGGACACTCATTTTTCGACTTTGGAAGTCCCTCTTGCGCAAACTATTCATTTTAGAAAAAAATGATTTTAGAAACCTCAAAAGCATTTTGGAAGACCTATCTATAGATACCCCACACGTATGGGTATGATGAAAATAAAAATTTTAAGTTTCAGTTCTGAGTATGGGGACCCCCAAAATTTACTGCTTTTTTTCTAGTGTTTTATAAGAATCTTAATGCGGTTCACAGAATACATCTAGTTACCAAGTTTCAATAGCATGGGCCGTATAGTTTCGGAGAAAAGTGGCTGTGACACACGGACGGACAGACAGACAGACAGACAGACAGACAGACATGACGAATCTATAAGGGTTCCGTTTTTGCCATTTGGCTACGAAACCCTAAAAATGCAGGATTGCGTCTTCTCAAGATCTCATACCTATTTTATGTGTACTTAAACGCAGTGACCGCGAGGATCCATGCACCCTGTGGGTGATGCAGCGCGACTAGGCTCGTAATTACTTACCGTATTATCGTAGTGACTTGTTTCAATGCTTCTGCGTACCTATATGACTCAATGCAGAATGCCCGCTACCACCATAGCTATATTTCCGTCGCTGAAATTAGGGGGAATAACCGTAACCCGTAGCTGCCTACTTGTTCATAATATTGCGAACAATCTCCAAAAGGATATTCACCGCTGGTATTGTCACATAGTAAGAAAACATGAGGAATAACTGACGTGAGAAAATTTTATACTCAATAGTCAAAGCTTGACGTGAGAGATGATAATAAATGATATAATTATTTCACAAAGCATGCAAAGATGTAGGTTCCTTTAATCGGTCGCTCAACTTTCAGTATTGTTGGTTTCACTTCTAGGGACGCCCAAAACTTTGCGTAGTGAAGGAAGCAGACTGGGAAAGCCTAAAACGGGGCGAACGGTTGTTGAATGAACTGACACAGGTGCATGATTGGTAGTACCATGCACCTGAATAATCATGAGAACACAACTGAAGCTCTATTATTATTTACCTATAGAGTTAAAAATTGTTTGAATGTCGTGATCAGTATGTTTGTAAAACAAATTGACGTGATGATTATGCTGTGGTTGGATGTGGAGTCACTGGGTTGAATTACGGTAGGAACTGTATAAGTTAACATTGATCTCCCAATAAAGGCTAATTGTGGAGCTAAGACCCTTTCTCAAGCACTGGGCCGTAAAGCCGTGACTCGACGTTACAGTGCAATAGTCTTACTGTTGAAGATGCTGAAGACCAATATAAGTGGATTTATAGTCCCGGGCAACCTACGTCACTGATGACATTGGAGTAGGAATATCAAAAAGTAGCAATGTGAGCAATGTATTCACATTTTGATTATGAGTTGAAGATTGGTACATAAACCATTGAGCGGTGTTATTATATCTATAGATAGTCAGGGTTTTCATGAGGTCCAAACCTAGATAAAAAGGAGTGCACCTGTTATCCATAAGAAACTGTTCTGGCTCAGGGATTCTGAAGGGGTTGGGAGGCGAGATACTAGTCACTCTTATATATCCAAAAGGCAATCATAATTAATATTAGCTGCCAATAAAAGCCTGCATACCCGAGACCCAAAATTTAGATAAGGTTTCAAAGTAGCTGGGTAGACGCCAAGATAAACAAATCAGCAGACCTTCACTAAGTATTTTTTTAAAGCCTTGTATTTTAAGGGGGTTTTAAAATTTGGTGCGGTGTTACCAACGGTATTCAGATAATTAATGCTACAATTATGTGCGTTTATGGTTTGACACGGAACGCAGCCTGGAAAAACCACTTCGACATAATGCAGCATTTCTCTTTGGGAAAATACAATCATTAATCTGCGTTACTGCCATCATAACGAATCGGAGATAAGTAATTGTATCGTGTAATTGCCGGAGGAAAATGATTTTTCATCCAATGACACACATTCATGGGCTCAGATTATTTTCTACTGATAATACTTTAAATCGCATACGCCTTTTAATTACTTAGTTACAAAATTTAATAAAATATTTTTTGTCCTTTTACCCTATAAAGTTCGAATCTTAAATTTAATGTGAAAAAATTTTGGTCTCGACCAGGACTCGAACCTGCGTCTTCTGGTTTGCCGAACCAGGCGCCCTAACCATTGGACCACCAAGACACTACTCTCAACCGTCTAATTCTTTCACCACTACTATAATCTTGTTCTATAGAACCTAGACACTTGATAAATAAACATACCTACCTGAATATTTAAAGACAAAGATGGTTGGTGATAATAAAGTAAGGTCAGTAAGTAATTTACTATTTTGCAATTCGAAACTTGAAGAGAAACGATAGATAGTATAGAAAGTTTGAGCGAACAAAGGTGCATAATTGTAGATTGTTAACCGAGGGTGGAAAGAATCAATTCCCGAGGTATTTAGACGCCCGAGCGCAGCGAGGGCGGCTATAGTCCGAGTCGGAATTGATTCTTTTACCCGAGTTAAACACTGTACTTTTCATTTCAAATACGAGGAAAATAAAACTAATAATAAGATTCAAACCTTACCTTAAAACATTATTACCAATTGTTTTGAATTCTGTTACAGATAAAATAATAACAACTACATTATGTCGACTTTTTAAATTTTAAATATGGAACTCCGGCCGGCCCCATACACGTACAATATTGATTCAATATTTATTTCCATCCGAATATAGTCTGTTCAAATCTCAATAATATGTTCAATTTATTGCTACATTGATCAATATTATTGTACGTGTATGGGGCCGGAAGAAATTTTCGCTAAGTTCACACTGGCTGTTTGGAAAGTCGCATGGCCGCAGCATTTTTTAATTTTTTGTATTGGGTGGAAAATGCTGTTTCCCTCCCTAGGGAGGGAAAAACTCATACAAATTACTTCCCACCCAAGGGCCGGAATGAACTTTAAAAATAGAACTGCTGACAGGTCAGCTGTGATAGTAAAGAGATTTGTGTAAAAAAAAATTAAAAAATGCTGCGGCCATGCGACTTTCCAAACAGCCAGTGTGAACTTAGCGAAAATTTCTTCCGGCCCCATACACGTACAATAATATTGATCAATGTAGCAATAAATTGAACATATTATTGAGATTTGAACAGACTATATTCGGATGGAAATAAATATTGAATCAATATTGTACGTGTATGGGGCCGGCCGGAGTTCCATATTTAAAATTTAAAAAGTCGACATAATGTAGTTGTTATTATTTTATCTGTAACAGAATTCAAAACAATTGGTAATAATGTTTTAAGGTAAGGTTTGAATCTTATTATTAGTTTTATTTTCCTCGTATTTGAAATGAAAAGTAGAGTGTTTAACTCGGGTAAAAGAATCAATTCCGACTCGGACTATAGCCGCCCTCGCTGCGCTCGGGCGTCTAAATACCTCGGGAATTGATTCTTTCCACCCTCGGTTAACAATCTACTATTTCATTTCTCATACTCGGAAAATAGTGTTTTCTTGATCTGACTATTGGGCCAATAGTCAGATCAAGAAAACACTATCAATCTACTATTTCATTTATATTATAACACTCATTTCATTTATATTATATATATTATAACACTAACAATCTACTATTTCATTTCTCATACTCGGAAAATAGTGTTTCCTTGATCTGACTATTGGGCCAATAGTCAGATCAAGAAAACACTATTTTCCGAGTATGAGAAATGAAATAGTAGATTGTTAACCGAGGGTGGAAAGAATCAATTCCCGAGGTATTTAGACGCCCGAGCGCAGCGAGGGCGGCTATAGTCCGAGTCGGAATTGATTCTTTTACCCGAGTTAAACACTCTACTTTTCATTTCAAATACGAGGAAAATAAAACTAAAAATAAGATTCAAACCTTACCATAAAACATTATTACCAATTGTTTTGAATTCTGTTACAGATAAAATAATAACAACTACATTATGTCGACTTTTTAAATTTTAAATATGGAACTCCGGCCGGCCCCATACACGTGCAATATTGACTCAATATTTATTTCCATCCGAATATAGTCTGTTCAAACCTCAATAATATGTTCAATTTATTGCTACATTGATCAATATTATTGTACGTGTATGGGGCCGGAAGAAATTTTCGCTAAGTTCACACTGGCTGTTTGGAAAGTCGCATGGCCGCAGCATTTTTTAATTTTTTTTTTACACAAATCTCTTTACTATCACAGCTGACCTGTCAGCAGTTCTATTTTTAAAGTTCATTCCGGCCCTTGGGTGGGAAGTAATTTGTATGAGTTTTTCCCTCCCTAGGGAGGGAAACAGCATTTTCCACCCAATAGTCAGATCAAGAAAACACTATTTTCCGAGTATGAGAAATGAAAAGATAATTTCACACTAACTGATGAACTTGTCGTGGTGCAAAAAAAGCTTAGAAAGTTTTCGCCGTGTCTCCACAATACGGGGCGATCATTAACGATCGTTAATGTAATCGAATAAAACGAAATATGGAAACCAGTTCTGTTGTGTTTTTTTATAGACGTGAAAAATGTTTTAAAATACTGGGCCTTGGATTTTTATGTAGGTAATAACGCGTATTTTAAATATTTTTAGTCTTGTGGGATAATGTTTCGCGTCATCTAATCTAGATATTCCTTCTATGTTCAACTTTGTTTCCAATATGACTAAATTTATTCTATAAAATCTCCGTTAGGCTTGCCACGTTTTGTGAAGAGCATTCCCGGATTCGTGATATTTAAAAAGATTACTTGCAAATTTCTTATTTATGGGACACGGAGACCAGCTTGGAATCAGAGGAGGTACTTAGGTATTACTAAGACAATGATATAATGAATTTATAATACAACCACTAAGAGTAACGTTTGTGTGATGAACTGATCATGATGTTTTATTACTTTTAAAACCCATACAAATGAAAGGCATACACCTAGATATGTGAATAGTACTTTGGTCATGTTCAATATTTTCAAGATTAAATGTATACCTACCTACTGAATATTTTTAAAGATGTTATTAAAGTAGGTACCTACTCATTGTTATTCTGCCACGGTACCAGTTCGAAGCAAGGATCTTATGCAATCGTTACGTCAACATCGCATCGAATTTAAATGGCCTCAGTGCTTAAGAAAAATGGTTTGAATGAGACGAGGTCGACAGAAACACATTTGTTATATTTCCCCAAAACAAATATTTTAGAGGCCGAGGTCTGGTTTAAAATATTCATTAACATTATATTTATAGGACATAATTTATTGCAGCTTGTCTGTATCTGTTATCAAACGTTCATAGACTACGGTGAACATTTTCCATCAGGTGGCCCATAAGCTAAAACGTAAAACACCCAAACTTGGAAACAAATATTTGTGGATCACACAAATATTTGGACCGACCTGGGAATCGAACCCAGGACCTCAAGCGCGGCAAGCGGTTATACTTTCGACCGCGCCACCGAGGCAGTGAAATCAAGGGAATGATTACTCAATGCCGAATACATTAGATATAATAACCGCAATTGTATCGATAGGTAATCTTAGTATGAAATACATGCCGACCTATTTAACTATATTATAAAATTTAATCAGTTAACGCTCATAACTACTCGTATTTACACATACTTTAGACATTAAGTAACGTAAATAACTCAGTAAGTTTTTTGAAACGTAGGTCGATACCTCCGTTTCAAAAAACTTACTGAGTATATACTTACTTTGAATCAACATAAATTTATTAGGTAGGTACATCTATTTACTTAAGTATATATGTTATTTATTTGATAACTTTCAATAAAGCAAGTCTTGAATATGATGCATAACATTGTAGCACCCAAAGGCGAATGAATTGCTTTGCTCCAAAAGTAAGGTGAACCTTTCCATCAGGCGGGCCGTAAGCTTGTCTGCTACGTTAGTGGTATAAACATATATTATTAATATTTAACACACCATTGCCTGCTTGACGGGACAAAAAATAATTTTCAGTCATTCATTTTTATAAAATAATAAATAATAATAAATAAATATTCACGGACATGAATAAAATGGTTTTCACTTTAAATAAAACCGTTCGTCTCACTTCAATAAACCGTTACCACAGACATCAAATATTTATGAGGCATGCATGCTAGGCGGTCACTAGTCCATTATTATAATAACAGACATAAAAAGTAATTGAAAACTTTAAAAAATCCGCAAGTTTAACGTATTAACAAAAGTAGCAACACTTTCTAAAAGGGAACTCACTTATTGCAAATACCACACAATCTTAAGCACTTATTTTCTTACTTATTACATTTCCCCGAAGATGCACTTGTCAATATCAACGTGGTAATAGACAGACTCAAAGTGAAACATGTTACCAAATAAATAAACTGAAATATGACCCTATAATACTGATTGTCTTCGGGAATGTACGCATAACTATGTACAGTATATACATACATACATATCACGCCTGTCTCCCATCGAGGTAGGCAGAGACTATGGCTTCCCACTTGCTACGATCCTGGCATACCACTTTCGCTCCTTCTACTTTCATAAATGCTTTCATACACGCTCGCCGATTAAGGGTACTCTTGACCTGGCCTACCAATAGGTCTTTAATTTGATGACTATGTAATATGTATATAGTATTAATTGATAAAAAGAATTCCAGCATTTTCTTGGCATAGGAAAGCTACTCATTTCAATCAACATCAATATTGAGCTGACAGTAGTTGTGTAACAGTAGCCAGCAGACGAGTGCACGGTGACGTGTAGTCTAACTTTCGCTGCAATATTATGATTTCAAAGGGAAATACCGGTACTGTGTGTTGTTCTGTGGCAATGAGCGCCAACTCAGTGTAGTTTGGAATTCCCTATGACGTGTGTACACAGATGAACTCTTATGTGTACGTGCATGCAATCAGTTTCGCTGATAACCAACTGTTTACCATAATGTTTTGTCACAAGCATCGGTTGTTTAAATCTACCTGATTCTACAATTAAAGCGTAGATGCCTATGGCCTTGTATTTTTGTATTTACCTGTTAATAATAACTAAATAACAAAAAAAACCGGCCAAGTGCAAGTAGGACTCGCGCACCGCGGGGTCCATACCAAAAACGGCAAATAATCAAGATTATTGTGTGAGCGCTCCTCGTAATTATTATTATGTTTCTGATTTTATTTTGAACTTGCGACCCGCCCCGGCTTCGCACGGGTGCAATGCTGATACCAAATACAAATACTATTTAATGAATGTTATTATACATATTATAAACCTTCCTCTTCAATCACTCTATCTATTAAAAAAAACCGCATCAAAATCCGTTGCGTAGTTTTAAAGATTTAAGCATACATAGGGACAGAGAAAGCGACTTTGTTTTATACTACGAGTATGTAGTGATATATGGGCAAGCTATCACGGTTTCTGAGAAACAGCCTCGTGACGGACAAACAGGCAGACGAACGGCGACGTCACGTGAATAGGGTGCCGTTTTTACCCTATGGATACAGAACCATAAAAAACACTAAAATTATGTAAACAGCCCCAAAACAAAATATAGCTATTTACAGAAAAGTCCGTCTAGATGTCAAAGAAATCTTTATTAGAGTGAAATACATAGTTCGCTCTATAAAATCAAAGTCTTTGTATGATTTTGAACTACACTATCTTTACAGGCTCTCAATTCATAACACCAAAAGTAACAACATTTAAAAAAATTCTTAAACGCAGACAGCTGCTAAGTATTTCTTGGAAAATCCACGTCAATCCTCCCACATCCTTGATGCAATTACCTTCACGGCTCTGCAAACGGATGTACATCTCCTGCAAACAACGGCAATGTGATCTCGTAACTGCTGAATCATCCACCCAAGCCATAAAGCGGTACTAAATGAACAAACGTGTTCCACTTTCGTTTACAAACACGCATCACTGTTTACACTGACTGAGGACATTTTACAATATGAACCTTGTTTCTTATGGAACTTTATAGTAATTTGATTTGACATATCGATAAAACCGGTATTCGATGTTATTTTCAAAAATATCTTGTATCATCGATTATTTCTGTGTTATCGACATCAATTCGAACTTTGTTTGAAACCATATAACATGAATTGACTGTGTTTATGCTAAAAATACGAGTACATGAGATTATTGATTAATGTAGGACGTAGGTGCTCGTGCTCGGTAATCAGGCCAAACTTTGACAAGCATTAAGTACATAATCGCGATTGGGATTTTCCCATCCGTATACCGTACAACAATAATGCATGGAGGGTCAACGTAAAACAAGGTTGAACGTTGTGTGATGTCTGCGAGGCCGTCGATTAATCACTCGTCAAATTTGACCCTAAATAATCGAAGCGAGCGAATATTCGGTGTACCTAACTGTATTTTCACAATAATTTTTGTTTCTGCATGAACGATTTTTCTTATTCAAACGTGAACTCAGCTATAAAATCTAGAATATGTGTCTATTAATCCAAAATGTTGGTAAAAAGAATTAGAAATCTGTTAACAGGTTATGAAAAAATGCACATTAAATTTTGATGAATGCAGCAAGAAGTGTGAATTTTCGCTATACGTATATCTTTACATTTTTAGTACCTAGGTAGATACTAAATGTAGTAGCTTCTTTTAAACTACTCTACTACAAATTTCAGCTACATCTGTTTAGCCGCTAGAGTGTGAAAGAGTAACAGACATCCAGACATCCACACTAACAAACTTTCTACAATAGTACAGAAAAGTCTAATATGCCCGAAATTTAAAGATTTGTAACTTGATATCATAACAAACGTACCTACTTATACTGACCTAAACGAAGTTGCTCCATTCAGATAGTATTTTACACTTATAGATGGCATGTAGCTCACTGCTGCGTTAGTTTCGCGCAGAGAAAGCGCGTTGGATATCTATAGATCAATAATATCTAGTTTATCTGTGAGTTTTTACTAGCTCCCGCTGTGGCGCCTATTAGTATATATTGGTGAGATAGGTATGCAATGCAATTCAGACTTTGGATGTGTATTTGTATGTATTTAATAATAAATGATGATTAAAATATGAGTTGTCTCATATTTAGGAAGAGCGAAGCATGTATTTCTTTTTCGATTCTTTAACAGCTTAATAGTATCAAGTAGCACAGAGTTGTTTTAGTCAGTTTGAGCCCAATATGCTTTATTCGAAGTTTAGCTCCAATGGGATGAAGTCAGTCAGTCTTCATCCCCGGACACCCCATAGGCATAATGAAACTTTGGCAGGTTTTATTATGTAAAGACTATGGGGTGTCCTTTCGGTTCAAAGTATGTCACTGGAAAAGTCGTTAGGCATAATTTAGATAATATTGTCGGTAAAATATGTAGGCATAAATTATTAAGAAACTTACCAGCGTGGTATTTAAATAGCTGACTGTTAAAGAATAATTACTTATGTGTAACAAGTCTTTAAAATAACTAGTGCACTTGAGGTAAATAATGTTGTATAATTATAAAGCACTAGCTGATGCCCGCAGCTTCGCCCGCGATGGCGCTGTATGTGAAATTTTGCTGAATTTTCTTTGCTATAAACCTCACGGAGCCCGAGACCTTTCCAACGAATGCAAAACCGTGGAAATCGGTTCGTGCGTTCTAAAGTTATAGCGTCAGGAAGGAAAACCCGACTTATTTTTATATCTATATTCTATATATATAATAAACTGGCCAAGTGCGAGTTGGACTCGCCCATGAAGGGTTTCGTAGCAGCAAGTAACATAATATAAAAGTTCTTATAGTTCGTTGCAACTTTGATTGATGTTTTAACACGTTCGCAGTGGTAGTGATATTTCAAACCGAAAAGTGCGGTTTATGACGTATTAAAAAAAAACTACCAGCCCTATCTAGTTCGAACTAATTTTCGTTGGTAGTTTTTATGGCAATGTACATCATATAGTTTTTTTAGATTTATCATTCTCTTAGTTTAGAAGTTAGAGGGGGGGGGGGGGGACACACATTTTTCCACTTTGGAAGTGTCTCTTGCGCAAACTATTCTTTTTAGAAAAAAATGATGTTAGGAACCTCAATAGCATTTTTAAAGACCTATCTATAGATACCCCACACATATGGGTTTGATGAAAAAAAAATTTTTGAGTTTCAGTTCTGAGTATGGGGACCCCCGAAATTTACTACTTTTTTTCTTGTTTTATATAAGAATCTTAATGCGGTTCACAGAATACATCTAGTTACCAAGTTTCAATGGCTTAGGTCTTATAGCTTCGGAGAAAAATGGCTGTGACACACGGACGGACAGACAGACAGACAGACAGACAGACAGACAGACAGACAGACAGACAGACATGACGAATCTATAAGGGTTCCGTTTTTGCCATTTGGCTACGAAACCCTAAAAATCAATGCCACTTTTCGTTGTAATTTTATAACTCAAGAACGGGCTCACCTATCTAAACCAAATTTTAAGGTTTTATTCGGACCATTTAGTAGATGGTTTATGTGAAGTTTGCTGAAAATCGGTCGAGCGGTTCTTCATTTATCACGCAAACGAAGTTGCGCGGGTCAGCTAGTAATAGATAATAATAGATAATGTTTAGTTATGTGTGGTGATATGTAATACCACAAATAATACTACATAGGCTATACAACTGAGGTTGTTTTGTAGGTGTAGGTATAACTTTGGTTCATTTCTCATTGCGCTTCTCATATAATTCAAAACAAATACTTAGACCATAAATCAAGAGTTGCTTCAGAACAGAATTTACTTCAAACCAAATTATTAAACACGCTTAAAAAAACAAACAGATAGTGGGGTTACCTCCAACTATGAACGTAGAAAATGTTATTTTTTAAAAGGCAGGAAAATCAAGTCGCATTTGATTTCGTGCTAACTACCTACGTGGTTATTATTTTACGTTGTTTTACATTGTGCATCTAAGCAATTACAAGCCATTTTCCTTAAAATTACAGCGGTAGTTAAAATGCGACTGAAAAATTACTAATTTTCCGCAAATTCTCTGCAAAAGATTTTCAACTCGTAATTATTTTTAAATTAACGGGTTTCTATACCCACTACGTTGCCGTATACTTTGTGTTGACCCTGTATTGTAGTCCGTCTGCAAATATGGAGGGTTATTTTCAATTTTACAAAACGTTATTTCATTTTATTGTTATTCTGTGAAAAGATATGACAGTTTAATTTAGTCTGGGGCCGGTGTTCACTTCGACTGAAAATATTTAAATGTATCTAAAGAAGGTATTAAAATCGGATGACGAATAAAAGAATACTTACCTAAGAGTTACTAGAGGCGGAGTTGAACTTGTTCTAACTGTTAGATAATCTTAAAGCTCATAAGATTAAATTATATCATGACGTCTGTAACGAAACACTTTGGGCTTGTTGGAATGCACTTTATGTCCTGTCCTTCCTTTGCAAAAAAACAGTGAAAGATTACTTTTAAGTCGGTACCCTTGGGGTGAAAACGGGACCCTATTACTGAGACTCCGATGTCTGTCTGTCCGTCTGTCTCTACGTCTATCGGTCCATCTGTCTGAACCGTGATAGTTAGAGAGCTGAAATTTTCAATGCTATGTCAACAAAATACTAAAATGAAAAACAATTTAAAATGCCATAATTTCATATGCCATACTGGTATTTGCCATAATTTCATTAGATATAACGCTTCAGTTGCCATAATCGTGAAATGACATAAAATGACTTTCAATAATTCCATTGGTCATAATCGATCAAGTGTCATAATAATTTAAATCCATAAATGTATTTGCCATAATTTTCGTTTTCAATAATGCCATTTTCCATAACTTTTATTCACCATAATATAAATAAAGATAATTTATACGACACAGATTTTTTATTAACAATTAAACCTAAAACTAAACCTCATATGGCCGCTCTAGCTAACTAAGCTCGACGGAGCCCCGCTTTGCGGGGGCTGCTACTTCTGAGTGGTTTAAAAAAAAAACCTGGAAGACTAAGGCGGGAGCGAAGCGAAGCGGAGCTCCCGCCTTAGTCTTCTAACCTAACCTATCCGAGTCGGATTGCACTGAGTCGGGGTGTTAACAATAATTAATTTCGACCTGACAATATAAGGCATTATTTTCATAATTATATCAAATTTTGATTATGTCAAGAGTCGATTATGGGATGTGTTACTTATGGAAACTAATTATTATGAGAAATGTTGTTATAGAAAGTCATTTTATGGCAAATAAAAGTTATGACTGTTGAGTTGTTAAGGCAAACGTTATTAGTATAAATGATAATAGTGCAAGTAAATATTATGATCGGGGATGATTATGGCAAACAATATTAGTGCAAATGAATTTATGGAAAACGAGAGAAGACCAGTAAATAAGCGGGCTTCCATATATCAAACATTATTAAATACAGTTTTTCGCTACGGAACCCTCCCTACGCAAGTAGGAATCGCACTTGACCGGTTCTTTAAAAATGATGCATATATTTTATGTTAAGAGTCAAAATCTTGTTTCAGAATCAAGATGTTAAAAACAGTAGCTACAGTTCTCCTGGTGTTGTCAACAGTCAACAGTCAATGTTTCTACAAAGATGATTCATCAAAGAAACTTGACCCAGAAGCCCGTTCGTCCCTCTACAGAGGACAGTTGGAGTTCACATTGAACTTGTTCAACTCGATAAATAAGGCTGTTCCTGATGATAATATATTCTTCTCGCCGTTTTCTGTATACCACGCGTTGCTTCTGGCGTACTTCTCAGCTGGTCGACAAACTGAGCAATCGTTGAAGGAGTCTCTTAGAATTGCTGATAACTTGGTAAGTAATATCTACAGCACAACATTTACCTAGTCTGTAAACGTTAGTAAAACTACATTTTAAAGCTAGTCTTTTCAATCTTTATCTTCCAATAAGTGATTCAGAGATTTTTCAATTGAAATTTCAGACAGTTTTTGTAAGATCGGCACAAGTAAAACACATTCAGTGTTGCAAGTTGCAAACTATTATAAGCTTTGGTCACCCCTTTTGATCAAATGGATTGTTTGTAAACTATCACGTATGTCCTAAGTAGTATAAAATAAACCAATCAAATTAGCCTATGCCAGTCTACTGATAGCCATATTCTACGTTTTTACTTATTGTTTATTGAAGTTTTGCTCAAGAAATTTATATTTTTGGAGATGAATTGAATAATAATAATAATGTTAATATCTATATTTCAGGACAAGATCAACTTGATGACGGCATACAAAGTAGACAAACGGTCGCGAAGTACGAATAACAACAGCGACAGTTACGAGTTCACGAGTGCAAATAAACTCTTTGTAGATAATGACCTGCAGGTGCGGCAGTGCCTCCAGAATCTCTTCGCTGAAGAACTTGAAGCTTTGGTAAGAACATCAGCATAATCTATACACACGAGTAAACGATAAAATGCTTTCGAAAACAAGTTTAATTGAGTAATTAAGTGTTTAGGTATATAGGTACGAGTAGGCCCACCTTGACCTAAGACCTTGGTGCCACCAAAAACTTATTGGAAAAACTTAAGCGTCTTCAAAATGTATAAGTTTCTTTTTGATTTTCGCAAATATGATAATTTTTCACAGTTCAGATCTAATAGGTATAACATCGTCAGGATGCTTACACTCGCAACTCGCAACTGTATAGTACTGAGGTTTACAAAAGTTTCTAATCTTGAGACCATCCTCTTGACAGACTCGGCCAGTAGTCGTATGAGTTTTGCCTCAGGCTGTTGCGGTAGACGTGTCGTCCTACATTTCAGGGCCCACTTCACATTTGGTCGTGACCCACTGGTGGTTAATAAGTACCTATATAATGTATAGAACAAGTAAACCGATTGTACTGCTTCCTTTATTTAATATACCTACGCACTTCCAACAAAATTTTATGAGCATCAAGTGTCGTAATTAAATAGTTAAATAAACCCGACTTTTAAACGACATGCGTTCAAATTCTGATAGAGTAAAGATATCTCACCTTGTTAGGGTTTCGTAGCCAAATGGCAAAAACGGAACCCTTATAGATTCGTCATGTCTGTCTGTCTGTCTGTCTGTCTGTCTGTCTGTCTGTCCGTCCGTGTGTCACAGCCACTTTTCTCCGAAACTATACGGCCTATGCTATTGAAACTTGGTAACTAGATGTATTCTGTGAACCGCATTAAGATTTTTATATAACACTAGAAAAAAAGCAGTAAATTTTGGGGGTCCTCATACTCAGAACTGAAACTCAAAATTTTTTTTTCATCAAACCCATACGTGTGGGGTATCTATATATAGGTCCTCCAAAATGCTGTTGAGGTTTCTAACATCATTTTTTTCTAAAGTGAATAGTTTGCGCAAGAGGGACTTCCAAAGTCGAAAAATGAGTGTCCCCCCCCCCTCTAACTTCTAAACTAAGAGAGTGATAAATCTAAAAAAAATATATGTTCATTGCCATAAAAACTACCAACGAAAATTGGTTTGACCGAGATAGAGTAAGTAGTTTTTTTTTAATACGTCATAAACCGCAATTTTCGGTTAGAAAAATCACTATCACTGCGAACGTGTTAAAACATCAATCAAAGTTACAACGAACTATAAGAACTTTTATATTATGTTACTTGCTGCTACGAAACCCTTCATGGGCGAGTCCAACTCGCACTTGGCCGGTTTATTTTTATAATTTCTCTGTCATACCATAAAAACCTGAAACGACCTGCCAGCGCACGTGTTTACATCCTCTTACAACACCAGGTTCTTCAAGCGAAGCATGAAGAGAGGCACATCATAGGGCCGCTAACTTGAGGACCACTGTCAATAATCTTGTAGACGTGAGAGTGGCCCCTGATCGCTAGATGTGGCATCATTTTAGGGAGCTAAATATAAAAACAAAATAACTAGTGATATTTTTGTACGAACATTGATTACAGCGTTCGCTAAAATGATTACGAAAATGTTTGTTGCGATGTTTGGCACTATGTGCTGTTCTTCTACAAGTGAATGTTATATAATCTATCAGTACCACAATGGGTTGATACTGGCATACCTTACCTACTATACGACGAATTTGGTTCCACTTCATAGCTAGACAATTCGTATAATCCTCAGGGGGCTGACTGGGGGAAGCTTGTGATATTATAGTAAGATATTAAATGTGTAGTTTTTACATATTAACATATTACCCAAATGGATGAATGTTTATGCATTGTTTTTTTTTTGTGGTTTACAGAACTTCCGTGACCATCCAGATGAAGCCCGAGAACATATCAACAACTGGGTATCTCGCATCACAAAGAATAACATCAACAACTTGCTCCCTGAGGACGGTGTCACTCAAGACACAAAACTGGTACTCGCTAATGCGGCATTCTTCAAAGGCGTGTGGGCCTCACAGTTCCCTAAAGAGAGAACGAAGAAGGAAGCCTTCTTTGTATCTGAAACTCGTCAGACCCTTGTGCCATTTATGAAACAAAAGGGAACTTTCCACTACAGTAAGTATCTATCTATCCACTTCTAGTGTAGACTAAGTATCCGAATTAGTTTGCCTTGAGAATCTTTCGAGACTTCGACATCCACCAAAGCGGAAACGAAAGATTTTTGAGGTATTCTTTGTTGTAACAACCGGAAATCATTTGTAGGTACTGATAACGTCATAGTTATGGAATTTTACTAATTGGCGTCATTATTGCACAAAGACAATTTCACAACAACTGTTGAATACGGAACTCAACTTGAGATTGAGATAGATGCTGGTGTTTAGGTTCGTAATGTAACGTAAGCGAGATAGCAAGAGATTTTATACACTAGATCTCAATATTTGTTGTACAAATCTTAATATTTAAAGCACCAATCAGAAAGGAATCATAATTTTTAAAAGCCTTACAGATTATATCCGTTAGGTATACTCTTTCCGCTTTTATTTTCGTACCCACCTTGTCCAATTTATATTACGCTGACTCATGATTAAGCAAGGTGTATTATAATCATACATTTTACTTTAATCAGATCTTCATGGATAATCAAATGAACTGATTTAACAATAGTTATGGTTGCTCGAATAGGAGAGATAGGTTTTAATGATTTGGATTTATTTGTTGAGTTGCGGTATCATATGACTCTCCTTTTTGTTAACGTCTCCGAGGGATGATTTGGGTGAAATATCGAAGTCCGGACTAGGTAGAAGACTTTCCAATCAAACACTATATTCGCTTTTAGCCCTTCTCTATAAAATAGAGTGCAAAGGGGCTTATGTCGAGACTTTGTCTGTAGTCTGTGAATCTGTCGCCTTAAACTACGTCACTAGGTCACGTGGATCATCTGTATAAAAGTTTGAAATAAAACAAAATGGCAACGTCAATCGGATTGAACTTTCACAATAAACACGTTAGAGAGGGGCAGTCGGGTGAAAACGATCTCACGGCTTCTTGTTGTGAATTGTGTGTTGTACGTAATTTATCGTACAAAATTCTCATTTGTTCCCAATACCGCAAGCTATCATTGAGATATGCTCTACCTACTGTCCGTTCAATAAGCGAATGCCATGCCATAACCAATGACGATGTGTCAACAATCCTTGCCGTTCATGTTTTAATAATATTCTTAACTTACTATAACCACAGCCTACAGATCCTTTTTACTGTGCTATAACTATGAATATAATTATGTATTATTCCAGTGGTGAGTGACGACCTCGGTGCTCAAATCCTCGAGCTGCCGTACAAAGGCAATGACATCAGCTTGTACATCCTCCTGCCTCCGTACTCTATGAAGGAAGGTCAGTTAAGCACCAGCTTTATAAGATAACTAAATAGACGACGTAACGCGGTTTCACTCGCGTAGTTTCCGTTCCCGTGGGAATACTGGAATAAAATATAGTCCATGTTCACCACGAAGAGTGTAGCTTCCCAACAGTGAAAGAATTTTTCAAATCGGTCCAATAGTTTCCGAGCCTATTCGATGTAAACACACAATCAAATCTTTCCTCTTTATAATATTGGTGTAGATATCAAATCTTTCCTCTTTTAATTTTAGTATAGATTAGACTTTTTATTGATAACTGTATCACAAATTCATTTATCTTATAGGAACTACATAATCTATACTATTATTATAAAGAGGAAAGATTTGTTTTTTTTTGTTTTTTTGTTTGTTTGTAACGAATAGGCTCCGGAACTACTCGACCGATTTGAAAAATTCTTTCACTATTGGAAAGCTACACTCTTTTCGGGTAACATAGGCTATATTTTATTCCCGTATTCCCACGGGAACGGGAACTACGCGGGTGAAACCGCGTGACATCCGCTAGTTATAACATAACCGTGTACAGCTCCATTACACAACTCGTGAAAGTAGGAGGGAAAAGAACGAATAATTGCACTGCACACTCCGGCAGCCATTTTCATGCTTACCATATTTCATGACATAAATAGGTTGAAATTATAATCGTATTGATTGAGACCCGTGCTTGGAATGGTATCTACGTTTCAGTTCTATGCTATAGTCACGGAAAACATACAATTCTGTGCTATAGTTGCGATGAAATCTTTGTTTTTTTATTAAAATTCTTATCGCACTTTACATATCTTGTACTTTTTGTTAGAATGAATTGGCACTAAAAAAAGAAACCTAACGAGACGAGAACTTTCTAGCTTTCAGCTGTAACGGACTTACAATAATCGTATCTATACTAAAATACAATAGCGATCTAATCATGCTCGATACGGTTTTGTTACTTTAATTAAAGATGGCTGTGTGAGGTGAAACATTTGGATCAGTAGGCTAACGGTACTCTGTTCGCTAGGTGTGACCAACATCATCGCTAACTTGACCCCGGAGCGCCTCGCCGCGGTGGTCGAGGAAGGCTACATGGGCCGAGAAGTTATCGTTGAAATACCCAAGTTCACCATCGAGAGGAGTCTGGGATTGAGAGATGTAAGAACTATATTTTATTTATTTGTATCTATTTAATGCTGTACGAGCCAATAATGCGCGTACTGAGAATTTTTACGAATATTATATTTGCTTAATCAACAAACTCTGCAGTCGTCACAAAACAGCCGTAACGTGCTCATGTACCTACCTACATACTTTAACTGATAACAATTACATATACATATAGTCATGTCTTTATCCCCGAAGGTGTTAGCAGAGGCATCGTATATTTCATATTTCACCTGATAGTCTTATGTCCACATAGGTGGTGAGCCTATTGCCGTGTTGAAATGGACAGGTGCAGGTCTTGACTACCCGCTGTTGAAATTTTTTAAGCCACCCATAAGGTAACTTGGCTTTACGAGTGTCATTTTACTGACAATCGGGTTTAACTTTGAGTTTTCTTTTTTTACGCAATGGATCGTTTTGGGAAGTGTTCTTTAATCGCCTCTTACGACACTTTCTTTCCCTTGGGCACACGGAGCTTCCGTCGCGTCGTCGCGATCCCTACAAATATATAGAATTTCTTGGTTTACCTACATTTTATAAAATTAAAATGATTGTATTTCCAATACCAGGTTTTGGAGACATTAGGAGTAGGGGACCTGTTCAACGCGACGGCGGACTTCAGCACACTGACTGAACAAAGAGGCGTGCTTTTCGACGACGCAGTCCACAAAGCCAAGATTCAGGTCGACGAAGAAGGTGAGTTATACAAAAACAAAGCGATCCTATTGGGACTTTCTCCTTATGAGGTACAAAACCCTAAATATACTATTCAAAAATAAGCGAGTCAGCCACCAGTCATCCATTTTGAAGGCTTTGATACGTTGGGCATTGCTGGTTTCAGTTAGTTGGTTCCTTCACTCTGTGAGAATCAAAGGAAAATATGCATCTCTAATTTTCTTTACTAGTCTATTTAATGTTCTATAACGAAATCCTAATTTAAAATTACTACTAGATTTCGTCCACCCACCAGATGGACCGACGACCTAGTATGTCGCAGGCTGGGACTGGATGCGAAAGGCACAGGACCGCGTACTGTGACGTGAACTGGAAGAGGCCAACGTCCAGCAGTGGACTGCTATAGGCTGATTTGATTGATTGATTGATTAATTGAAATGGTTCGTAGCGCTAAGAATATCGGTGCATCAAGTTCAAGGCAGAGTCTGATGTACCTATGCAATAAGATTGTAGGTTCGGCAGCAAGAGTGGCACCTCTGATGTTGTCAATAGGCTACGATAAACACATTCCATCATATTGAATAACACCACTTGTACTGTTCCACAACTTTCCATCAGTTGGAGTTTATGCTTGTCTGCCATGTTATTGGAAACAAAGTGGTGTTCACAGTCACAAGATGACCTGTCAGTTGTATCATAACAGTTTTCTTGGTTTAATCGTATTCACAAACATAGGACATTGTAGTAGATATGATTTTAAAAAAAATCTACACAGATTGTTCGAGAAAATCGAATTGAAAAGTGTTAAGTATAGTACCTTCTAGTCAGTCCTAGTACGTAAACATATTGAAAAACATAATGCTCCTTGGCAGTCGTGTAAAAAGTCAGAACAACGCATGTGAATGTGAAAACTACTGCATTTCGTATTTATTCGTATCACATTATGTAAAGTCTGTGAGAAAATAATCTTACATAAATCTCACGATAGTTTTTCAATCAAGAGTTTTATGCAATGATTGTATATTATGCAAATCATGAGTAAAATGCGTAGTAAAAAATGATGTCATTTTCAACCAACTATAATAACCAACTGTAATAAGAAAGTATCGTTCTACTAAACGATTTAAAATAATCCTTCACATATATTCTATTAAGCAAATTTATATCAAGAAATCACATGATACTATTCTAAGACTGTGTAAGGACAGGGGACTTCCTGAAAGGCAAAATATTGCCTCCTCAACCAGTCTTGGCCACCAATCGTGCTAATCCATAGAGCAACGCGCAAGTGCACGCATTGCCACCACACATCCAAACCACACGACGGCGGTCGGCGACGCCCTTCCATCTCCCTACGGCCGGGAGTCCCGAGTATGCCCTCGAAAGGATAACCCCAAGGATCTGTACTGTACCCCTTTATTAACTCAACGTAATTATATTTCAGGTACCGTAGCTGCAGCTGCAACTGCGATCTTCGGTTTCCGTTCCTCGAGGCCAGCAGAGCCGACCCGTTTCGTCGCCAACTTCCCCTTCGTCTACGTCATTTATGAACGTCCAACCAACTCCATCCTCTTTATGGGTGTGTACAGAGACCCCAAAAAGTAAAGATACAGTATAAATAGTCAATGATATTAAAAGTAAAAGGTGTAGATAGGTTATAAGTCTTTCAAAAGTTACCTTACCTTAAATAGAAAGCTTTTCATTAAAATGTTAATTTCTTTTTTCGTTACTTGAGTTCTCTTTGGTCATGTTTTCCTGTATATTATTGTAGAATCTTCTTTATGTAATCTATCTACACTTATTAACTTCTTTATCATAGTAAATACTTAAATATACTTTGGTATTGAGTTTAATTACATTTAAAATATTTTTAAGTATTAATTAGGTATATGATGTGTTTGAAAGTTTTGTATTTTTGACTGAATATTTGTCGTAGGTACTGTTTGTTTTTACTTAGATGACAATTTAGACATTTGAAATGTCAATAAAAATGAGAACGTACTAATTTTAGATTCGTATGATTGTGACCGTTGAACAAAGTGTGATGTTTATTAACATTAATAATAGTTTCAATAAGTTAATATTCTGTTAGGTATTTATTAACTTACCTACACACTTATTATTGATATTATTGTGATTTCTGAAAGTCCATTATGAAATAGGTATTTGTCAGTAGATTAGACTATAATACCCGTCCTTAATTATTTTCAAACTTCAGTCTAGACTTTAGCAGTATTTTTAAGATCTGAATGTTATTTGTGTTTATATTAAACTAGTCTATGTCCATGAGATATAGTCCACTTTAAATGTCCTTTTTTATTTCATGTAAAGTGTGGTGTTGGTCCCTATCGTTTGTATTGTTGTCGGTAAGAAGAATATAAAAATGCATTGAATAATTCATGGAACAGAAGAACCCGTATAATAAATAATCCACTTTTTTTTTAAATATTTCACTATTAGAATGCCAAGTTCTTTAGTAATAACGCCTATATAGAAGCGCTCGTGGCCCCGCGGACTCAGTGTTCTGTAAACGATCACTGCAGTAAACAACATTTACTATGGCCGGATATGGATGGGTGACCACCACGTGGACCACTTTGTGACATTTATTTACGAGCGTTTCCGTGCTTCGGAAGGCACGATAAGCCGTTGATCCCGGTTGTCAGTAAAATGACAGTCGTTAAGCCAAGTTGAAGGCCTTACAGGCGGCTTGAAAAATTTCAACTGTGGGTCGTCACAACCTGCGCCCGGGTCGGCAGCGCGTGTGTAACGCCTCTGGTGTTGCAAACGTCTATAGGCTACGGTTACCAACCTTCCGGTGGGCCGTAAGCTTGTCTGCCACCTAATTAGTACAAAAAAAAATATAATTATGTATCATCATGTTAGTATTTGTATCTTCATTCTTCATTTCAAGTCTAATAATACGTAATAATAATAATTGTCAATAAATCTGCCAGATTATCATACATTTCTGTAAATATGGTTTGTATAGGTTCAATGGGTTCTACGGGGTTTTTAGTGTATCACAGGCGGATTTGTGGGGTACAGATAATATTTTACAAATTGCAATGAACTGTTCTACAAGATTGGCAGTCGTATCTACATTATGGAAATAATTTCTGGGAGTTTACTCAAAATCCCTTCTAAATATGTGAGCTGGAGAATGTTATTTTGACCATTCTGCCACCCAAATATGCAAATCAGCTGATTATCTTTCTATCTTTTTACAGACATTTCGAGTACTTTCAATATCTGACGCGCTCAAGTATTTTGTTATGATGGGCACTTTTTACAAATCATTAACTTTTTATTTCAAGGTAAATATCGGTACTCACTATAAGCTTTCATTTCAATATTTCGAATTTTGCGTTACCTTAGCACCGTACTCTAGCGTACCTGTACCAATTTCCGGGTTACGTCGTTAAGCGAAGTTGAAATAAAGATGTTTGGTTTGAAAAAATTCACAACCTCACATCCATTTATGAACCCCAAATTTGAGGATGTCACCATGTTTTCAAAACGATTTCGTCTTCCCATGGCATTTGGGTGAGGTTAAAAATTATTAAATGGATATGAGCATTCCAAGACTCCACAAACATAATTATATTTGCTCACTTCTTAGCTTATAATAACTATCAAGTCTAATCATCCAAAGAAAAAACAATGGACGTACTACTAATTTCTTTTTTCGTTACTTGAGTTCTCTTTGGTCATGTTTTCCTGTATATTATTGTAGAATCTTCTTTATGTAATCTATCTACACTTATTAACTTCTTTATCATAGTAAATACTTAAATATACTTTGGTATTGAGTTTAATTACATTTAAAATATTTTTAAGTATTAATTAGGTATATGATGTGTTTGAAAGTTTTGTATTTTTGACTGAATATTTGTCGTAGGTACTGTTTGTTTTTACTTAGATGACAATTTAGACATTTGAAATGTCAATAAAAATGAGAACGTACTAATTTTAGATTCGTATGATTGTGACCGTTGAACAAAGTGTGATGTTTATTAACATTAATAATAGGGGTAGATTTCTGCAACCCGTAGGGTGGACCCTGGAATGTTCCAGATAAGGGGTTAGCTGGAACTCTTTTTCCCGCCTATTCCCTAAGACAGCCGACCCTTGCCAACCATTGCAGGAGTCGGGAGTCTTACAATGTCTGCTTACAGCACTAATTTTACAGAGATGTTTTTTCACACCCCTGTTAACTACCCCCCTTTAACAGGGTTGACCAACAGCCGTTAATTTTCACTGTTTAAAATTTAGATTACATTATACATAATTTAACTCACCCAATGATGGGGTACTTGACGCTTGCAGCTAAACAATTGTTCACTTAGGGAGAATTTCGCTCCCTATAAAATTATAATTAGTTTTCAATTAATTCAATTAATTCCCGATGCACAGACACCTTCGCGACAGTATAATTTAAATTTGTGATATGGTTCCCGAAACTTCGCGCGCAGTCCTATTTATAGCGTTGGACAGCGCCTCTGGCGGCAAGTAGCGTCCCTACGTACTACGTCACTCTGGTTCCGTCAGTGCTGGTGTTGATGTGACTAGTTGTCGGCAGATGGCGCTTTCATTTATTATCACTAAAATTTCATTTTTAATTAACTAATTTTATTAATTTATGCACACGTTGTTGCACAACGTTACACCATCTTAGAATGTTCTTCTTCTTTTCACAAATGTATTTTTGTCACACAAAATTTTGATAAATTAGCAATAATACTTCCATAAAGCATATTTGGTTAATATTATACCAAAATAGCGATTTTCATTTAACTTTATGGCTTTGTAGTAAATCATCTGTTTGAAGTTTGAAATAAAACATAAATGAAAACGTCAATTGTATTGAACTTTCACAAATTATGTGTCAAAATAAAAAATAAATTAAGTATAAAATAAGAGTATTTAAGGAGTACCTATTGATATCAACTCCGGAGAAAATCAGCCCCAAAATAATTTACATTCAGTTTTTAGCTCGTTATAGTATAAATTTCAATAAAATACGAAACACGTCTTCCATCATTATTATACGCCAAATTTTAAGTAGACTGCCCGAGGAATCACAATGTCCCATACAAACTTTACCCTACTTTTTTATTAAGTTTTACCTTCGGATGATAAACTTGATTATTTATAAATATCATTGAAATTCTCAACACGGCTAACGTTGTTTAGTAATTTATTCAAAACGTGGCGATATTTTAAATAAGGGAATAAGTATTTTGCGTGTGTTGGTTAAAAAATACCATGAAACTATGTTCTGGTAGCAGAATGTGAGTAATCGATTTGTTGTGTTTTAAGATTTCTGACAAAAGTTCCATAAACAATGTTTATTTGTTGAAACAATAAAACAAGAAATACCTATTCATTGAATACCGTGATTCTCGTAAAAGGCGATTAAGGAACACTTGCGTAAAAAAACCTACTGCTGAGAATAAAAATACTTCAAAGAAATCAAATGGTTTTATTTCGACTTTTCTATTAGTTTTCAATCCACCTTTTTAGGGTTTCGTAGCCAAATGGCAAAAACGGAACCCTTATAGATTCGTCATGTCTGTCTGTCTGTCCGTCTGTCTGTCCGTCCGTGTGTCACAGCCACTTTTCTCCGAAACTATAAGGTCTATGCTATTGAAACTTGGTAGCTAGATGTATTCTGTGAACCGCATTAAGATTCTAATATAAAACTAGAAAAAAAAACAGTAAATTTTGGGGGTACCTATATGTACTCAGAACTCAGAACCCCATACTCAGAACTGAAACTCAATTTTTTTTTTTTCATCAAACCCATACGTGTATCTATAGATAGGTCTTTAAAAATGCTATGGAGGTTTCTAACATAATTTTTTTCTAAAGTGAATAGTTTGCGCAAGAGACACTTCCAAAGTGGAAAAATGTGTGTCCCCCCCCCTCTAACTTCTAAACTAAGAGAACGATAAATCTAAAAAAAATATATGATATACATTGCCATAAAAACTACCAACGAAAATTAGTTTGAACGAGATAGAGCTGGTAGTTTTTTTTTAATACGTCATAAACCGCAATTTCCAAACATCAGTCAAAGTTACAACGAACTATAAGAACTTGTATATTATGTTACTTGCTGCTACGAAACCCTTCATGGGCGAGTCTAACTCGCACTTGGCCGGTTTATTTCTTTCTATTTTAGGTAGGTTCCTAAACAATCATGTAGGCTACATTAATTATAAAGTTCACTATTGGCATGGATGGGATTTTTTTTTTTTTTTTTTTTTTTTTTTTAACGTGAGGGAAAATCCTCGTAGGATGCTATGCCGGACTCTTACCGACTAAAAAACCTCACGTAACGCCCAACAGCCTATGGTTGAGAGCCCCGGGTAAGCCCTCATGAAGGATGTCCCGTGACTCCCAACAGAGGCATGGATGGGATATTTATTTGTATTGGAATTACATTTTATAATCTATACCTATCATAAATCTGTAGAAGTGAAAATTCTGTACATTCAAAATATCAAAAAAATAAATAGCAGGGGATGTTACTAGACCGACACCGAACCCAAAAATGTGATTAAAAAATTTTTTGTCTGTCTGTCTGTTTGTTCAGGCATCACGCAAAAACTACCAGTTCGATTACGATGAAACTTGGTATAATTATTCTTTAATAGCCTGGGCACCACACTGGGTACTTTTTATCCCGGAAAATTATAGATATAGAATTCAAACCAAACTTAATTTTGCGGTTCGATCCCTAGACCCAAAGTTATTATCAATTATTGCTAAAACGGTTAATGGTACGATGATGAAACTAAGTATGAGCGTTGTTTGAAAAAGTAATTTTAACATTTTTGCAAATTCCACCTCCAAAGGTATAAAAAAGGAGGGTAAAGTTTGTATGGGACATTGTGATTCCTCGGGCAGTCTACTTAAAATTCGGCGTATAATAATGATGGAAGACGTGTTTCGTATTTTATTGAAATTTACACTATAACGAGCTAAAAACGGAATGTAAATTATTTTGGGGCTGATTTTCTCCGGAGTTGATATCAATAGGTACTCCTTAAATACTCTTATTTTATACTTAATTTATTTTTTATTTTGACACATAATTTGTGAAAGTTCAATACAATTGACGTTTTCATTTATGTTTTACTAGCTGACCCGCGCAACTTCGTTTGCGTGATAAATGACGAACCGCTCGACCGATTTTGTGCAAACTTCACATAAACCATCTACTAAATAGTCCGAACAAAGCCTAAACATTTGGTTTGGATAGGTGAGCCCGTTCTTGAGTTATAAAATTACAACGAAAAGTGGCATTGATTTTTATATATATAGATTTCAAACTTCAAACAGATGATTTACTACAAAGCCATAAAGTTAAATGAAAATCGCTATTTTGGTATAATGTTAACCAAATATGCTTTATGGAAGTATTATTGCTAATTTATCAAAATTTTGTGTGACAAAAATACATTTGTGAAAAGAAGAAGAACATTCTAAGATGGCTAGCCAGAAAAAATGAAAGACCACGCTTCAGGTAGTATCCACTGGTTACCATCTACGCTCAATCCTGACGACAAAAATTGTCAGTAGCCCTAAGCGACTGGTCATGGAAGGCATGAACTTTATTCTACATAATATAGTGCCGACTGCATTCTGTCAAGAAACAGACTCATTAAGTCTTTGTAAAATACGGGAATGGTCTTTACGTAGACTACATTCGACAGGACTGAAAAGAGCCATTACAATGAACATGTACGCTCAGCTGATGAAATTTACATTGTTATTACGTTACCAGGTCTTGGTTGGACCATCTGTGTTAGGAGGACAAAGCCTACAGTAGTTCGGTTTGTCCAAACGTCGTAGGCTGGGACTACCTGAAGAAGGAACTAAGTTACGATGTCAATTGCTTAGAAGAGAAAATATAGTTTAGCCATTGAATTAAGAAATGTATTTAATAAATAAATTTACTTAGCTCATAATATTATGCATTATGAATTTGTTTATCAGAAATCTGTCTAACTAGGTATTATTATAAATGCGCATGTTTGTTACTCTTTCACGCTGTAACGGCTGAACGGATCTGGCTGAAATTTGGTGCTGGATGCGCCAGTACCGACGCATACATATTTTTTAGTTTATGTATTTAATGGTATTTATTATAATTATTATATGTCAACACTCACGCACTAAACGCATCTTACTTTTATGTATTGTCTATGGCAACACTATCCCGCCCGCTTCCTACATTCACATTCCGCCATAGCTATTGGAAGATACGCACGCACCCGTCTCTTAACGCTCCGCTCCGCTATCGGCCGCTGTGATTACCCATCATATCGCGCTACATCGCTTATCATCAGCCACAGTCTCGAGAGTTACGGTTATAACTCCTGTGTGCATATTTCGCGGTCGTGAATCAAGACCCCGAACGCAAAGCTGGGAGCAGCGCCTACCTACCAACAAGAGTTCAAGGTAAGTGCATTTCCAAGTGTGGTCCTCCGTCCGGATATTCCATCTAACGCATTCTTTCTACTAATAATATTAATGACCTCTTTTCCTATTAAATTCACGCATACGCATATATATATTTAGTATATTACTCATAAATACTCAACGCAAATATTATATTTAACGCCACCCGCACGCATTAGAAAAGTTAATTATCTTTTCACACCGCATATTTTATATTACTCATAAGTACTCATATTCTATAACGCATTTACGCTATTTATCATAATCATATTTACCTATATATAATCAACCCGCTGGCAGGTAGCGCCCCCCGAAATTATCGCTACCCAGGACTTGGACCATCCTGGCCATGTTAGTCCGGTTGTCCGATTCTAGGCAATCATTTTGATATTTTTTGGTAATTAGGAGTTTTGGCATAAAGTAAAACGGACAATCCAAAATTAACAATTTTCTCAACCGTCATAAATTTAACGTAGTTTTCCCCAATTTCATTACAATTTCATATTATCTTTCGAATTGTAATCGTAGATAAAACTCATATTTATACGTTAATTTTATACCCACATATATTTATTTTATTGTGACGGTACTGGGCAACGCAGCCGATACATAACGGTATTCAAACGATTAACAGCTGATTGTTACGCAGACTCCATATTGGGTTTGTTCTCTGAATACTTTACCGCAAACAGCTGATTTAAGCTAACAGCTGATCGTTGTTCGAATTTTATACTTTTTCGCTGAATATTTCTATTACCTACCCACTTATATACATACTCGTATCTCGTATCAATTATATTATCATGGCTTCTAAAGACAAATCCCATAGTAAAAGTTCAGACGAAAGTCAGGTCATGATAAATTTTTTAGAATACAAAAAACAAAGTTTGTTTCACATAGTTCAAGAAGTGTACAACTTAAGTCTCAAGGTTACCGATGAAACAGTACGCATGATGTTTCTCGCTCGGGTTCAATCTATCGATAAAACCCGATCGGATTACATCGAAACTATCGATAAATTGTTAATTGAACAATTAAAAGATAATCCGCAGGTACAGCCGAGTTATAGTGTTTTTAATACATTTGATGAATTATACTGTTTCATAAAGCAAACGGAAACTACTCTGAGACAAGAACTCGACGATAAAAAGAAAAGTGATAATTTTAATATCAAATTACCCCCACTTAAACTCACAGGTTTCGATGGTACTTATGGTAAGTGGCCTATATTTTATGAAAATTTCTGTAGTGTGATACATACGAATACTCGTCTCACCAACGCCGAAAAGGTTCAATATTTGATAGGTTGCCTTTCGGGTAAGGCACTTACTGTTTGTTCAGGCATAGCTGCTACCGCACAAAATTACGATGTTATTTGGCAAGCCCTTCTGGCTAAATACCACGATACCAGGGTTCAGGCGTCGTGCTATTTAGAACAAATGTTACACCAGAAGCCAGGACAATCGGCTGATCAGATCTTGGAGAACTTTTGTTCAGCTGAAGCAGCTCTGCAGCGTCTACCTATCACAAATTTATCAGATTTCATAATAACTCATTTAGCATTAAGCAAGTTTGATAAACCTATGCTTGAATTGTTTGAACAATCTCATAGACATTTGAGTGTACCTACATATAGTGACGTCAAAACATTTTTGACAGAACAAAGCAAACTCCAAACGCTCCGCTCACCATCACATTCCCAAAAAGGTGATTATCGCGCTCAGCGGAGTTCAACCGCCTCTCATTTAAATAAACCTAAGTCATTTTTTACGCAAACCCGCCCTACTAATTTGAAATCAGTCGATACTTCTAACATAAAAAATTGTATCGTATGTAACAATAATTCCGCTCACCCTTTGTTCAAATGTCAACATTTTATTCAAGAGACTGTTGAAACGCGAAATGAAATAGTTCGTAAACATTCCTTTTGTGTTAATTGTTTAGGTTTTCATCACGTGAGTGCTTGCAGATCTGTTAATAGGTGTTCGATTTGCAATCGGTCTCATCATAGTTTACTGTGTTATAAAAATAATTTGAACGCATCAAATTCAACAAGAAATCATGCTGCCGGCAACGCATCGAGGCAGGCAAACGCGTCTACTGCGCCGTCCGAGCATTCCATGTCGACTCATGCGTCATCGGCAGATGATCCGTCCCGCTCGCACTCGCGGGAGGCGCGGTCACATAGTGGCAATATCGCGTCGTTATCGGCTGTGATCCCTCCGCCGCGTAATTCAAGCAGCGCGACCACGGTTTTGTTGCCGACTGCTTGTGTATATGCAAATTATAAATCGGATCGTATACGTTTGTTTTTGGACTCAGGGTCTATGAGTAACTTTATTACGAAGTCTTGTTGTGAGCGTTTGCACTTAACCATACTTAACGCTCCTTCTGTCATTAAAGGCATAGGTCAACTTGAAAGCCAATCTTATGGAATTACGCATTTCAAAATATATTCGCGATTTGATGCCCGCTGTTCTTATTCGGTTAGTGCACGGGTTATAGACACTATTACAGATTTTTTGCCTAACGTGGAAATTGATACAGCGGAATTAACCCATTTACAAAATTTACCTATGGCTGACGAACGATACTATACTCCGGGTGGTATAGATTGTTTGTTAGGTAATGAACTCTTCCCCATGATTTTAGGGTCGCAAAAAATTACATCCCCAACCTCATCAGTAATCGCGATAGAAACCACGCTCGGATACGTCGCAATGGGAAAGGCGCATGCTTTACCTTATTCGCTAGTGGCAAACAAGCATCCCCGCGATCGCATGTCTCATTCCTCCGTGTCCGACAAGGCCTTCTTATGTCACACTCAAGATGTGTCTCTCGAACAATTAACGCAACGCTTTTGGGAGATAGAACAGGTGCCAGATAAGAAGCACATTAGCACGGACGACGCAGCATGTGAAAAGCTGTTCTCGTCTACGTACTCACGCGACGATACCGGTAGATATACGGTTAGTCTTCCCTTTAAATACCCTCCCAGTGAGCTAGGGCATTCGTACACAATCGCCAAACGCAGGTTTTTAAATTTAGAAAAAAAGTTAGACGCTTCTAACTTACGCAACGATTATAATGCCATTATTCAAACATATATTGATCAAGGTTATCTCACTAAAGTGTCAAATAGCTTTCTAGACTCTCAAGTTTATTATATGCCGCATCGGGCCGTTTATCGCCCTGACAAAGAAACCTCTAAAACGCGTGTGGTCTTAGACGCTGGGTGTAAAACCACGTCAGGTAAATCGCTTAACGATTTGCTTTATACGGGACCAATATTACAGAACAATATCTTTCATTTGCTTCTCAATTTGCGTATGTACCCGGTTGCTGTAACCGCGGACATAGAAAAAATGTATTTTCAAGTGAAACTTACTCAAGATCATCATACATATCAAAGAATATTATTTAGGTTCGATTCCAATTCTCCTATTGAAAGCTATCATTTCAACCGCGTTTGTTTTGGCGTCTCCAGCTCACCCTTCCTGGCAATGCGAGTCGTAAACCAGCTCGCGTCAGACTGTCGCGCTTTATATCCTCTGGCGGCTTACGAAGCTGACAATCACATGTATGTTGACGACTACGTTAGTTCCATAGATAATGTAGATTTAGCTGAAGACACCTATAGGGAAATGGTCGCTATGTTTAAATCTGGAGGTTTTAACTTAACTAAGTGGATCTCTAATGACAATACCCTATTGTCACGTATCCCGTCAATTCATAAGAGCTGTCTCGCTGTCAAGTTTGATGAGGATCCTCGTGTTGACACTAAGATCGTGGGTATGCAATGGCAACCTAACGATGACACCTTTAACTTTAAAATAGTGATCGACATGCCTTTAACATGCACTAAACGCTCGATCCTTTCCGTAACCGCGCGCTTGTTCGATCCGCTTGGAATCATCAGTCCAGTGGTCGCATACATGAAGTTGCTTATACAAGAATGTTGGAAATTACAACTGGACTGGGACGAGACGGTCCCGGGTTGCATTCTGTCTAAATGGAAACACTTTCATAGGGAGTTGTCGCGCTTATCTGAAATAAAAATACCGAGACATATAGGTTTAACATCCGCTCGTCGAATTACTCTAATAGGCTTCTCGGATGCCAGCCAGCAATGTTATGGTGCTGTTATCTATGTACGAATAGAAACGGCTGAGAACGGAAACGCTCTTAATGTGAATCTACTGACCGCTAAATCCAAAGTGTCAGATTCTAATAAAACGCTAGCGCGTTTAGAACTCTGCGCGGCGGTCTTACTCGCAAAATTAATTAATTCTGTGCGCACTGTTTTTAATAAGCGGTGTCAAATAAACAATATATTCGCATTCTCTGATTCTACGGTAACCCTTACCTGGATTCACTCTCCCGCTCATAAGTTTCAAACTTTTGTAGCTAATCGCATCGCTCAGGTAAATGAATATCTGCCTGCTTCCCATTGGTATCACGTTCGTGGGGTTGAAAATCCCGCCGATATAGTCTCGCGCCCTGTGACACCTAAAGGGTTAATAAATAACTATCTTTGGTTTCACGGGCCGAAATGGCTGTCCGCACCTATAAATGCATGGCCTGTGAAGGAATATAAAATCAATCATAACGAGAAGACAGAATTACCGGAAATTAAAATAGCTTCTCTCCATGCACATACCATACCTGTCTCCGATCACGTTCACATGATAGACGAACTTGCCGAGCGTTGCTCGAGTTGGGTAAAATTTATTCGTTCACTGGTTTATGTATTACGTTTCACAAGGATTCTCAAATCCCGCGGTATACTTTCTGTATACGATTTAGAATACGCAGAATATTATGCGGTCCGCTTCGATCAGTCTAAGTATTTTCAGGTAGAATTACACGCACTTAAGGCTACTAAAATTTGTCCAAATCAGGCTATTTTAAAACTCAACCCTTTTCTTGACGAACAAGGGTTAATTAGAGTAGGTGGTCGACTTACTCATTCTCAACTAAATTACAATACAAAATATCCAATACTGCTATCACCTAAAGGACGTATAGCGTCGCTCTTAGTAGACCACTATCACACCGACAATTTACACACCGGTCCTGGACTAGTGTTAGCATTGACTCGCCAAAAGTATTGGATTCTTTCTGCACGAAATTTGATTCGCCAACGAGTACATAAATGTAATTTATGTTTTAAAGCTAGGCCTCGTTCTACAACTCCACCTATGGGTGATCTTCCATCCATTAGAGTTTCACAAGTAAAGTCGTTTGTGCATACCGCAGTTGATTACGCGGGACCCTTTTACGTAACTCACATAAGGCGTCGTGGAGTAAAAAGTCATAAAGCGTATATTTGCTTGTTCGTCTGTCTCACAACAAAGGCGCTCCATTTAGAGTTAGTAAGTGATCTTAGTACAGATTTATTTCTCGCTGCCTTTAAACGTTTTATCTCACGCAGGGGTCCTGTTTCAGTGTTGTACAGCGATGGAGGCACTAATTTCATAGGTGCGAAACGAAAATTGAACGAAATTTACACGCTTATACAGTCCACTAATTATAAAAATGATCTGAATAAATATCTAACTCAACATAAGATTCAGTTTCAGCACAGCCCACCTTTCGGGCCCAATTTTAATTCGTTGCCTGAAATTAATGTCAAATGTGTTAAGTCTCATTTATTTAAAGCTATCGGGAGTCAAATACTCACCTATGAAGAATTCAGTACAATATTGGTGCAAATTGAAGGCATTTTGAATAGCCGTCCGATTTGCATACTTTCTTCGGATCCATCGGATCCAACCCCCCTAACGCCTAATCATTTTCTTAATGTTACTCCGCTTAAATATTTACCCGCTGAACACATTGAACCCCTATTACCAGATAACAGACTCACCCGCTATCAATTATTAAATAGAATTGTTCAAAGTTACTGGACACGTTGGAGCAAAGAATATCTTACCTCTCTCCAACTTAGACATAAGTGGAATATGCCGTCCAAACCTGTGACGATAGGAACTGTAGTTGTTGTTAAGGATGACAATACGCATCCTTTATCGTGGCCACTCGCGGTTGTATCAGAGGTGTTTCCCGGGAAGGATGGTGTAATTAGAGTCGTCAGAATTAAGACTTCTTCTGGTGAATACATTCGTCCTGTAACTCGGCTTTGCCCGTTACCCACGCAATAACTCCTACGCTTTTGAATTATTTTTTAGTTCATAAGTTTTCATTCCTTTTATTTTTTTATTTTGTTTATTCAATGTAGAGGAAGAATCCTCTAAGCCCCCCGAAGTTGGATGCGCCAGTACCGACGCATACATATTTTTTAGTTTATGTATTTAATGGTATTTATTATAATTATTATATGTCAACACTCACGCACTAAACGCATCTTACTTTTATGTATTGTCTATGGCAACACTATCCCGCCCGCTTCCTACATTCACATTCCGCCATAGCTATTGGAAGATACGCACGCACCCGTCTCTTAACGCTCCGCTCCGCTATTGGCCGCTGTGATTACCCATCATATCGCGCTACATCGCTTATCATCAGCCACAGTCTCGAGAGTTACGGTTATAACTCCTGTGTGCATATTTCGCGGTCGTGAATCAAGACCCCGAACGCAAAGCTGGGAGCAGCGCCTACCTACCAACAAGAGTTCAAGGTAAGTGCACTTCCAGGTGCCTACAGAGATATGTTATAGACTAGGAACAAAATTTGACGCAGGCGAAGCTGCGGGCATCAGCTAGTAAGTAATATATTACTGTCGTGGTTGCATACAGAAAACAATATGATTTGATGATAACGCCAGCATGGGTACTTTCGACATGTCCCCCGCACGAAATCTTGCCTGCGGGCGAGTATCCTTCGGTCTTTTGTTGAGGCCGCACTCGCCCGGATGAAATTATCGACTGGGCCAGTTGTACTCCGGAAAAACAACTAGGAGTGAAGTGGTCCACTTATGTAGATTCTTATATCCCTCTGGTAGTTGTGAAATTTTTCATTGCTGAAAATCATCAGGAGTCAAAATACCTTACATTATTTTCACAATAACTCAGGAAAAGGATGATGAGAGGATTTATTTATTTAGATTATCATGAATTTTATAACGTACATGGATTCACTACTAACTTAGCCCTGATTTCACGATGTTGAAAGTTTCTTCCAAAACTACAATTCGTACACATAAAATTTGAAACAGTAGTTATACTCTTTGTGATGTAGATATCCACTAAAAGAGGTTGAATACCTATACCACCCGAATCCCCAGGTGAGGCCACAGATAGCCAAGGTCTGTTGGGAATCCTGGGGATATCTTTCAGAAGGTTAACCTGGGGCTCCTAGGAAACGTGTGTTTTTTAGTCGGTAGGAGTCCTGCATAGAAATCACTTAGGATTTTCCTCACGTTAAAAAAGAAAAACTAACTTAACCCAGACATGATGAACTAAAAGTTTCTTTCAAAACTACTTAATAACACTGTAGCTTGACATGAGATTAAACATGTTAACATAAGATTACAACAGAAGTTATAATCTTTTGTGATGTAGAGATCCACAAAGTCACAGAGTCTCCCAAAGTGGGCGATAACGCCCCCAAGTGGGCGGTGTAGGTCTCAAGGGGGGCGGTAAAAGGTAAAAGAAATGGGGGCGTTGTAGAGGCTTAGAGCAGCTATTTTGTGATTTCATAAGATAAGATACTTACTATATCATATATTTAGCTAGGTACCTACTCATACTCACTTATTTAGCTCAACAATCATCTTGGTTGGATTCGGCTCTAGAAATCTTAACTTGGTCTCTGCACACTCAGAGTAGATATATTACATAATACCTACATTACAAAAATACAACAAATACTTATGTGAACTTAGGTATTTATTGTATTTTGTCGGGGCGCGATGGACATTGACTGCCTCTGTGGCGTGTAGTCGGTAGTGATACCGCCTGCCGCGCTTGGAGGTCCTGGGTCGGATTCATGGGTCGGTCCAAATATTTGTGTGATCCACAACTGTTTGTTTCGAAGTTTGGGTGTTTTCTATGTATAACTAGCTGACCCGCGCAACTTTGTTTGCATGATAAATGAAGAACCACTTGACCGATTTTGTGCAAACTTCACATAAACCATCTACTAAATAGTCCGAACAAAGCCAAAACATTTGGTTTGGATAGGTGAGCCCGTTCTTGAGTTATAAAATTACAACGAAAAGTGGCATTGATTTGTATATATATAGATGTATATCAGTCGTATAGATCTCATAGCACAAGCTTATATTAGCTTTATTTGGGATTTATGATGTTGTGTGTGAATGTCCACATTAGAAAATATTAGTAAGGTGTGGGTGCACACTATATCCCACCTTTAGGGTGGGGTATAGTGGACGGAACAAGCTACCCCGTGTAGAAGGTGATGTTTCACCAGAGTCCAAGTATCCCTCAGACGAAAACATGCTCAAGGTGATAAATGTTGACGCCTTCTTTGTTTTTCTCTTACTCCAGGGTACGGTACGGTATCCCACTCAGGTAGTAGGGCGATCACCTTATCATACACACTTCATGCCATCCACACTCTTATAAACTAGAAACATTTTGCCATTGTAAAACTGTTATTTCATTACAATGTCCAGTCAAGTAAGTGCACGTGAAGTTGTACGAGCTAAACGACATAATAAACGAGATTTTCGCCTATGAAATGGCCGGTTTTTCAATTTTGGCTAGCGCAAATAGTGGTAGTTGGAATGAACAGAGTCAATAGTTTGAGAGTAAGCGTTTATAAACTTCTCACAAATTTCATAATTGGGTTTTGTCTTGTATCCGAAAAGTCTCTTCTCATATTATTCAACTATAATGTTCTGCATAATTCCCTATTTTTTTATTATCGATTAAAATTTTTACATCTTGTATCAAAGTTAGGAAGGAGATTATTTTGTCCATAATACTGCAATCAATAGGCATTATAATAATAAAATAAAATACAAAAATTGCGTGTACTCAGTGTAGACACGTAAGAAGTGAAACTTCTTCATAAACTTAATTTTCACCTCACCTTAAATTAAGTCAAAAAGTACAAAAGTACAAAAGTAAAAAAGTCCAATAGTCCAAAAGTCCAATAGTTCAAAAGTCCAAAAGTCCAAAAGTCCAAAAGTCCAAAGTCCAAAGTCCAAAAGGCCAAAAGTCCAAAAGTCCCAAAGTCCCAAAGTCCCAAGGTCCCAAAGTCCCAAAGTCCAAAAGTCCCAAAGTCCCAAAGTCCCAAGGTCTCAAGGTCCCAAAGTCCCAAAGTCCCAAAGTTCCAAAGTCCCAAAGTCCCAAAGTCCCAAAGTCCCAAAGTCCCAAAGTCCCAAAGTCCCAAAGTCCCAAAGTCCCAAAGTCCCAAAGTCCCAAAGTCCCAAAGTCCCAAAGTCCCAAAGTCCCAAAGTCCCAAAGTCCCAAAGTCCCAAAGTCCCAAAGTCCCAAAGTCCCAAAGTCCCAAAGTCCCAAAGTCCCAAAGTCTCAAAGTCCCAAAGTCCCAAAGTCCCAAAGTCCCAAAGTCCCAAAGTCCCAAAGTCCCAAAGTCCCAAAGTCCCAAAGTCCCAAAGTCCCAAAATCCCAAAGTCCCAAAGTCCCAAAGTCCCAAAGTCCCAAAGTCCCAAAGTCCCAAAGTCCCAAAGTCCCAAAGTCCCAAAGTCCCAAAGTCCCAAAGTCCCAAAGTCCCAAAGTCCCAAAGTCCCAAAGTCCCAAAGTCCCAAAGTCCCAAAGTCCCAAAGTCCCAAAGTCCCAAAGTCCCAAAGTCCCAAAGTCCCAAAGTCCCAAAGTCCCAAAGTCCCAAAGTCCCAAAGTCCCAAAGTCCCAAAGTCCTAAAGTCCCAAAGTCCCAAAGACCCAAAGTACCAAGGTCACATCCAAAAGTCCAAAAGTCCAAAAGTTCAAAAGTTCAAAAGTTCAAAAGTTCAAAAGTCCCAAAGTCTCAAAGTTCCAAAGTCCCAAAGTTCCAAAGTCCCAAAGACCCAAAGTACCAATGTCCCATCCAAAAGTCCAAAAGTCCAAAAGCCCAAAAGTCCAAAAGTCCAAAAACCCTTAAATGACATGCTATCCCTGGATAAAGTTAAAGTACTCTTAATTCGAATCCACCGTGGTGGGGAACAGAACAAAGATGGCGCGTAACCAAAAATCGTGACGTGACGTGACGTGACGCAAATTTTTTTCCAACGCCGATAAAGAAGTTTCACTTCAAAAATATCCAAGAAAAGTCGAACCAAGAAGAAGTTGTAATTATTTAAAGCCACGTGGAAAAATAACGAAAAAAAATTATATCTCGAAAACTACAAAAAATCGTAGAACATACATGGGGGTTAAATCGATAGGTATGGAACCCTGCTACCAGCTAGTGGCGGCTTGACACCCTAAAAGAAACACCCAGTATTATTATTCCAGGCTTTTCTAGAGAGACAACCAAAATTATATTCATCCTAAATTCAAACAAACATGTATGATTATATTTTATATTGAACGGTGATTTTATCGGTGAGGTCTTTACATTACAATTTATAGATCTCGTTCTAGAGTCGACGCTATCTCCCAGTACACTATCTACTTGTCCGTTCCGTAACACTGATGTGCGATACGACCTACGGTAGAAAGTGTAGTTAATGAAAGGAGCATTTTAGAGGTCAATTTTAATTGTTTTCTATGTAATTTGACAAGTAAAAATTCAGGACTCTTTTATTTCCTTGAGGTATAGACATCATAAGAATTGACTCAGTCATTCTGAAGTAACGACTATACTTTACTGAACCACCTGAATTCCATTAGATTGAATTGAACACTATGGATCGTCTTAGCTCACGGCATATTAAGACCTTTAGAAATTCCTATTCAACGGAGTAATAGCAGAACGGGCACAGTAAATGTTATACTGAGAATACTAGCGATAAAGGTTACGATATACCGGTGCGTTATACTGTCTTGTAACATCAAGAAAATATTGGCTATTATACACTAGTAGCAACACTTGACATAAGAATACTAATGATTCAGTTGAAAATGCAGAATGTTCAGTTTTCACTCATATTAGCAGGTGATATATGGTTTCCTGTGTGCGCGATTAACGACTCGACCGATGTCTGGTTACGTCGCATACTTTGTCTGTTGTTTTCACTGTCTATCATTTATCATACTTTTAGTTTCGCAGACCTTAAATATTAATATTTAGAAAATATTGTTCAACCGGATCAGGTGTATCTTGTGCAACAATGCTTATGAAAGTTATTAGAGAGAGACATATCGTCTATATTACATTTTAACCATTTGTATTTTATCCAACGTAAAAGATGGTGAGTCTGATTCCGTGTTGAAATGGACAGTCCCAGGTTAAGGTATTGTCGTTGAAATATTCACTATGTTTAAGTTGACTGCTTCGAAATGCACGTACTTTTTGACGCACTGGAACGTTCGTAAATAAAATGCCACAAATTTCACCCATCGTTTACAGAACACTGAGTTCGCACTTAGAGCTAAAATTTGATTAGGTGAAAATTATATAAAGTAGGTAGCTACCTACAATGGATCTTTCAATTGAAAAAAAAAAACAAATTGGTATTATCCCAAAGAGAGTCTATCAGGCGGTAAGCATTGGGTATCACTTTTTTTTACGTGAGGGAAAATCCGCATGGATGTTATGCCGGACACCTACCGACTAAAAAAAACCTCAGGTAACGCCCAACAGCCTATGGTTGTGAGCCCCGGGTTAGCCCTCGGAAGGATGTCCCAGGACTCGGTATTGGAAATCCCTAATTAAGACGATCTCAGCTTAAGAAAGTTTGAGGACTGCTTAGGCAAATTATTCTCGCTTTCAAGATCAAGTTAACCAGCCTTTAAAAATTGATATATTGATATTCTTAACTCAGATATAACTAGATATAAATCGGTGGCATTAGCACATTCGACTCAACTTTGTATCTTTACTGCTGTCAAATAACCACGAATAAACTTTATATAACGAGAACACAGACAATGTAATTTAACTATGCATCTGACTGTATCATCATTTAGAGTCCCTTAAAAACTAATCTCACCAATTTCAATTCTGTTATACCGCACTTACTTTAAAATGTAAGCGATAGATAACGGCCAGATCACAAGTATAGGTAAGAAGTGCCTTGTAGTGAAACTCCACGTAATGGTCAATTTAAATACCTACCTGACCGTAGAGCTGAGAGCCGACCATTGGCAGTCTTCAGCGTAAAGGTTAGACGACTCAAAGTTCAAGAGTCGCCACGCTGTTAACTCCGAGCCTTGCATTTTCGCACTCTGACAACCATTTTAGTTACTAGAAGACTACTAGTTACTACTATCTTACTTCTTACTAATATTATAAATGCGAAAGTTTGTGAGTGTGGATGTTTGTTACTCTTTCACGCGTGAACGGCTGAACGAATCTGATTGAAAGAACTATGGCAGTTTCCCTTACTGGCAATTGTCTGACACAAAAGATGAGCGCACATAAATGAAAAATATGTCGAACGTTTCAGTCGACAAAAAGCGCGGAGTATTCTGTGATCTGTCAAAGTGACAAGGTAGGAACGTACGGTTTGATTGGCTGGCTCACGCGCCTCACGGCTGTTATTAATCGTTGAAAATCTTTTAAAATGTAGATTTAACCCCGGCTTTTATTGGAACATTTAGATACTAGTAAACTCGCAAAATAAACAATTAATTACCTAGGCGTAACTAATATTTATGGGCGTTTGTAAATTATTAGACAATTTTTTGCCATTGTTCTTTGGTACAGGGATAGACTATAGTCTGGAATAACACATAGGCTACTTTTCATCCCGGGAATAAGTTCTACGAGAAGCGGGCGAATATACACGTTCTAAATACTATTTTACTGCTCTTGTACCTACACCTAATATAGAAATTGGCTTTTTACTATAGGTACCTACTTGTGGTCAAGTTGACATTGTGTGATATTTTTTCATGTGAAGTTGATATACACATTTTATTCAATTACTTAGATTGTTAGGCACCCTGGTATTTTTATATGCTCTTTCAACTTCACTTACGTATAGGTACCTTCATTAATGTTTAGTGTTTCCATAAACATTACTGCAAAATTAAGTATGTAATTCTAATTAAAATTTCTAAAGAGAGTTTACGCCCACATAAAATGTATATTTTCGTACACTCAATAGCTAATAGCGTGAGTGAACTACGTGAACTTGAGTCATGCTCATGAGTTTATCAAAGTGATAACTGGAAAATTCTTTAATTTGTGATGATTGACAGCCCATCGCGTGGAGAAAGTTCAAGTGCTTCAATATTCACTACTCTGTTTGCATTAAGGTTTATTGTAATTTCTTTTCCGTAAGTGATCGTGTTGGTACAATTTTATGGCATGGGATTTATTCATGTTATTTTTATTAGTTGCCGGAGCATGCGTAAGCAGATAGCTATGTATGCAGTAAGGTCGTCTGCTATACTTCCGTTTTGCAGTGCGCTTTCTTGAACTCATAACTTCATTATTTTGAACTCGTCTGATCTCTCAATATGGGTTGTTGTTCGCCTTTGTGCGTCGCTTTTTCCTGTTGCTATATATTGATATGGTTTAACATTTTACCATTTTTGCTAGGCGCTACATTTTTTATTGCTTTTACTATTCAAGCATTTGCATAACCGGTTAAGCATTAATTTTTATTGTGCATAATATTAGGCCTTAGTAGTGTAGAATATATTATATTATGCTATGTATACCCGCTCATTTATGTCTATAAATACATATGTATTAGGTCTATTTACAACCTTGCAATGATTTGCTTGTTGTTTTGATTCATAAATATATATTGGCACCTCTTTTGTAGCGGCCGACCTTACTCGTAGTTGTCATTTCAGTAGTTTAAGTAACTTACCATAACCCCTTAGCTACGGTTTTTTTCTGATGTCTGTGGTTTTAATGGTAGGTAAATATATAAAAGGAATCGCATAGAAAATCTACAAAAAAGCATCATATCGTTTAAAACGATTTTTTGACTTTTCCTTACTAGCAACCTTAGATAATCCTTGGACATCTTTTTGAGAGCGTACTCGGGGCTCCCGACCGTTCGCAGTGATAGGGTACGTATGGTTTTGATCGGTAAGTGTCCGGCATTATTATCCATGAGGAATTTCCCCGCGTAAAAAAGTAACTTTAGATTGGATTATACTGACTTTGAAAAGCATTTATTAACTAGGAATGTCTGTAATGTGTGAAGTAAATATATCTAAGCCTAAATGAAACCCATTGTCTGTTGAGTTGAATTTTGGCAGACCCGCTGCATTTCATTTCGCTTTATTTACTTATCATCGTTCAGGAGAAGACACCACCTTATGTAAAAAGAAAATTTCTTCTCTCTTTATAGTTAAGTATCTTTGAACAACATCCTATCTTCTTTGGTTTGACTTTAGTAGTTGATTGATTTATGTATCTGCACAAAGACATACGTCTTTCCTGGTACTTAAACTTGTACGACGATTGATAAAAGGCCATGCAGTGAACAATGAGTGGAAAGCAGGTACATAAATCCATCGGAAGTATTTGTAGCGTCGATAGGATCGGCCAACCACAATAGAACTAATTACCGCTTGTGGAAAGATGCGTGTGCGCCGGAACTGCGGTGAAACAATGGCTGGCTGGCGGCGACGCTAGCCGACGCTACCCGACACTACACGACGCTACTATTTATATGTGCCTTTTGTTCACTCGTCTTAATGTTATAACAATGGGTATGGTGAGGTTTCAGCGAGTGTAAACTGTCAATCCTTATCACTTCATTTTTTTAATTGGCTGACGTAAGTAACTCCTTAGGAAGCAATCTGGTAGGTTTAAAATTAAAGGAGTATGAGCATGAGCATACTATAGCAATCTTGTGGCTGGCTTTTGCAAAATGTAGGCTTTTTCTAGATTTTAAATTAAACGTTAAGAGGTGGTCAAAACTTATTATAAAATACTAGCTGACCCGTGCAACTTCGTTTGCGTGATAAATCAAGAACCGCTCGACCGATTTTGTGCAAACTTCACATAAACCATCTACTAAATAGTCCGAACAAAGCTACAAACATTTGGTTTGGATAGGTGACCCCGATCTCGAGTTATAAAATTACAACGAAAAGTGGCATTGATTTTTATATATATAGATAGGTACTTTTTGGCGTTTCGACTCTCCCAAAATAACAGAATACTTTGCAACAACAAAAATAAAAATTTTCGAAATAGGAATAAGAATAAACCGGCCAAGTGCGAGTTGGACTCGCCCATGAAGGGTTTCGTAGCAGCAAGTAACATAATATAAAATTTCTTATAGTTTGTTGTAACTTTGATTGATGTTTTAACACGTTCGCAGTGGCAGTGATTTTTCTAACCAAAATTGCGGTTTATGACGTATTAAAAAAAAAACTACCAGCTCTATTTCGTTCGAACCAATTTTCGTTGGTAGTTTTTATGGCAATGTACATAATATTTTTTTTTTAGATTTATCATTCTCTTAGTTTAGAAGTTAGAGGGGGGGGGGGACACACATTTTTCCACTTTGGAAGTGTCTCTTGCTCAAACTATTCAGTTTAGAAAAAAATGATGTTAGGAACCTCAATAGCATCTTTGAAGACCTATCTATAGATAACCCACACGTATGGGTTTGATGAAATAAAAAATTTTGAGTTTCAGTTCTGAGTATGGGGACCCCCAAAATTTACTACTTTTTTTCTAGTTTTATATAAGAATCTTAATGCGGTTCACAGAATACATCTAGTTACCAAGTTTCAATAGCATAGGCCTTATAGTTTCGGAGAAAAATGGCTGTGACACACGGACGGACAGACAGACAGACAGACAGACAGACATGACGAATCTATAAGGGTTCCGTTTTTGCCATTTGGCTACGAAACCCTAAAAATACCGAATTGAACGAACTACTTTTTTTTAAGGAACGGAAATACGGACTCCAACCCACTAAGCGCTCTCGACTAGACTCCCGACACTGACTTTGTCCACTATAGCGGACTCTAAGGATTTTTGATAAGGCTATTCACAAGTAAGGGGTTTATAGACAGACCAAATGATACCAGATCTTTCTAGGTTAAATATCCCAGTAATTCCCCGATAAAATAATCTTCTTTTTGCGAGATTGCAAACATTGTTTTTCACACGCTTGAGGGATAATTCAATTCAAACAGTGACCGCTACGGTTAATTGGTTTCGATTGATCTTCACAGTCATTGTCCAAATTACACTAAAATACCTAACACTTCAATCAGTTAACTATTGTTCAATCGACTTAAAAGTGTAAGATGTTCTCAACTTAAATTATTATACTTACATTTTTTTGTGGATATACTCACCGAATTATAAATATACATATTACAAGAACTGGTAAGGTGCTCTTTGATAGATAGATTATAACGATGGCGACGTTGATGAAGGTCTTCATAAAGCGTTGTGATTTTGATAAAATGTTTTCTGCCCAAATGTAGCATTTGTACCATCGCGTCCTCCGTGTATACGTGATACCCCAGATATGTTTGTCAAAAAAGTCATTAAAAGCACTTTCAACATTGACAAGACAATGTTGGCAGGTGAATCACCTGTGCCTACCTAATATAGTCAATTGCTTGCAAGGTTTCATTTCCTCTCATCTACAATTTCTATTTCGTAGTCAATTGACAATGCAATACATAATCGACTACTGAACTTCCGTCGCGAAAGTGTCAAAAAGGAAAAAGAAACAACATGCTACATATATTATATAAAACATTTTATTAGCACTAACATAGGAAAGTAAAAATATAAGAAACTCATTATAAAACTGTAAATGTTGTAAAAAACTATGGTAGCTACATTTATACACATGTAACTTACGATGTGATACTGATTTATCGTGACCAGATCGAATCTGACAATATGTCGGACACTAGGCTTCGTGTTGCATTACTTTTGCGTCATCACAGTATTATGAAATTTACCTACTGAGTGTACTAAACAAGTGTAAAACGAGTTTGAAACTTCTAAAGAAAGACCGGAGGTCATTACAGGTATTTGTTACTAAGTATTAGTCAGACATTATAATACCAAACAAATGTTGGAACTGTTTTTTATACTGCAATGAGAGTGTATTTATTGAATTTACCTACAGAGTGTACTCAACTAGTAAACAGGAGTTTAAAGCTTCGAATGGGGGTAAGATTAAATGCTTTGTGGGGTACGATAACGACAGACTAATTGTGTAAAAATAAAGATCGCATGTGAGAAAGGTATTGGTGAACCAACAATACGTATGGTAATGGTTAACATATAGTGCTCTAGGTGCATATTGTACTGACATGCTACAAATGCTGCGGTCAGTGACAACAATAAAAATTTTGAAATTAAAATACAGCCGTACAGCTAGTAGTATCTGAACAGTACGTTCCGAATACTCGTAGTACGGAAAGAGACATAGCATTCCTCTTCTTGTCTTTGACATTTTGATTTCTTTCGATTCTCGAAGCTACCTTCGAGAATCGCAAATGATGAACAAGAAATTAATTATTAAGAAAACAAAAAACCTGACTGCAAAGTAAAAATACAACTGAAAAGGTAAAAATGTTTTGTCGCCAAAAAACCGCCATTTTGATTTTCTAGAAAATTTAATACACCTGTTGTCACTCACACAATCACTACGAATCAAATGACACCTTGCATGTCAAAATCCGTCAAGCCGTTCAGGCTGTAGGGCGTGGCTGGGCGTGGCAATGAAATTGACATACATACATACATAGTCTCGAAAAACACTACCCTCCTTTCTTCGGCAGTCGGGTAAAAAAATTGATCAAACATAATACATATTAAGACGTTTCTTTGAAAATATCTCCACTTAAGATCAGTCGATTCTTGAGCAAGTTTGAGTAGGAAGTCAGTTGTGGAACTTTTAGTAGACGGAGCAAAATCGAATTCTGATGTGACGATAATGTTAGCTGCAAGTGACTTTGATTTAATTAATATAAAAGTGACCTTTATTATTAAACATAAGACTTCGGAAGTAACTTCTATCTTTTTGCATCTGATTATTATACAAATAATGTTTTTAACACGTAAGGATTTTGTCCACGACTCTACTGAACCCTTTTAAAAGGTTAAATGGAATCAAAAAACTTTCAAAAATACGGAAAAATTACTATCAAGCACCTCATAATGATGTGCAGCAAGACTTTGCCAGAAAGTCAAAAGTGACCCCCAGCCTTTATAACCAATTCATAAATCCAAAGTGGCCGAGAATATTGAATCAAGTTCTGCGCAAACTACACTCGAGAGCAATGAATCCGGGTCACTTAAAGAATCCTAAAAATCTCGGAAACTAAAAATGCTAGGTTAATGCAATAAATTGTATTTAATAGACAATGTAATACTCCTTAAATGAAGGTATTAAAACTTCTTAGTTATAGTAAAGTTATATCATAAAAAAATCAAATTTGAAAAAGGGCCACTTTCGAAGATGGAACTACGAAATTACAGCATTTGGTGTTGCTTTTGTTTGTAATCTGTCATTTATGTGGGTACATAAACCATGTTGATAGTGCTCTATATTCATTAATCAAGCTGAAATTATGTCGCTTACGCCTGAAGAATGCACCAGAATACTTACAATGCTGGAAACCGGCCGGAGTCAGCGCGATACAGCCAGGACTGTCGGTGTGTCGCTGTCAACAGTACAAAGAGTTCTCCGACGTTACGAAGAAACTGGTTCTAACCTACGCAGACCAGGAACGGGCAGAACCAGGTGTACCACAGCACGAGAAGACCGATACTTGGTGAACACCATGCTTCGAAATCGCTTTCTCACAGGAACTGAACTCACCAATCAGTTTCGACGCCTCGGAGGAAGTAACCCAAGTGCATGGACAGTAAGACGTCGGCTTGCTGAATCTAACTTAAAACCCCTTAGACCTGCAAACGGCCCTAAACTGGAGCGTGGGCATCGTATTTCGAGACTAAGGTATGCCCAGAGCCACGTAAATTGGAGTATTGAAGATTGGTCAAAAGTTATGTTCTCCGACGAATCAAAATTTATGCTCTACAAGCACGATGGAAGACACAGAGTGTATCGAAGACCAGTGGAAAGATTCAAGCAAGCATGCATCGAAGAAAAAGTAGCCTACGGTGGTGGGTCTGTACTTGTGTGGGCCGGAATTTCTTCTGAAAGTCGCACAGAGCTGGTGATCATAGAAAACGGCTCTTTAACTAGCGTAAGATATGTGGAAGAAATCCTCAATGATCACGTTGGTCCATTTATGGTCAATTTAGGTGAGGATGCTATATTTATGCATGACAATGCCCGACCTCATACAGGTAGGATTGTGAATGACTACCTTCAAGAGATGAACATTACTCGTATGGAGTGGCCAGCGCGCAGCCCGGATATCAACCCGATCGAGCATGCTTGGGACGAGCTAGGCAGATGCGTAAAACAACGAAACCCTCCCCCAATCACGCTTCGTGAGCTCAAAATTGCTCTCACAGAGGAATGGGAGAATATTCCCCAAAATCGTATAAGGAACTTGGTGTACAGCATGCCAAACCGCGTAAACGCAGTAATGGAAGCACGAGGAGGCAATACGAAGTATTAAAATTCAAGAAAATCGTAATAAAGTTCAAAAATTTCATGTTTCCTATTTTTGTTTTAAGGAGAGATCAGCAGTTTTTTCTTTATGTAATTTTGTGTTAATAAAATGTATGGTGACTCATATTTTTTTTACTTTCATTTAAGGAGTATTACATTGTCTATTAAATACAATTTATTGCATTAACCTATCATTTTTAGTTTCCGAGATTTTTAACATTCTTTAAGTGACCCGGATTCATTGCTCTCGAGTGTATTTCAATTATAACTTACTTTGTCACTGCATGCCTCGTTGTATGAGGTAATCTATGTTGTTCTTGTTTAAATCAAATGAATTATAATCTATTACTACATTAGACTTGCTTAAAGCGAAAGAAGTAAGACGTTACTTCTACTTATAAGATTTTTCACAATATTTGTTGATCTCAGTAAAAGAAATTAAGTAAATACAGTATAACCTCTTTTAAAGGTGTTATTTTAGAACAAACTGTTTTCCTCGTGTATTCATTCTAGGTAGAGTGATACTTATTATGCTAACCATTTTAAAAGGTAATGAAACCAAATAATATAGTGTATCACAACAAAATTTAGGTAAAATAAAAAGTTAAAATAGTAAGTGCTACAAATTAAATTCAATTTATACACATCTTTACCTATCTGAAAAAGGGTTTCTTTTTAATGCATGTAAAGTGACACTGCAATTTGAGAGCAAATTGATTTAAATTTGATGATCTAGGGATAAAGTAATATACAATGTGAGGTTTAGTAATAACCGAAAAATATGACGCAAAAGTAAAGCACACATGTATCGTTTGGAAGACCGTAGTGATGTTGAACCAGTGGCCGGCGGCACTATGCCGAAACACGCACCGCTCTGACACTGTATATAGTTATACAGATAAGCAAAAATCACAGCTCCGGTTAATCAAAATACAATTATGTTTTGTTTTATATTTTCTTCAACTTAAAGTATAAACCTAAAAATAAATAATGAAGTATTGTACAGGACGGTTCAGTTTAATTAAGGGCGAAGTGGATGAACGCTACTTATTAGCATGTTTTTAAATTTCAATGAAATTATTTAATAATCATTATTTGAATCTCAGTTTGAGAATACAATTTTAAATGATATAAAAATATCGAACGTTTCGCGAATAGGTATCAGTTCCAAAACTGAAAAAAATTAAAGTATTTACATAGCATTTCCCATTTCGTATAAATTTTAAGAATCTAGTCATCCACGTCTCCCTTCCTTATTTCAATTCCAATCTTTTAAAATAAAACTATTCATGCAATTATTTTAAAAATCTTAAAAACTACACATAATTATTATTAATAAAATCTAATAATCAACTCAGGAACAAATGCAATAAAAATCGATCAATATAATCCTTTTCATCAATAAACCTTTTCAAAATAATGTAATCAAAGTCCAACATAAATTAATATATTACATGAATATATTAACAACCATTTATGCACTCACATAATTTACGAAGGTAGCCATTATGTCTTATAGTAATCTGGTAAATCTCTCAATGTTTCCTATTTAGGTACTTATTAAAACTATAAATTCGCTAGTCAAATATTATCTAATGAGATACAAGTTATAGAGTATAAAATTTGTTTCAATGTCATCTTTCAATTAAATCAATCCATGATACATATTTACAGGTAAATGAGTATTGTTACGAGTTTCCTCTGGCTTTAAAACTATATTGTTTATACATTATATTTACGTCATTCTCGGTAAAAAGCTTCGTTGTGACACGTTCTACACACTATGTATGTGTAGATATTAGATTGATAAGATGTAGGTGTGAAATTCAGTCTGAAAATATTGTAAGAGTAATTTCTGCATCAAATCTCACAGATTGTATCTCCTCCAATCAATATACATTCATAATTTGTAAATGAAAGAACAGTGCTTACATAATTTACGATCTTTAACAACTAAAACACTCATACAAAATCGATGTAGTAAACTGAGATACATAAAGAATCTTGACTGTGAAACTCAGTATCAATAACATTCATAGCAGAGTCAAGCACGAGGCAGTGTTGTTTACAAAAGAATACTGAACATTGATTAATTTCTATCCGTATTGCTACAGGCAAGATACGTATTCATGTCGGCATGTATGAGTAAAGACCGCCAGTTCACTAATATTCATTCATTATATTGACAGATACGCTACCAAATCTATGTTTCGTTTAAACAACAGATCTAACAAGATTATACTGTAATAAAAACTATAAAATTAAATGAAGACATTAAGTTTGAACAAAGTTCAAGTTCAATAATATTCCGAGCTGCAACAAACGCATTTTAGAGATCGCTATGATTAAAGTTAAGACACTTCCCTCTCATAGAAACTATCATCTAGACATGACACAAACAAGACCTGCCTTTTACAAAAACTGGTTCAATCAAAAGGTTAGGGCATTGTTTTTTGTTGTTAAATAAACTTACTTGATATATTAAGGATGACGTACACTAAGCATCTACCGGCACTTGAAAATACTTTACAAATACATGTATTTTATCGTACTTATGAATAAAGGTGATGACAACAGATCGACGTACAAACGTAGGTAGATATTTTCCCTTAGCCATTGTATAAAGACAATTTTCCACTATGCATAATTCCTTAAGCAGTGTACTCGTACATCACGCTCTTTTAAATTTGTGATGAACTCTATATCCTGATAGATATTTAAATGACCTCAATATTTTATCTTCCTCTTTTATACTGATAGTTTTTAATTATTTACTTATCTCAAGGAATGTTATAATAGAAAGAATAGCTAGGCCATTCTGTAATGACATTGTATGTGATACTACCAATGGTACCTGACGTGCGGAGGCCGGTATTTTAACGTGACCTTAATTTAGGTGGTTTAATTTCAATCGCGGTATATAATTGAACAATCGTAACAGACACGATATAGCCTTTTAACGCGTTTACTGTACCTACAGATACTTTGATCACGTTCACACCAGTTCCATGTACGACCGTGTGGTCAGATTGTAATATTTCACTTACAGGTGCAATCAGACACTTTAATCATGTTACATTTTGCTACTATATAAACAGCAGTAAAGAAAATATTATTGAAATTTTTAATATTTCGTCAATTAATTTATGACTGTGCACAACCAATAAATAATGAATTACATATAAAATATTTTTACACAAAATTTGCATCATGTTTTTTGAGTGGATTCTTAAGCAATATTTTTGATAGAAATACTGATAATAACATGATCATGTTTTAAAATTAACCAATTAACGTGAACGCACGATGCAATATTCAGAATATAATGTCATATGATCATAACCGAATACACGGCCCGTTCTTTCTAAAAATGCACTTAGCTGATGATACTGATAATGAATTAAAATATAGATCTTCAAACGAAAGTGCTATATTTTGTTCGTAACGATGAACAGTTACGTCAGGCAAAAATGAAAGACTATTCTGTATGTTAGACAAAATAAAACAATCGGTTGTATGTACTCTAAGATTATAGGGAGATAAGTATCCGAAAATGTCAGTAAAACAGATTAGTATGATGTCTGTATTAGGTAATTACTTTCACTAACTAGAAGGCAGGCATACACAATACTTTCATGCACTTTCTTCTTTGAGTTTACCGTTCATAACTAATAATAGGTACCTAATAACGGGAGGACATAAATAATGATTACCCAGATAGGTGTTCGACGGTAAACAATGTCTAAGAGTATATCTAGGGAGATAGGTACATAAGTAATGAGAGAGCAAGGCCCTATGTTATAAACACATGGATGCAACAAAGAAAGGCCAATTTGTCCAACGAGAAAGGGAGCACAATTTTAAAGACCACGATTGAAACACCACTTTTGTTTCTAATTTATAGCAATCTAAGGGCAATCAGGCCTCTCCTAGTATAAGGCGAAAGATGTAATATTGGGATTAAGAAACCGTTCACTGCGTCGCGTCATAACGTCCAATACAGCCGATGCACGAATAAGGTCCCACCCGTTCCGATGTAACTACAACATTTCAATAATAACGCGGCCATTTTACTTTTTGTACAAAATTTTATCTTAGCCATCGCATAGTTCCGAGTAAACAGAATAATTGTCTAAAATTATAGAGCTGCCGTACAAGATGCTTAAGCCGTGAGTAAATCAATGTCGGAACTAAGAGCGGTACAGTGTAGAGATCCAATAGATGAGTGGTGAAAGACGGTGGGTTCTGAATACTCGGTCTTTTGCTCTTTTATTTTTAAAATTTTAGAAAGTTTAGTCGTCCGCGCAGCGGGAGAAATTGCTACGGCGGCGGCGCGCGCCGTCTTGAGACGATCAGTAACACCCGCATTATACGTCATTGTTCACCATTAAATATATAGTTGGCATTTTGAGATATCGTCTATATCTAGTACAGGCGAGTTCCACTGCTTCATACAGAAACATGCAATTTTACAAAAAAGTAACGGTATCGTAGGATCATATATCTACCTACTTACACCAAATGCATAAAAGTTAAAGACATTGCATAATATACATGACTTCTAAAGTAATCTAGGATTTATGACTAATAAATATTGGAATGTAGATCAATTTAATAATCATGTAAACACTTAAAAGTATTTTGTTCTTAGCTATAGCTAAAATGTATACGGTAACGGGCGGAATTACATACAAATTAACAAATAAGATTAACGGCCGAGAACTTTCACATACTATTTGTAACTGTCTTAATTCTCTATAAATTATTACTGTATTAGCACCTTACCAAATTCATCTGTGATATTTTCAGCCTTTAATTATCGATACACAAAGATCACATCACCGTAATAAAGTTCAATTGACTATGAACGGGCTGGGCTGTATGCATTCTGCACCTTCAGCCTGTTACCTCTGCTTATTGGGCTTCACGGCGCCGTTGGCGGCTGCGGTCTTCTGAGCAATGTGCGTCTGGTAATGCTTTGCCAAATGCGCTTTCTGCCGAAAGCTCTTTCCACATAGTGAACACGTGAACGGCTTCTCACCCGTGTGCGTCCGTACGTGCACATTTACTGAGTACTTATCCTTGAAACCCTTCGAACAGATCGAGCAATAGTGAAGCGATCTCTCCTTTCTTACACCGTTCGACGTAGACGTAGCAGCTTGAATAGCGGTCCCTGAATGTGCTTGCGCAGTCGGTGGCGGATTCTTGCTTTGTGGTCTTTTCGAATATTTTTTATTGTTAGGTTTTGTACTCGATACGGCCTGAGCCGCTGTTACTATCTGCAAGTGTGGGTTTAATTGTACTTCTGCTGGTATCATTGTTACTAGTTCCCCATTGACGTGATGTATATTATAAACATTGGGTTCTACAGTACAAAATGGTTGCATAGTCTCTCCAAGTTCTGATGCTATTCTTTTCAATTTTTCATAATCTTCTGGGTAGTTGGTATCTAGTCTTGATAGTAAAATATCATCAACATTTTGTGTCGATGAAGGATTTTCACCATTTGTTAAAACAGTTGTATGAGGGTCTTCTAACAGTATTGATATATTTAGACGATTTGGTGGTGCAATTGTCATTAGTAGCTCAGTTTCAGTATCTTTGCTATCTTGGTACATGGACGGTACATCTGGTTTATTATTATTAATAGTTATAACCCTTTTTACTTCACTGTTAACATCAACTTTTGCCACAGGACTTTTTATAGTACTATATCTAATAATTGCTTTTCCTTGTAACGCATTTCTGAGTAAAGATTCATTGGACTCAGGGTTTTGATTAGTGATTTTCCAATCGTTATTATTGTTATTAAATTCTACTTGACTGTCTAGTAAAGCTGGTGTAGTTATTATTGATGCGCTAGATAGAGATTCATCTTTCTTCTCACTACTCTGAAATTCACTATCCTCATAGCTATAAGGTTCCACTTTCACTAAATCACTTGTTGTTAAGTCAGTATTTTGACTTTCTGAATCACCATCTTCATAATTAAAACCATCAACCTTTGGCAAATCTTGATTGAAATCGTTGGAAAAACCATTCATGTTTAAAATAGATTCGAGATCCAAGGAATCATGCGGTTCTATATCGGTTGGACTAGACATGGAAACGTCTTCCTCTTTACCCCAGTATCGACTGGAACTAGTTTCATTCATGTCGTGGTTGAGAACTGTTAAAGTATATATTTGTCCATCTGTATTAATCAATTTATTTGAAATCGTTGCGTCAGTGCACGGATGCGTACCATTTATATCACTATCCTGGGTCCAATAAAATTTATTGAGATCTTCTAACATGGCGTTATCCAAACGATCCCGATCTCGGTCTACATTCCAAATAGAGTCAAAGCTCTGTAATGTTGTAGAAGTAGTGGCGGTGGCCATATTACTGTTTTCGCCAACCTGGCTAGCAGTCACGCTAAGTAGGCTGTTGTTATTCTGCTCCTTTGGTTCTTCCGAGAGTAACGGGTTTGACCTGGAGTCTGGTGATTCCATAAACACATTCACAGAACGCATCTGCTTTTTGTACTGGGCATCAGTAACCTCACTTGATGTCACGAAATCAAAGAAATCTGACTTTGACAGTTCGGGGGCAGTGGCCGTCATGACTACCGTTTCATTTACAATCGAGGACGTCTACTCAGTTTTGTTTCCTGTCAGTTTTACTTCATCAATTTCTCAGAGTTTATATTCAGTTATGTTTGTACTACAGTAAATAAATCTAAATTTAAATAAGTGAATAACCCGGAATGACTTGTACTTTATTGGCAGTCGCTAGAGCGGCGGTAACGATAGTTCAGGTGTGGAAGTGGCGAGGGCTGGGGTGCTACTTGAACGTGGGCAACGTGCTCGAGTCTATCGGCGGACCAATCTTGTGTGTGAACTTGATCCGTACGTTACTTTTTCCCATTATTCACCCCAACCCTATTACTTGCGGGTTAAGAACTCAGACAGTGAGGCTTTTTGCAGAGAATGTCAGCTTGGTCAAAGATTCCATGTTTTCTATGAAGACCGGGTCGAAGACAATCTGTAAAGAAAGAAAAGATTGTTGTTATTTAATAATTCAAGAATATACTGGCATAGTCAGTTAACATTTTCTGTATATATTTATATCAACGTTTAATGAATAGCTAGCTGTAGCTTAATAACAAGCTCAGTCTTTAGATCCTGCACGAAAGCAGGGCGAACGAGTCACGCGTCGTGCCTATCAGGCATCACGTAGCGCTTGCGTCGGGCCGAAGCCTTCCGAGCTCTACCAAGTATCTTTCAGAATGAATACCAAAAATAAAATTGAGCATTAAATTTTATTAAAATGAAAGCAGAAACGAGAACATCACACGGTTTATAATTCTAGTGGTCGTCTAAATAATTTTACTTTCTATATTATCATACAAATTTCAACATCCTTCGTTTATTTTAGCGTTTGTACTAGCGTTGTATCTCTTTGTTGTTGTATCTAGTCAATAAGTTTATAAATATTAGGCTGTTACGTTTAATTTTTAAACAAGAGACGTTGATGTAGATACATACGAGCATATGTCGTAAAATGAGAAAGGTCTGTCAAACGACACGATGAATTGGAGCAAGCGCGAGGGACCGAAACAGGTGATATTATGTTACATCTGACAGTTGATACAATGGTGACTGGTTGATATTTGAAGAAATATTATTTACGACCTGTATACTTTACAAATACTAACGATATTAAATAATCAAATGTACTCATTATAACGTAGCGGGTCAACGCAAACAATAAAAAAGTCACGTCGTCGCATCAGTGCTGCCGTCGCACTTCGAGGTCAACTAACATGGGAACAAACATTTTTTTAATAGACTTTTATAAATAATACTATCAGGAAATATAGCCTAATGTTACCGTACATGTAGACAATAAAAAACCTGATATTTATAATATTTGCAATTAAAATTTTGTTCTGCTTTTTCATTATGTTTGTTTCGCAAGAATTGGTCTTTTAAGAGAGAAAATGTTAGCAGGTTAGAACTTCAATCTTCGACAGTACGAGATGCCACCTACTCATCCTTACTGATTTATAGTTTACATACAGTTAATCATATAAACAATGCATAGTTTCATAAAAAAGGAATCAATGAAAACAAATTATAAAAGTGATTTTATTTCTCAAATAAGTTATAGCCCTCCTAGACAGATCAATAGGAAAAATGATATGGTGCCTTATGCCGTTATTAGGTTTATAACGTCTATGTTTGTGAGCAATACAAGTTTCTGGAACGAATCTTTAATTATAAAGAGTGACGTTATTTTTATTCGTTCCGTGTTTGGTGTTAGGCATTGTCAGGTAGTTATTTGAATTTATTATATTTATTTTGTATGCAATGGTAGCTTTTTCTATTCATGAAACTAATTGACATCAAGGAAATTGCGATTATTTATGCGAATAATTTACTACTAGGTAGTTGCAGAGTATTACGAGGTAAATATCTCTTCGCTAAAGTTCATATATTTAATCTATTTACTCTCGCAAGAGGAGCGTATTCTTAATTCAATCAGTAGGTACTTAAAGTTGTTGCTTCAGGCACAATAAATTAAACTGTACTAAATTGTTTACAGTCTGTCATTATATTAAAACGAAACACTAAGTTAACATGCGAAATTGTGTCGTAACTAACACTGCCGTTAAAAATACGTACTTTTGTCATTACTTAAACCCTATTTCCCAATCGCTGAACGGCGTGAGTGGATTAACTTTAAATTGCTTATAGAAATATTATTGATAGAACTTGAGAATAAGTATCTATAAAAATATTGGGTTAAATTGCGATAGGTCTCTTTTAAGAGTCGCAGTGAGTAATCCCTGGTATACAAAGATGCAGTAACGATTATATTGCCTGCTAAGGTCGATGCAGTGGTTTTTCTGAGAATCTGGTCTCGTAATAGCTTCATAAGCTATTAAGTTAACCGATAAGCGTCGATTACTGCAATTGGTTCGGGTCTTGTAGGTATTTGCAACACGGCAACCGAATAGTTTTTAGCGAATCATTGGAAGCACATTGTTTGTGCATGCACACTGTAATAACACTAAAAAATTTAAATCACATTTTAACGCTTGCTTGCAGACTATTTATAAACGAATATTTTTGTAAGATTTTTATGTTGTGTGAAGTAACTTGATAATGACATCACGATAATGAGGTTTCTCTTGAAACTAGAAAATGATCTTGTTGCATAAATTAACGATATTGAAAACGTAATTGTCTTATTCTGTAACGAAAATATCCCTTCTCTCTAATCGACAAAGTTGTAAATGTCACATTTTTAAAAAAATCCGACATTTGCAACTTGGTAGTTGATTATGAAGTGCTAGTCGGTAATATAAACTGGAACTACTATGTTTGTAGGACACCATGCAATACAGCATAATAATAATCAAACCCAAAAATAAGAGTATGATTCGATCGAAACTAATCGCATAACATTTGTTTTCGTAAACAGCTAAGGAGGACAGTAAAATATATTCCGTAAACATTTAGTAGCTCAGGTGCTTTAAACATGAGTAATTAGTAATTGTAGTATTGTATTAAATATCAAGTAAGGATGTGAATTTGATGAGTTTGTGAGAAGTTGCGGTGCGCGGGGCGAGTTGCATGTGGGTTAACGAGCGCGGTTGCGCCACAGACTCTGAGTGCGCCCGCGCACTGTGCGACAACACTGTACTCGGCGTTTTTATACAATACACGATTAGGTATCATGTATTTACTAGAACTAAATAACCAAACATACTACCCCTATAAGTTCCCCTGTACACAGTTTGGAAGATTAATTGGCAGTCTCTTACAAAAGCGCCAAAAAAAGAGAAAAGGAATTCAGAATATCAATAGTCAAGAATGCGTAGGTTCTGAAGAAAAGATTTTATATATAATCAGGGTATAGACCTGTATGTTAATTTAATAAATGTTAGCAATAGAAACCATTGGAATCTCATAAGTATGTATCTAGAAATTTCTTAGTGTGTGTGTCTATTAACTAGATAACATATCTTTATTAAATTCGCTTTATTGAATACAATTAAACGCTTTGAATTTAATAATACATTAGTACACATATATCATGTTTCTATAATCTTGTTATTAATGTTATTATAAAGGTAATTGAAAAGCGATAACTTAATACACCGAAGTCATTATAAGTAAAACCAGCTGAAGAATTAGAACAATAGAACAAAGTATATTTAGGTCGCCATTTTTTCTTACTTTTATTTGAAGCTTTTATACAAAGGATAGATATCTGTAATTAGTGCAACTTAATCGCCCTCAATATCAGTCTATAATACGCGACATTATCTCGTCGTACTATCGAAAGGTGTCTACAAATTGCGTAGTATTTACAACAAAAATAAACGGACAATTAACTGTGAAGTTTCGATGTAGCGATAATGAGTACTCGAGTTTCAGTCCTGGTCTACAGCGAAGACTGAACAGTGAACGTGAGGACTGCGGCCTACTAAGATGCGGCTTGTGATAATACTACGACTGCATTGTGACTGTTTTAATTGGACGTTTTACATAGTATTGATTCGAAGTAAGCCTGGACATGTTGCTGCTTATTCAGAACAATTCAAGGCGAGAAATAGCATGATATTGCAGCAGCCAATGTGCGGGGAATTCACGAATGTATCTACTTTCGCAACATGGTTTCAGTTCAAAATATGTATAACCTGCTTTGAAGATCAATGTTGTAATGTGCAGTGGCAAAGTTCATGGCCAATCTATCTAATATATTTAAATGAGAGAAATATATGTATATGGCTTCTTATTTTGCATTATTTTCTGATAAAGGTAATTTTTCACAAATTAAAATTTATTGCATGCGAATTTATTATTGCAGATAGAGTTTGACGTGACTCTATTACTTTGTTTTCTGTAAGATATTCGCCAATTTCTTTTATTTTGTCCTATCCTATACTTGCAGAAGATTCCGATTAACTTTTTTGTGATCAAATGAAATTCAAGCTCCAAATCAATAAAATTACCAATTTCCTTGTATATTCTAAAGTGTAATGACTGAAATCATCAACGGTCACTGCTGTTGATTCTTGGGTTCAAGTGTCACAAGAATGAGAATATGACTGAGATTTATTTCAACAGAAGCAAAATAGTCTTTGGGGCAGAATGTAAGTTATCTTATTTTTATAAAAAAAATAATAATAATAATTAGAACCGACTTCAAACAAATCCTGAAAAATAAAATTTACTTCGCACAAGTAATGTGTATTTTGATTTATCAGATTTTATTCAATATTTTTTTTTTTTTTTCCTTTTACATTCAGCGCATCCCTGCAGCCACTTCTAGTCATGGATCCTTTTTGTATCTAGTTGCTATATAACGTTGAGTATTTTTAACGTGTTTCTTTTGTATCTATCTACGAGCTGCCTTCAATCTATTTGTCTGTCAGTGGCTTTTCGGTTCAGTGATCGCATACCAGAGCACCTGTATCGTCGGTGACCTTTGACATTTAAAGTGAAGACCACCGCTTATGTACAGCCTTTGATCTCTCATACAGGCGGTTGCAATTTTATACCAGAATTATAACATGTTTGATCACAAGATAGTGAAATTGAGTTGTATTTTCAATGAAACATTAATAACTTACGTTTCATAACAAATAATGTAATTAAATATCTCTTACTAAGATCTGTTAGGAATTTGGCACAGAGTGGCAATTTTACTAAATCTAATATTACATAGTTATTTGATAAAATTAATGTTACACTCACTATGACAGTTTAAGTTAAAAATCGAGTTGAAATAATTGACAATATAGCATTCATGATAATATTATCATGAATGCTATATTCGTACACAACAAAAAATCGAGTTGAAATAATTGACAATATAGCATTCATGATAATATTATCATGAATGCTATATTGTCAATTATTTCAACTCGATTTTTTTGCTTTTGAAATTGATTCTACAGTGCTATATAGCACTGTAGAATATAGGTACGAGTATATATATTATAGTTTTTGAATAGATTTAAATTTAAATACAGGTTTACATGATTATTTATGGTACAGTGACAACGGAATGTGCCGCTGGGTAAGGATATACAGTCTAGTCGTGACATTAATGGCAGAGATTACTTGCGTACGCGCAACTGGAGTGCGTCAATTTCTGATGCAAAATATGGATAGTATCTATTGCGGATGACAGTAGCCAATATTCCCACGCGTTGCAAATGTACCTACTCTCTGCAACGATGCTGCATAATCAGTGCAAATTATATTGCATGATTTGTGTATTTTACAAAGTGTGATCTAATCTATCGTAAATCAAAAGAGAAAATGATATTTTGAGTTTAGTTTTAAGAATCAAAGATTAAATATTCTTTAGAGTAACCCAATTAATTATTAACTTTCTAACTAATATTTTATTTTTATCTTATCGTTTGTGAAAAGATTGTATATGACTATAGACGATAGGTGCGGTCTTTAATTTGGGATCCACTTAACTTGCAATAACGTACAAACTGAAAATATTTTGAGCTTTTTTAGGGTTTCGTACCTCAAAGGAAAAAAAGGAAACCCCTATAGGATCACTTTGTTGTCCGTCCGTCCGTCAACAATTATTATCTCGTGAACGCGTGAAGGCATCGAATTGAAATTAAAACCAATTATATATGGTCCATGGACCCTTGAAGCTGTAAAGAAACTCAAACTTCTAAGTTAACGTAGATAGAAAAATGTTACCGATAACAAAGTGTCTTGACAGTCATACGGACGGTTGGACGGACGGATGCCAGAACCCTAGGAGCATCCACTTAGTAACATAAAGCTTTTGATGCATTATAAATGTTTTAAGAAGAGTCTCAAATTCAGTTCGTGACCATACGTACTATCAAACAGACATTTTATTGTATGTCTATAAACGGGTAGGTAAACTAGTCATACAAGTCTCAACAAGGAATCAAAATTAAACCGTCATGGCGTCATGACCGCTTTGTCCTGCAGAACGCTCAGCGCATCAGACTAATTGGACGAATCACTCGTCAAGATTACGTAAAATACTCGTTTACGAATTCGTGCATTTCATTCACGATTGTAAATCGATCATCAATTTAGTTTTAATGTGTAATTTGTGTCTGTATATTGGTTTATTAGTTAAGCGCTCGACTTTGCACGAGTAGGTATGGCTTAGGTCTTTTTTTTCAGTTGTTACAAGTTATGTGTTATTTCACAATCTCCCTTGAATAGACTACAACCACTTTGGTAATTAGTTCTGCTATTACATTCTATAATTCCAGTGCTATTAAGAAAGAATGGTCATCTAACCTCCCAAGACTGTATATGTAGAGTCTATGGCTAGTAGCTGTGCGATCAAATTGTATGGCGCCACAAAGATTTGAAAGAGTAGATGCCTCTTACCTATAATAATATCTTAAAGAAGAATATGTATCTAAACAAAAATTTAAAACTAATCAATAGAGTTATACCGATATACATATAACGCTTGAGATAAGAGTCATTCATGATGTCACTAATATTTGACCTACATAAAAGTGCTCTGACAAAAGAGAAACTGCAATTTTGCAATACACGAAAGAAAATGTTAAAATAAGGGGCGATATTTGAGACGGCCGCTTGCTCCAGTTACAGAAAACGCGCCCCCCGATTCGTAACCGGTTTGATCTGGTTTCGTGTGAACCTACCTTCGCTCTTTTATGGTTTTAATCACAGATATTTATGGAATGATTACACAGACGATGTCAATACTAAAATTAAATATCTAAAATTGATATTGTTCAGTAAACTAAACAAACAAAGAGATGCATTTCCATTAGAATCTATTCATTTACAAGAAACGCCATGAATTTTACGTGCTGAATAATATAAGTAAATACTAGGTACTAACTACTTACGTAATTCTAATAAATAATTGATTCGAAGAAAGCAACGTTAATAAAACGTTCAACATATCCAATTACTTTAGGCATTAGTACAATAAGTATGAATATTTGTAAAGAAATATTTACGATGTCTACTGGATGAAGCAATTTAGAATTATACAAAGGCTTTGTAATGAAAAGGCTGTTGTGTAGGTTTAATGTGATGACAATTTGTTACACCAATAAAAAGTTTGCTAGCGCTTGATTGACGCAAGATTGTGATCTTTTTGCAAGAGAAAATTAAAAAAAAACTGTTAATTGGTAGTTAGCATGCAGGTTTGTATGCGCGCAATGCGTGCCAACATAATACATAGGTAATTATCGTTTAAATTTGGACAGGCGGGTCAAAAAGTAGTTGAAACACGAAAGTAGCATCTGGCGTGCCCACTACTGCTTGTTAATCGGTTATTTCTGCAAATATTGAATTACACGGCCGCACAATTATATCACGGTTCACTGTGATGCCTCTTGCACGTCAGCGAGCATTTATCACATTTAACTATTTCCTGCTAACTACATTCAAGTTAGGGTTTTTATTAAAACACGCGATATTCGTTAGGTGATGAAAGTCTGGCGCTACCGTTGAATTAGATTTCTATTTTTGATTTTTTTATTTAATTTGAGTACGAAAAGAATGTTGATTATGGTTAGTTTAATAATAGCTTGGGCTGGTTTCTTGTACACGCTATTAAATCTTAAACACGCACATTCCTCGTTTTCAATATTTATCGTTCGATAAACACATACCTACATAACACACACAAGTGAACATAATTTTGAGTATTGCTGAAGAATTTCAACACTGTTAAGTCCTGGTTAATTCCAACATGTTATTAATTAATTTTAGAATGAAATGTAGTTTTGTATGTATATTTCTTTAAGTCGTCCAAAAGCCCGACGCTGTCCTTTGTACCTTAAGAAGTGGGACAAAACCCGAACCCATGAGGCGAGATCATGTTGGTGGGCTAAGTATAAGTTTATTTAAATTGTACTTAGCCCACCAACGTGAACTTTTTTTTTTTTATTATAAGTCTGACCTGGGGTTATCCTTCCGAGCCCTACCTGGGTCGTACTGTCTGGGCCGTATGTCGTTGGAAAGGATAACTGAAAGGAATCTGTCATCGCATACATGAGATGAGATAAAAAAAGGTGTAATAAGTTTTAAATAGAGAATTATACAGATCTCCAGTTTACGTACTTGACAATAGAAGAAATACTAACGTGGCGTTTATCGAGTAAAAACTAACTATGGATTGATTATTTTTGTAGGAATTTAATATAATACTACTAAAATCGCTTCAATAGCTCCAGAGTTTATAGATTACAAAGAACAAAATATTTAATAATCAGTAAAAAAAAATAATCCACTTAGAACTAGTGCAACCTGAAGTATAATTAATATGTAGTTGACATTAAAACTAATATATTATGTACGATAGAAATATGTCGCGTAGTTAGCGGAGCAAAATTATCACACTAGATAAGCTATCTATTCATCATCATTCACACTACATATTTCACAATAAAAACTTGATTGCGAAATGCCGGAAAAAATAGGTAGGTATATTTCATTCCTCAGTAACTTGCAATAAATTATTCCGAACTTTGTTATCATAAAGTAACCGATAGCAAAAGTCAATGTAATTATTGCTACGTGAATTGATCTCGCAAATAAACGGGTTGACTCGACTTGTATGTTGTCAGTCGGGAAGTAAAATTAGCACGAACGTAAACGCTAATATTAAACGAACTCACGTATACCTACGTTATTACAATTGTTGAAACAAAAATTCGTACAGTCATTTATGCCTTTGAGCTTTTAAAGTGTGGGGCTTCCCGGCCTTTGTGTGTGATTAAAATGACGTTAATAAACATTCTTATAATACAGATTTTCCATCTCAATTATGGGTAAAGGTGTCAGTAAAATTTCAAACATTGTTGTCTTCAGAAGAGTAATTAAATTTTGCAAACTTTACAACGTAAGTATTCGTGTTTTTGAGACGCCTCTTATTCATTTTTATCTATGAGCGCCACTGTCAAGATATAATTACCTACTTTGAATACTTTTTATTGATAGTGTTCAGGTCGAAAGGTCAGAAACGCGTTAGTGAACTAGAACAATAAATTGTTCTAGTTTAGTCCTCCCTGCCTAGCTGAATCCTCGGGCGTTTAATTTTTTTTACTTTTTAAAGTTTGCAGCTTGAGTTGAATTTTATATTTGAAAAATACAATAAATTTGTATGAGAAAGATCTAATACGCCTTACAGAAACTCTGTGGTAAAAAACCTTCTAATTTTATAGTAATTTTTGCGCAAGTACTGAACCGATTCTTTTCTTCTCTGCTATTATGAACAGATTTAATTAAGAAAACTGAATTTTAAATTTCTTAATATGGTTTTTAATTACTAATGATATGATTTCTACGGTAGCTATAGTAAATTCTACTGTTGAACAAAATGCATGTACATTACAGGCCCATAAATTGCTTTCTATAGCGCAAATGACTTCAGCTTAATAATTTTCAAATCGTGATCTCACATCAATTTATTTCACCATTAATAGTTTGTCCTTATTTATAGGTATTATCACGTCTATTGGTCGGAGCAGTTTCGTAACGTTGCAGTTTAACATCATTTGCATATTCCGTAGCAGCGCTGTATATCGATATGGACCCATGTTCAACATTGAACGAACCACAAATAATTACAATTCACCGACTTTATATATCGCTTCGTGAACTACTTTTGGGTATAAGATAATCCGATATATTGTACGCACCTCTTAAAGAACATCGATTTGTATAATTGCTATCGCTAATTGCTATTTGTAATTGCAATTGCTAATTGTAATTAGAAATAGTTAATTGCAATGGCACATCCAATAAGTTACATTTCATAGATATCTTATGAATAATCATGAGCAATGATTGGCAGTCAAATTCATTTATAGTTCAGGATATTTACCAGATTACTGTTTCCATAAGTTCTAAAAATTTAACAGATGTTAAATGAAACTATTTTAATAGGCAGGTAAGTACATGAATTTTTAGAAGGTAGAAAGATGCTAAATGTTAGAAATTGAGAAATGAATATAAGCGTACATTACATTTAGGCGATATTATGTAGTAGTTATAAAATACTCCATAAAATCTATATTAAGATTTAGAGTTTCTCTTAGAGTCATAATAAACTAAATGTAATTAAAACGTTTTAGTTACTGATATCTTTAAACGGCAATTGGATTAGTTCAATAAAATTAACACATTAATCCCTGTTAGAGCTTTCTATATCTTAGAAATTTCAAAAACAGTTTCAAGAATTGGTTAAATGAATCTGGCAAAAGGAATAAAATTGTTATTTTCCCTTACTATAGGTATTATATTATACTTCCTTTTTAGGTAAAAATAGTTAATAGTAATAATAATTGTATTACATATTACCATATATAGTTGTGTCGGCGATCGAGTTATTTGCGATGAAACACAATCGTTATTGCGCGCTGCGGTTTCACGTGAGTTCACGGATGTCAGGATGATCCAGATTCGCGAATCCTTTCACTGATTGTGGCCTTGAGTACGCCGTGTCCCAGGACTGACCATTACCGATGCACCGTTGTTAATGGCCCGGCGATTAACATAGATCGGTACTCAAAGATTTAGTGCACTCCGACTACCAACGTTTATAGATCACACTATTGTGTTCCATTCACATTTACGATGTTCAGCTTTTAGTAAATTGGGTTAGCAAATGTTATTCCGGTCCCAGGCCATCCGAATTGATGACGAAAAATACCGGACATGTCCGCCAATTAAACCATGAAACGACAGAGTTACCGGTGCTGCGTGCCCTGTGCTTTGGCAATTTAAATTAATGAATAAGAGATCGTTTTATTTGCATTGACGAAGTTTTTAATTAATCTAATGACTTGCCTTTTGTTTATGTTACAGTGCCAAAATTTAACCCGGATTAGATTGCTATTAAAGTAGAGGTGACATACGAAATACGTATGAGAAATTTGGTTTCTCTTCGAATTTTAGTATGAGTAAATATAATGTCCATGGTTACCCTTTTAAGTTTCATTACTTAAGAACTATGTACATTCCCATCAATATGCTTTGGAAATGGTCATTATGGGTATAATCTTAAGTAATCATAATTTTCCTAATAGATACAATACGAAGGTTTTCACGTACCTACATTTTGCAGACATCGTTTTGCTTTTCTACTCGGAATGCTCCCAAAAATGATCTTGAATTTACTATTTGCCCGTGACACTTTACAAAAGAACTTTCGTAATAAATACCGGTGAATTATATTGACAAGAAAAGCGTGCACCCACAGCTACTGGTAGAACCTGACTTTTTAATTGAAGGGTTCATACTACGTAGCGTGTTTATCAAGGTAATTGAGGCAAGTTTTGAGATAAAACACACTTCATGAAATAATACTTCATTAAGGTGCTCTACATATTGACATTTCGAACATTTCACAAAATTTTTGCTTGAAAAGCTGTATTTTTGGTAATACCCAATATTTATAAAGTAAAATTGTGTTACATTAAAATTCAAGATAAGGTGATTTTCATTATTATTAATCATAAAGAGAAGATTATAAATATTTATAGTTAGATATATTCCTGTAATTGGAATCCTTGATGAAGAAAAAAAAAAGGTTTTTTAATATTATTGATGTAAACTTCTACAACGCTTAATTAAAATGCTGTGTTTGACAAAGGGATTGAATATAATAAACAAGAAATTATAGAAACGCTATCTAATTAAAGAGTTATTACATTCATGAATCTTGATGTATGTAGGTATATAAATACAGAGAAGTATTGTAGTTCAATTATAAACCGTTTTGATAAATGTAACTTGACATGTACAACTAGTAACTGAATAAAAATATGTATTAATTCAAAGATATTTATTTCTTCTCACGTATGCAAATCCTCTTTGATTCTACGTCGAATAACTACCGGCTAAAACTTTATGTTGCTCTGCAATCTGCTAACGGCCAGAAGTACCGTTTAAAACCTCAGAACGATGTCCTAATGTCCTTCGTATTTTTTTCTGGGGTTTTTGCAGTACTTGTGAGATCTTCAGAGCCCAAGCTAGCCTTATTTGCAAGTGGTGCACAAGCAGCAACGTTCATGGTCAGAAGAAAGAGAAGAGACAAAGAGAAGGAGAATAGTAAACGAACTCCACTACCGACTAGCCAGAGCGAAACAGTTTGCCAATCACCTAAATTTATGGCACACATTCCTACCGCATGAATCTCCGATAAGCTGAGTTGATCGATGGATTGATTTATTTTGACAAATGATGCCATTATCTAAATAAGATTAGCATAATTTAAAAAAAATACACGCTTGTCCATCTAAAAGTAGTAATGAATTTTTAAGATATCATTCATTAGTACTTTTAAATATATGTCTTTTATTTCTTTTAGTACATTGTAGATTGCTATTTTTATCGGACTTATTCATCGCTTGGGAAAACCTTGAATTTCTCTGTGCCTCCTGTCCCTTATCGGACAATATTTGAACGAAATGCATATCCTGTTTACCTAGAAACTAAAAACTGCTTTCAAATTATATTTATGAAGTATGCGGAGATGAAATAAGTTATTTCAGGGCTTTTTTTTTAGTTGTCGGAATCATACACACTTCAACAACACTTGAGGTTGACAGTCATTTTATGAGTGACTCAATTTTAATAATATATTCTCTTTGTAAGAATTAATGAGTAGTAACCGGTAATGGGAATTTGTTTAACCAACAGTCACCAACATTTATTTTTATTGTACTAACATTACAACAAGCCTCAATCGAACTTCTTAATTTATATTTCGAGATCCTTAGATACTTTAAGGTACTGACACTATCAGAGTTCGGTTGGCTTATAGCCACTTTTAGGGTCCACCTTGTCGCTTCACTTTCATTTTGATAAGTGCTCACATCAAAATCAGTCTACTTTTGAACCCAGCAACGAATTTTAGCGCGGTTTGTACTCTCAATCTCATAAAAACAGTTTTGTATATGGCTTCGAAAAATATGGTTAATGCACGAAATTGTCGGACAGCGTGTATTATATCAGTAACCTTAACTCTAAATGGTGCCGACTAAGCTGTGTCTTAGATGGAACCACGTTCAGAATTCAGAGGCCTTGTTCGTATTCCTAGCTGGAAATCCAACCCAATATACCTGAAACGATTGTACATGTCATAACATCAATCATTGCTTATTAATATACATACCTACTCTTGCTTAAAGTCTTAATGCTACGTGCCGGATCACACAATTACTGCTGCCGTACTGCCACTTGACGAAAATATTTCTTGGTCAACGCAACACACGAATATAGACTAGATTTATAGTAACAGCACAGATTTATTATTGCACCTTCACTTTTGTTAGGATATGACAACATTTGGCTGTGAACGGTTTAATATAATTTGTTGTAGGTATATGAGAGTTTATTGTAATATATTGCATACTAGCGGATGTCACGTGGTTTCACCGGCGAAGCTCCTGTTCCCGTGGGAATACGGGAATAAAATATAGCCTATGTTCACCGGGGATAGTGTAGCTTTCCAACAGTGAAAGAATTTTTCAAATCGGTCCAGTAGTTTCGGAACCAATGAGATGCATACAAACAAACAATCACATCTTTCCTCTTCATAATATTAGTCTAGATATGTATCAGCAACAATCTATTTAGGTAGGGACCTTACCATATTGTAACTCGTAAAAGTGTAGGCATATGTATCAGCATACCTTTGCTTTACACTTCGGGAAAAATTCGTGACGTGAAAATTATGTTTATTATTTGAATCAAAATGAATAATAGTCAGTGAATGATCTACAATTGTATTATGAAAGATGCCCTCATTAATGGTTCTTTTGATTTCAAGAATTTTTCATTTATAAAGCGATGGTTTTTCATTGTTTCCATTTTCAGTGTTGCATCTACTAAAGGTAATAGGTTGCCTCCAATATTTAGAACCAACGAACCTACTGATAAAATATGAGAGTATAAGGTGCCTCTGTCTACTTCTTCGGGCGTGATACTATGTTTATTAATACAACAAGATTCCAATACTAAAAAATAGAACCATAAAAGGTGCCTCTAAACAGCGTCTACGGTCGGCCTGTTCGAAACATAATTCAGTCGAAAGCGGGAAGTTTACCTACACATATAATTTATGTGACTAGCTTGACACCTGCAACCCAATGGCGTACGATGCACGCTAATCCTGCACCGCTTGTAACACTGATGCACATTTGTGATAAATTAGATACGCCACACTCGAGCACCAATCTCGCTGGTTTGCAATCAGTTTTGCGAAATGCCCGTTTCCTCGTAAATTGTTAGTAAGTTGGGCACTGTAGTACACCTTATTACTATCTATAAACCTAAGTGCTTGCTTGGACTCTAACATGTTATATGATAATGTAATATGGCAAAGGAAGTGTTCAAGTTGGTATCATTTACATATTATTATGTAGTTTTATTTAAATTGTTATTTTTAATTTTACAGGAATTTACATGGAGTTGTTATTTTAAAATTTATAGGAATAGGTAGATATTTTGTTTCCTATAACTTTCATAAAATAATAAATCAAACTGCTGGTCTTATTTTAATAAACTGCCCCGAACAGATCGTGTAGGTACGAAAATACGAAGTCGCGGGGCATCAACTAGCCATGAATAAAGTTTTTTTAGGTACTTACTGTTCATTTCATAAAAATAAAATTCATTTCTAAAAAGAAGGAAAATTTTTATCATTGGAAATGGAATTATAACAGGCCATTTCTTCTGTAGAATGCGTGTATTGTAGCGCGTTGCTGCTACAGAAATAAAAAAGTTTTTCATATTGTAGTGGATAATTTTATTTTCTCGCAATCGGAGTGACAAATAATTTACCGTTTTCCTTCTATAGGTTTTTATATCTGATATTTTAAATTACTAAATTCACCTGTTGTAATACTTTTTTTTTACTTCAGGTAAACTAGGAAAGAAATGGCGTTTACATATTATTAATAACGTTAACAATTCCAGTTGGGTTTGGCACGACTAGATCAGCTGTTCAGAACGTTGCTTTTAATAGGAAAAGACCGTGGGTTCAGGACCCGTCTGCTAAACACAAATATTTTTTTCTTTGCCCTTCTGAGCCATATTTTCTAAAATCAGTAAAAAGAACTGAAAAAAAGCGTTCGTAAAAGTATTTAATTTCATTCCAAGTCTCTGTTTCACGGCACAGAAGACAATGAAATATAATAAAGTCCTGTTTGAAACATTAATATCATAAAATATCTCTCAAGGTTATTTAGATTTTGACCTTATTTAATAATTAACTACCTACATCTAACACGAGGTCAAAATGCATAATATATATGAAAACAATTAGAGCCAATTCATTATTTTCACATTCTTAAATTACTGCTACGGACACAACAGATATAGTATAAGATTATTGTTTATTGATAAATTAACAATTTGTATATTATAATCGTGTAGATAAAATGTTAAGGTTTTAAGAACTATTATTTAAAAAGGTAACGATTTCCGATTATATATTAATGCTTTCAATGCTAATGACAACCGAAGTTAGGTCCGACTAGAGCAGCGGGGTTCCGCTAAATCACATGAAACTATGAACAGCTCGGACGACATAATGTCAACAATTTGATATACTAGGTCTTTAACATTTGAGATACTACTGATTGACATTTTTATTACTATTTTGTAAGTAATAAATCCAATGTGTGCCAATAAACGTTTTTTAATAACTATTTTCGAAATGTCAACTTCAAAATTATTGATATCATGTTATTTTTAAAGTGATTAGTATGTCCACTTGTACCTACACATTAAATTAGAAGCTAATTATACGAAAAGGTTATAAAAATATAGAAAAACAAAATATAGAGAAAACGCTATAAAATACTGGGATATGTAAGTACATAGCCCAGTATTATTTGTTGGGAATTTAGACGTCGCGTTGGTATCAATCATTATGGATTGATACCAACGCGACGTCCTGGACCTACTCACTTGATCAGTCTCCAGCATTTAAGCTACAACAGAGGCTTAGAAGATCAGACAGAAGTTGGTTCTCAATAGTCTTTCCAACCAATATAATATATCTATAAACTACCTATTTACCTACAGCTAATGTATAAGTCACTAAAGTCATCAGTGCGATTTTTAATAACGTAATTTCACCTGTTGTTAAGTGGCAATGTGGTCAAAGATGGAGTATGCTTGCCTAGAAGTGAGCTGTTCAGTTGCTCACTTTAGACTTGAACATCGCAGGCAGGAATTTTATTAAAGAATCGCGATGGTATCAATTTGACATTTAACTTAAACTAGATTAGATACAGAATTCTAAAACTTACATAATACGATTAATTTGAACTGCACTAACACATTGCATTTTCAAACTGTTCGGGTAGCATGTAGGAAGTCAACGGAGGGAAGTGATAATTAAAGAGACAACTGAACGACTTTTAATGGAACTTTCACTGATGTTTCATTTTATTTTGTCATCACTAAATCCAAACCAATATTATGCTTTTGAACGTTAAATTACGAGTAAGTAATGTGTGTTCAGCACTTTCTATTTTGCGTAAAATAAGATCAATGCAGTACATTCACTTTTAACTTTGTAATTAGTTTAAAACCAATTAGAACTACGAAACGAATTTAGATAAAAATTTCACATCTTCGTTATAAAATTTTAACCTTTTTGTGATCATAAATACGAAAGCGAGTTAGTTTGTTTCGCTAATTACTGAAACAACTTGTATTTCATTTATTAATACTCTAACACCTCTCAGATATTTTTAATATATCGATGGAATTGTAGAATTTCTAAATATTAACAAAGATAATATAAGATCGGCAACTCCTTGTCGCCAAAGCTGTCAGTAGAGTTGACGTGCGCGTTGACGGACAATTTGCATACATTTTATAGATTACACGCACACATTCAAGCTGGAGTTTCCGCCCTGTGATATTATATAGATTTCGAAAATCTGTTTTGCTGACTTGAAAATTTCTTACATGAAAAGATGTAAATTTTGAAAATTTATGTACAGAGATAGTAGGTACTTCTATAAGGAAATCTCTGACACAAAAATACTTGCGTGTTGTACAAACATTGACTTACGAATGCGAATGGAGTGGCTGGAAATCATTCCGCGTCCTTTTTTACTTGAGGGAAAATCCTACATAGATGCTATGCCGAACTCCTAAGGACTAAAAACCCTTACGTATCCCGCCTAATAGCCTACGATTGGGAGCCCCGGGTAAGCCCTGGAAAGGATACCCCGGGACTCCCAAAAACCTACGGCTACCACTGCGTCTTCACTTAATCATTAGAAGTCTGCTGTGACTTTTATCGAATGGTTCAATGCTACACGCCTGGTAGTACAATTGTCATTCATATCAAGATAGCTGAACAATTATCACCATTATCACCATCCTGCATATTAATTATACTCCTTTTTTACGTACCTATGGAAATATATCGAGGATGCTTTGCAGGACTCTTACCGATTAAAACCACACGTTCACTACCACTGCCTACGGTCGGGAGCCTTTTTTTTGACGTTAGGGAAAATCCCTCATGGATGCTATGCCGGATTCCTACCGACTAAAACAAGAAAGCTGTGAGATCGTTCTCACGAGACTGCCCTCTCTAACACGTTTATTGTGAAAGTTAATCCGATTGACGTTGTCATTTTAGTTTTATTTCAAATTTTGAACAGATGATCACAGCTACAGACAAAGCCTCGCCATAAGCCCCTCTGCACTCTATTTTATAGAGAGGGGCTAAAACCTCACGTAACGCCCAACAGCCTACGGTTGGGAGCCCCGGGGAAGCCCTCGGAAGTATACCCCAGGAATCCCAACAGACCTACGGCTACCACTGCTGCCTCGCCTAGGGGGTCAGGATCCTTTCTGAAATTATAATGATGGATTAAGATTTGAAATTTCTCACTACCATTCTATAATAATTCTCCCTCAGCTAATTATTATCATAGGAAGCACGAAATAGGTATCATTTATTTTGCGTTTCTGGTCATTTGCGTCGAAAAGGGTATTTTATGTAGGTACTGTGTTAATTGAAAACTTGTAAATTTATTACAACTTTAAACTAAATTGTTGTCAGTTTCATTTTACATAATTACTTCTTAATGATTTGTACCTATACAACATATCTAACACTTTCGCTTTTTGTAAGTAATGAAACAGTAAAATTAAATGACTCAACCAAATGCAATTATCATGTTTTATTATTAAATTAATGAAAGAAACACATTTAATGGAGGATATTCACCCATATTTTACACCTAATTTTGACATATAAATACAACAATAATAAACATTAAATTTTGAAACGAAATAATTAAACAACATTTCGAAATTAGTACAATTTCCTTCTTTTTTAGGATAAAAACACATAAATAAGTCATGATTGTAAAAATAATAAAACAATTGTATAATATTAAATTAAGTATGGTTGGACGTGGTTGAAAGTACCTACATAAAATATTCGTATTAAAATTTAAAAATATAAACAAATTTATTTTTTAACTAAAAATGATAATAATGCTGCTTTATTTCACAGCAACGTCACATCAAGAAATAAGTGAATGAAGTATTTCTTGAACTTTAATAGTGCATATCTCAGAGCACCACTACATACCAATATTTAGATTATTTATTTTTATTTATTTTCATATATTCTTCGTCATGTCTTTTTATGTTAAAAGTATTTTTATTTTTAGTGATTTTATGTCGAGGCGTTTGGCGTAGCGACATTTATCAACCGATTTGAATAAAACTTAATAGGTATTGATTCAAAAACACTTCATTGTTATGAATCATGATCCTACAGACAAACTGTTTGTACAGTTTAGTGGGATATTTAAATAGCGTCTGTGTTATGAATTAATACTGTTCATATAATTTTTACTATTATCGCTTCTAGTATATGAAATATCAGTTGGTGCTTATTGATGTAAATGCCAATACAAACTATGAAAGCGGATCACTATAAGAGTTTTCGAAGTCTGCTAATAGTAATAAAATAATTCAGAGACACTTTACAGTTTATAACTATAATCACTGGGACATTTGTTTAAAATTTATTGCAGTTTAATTAAATAACTACTACCTTATACATTACTCTGTGGATTCAGATTTCTAATACAATTAATTTGCTCTATAAACTATATGAATTCTAAATCTATAATTCTGAAGTAAACGTCAGAAGTACCTAAATAGAATTGATCGTCATACAATATCGTGCAAATCTTTTCTAATAAGAAAACTGTCACATTTTATAGTTTGTACGTCGTAATAGCTCTAAGCCCAATTCGTTCAGTAGTTTTGACTCTTCTTTGATATTTCAGACAGTTCTCTTACGATAATATAAATAATGTAAAGTCATAATACCAGAGCTAGGTCTATGTATCAGTAAGTGTAACATAATTATATAAGAAGGGTGATTCTGAGCGCCGAAGAGCTTTTCTAAGGCCCTACACAAAGAATAAGCTTAATCATATAAAAGAAGTACTTTTACTTACATAACAACTATACAACAGCAATTACTAAATAAAAGTAGAAATCAATTTACGTAGGTAACTGTGTTAATAAACCATAATTTTATTAAACGAAGATTTATTATTAATGTTATAAATTTCATACTGTTGCCCAGTAATAAACGAAAGTTTCTTCTGATGACTAGATAATGATTGCATGACTTGTATAAAGATTTGCGTTCCTTCTAATTTTATTATACCAGTAGTGTTGGTTTGGTGCGCAACTTTATATACCCAATTAATGAAAAATAATGACGACAGAATGAATCTAAGTTGCTTCTTGCGAATATTTAAACGTGCCATGATTCTCTTTGTGTGTCTTTAAATTATAATTAAGCTTGTTGATTTCATGATGTTTTTGCAGAGCTGCCTCATCAATAAATTGTACACCTGACTGTCTAATAGACGACGTCATAGTGAGGAAAGGAAAATATGCTGCTTTTTACTTGTGAAAACCTTAAACAGATGCTATGTGGGAATCCTACCCAAACCACACCATGTCTTAAAACTTTACACGGCCGGTTGGTCGGTACGGAGACACGGGAAAGCCCCCGGAAGGACGACCAACATACTTCTGCTATCACCGCGGTTTCACCAAGAGGCTTCGAGTGCTATATATAACACCCGAACCAACCCCATTTGGGTGCTATCCCGCTACTTGAGTAAAGGTAAAATTATACAAACGCTTCTAAAAAGCGTGAAAAACCCTTCCACGCTTTTCAGAAGCGTTGGTAAAGTTTCCCCCTATCACTCTTCCAAAATCTGTTAAACCAAAAATTAGAATTGCGTTAGATGTTAGGTTCATCTAAGCTTTGTTCTTATATCTTTACACACTACACATATTCCTAAAAATAACTTACTAGTTAGTTAAGTGCATATAATAATAAAACTGTGTACCTACTAAAATAGTAAGGTAACAATTTCAAGTGAGGTCCACAGGCAGCACTATTGTGAGTTTGTCTGAAAAATGATTGAAACTCTACAGTGAATGCGAGGTAATGTATTTCTCTAACTTCCATATACAAACAGAGCTATTTTGATTATTATGATTGATCAATATTTAACAAGAACTGCAATTATTTTATTTAAAAGATCTCAGATTACTTCTAGATTGAGGAAGAATGAATACAGATTATAAACGGACCGCAGGACACTTAAAATTGCTAACAATCGAGTACCTTTAAGTATTTAGCGGTTAATAGTTTAATCGTTGTTGTTTATGAGTCACATAAATTAAATTTTATAATTTACACGTAGGCAAACGTGATTTGCGAAGCAGTTTTAATAATTTTCCGGGTTTCTGTATAAGGGCTTTGTTTAAAATCGTACAAATTAATTTTTCTTGTTAATATTCAAACCAGTCACGGTATTGTTTTTGTAGACTTCTACCTCGACAATTTTTACGAATATATTATTATATTAAGTAGGATGAATATAAAATGCGAAGAATGTGCGTATTTTTGAATAAATTTACATTTATATTGTGTAAACGTGAAATTAGGCATATAATATATGTCTCTGCCTACCCCTTCGGCGATAAAACGCAAACATATGTATGTATATTTGTCACATTAATTACAAAACTAGATTTTAGAAACCCTGACAAAGCTGCTAGAAGCTGAAACTCGACAAGAAAACCTGTTATTCAGATTAGAATAATACCGGGCACTATTTTTATATTTGTTTTTGTCGCAATTGATTCAATTTTAATCAAACAAAATGTTTCCTCTTTGCAACAACAAAACACATTCAAGTATTACTCGGTGTCAAACTGGTAGCTAGATGTAAATAACATTTTGTAGTAAAACTAGAACGTGACTAACGCGGAACATGTCAACTACTAAAAGAGTGTAGGCTTTTATTTAAACACGACTTGATTCATGCGGCCGCGCCGGTTTAATTTTAGGGTTCGGTACGTAACGTAAAACCATAAAAATTAGACAGACGGACGTACAGCACCGGGACATCCTTCCGAGGGCTTACCCGGGCTCCCAACCACAGGCTGTTGGGCGTTACGTGAGGTTTTTTAGTCGGTAAGAGTCCAGCATAACATCCTTTGAGGATTTTCCCTCACGTAAAAAAAAAAAGACGGACGTACAGCGAAGTTAAACTGATACTTCTCTGACCGTTCCGTCCGTTTGTCTGTCATTAGGGTGTATCTCATGAATCCTGATAGCGTGACAGGCGAAATATTCACAGATGATGCATTTCTGCAACAACAAACACTACAATATTTTTCTGTAATAAAAAGGTTGTTCAGCCCAATCCAGCCTAAACAAAGTTAATATTAAGCTTATGCGAAAGGTGCATACTTATGTATTTTTGTATACATACATAATGATACATATACAATTTCGAAACGGGATATTTTTAAATGCTCCTCTGTTTAATTTTTCTGCACACTAGGTAACTCCACTAATTTACTGAATGCAAACCAGAAAATTAAATGCTGTGCAAAAAAACCAATTTATAAACTAAACATGTCCTACTTAAAAAACTTAAATATTACTCAGAACGAGATGACCTTTTTAATCGAATTCACACCAAAAATGTGGTTCGTACATCGATTATATGATTTATGAAACAGAAATACGAATTGCATATCAAAAATACTAACTTGCACTCTAAATAGTACTATCTTATAACGGAATAGGTTAGGTTAAACTTTTATTTTTTTGATCAATAAAATTTAATTGTGTAGAGGTGACTGATTAAATTGAGGTTTTACTTAGAAAAAACGATGTTCCTAAAAGTAAATTAGGCGATAGATTTTCTTAAAAAAGTTTTAATATTCTTGTTGACCTATGGAATTTTTAGATATACTATTCTGATAATAGTTATTCATTCAGTAAAACAGTTCTGCAAATACCATTAAACAGTATATTGAATTTGGTTTATTTAGTGTGCACAATTAGTGTGCAAGTCAGTATTTTTGGTTTAACTTTGAAATATTTTGTTCGGAAAAAGGGAATAAACAGATATCGATTTAAATACATGCCTTTCGAAACTAACATTAATTGCGAATCACGCGAATATTTGGTGCGAACCAGGAATTCGAATCTGAGATTTCAAGCACAACAAATAGCACCAATGCGCCACCGAGGTAGTCAAACTTGTTATATGAGATCTAGATAACTGATATACATGCTTTTATAGAATTTACATACTCAGACTCATCACGAACATTCAAAATTGGGTGTGAATTGAATAGAAGTAACCAAGTACTTACTTATTAATTTAAAAAAAATACATTGCAGAGAAATCTAATATTAAGTATCTAAAAATCAGTATCAATTTTAAAATCAAGTAAATAAATAATCTTAGAACGCCTAAGCTTAATAACAAAAAAAAAATACCAACGCAGAATAAATTATCATTCAATGATGTTTCATTGCACGCACCGTTCGTTCGTTGATGTCTTTTGTATGAAAGTGAGTAAACTCCCACAATCCGCTCACAGTACTAAAACGTTATATCAAGTTCAAAGCGTGATGTAAAACATTCCACAACATGAATTTTAATCGACTTCATACCGTACAAGAGCATAATATACATAAGTAATAAATTTCTTTCAATGTAGATGTAAAATCTATCGTTGCTCTAGATAGATAAAATTAAAATGATACCTGGAAACGTGCTCTGGTTGAAGGTAGTTCCGTATGTATTGACGTCCGGCAAACCTTCGACATTTCCGAACACTCGAAGGGGGGAAAGGGGGGGGGAGAGGGGGCATCGTGCGAACACTCGCGAGGTCGCAGTCTTTTTACTCGCATTACCTCCTGACATTCGAACTTAATGTACTTGCCTTATTGAAATTTAACCAGAACGACTACCGACCTAATGGAATAAAATTAGGTTATCGTAACGAGAAAACGGTCTTCGAGTGGCCATCTTTACGCTCTCGGCGGCCCAATAGGAATTCGAAACATTTAGCGAACGGCGCACTTTTGAGAAAGCTACCCGTCTCACTCTTACTCTAACTAAAGTGCACTTGCAAGAAAAGAATAGATATAGAATCATACTTCTATCTACAAATAGTCATTGTTCTTGGCCGTAATGGAACAAAATAAAGACAGAACAGCGGTTTTCGTGACTGTGAGACGGAACTATAAGTATTATGAGAGCGAAAGGGATAGAAAATAAGGTTTTTAGGGTCGATGGCCGGGCGAAGGAACTTAAAATTGAATTTTCTTAAGAATTACGCTTCATTTAGGATACCTTTATCAAGAATTTTAGTATTGACAGTGACGTAATTAAGCTGCGGTATTTATAGATACAGCTTTGATTATGAGTTCTTATGTAGATCAAATTCTAACTAGAATCTTATTGGAAACAGTTTTATAGTTTGTGTAATGTTTTATGATTTTAATGTTTTGTTGGAACTGTTGAATAAGAAAAATCCTTATTAGTTGTAAACTTAATATTGGCAGAATGTTGACATACTGTTTTACATTGTAGTTATAAAAATAAATAAACAAGCTTATATACACGTGATATTAAAACAAACATGATAGGTGAAACCAATAGTATTGTTGCAGTATTGTTTGTGATGAGTAAAACTACTAAACTTAAGTTTATACTACTTTACCGGTGTCATAAATAATAAACAATACCTACATAAATATTTTAGAAATTCTCACACTATTACAATTAAACTAATATTGACATGTTTGCTATTGTATTGAATCTGGACAGCTGTTATACATACTTGTATATTTCTAAATACATACATATTATACATTGAAAACACCCAAACTCCAAAACAAACATTTGCAGATCATACAAATATTTGAATCAGAATCGGATCCGGGACTCAATATGACGTACAAAGCAACAAGTACACAACAAGATAAAGCATAGCGGGACTGGGACTCACCCCCCCCCCCCTCCCTGTTACGTCTACGGGCCCCCTCCCCCCTCTGTAGCACGGACCGTTACGCCGGCGTCCTTGGCTGAGTTCTTTCTTGCGCGGGCGCAGCAGGTCGCTCGAACTCGTTCCACGCCGTGCACTACGCACGTGTTGGTAACATTGCTGCCTGTGTGTGCCTGTGTGCGGCCATTGCATCTGTGTAGTGCCCACGTATGCGTGCATTAGATTAGTCCTAACGGATATTACGGAATTCGTGAGATAAATACTTCAAATGTGAAGTGGAAATGTTTATGGCTTGTTGGTATCGAATTTAATTTTGATAACAGAATTCCTTACAAATATAAAGACACTAGGGAACCGATGGCTTCGCGTATTGATGCGTATTGGCGCGCTTTATAATGTTGTGTATTTACTTTTTTCTGAGAATTTTCTGCACTTTCTTTCCTTTTTAAGTCTTCCCTGGACTTCTGATATTCCCAAAGAAAGCAGATTCACGGTCTTTACTATCAACGCAATAAAACTGCCTCGGTGGAGTATTCGGGTTTAATTCCCGGGTCGGTCCAAATATTTGTGTGATCCTCAAATGTTTGTTTCAGAGTTTGGGTGTTTATTATGTATAACTAGCTGACCCGCGCAACTTCGTTTGCGTGATAAATCAAGAACCGCTTGTCCGATTTCGTGCAAACTTCACATAAACCATTTTCTAAATAGTCCAAACAAAGCCTAAACATTTGGTTTGGATAGGTGAGCCCGTTCTTGAGTTATAAAATTACAACGAAAAGTGGCATTGATTTTTATATTATAGATAGATATACATATTTATGTATTTAGAAATATATCAGTATGTCTATCAGTCTTCTAGATCCCATAGCACAAACTTATATTAGCTTAATTTGGGCTAGATTACTAGCTGATGCCCGCGGCTCCGCCCGCGTGGAATGTTATTCCCGGTCACAGGGGTATGAAAAATAGATGTTGGCCGATTCTCAGACCTACTCATTATGCTCACAAAATTTCATGAGAATCGGTCAAGCCGTTTAAGAGGAGTATGGCAACGAAAACTGTGACACGAGAATTTTATATATTAGAAGTATATTCATTATTAGCTTTCGAAAGTAAAGTTTCGAAAACGAATTTTATACAAGTAAATTTTGTACCTTAATTATAAAGTCAATTCTGGTGGAATGTGCTTCCGCTCTTTACTATGCATATACATGTACATTAACTGTAGAATTATGTAGTACATTTCAACTTCAAATATAATCTCCATTAAAGAGCCTGGAGTTTACATTTTTGAAAGAAATTCCTGGTTATTTTTCCAAACCCCTAGAGCTATTTCATCATGAATTTTACTGAGTTTTATGCTTTTATTCCAAAAGTTACTCAAAATCTATTAATGGACAATCTTTACGTGATAAGATAACAATAATTAAAAAACATTTTATAACTTTTTTTAATTAATAGAATCAGATTCGTACATAATTAAGACGTGACCATATTGACCCCTGTCCTGCCACAGATTAAAAAAGAGATTTCTATCAGTTCTTATCAAGCCGCTAATGACATTTATCAATAAACTGACGCAACACCGCTCTGTAGTGCCGTTGTTCATGTATTTGGTTCAGTGTACGACACAATTAGTGTACTAACCGTTCGCGCTAAGTTTATCGCTGGCGTAGAGGCTGGTGTAGAGGCGTAGAATGGGAGGCGACTGGCAAACTTAACGCGAATGGGCAGTACACGACCTAGATTGCATTCGCACACTACGTTGTATATTCATTGTATACACGACTTTATAAACGCAAGATGAATTGAAATTCCAAACTAACAATAGTTACTTAAGGCTAGTATTTCCGAAATCGACCAAAATCGACCCATTTTGAAGCGATCTTTATACTAGGAAATATTCTTTGATTTGATCTGATAAAAATGTATTATTATAGTTTAATAGATGCTCTTGCTTCCTTTAATTTTTACAACACGATTAATAAAACTTTATATGATAAAAATCGTTCTCGAAAAACTGGAAATGTGCAAAAATTTTAAAGATGAATGTTGTTATTGCTCAAAATATACTTGTTTATTTTATACAAACACATGTCTATATTAAAGATATTGATCTTATGAACAATATTCATGCTATTATTTATTTTTTAAACGCCTCAGATTTTAAAACAATGATAAAAAGTGTAGAATCTAGAACAATTAGGCATTTAGCGTACACTTCAATCACTTCATACGCCTGACAGGGCTGTTCTGGGTAGGACCTGTGTCGCTCTGTCATTCGTGCGTGACCCGCTACGTTCGTTCGCGCGAATCGATCGTTTTAATTAGAAGTAGTTGCAGAAATCTGTAAATATTATTTTGTTTTTATTTGTAAATATTAGGATAAGTACGTTATTGTGTATAAATAAATAAATATCGTGTAATATAGTGATTAGTGACTAGGTACTCAGTGAATATGGGTAAAAAAAAGCCAAGAGAAATAAAATGCCTAGATGTCAATTGCGGCTACTACGACGGCAAGTATGGTAAGTTCCTACAAGTATTGTTTTATCTTTATTATATTTATAAAAATACACAACCAAATAATTCACTGACGGGCATGATGAAATTATAAGGTTGATGCTGAGCGAAGCGACTGAAGCCAACAGCTACCATTATTTTGCTACCTGATGAAGAGGCAGTACAGTAGCTAAACTGAGTACGTTTAGCTACTGTACTGCCTCTTCATAGGCTTAGAGATCTCCCATTCCAGTCCTCTTCTACGTAGGTACAGGTAGGTGTCATTTAGCAAAGGCCCAGTAAGTTAGATCACGGCTGTTTTTGGTAATGAATGACTATGAGAAATGAACTCGATGCCCCAAAGTTGCTTGGGACCTTACGATAAGAAGAGGGATAGTATTTACCTAAACCACAGTAACTACTAGGTATAAAATATTCTCTTTTTACTATGCCTGAACAATCAACGTATTGCCCGTTCGCTCTAAGTTTGCCTTTCGCCTCCCATACTACGCCTGTACACCATCCTGTCCAACAGCGGCAACCTTAGCGTGAACGGGTAGTAAATAATATAATGTTTGACGCTTAGAGTATAATAGTAGGTTCACGTTTTTATTGCTACACTGTATAAATTATAACAGTAGTACCTACCCACTACCGACATAAAAGAATAAACGTGTAGTTTATTTATTTTTCGTTGTAGTCTAGCCGTTTCGTTGTAGTGTACCCTCAAAGTCTTTTTTTTTTCAGCTCATCGATTCCGAGATTGAACGGTGGTTCATTTGCAAAAAAAGGGACATGTGAATCGTAAGTACCTAGTACTCGTAGGTGCTTTCATACTTTAATTTTGAGTGTAATAATCGTTACTTTCTTAGTAAATATGAATGTATGAAAAAGTGGATAATTTTTAGGGTTCCGTAGGTACCCAAAGGTAAAAAAACGGGACCCTATTCATGAGACTTCGCTGTCCGTCTGTATGTCTATCGGTCAGTCTGTCTGTCGGTCAGTCTGTCTGTTTGTCTGTCCGTCTGTCTATCTTTCTGTCTTTCCTTCACGAGGCTGTAGCTCATGAATGGACATAGCTAGAGATCTAAAATTTTCACAGATAATGTGTTTCTGTTGCCGCCTTATCAACAAATATTGAATTTTGAATGCCAGTATTTCTATCAATAAGCTGATTCACCGAATTGACCTAGGCCTAGGGGAAGGTTCGGGTGCAATCCCGCGTCTTTGGGGGTTTCGGATGTGATCCCGCTTCTAAGGGGGGTATGCATAAATCCCTCACGTCACGCTGCCGTCATGGGCCTGCTTCTGTAAGGACGGTGAGCAGCCCCATCACCGTCCTCAGGCCCCTGGTCATGGAGACCGATAGTCTTGGGCGAAGACACGTCTGCGGCGTTCATTTCAAGTGTGTACTTGTTGCCGTTATTAATAAAAAAGGCAAAAAAAAATCACGTTTGTTGTATGGAAGACCCCCATAAATATTTATTATTTTTCTGGTTTAGTACTCAATTCAATCCTTTATTTCTGCAAACAAGGGTTTATATCCCTTGTGCTTCCACGGACCTCTGAAGGGGCCACCTGCGGGAGACTAAGAATAGGTTTTTGAAAACTTTCTAGGCAACCTAAGTTCCTAGTCTATATACATTTAATAAAAAGATCAAAAGTCAAAACTGTACATTAATAAAAAAAATACTCGTGGGGGATTCTACACAGGATACCGAAGCCGAAAATGTAGTTAGAATTTTTTTGTCTGTTTGTCGTCTGTTTGTCTGTTAATTTTGCTTTGTCCGGAAGGATCTCGAAAAGTACTCAATATTTTTGATTCAAATTTTGCACAAATATTAACTAGGGGTAGGGTCTTCAAATAGGCTACATAGGTAATTATTATCCCGCTACATATCCTAGGGGCTAAGCAGTAATATAGAGCGCCAGTAATATACCACACATTTCAAATTAGTTTTTTCTTAGTTTCCCATTAGTTATTAAATTTATGAGAATTTTTGTTTTAGAAAATCAAGTCAACTACAGAATGAATTAAGTGCGCCTAAAGCTTCTGAAACTATGACATTCATTCCTCATCTAGCCAGGTCAGTTTACAATATGATAAATACTATTATTAGAGTTATCGGGATATTTACCATGTATTATTGGTTTTTGCGATATTTTGACGCTGTTGCAAGCAAGCAAGATCACGGTGGAACTGAAGTACTGGCGGTTAAAAGTGAAAGTCTAAGGAGCACATATATCGATCTACCCTCCTTCGCACTCGTTTGTGTCGTGCAACACCACAATTATTGGATTCGCTCTCACTTTCACTGTGGATTCGCACTGAGCCTCGGTCGCGACATACAACGCTTACCGTATCTTCGCGCGGTTTCGGTTGGATATGTTTGCTATTATTTATGCATACGCGAACCACTGGATGCCTGACGCTCGGTAATTGAAACCCGTCCTCACGATCGAAATTTTTATACTTCTTAATTTCAATCGCTTCCCTAACCATATACGGGAGTGTACAAAATTTACTGCAGCTGCAGTAGTTTGTTTATAGGACAAACCAAACGAACTGTTACGTGCCGAATAAAAGAACACATCAGGGCAGTCAAAAACAACGAACCACAGAAATCCGCAACAGCTGAACACCTGTTGGAGTCTGGTACGGACCACTGGATTGAGTTACATAACCCCAAGATGCTGTCGACAGAACGCCACTACGTGAACTGAATATTAAATAAATAAATAAATACCAAGACTGGTTAGGGAAGCGATTGAAATTAAAAAGTATAAAAATTTCAGTCGTGATTTTGAAACCCGTCCGGTTTCAATTGCCGAGCGTCTGACATCCAGTGGTCCGCGTATGCATTAATAATAGCAAACATATCCAACCGAAACCGCGCGAAGATATATCACCTAAAGTCCGAAAAAAACTGATGCAAATAACACAAATATTTGATTCGACTCGAGACTGAGCTCCCGCCGACAGTAAATCCCTAAGTCAGGAGTCAGAAAATATATTGGGATATGGGACCATTCTTTTTCAGGTAGTCTTCCTCGTGAACTCAAAGGGCCTAGGAAGAGGTCTAGGACCTGTGTCTGGATTTCTTTGACTTCTCCCCTGATTTCCCACGTTACCTGCCAACTCATAAAAATATATCATGTTTTGTTTCAGTGACCCTGATGATTCATTAGAATTTCAAGTTGAGGAGACAATAATGAATAATCATGAACAGTTGGTTTCTGGACGAAGAATTGTTGACATTAACTTTTTTTTGCGAGAAATACAAGAAAAGGCGCGTCATAATAATCTTTTTGATTGCGGACCCAGTACTTTTCGGTTAATTGGGTCTAAGCTGACATGCGGCGTGCATGGTACTTGTCTTATTCATATTATAATGTGAAATAAATAAACGCATTATTTTACTCACAAGATGCATTCTATTATTTTTTTGCTACTTATGTTATACCTATGCTTACCTCTTCGAAGACTGCTCGAATTGATTTCATAAATTATTGACGGATATTTTTCTTATTATCTTTTCTCGGCTCGTCTCACAATTAAAATGATGATAAAAAAAAATAGTAAAAATTAGAACCGACTTCAAACAAATCCTGAAAAATTAAATTTACTTGGCACAAAGATAAATGTATGTTGATTTTTCATATTTTATTCAATATCATATTGAAGTCGGCGCCAAGTAAACCCATAGGTTGAGGTAGGTATTATTAATGGCACCAACTTCAATATCATATTGAATACAATTTGATAAATCAAAATACATATTATTACTTTGTGCTAAGTAAATTTTATTTTACAGGATTTTTTTGAAGTCAGTTCTATTTTTTACTAAAAATTTTTTGATCATCATTTTAAGTGACGGGTGGACCGAAAAGTATATCTATCTAGGTGTAAAGTTCTTATCAATACAAATCAATCAAGCCCAAACACAAGGTACGTGCTGTAAATCGTTAAGGAATTCCCTCGACTGTCTTTCGGTTCCATCATCAGATCGACTCCTGATCTTCATTAAATTGTAGTACATTAACAGTGGGCGCACACTAGGCGTCTTGTCACGGCGACAAGCTGTGGGCGCCAAATTACATACATTTTGTTCTAAGCTCCGCACACTAGGCGACATGTCGCCGCGACTCCGAGACAAGCAAGGGGAGTCTTCGCGTCTGTCGCGCTATTGTCGCGGCGACACGGCGACAGCTTTGGACAACGTGTTCCTTGCACAACGTCTGTCACGGCGTCAAGTCGCCCGATGCAGGCGCACACTGCGCGACAAGTCGCCGCGACATGTCGCCGCGACTGTCGCCTAGTGTGCGCCCACTGTAAAGCACATCATTAAAAAGTTACCAAACGCACTAGTTGTCCCTACAATTTTCGGTGGTTGCCCTCGATTTCTCCTGGATCCCATCATCAGATCCTGACCTGGTAAAAATGGGACTACCTCAGAAGTAAACCCTATTGAAGAAAAGAAAACAGAATTAAATCCGTCTATAATTTATTGACGGAAATATCAGTGAAAATACATAAAAACATACAGACGAATGTAGAACCTCCTCCTTTTTTGAAGTCGGTTAAAAATAAGGAAAGGTTTCTTACAACCCCATTTTGAATATACCTGCTAACAGGCACTTACTAAATGAAATGTCTTATAAAGGTTTGATAAACTTATACTTCTGTTGTAATTTATTTGGTGGTACAAAAAGTGCGGCATGAAATACACGCTGCACCAACTGTCAACGTCCAATTGCACCAACTGGCAACGTCCAAACAAGTGCTTGGGGTCAAATGAGTTCATGTCGATCGCATGCTACGGGGGTATCGCCCGCGGTGAGGTGAGGTGGTAAAAATACCTAATGCGCTCTGGCATTCGGCCCTTAATGTCATAATGGATTTCTATATTGGAAAACATATTTTTTTAATGTTTCATTGTTAAGTATGTTTGTATCTTTAAACATTGTGTGTATTTGTCGAATGATTATTGTTTTATTTTGTTTGCAAATTGATGTATTTATTAGTGTATATTGTTTAGATGCCATGTTTCATAATGGAATTATCCTTATACATTTTTTGTATCTAATTCATGCAGGGTTAACATTTCTATAAGTGATTATTTTATTTTAGTCAGTTTCTAAAACGATTCGTTTAAAGCATTTCGTAGAGGTATTGGATACTTTAATCATTTGAAACAACAAATTACAATTGTTGCCGTATCCAGATCCACTGTTATTCTTGCGCTGAAAATAGTCATTTTTCATTCAAAGTTTTCGTAAGAGCTTTTTTAATTCATCACTTGTCTTCGTTTCATCTATCTGTAATTTTTTGTCTCAATAGGATAAGTTTGAAAACTGGTCACAGTGATTTGAAATTAGATACTATCCACTACTTAAATTGAATTTGTTACTATTTCTTTATCAGTAAATTTACAAGTCTCTTCATAGAGTTACAAGAATTTCATTCACAAATTCATACTTATATGACTTATTACAAAAGTAAGTGTACTTTAATGAAAAGAAAATGTCAAAGAGAAAATACTGCTTTTATTGGTTTTACTTTACAAGGTCTACCTCAAACTGGGTGTGAGTAAATCCACAGATTTCCCAGACACAAAGACATGCCATGTTTCAATAGTACATGTCTCGTTTATTCTATACATTTCGATAATATATAGCTTTAAGTGTCGCTATGTCGACGTGAATCGACAATGCTCTGCGCTATTTCTTCGTAATATATTTATCCCATAAGGTATTTAGTTACGTAACAGCCATGGTATTTGAATTGATCAGTACTGTGAGTAATGTGAGCGTTGAGAGAGATACAAAGAAGATAAACGCTTTAGAAATTGAGGTTTCCTGAAACTTTAGTATCAGATTTAACCTGCACTTGTACTATGTAGTGATCTGGATGTAGCTTCCTCATGATCGAACGTTATGGCGATCTTTTCCGAAGGCCTGTGCTCATCAGTGGCAGGCAGTCACTTGAAACGATGATGAAAATGTTAAACTATATCCATCTATTTCTACTTAAGTAGTACCTTGTTAAGATACGAATAAACTTCGCTCAGAATTTCGCCACACCAACCAATAAAGACCGACAATCGTAACTAGACGCGTTATAGCAATGTGCGGCGCCGGTCACCACTTAAAACAATTATAACGCAGTCTTTAATTACATTTTGTTCTTATTATTAATTTTATTTTCGTACTCAAAAGCTTTTAATGCGATGAGGCTAATACACGGTGCACTCGAGAGTTGAGCAACGAGCAAGGACGATCACGCAGCCGCTGATCGGTACCAACTTACCAAGCGAGTTGTCGCAATCGTTCCGACACAAGCTCCTGATCAACTAGCGCACGCTGCGCACTCAACACTACAATATCAACATGCCTATTCGTTAATCGCTGTCCGCCTGCCATCTGCGTTTGCACACGCTGAGCTTCCAACGTGTTTACTATTTACCTCACGCAAACTCGTAAATAATTGTATACGAATATTATGCCTAACCAAACAGTCATATATCTGGATTAGTCAGCGATGGAATCTGTACATATATCTAAATATACTCACAAACCTGCCAGGATGTTTTATTCATAACATTTTGAAACAAGTATCATGTTGCGAATAAATTTTCAAGTGTGTAATGTTGATGATGAAGATTATAATAAATATTTCATAAGAAAAATATCGAGTGTTAGTTTCAATCTCGTAATTATTTAAATATTTAATTATTTAAAAAAATATTAGCAATGTGTGCACAAAAAGTAATGGCCTGATATAGTAGAGGATAACATCTGCGCTGTTGACCTCACTGCACGGGAGACTGAAGATTGTGCATGATGGAGGCAATAAGCTATAGGTAAGCCGTCTGAGGACTTCAGACTCGACCAGGACTAGCACTCGTATGATGATGATAATCGTGAGTCTTGGATCCCAATCATCTAAATCGGGCCTCTTACACCTTACTTCATATTCAGATACCTACGATATATCTCGTGACTATATTAAACAGAACCAGTCTTAGCCGCATAACGAGCCGACTTGCTTGACTAATTGTCTTGTGATACCCAAGTCATCGTCTAAGCAAAATCAATTTAGATATTCATTTTAGGTATTCTTTTGCATAATTCATGACTGACTCATTAAAACAACAGAATCAAGTCGACCTACTCCATAGTATCGTATGCTCATAAACGAAAATAAATTAAGGAAGTATTTATTCTGAGATAGTATAAATATATAAAGAGTTAAACGCTGCTATAAGGTCGGAATATTATTTTAAACACTAATGTCGTATTAATAACAGTAAATTGTAGCGTTTAGTTACGCCATGCTTCCCTTTTAGTTAGATAAACACTCTTGGACGTGGTTACAAGTGACAAAATCCTGTTTATGTGACCACAAACTACGAGATAGCCCTCCGAGACTGTCACTGTCTATAAGCTTATAACTAGACTGACTTGGTGGCGTAGTGATAGGAGTAGGAGACTGTCGTGGTGAAGTCCTAGGTTCAATTTCCGGGTCGAATCAAATAGGTATTTGTGTGCAAATGTTTGTTTCGGAGTTTAGGTGTTTTCTGTGTTTAATTTGTATGCCTTTAAAATATATTAGTAGGTTACCAGTAGTTTAGATTCTATAGCATGAGCTTATATTAGCGTAATTTGAAAAAATGGTCCAAAAATAGTTATTAAACAATTAAATCGGTTCCAAAAATAGTTGTTAATTTATTTAATCCTTTTTTTTTACTCCTATGAGTTAGGTTATTAAATACATTGAGCTTAGATTTCAGTGTTTCGCTAAACTAATTCAGTCCAATTATTTTTAATAGCAGAGCTTTGACCATAGTGTATAAAAAATCGATATTAAAATTCAAGTGCTCTGCTATTGAAAAAGTGATGAAAGTGATATTCATTGAAGAATTGATGAGTATGATCTTGGACAAAGCTGAAAAGTATGTCAATATAATGCTGAGAGCTAGACAATGCGTGGTCGTGACACACCAAGGTCACGTAATGTCTTCCTCAGTAATAAAGCAAAATAACAAAGTATACAAATTGAACCATTACCGGCATTGGGTCAGATTTTTAACATTTCAAATACTTTATATAAGTAGAAAGTAAGAAATTAAAAGCAAAGTTGAAAAGGCACTGATCGTTCGATTCCATATTATCTTCTGTTTACATATTACCTACCTATTAATTTAGGGCTCTGAACATCAAATTTATCAACATGGGACTATTAAATGTTTCTGTATTATTCACAGGTAATTTGATCAAAATTTCCAGAATTTTTTGATTTAAATACAGAGCATTAAGTTAAACAATTGCATAATGGCGTGCTATGTATACCATAATTAATTAATAGGTACCTACTTATGAAACAGGCATCATATTAGGCTCTATAAATATTTTCTAAAAGATATAGTTTTAGTATAATTTATAGTGTTTTGAATATCACATGTTTTACTTAATTGCTAATGGTGTTCGGATCATTTTCACTACTAGTTGAAACTTTCCCCCTCTCTCGAAGTTTCGACTTCTTATTGGAACTCGAATTTCTTATTGGTAGTTAATATGTCGTAGTTGGGACAGGCGATATAGGTGAATGTACTCATAGACAGTGCGTCTCCATGCAAGCAGCCGCACTGACCCGACTCAAAAGTAAACTTATTAAGGTAGATAATTTCATGCTCGTGAGTCGTGGCCACAGAACACATGAAAGAATTAGAATGGCCTTGTGAGTGGGACAGACGCGCCATCGTATTATGAGCTGCATTCGACGCTCATACTTATAAAGAAACAAAACAGAGGAAATGGCAGTGTAGAACATTCCTTTTGATATTTTAAGTACTTAGTTTTATATATGTAGTTGCGGTGACAATACAATCTTAATCAATCAGTGTTAGTCATGTATGTGTAAAATCTGATACGCTGTGTGTGTCTGCAACTATTTTGTAGTGACAACTTTTATAAAACTTGTATCAAAGTTGCTCGATAGATTTTCTGATTATAGTGTGAATAGCCCTGTGAGAGAATCGCTGCACTGCCACCGTTCTAATAAATCTTTGGTGCCACTGTCTGGCTAAGGGGAGAATAAAATGTGAACTTAATACCGTAGCCCAGTAGCGCTGCGTGATGGTAATACTATCAAATCATTGTGCTCAATTCGATAGAGGTATAATAGCAGAAGAGGACCTTAAATTTTGAAGTACTTGACTGGGACCAGACCACTACTAAGTTCAGATACTAGGACCAAGTACGCAAAATTTACTTAGTAATTTCCTAAAGTAAAAATCACATTCTTAGCATGGGCCCAAGTCTGCCATTTCAATTGTGTCACACACAACAGTAACATATTTGCAACTCAATTAAATACCGAAGCGCTAGCTACGGTACCGACTATTTGACAGTTTTCGTAGCCATTAAGCTACGACTGCAATTCTTTACTGACACATGAAATGAAGCGCTCGTGGCCTCGCGGACTCAGTGTTCTGTAAACGATCACTGCAGTAAGCAACATTTACTATGGCCGGATATGGATGGGTGAACACCACGTGGACCACTTTGTGACCTTTATTTACGAGCGTTTCCGTGCTTCGGAAGGCACGATAAGCCGTTGGTCCCGGTTGTCAGTAAAATGACAGTCGTTAAGCCAAGTTGAAGGCCTTACGGGCGGCTTGAAAAATTTCAACTGTGGGTCGTCACAACCTGCGCCCGGGTCGGCAGCGCGTGTGTAGCGCCTCTGGTGTTGCAAACGTCTATAGGCTACGGTTACCAACCTTCCGGTGGGCCGTAAGCTTGTCTGCCACCTAAGTAGTATAAAGAAAAAAAAAACACAATTGTATTAATAGACTTTGGTCCCAGACAATGAAGTCTCAGGCACTAAATCTGAGTAGGTTTGGAAGCGCCTAAAGTGAGAAGAAAAATTTACTACTATGTGATACCGTTATTTTACCAATGTGCCACTCATGAGCATTTTCTTAACAAAGACGGGGTGACCGCTTCAACCATTGCATCATAAAAGCACTCAATACTGTAATATAGACACCGATACTGTATTTGTAACAACTTAATAATTCCTCCGCGGATCATGCGAGAATTTATTTTCTGTAATACAACGTCGAGTTGTATTCATTTCTACACCTGTACCATTCGATTATAAGCTTTAACTTTATTATATTGCGTTCTAATATATAATGTATAATGCTAAAATATCACGCGGCTTGCCTACCTATCGCTCCATGAATCAGATTAAAGAACTTACACACGTTTATTAGACTCACACAGAGGCGTGAAGCTTGTGTGTTTACAGTGGGTTATTATTCACGCACACTCGCACTGTATACATCGTGTACAGACACTGTGCGTGTGTGCGTGTACCCACACAGGCGTCCCCGGGAGGTTCAACGCACCAGTCGGCACTACGAGAGTTCCTTGTTCCACTTTACCACTGACACTATATTATTATTGTTCCAATGAAGTTTCCGAACGAGGCTTTTTAGAGACCTGATTTTTTATCACCTTATTTGCTTGGTAGAACGAATTAGTAATGGTAACGTATCGGTAAGCTTATACTAGTTCATTATGCCTTTTATTAGGGTCTTAAATTAGAATTGATTGTATCGTTCGGTAGGGACTGTTTAGTATGCTAATTCAACCTGAATATTTTATAGAGTTGAGTTTTACTGCTAAGGTAGTAGACGCCGATACGGCATGCCTGATTGAAAGTGGATACAGTTGTCTATAGGTATGTTTTCAATACCAAGGGTCCCACTCGACACTGCTAACGTGTTATAATGGACAGGGATACGTTGCGGTTAACTACTATTGAAAAATTTCAAGCAGCCTGTAGGACCAACTATGTTAAACGCAACAAGATATTACTGGCACCTGTTCTCAAAAGCTTAACACACATTCGGATGGATGCTCGAGCTCGTAAACTGAAAAGTCAAAACCAACTCGACTCAAAAACGACTACAGATCAACGACTGCATTAAACTCTAGGGCACTGACGCATAGCACTCTGAAATATCTTTAACTACCTACCCTTTAAAGAAAAGCGGGCGATAGTGTATAAAACCGGGTAATAATTTAATTTGCCACAAGTAACTAGTCAATAACAGCACTTAAACAAGGAAATTCCAAATTCATTTACCTCGCTACATTTAGTATTGACATTCAGTTTAATTTCTTAGAATAAAAGAGTCGTGCACAATGGCGCCGACTTCCCTATGTCCGGTGACCTTCATTTATCGCAAACCAGTTAAATATATCAACCTCGCAGTAATATTAAGCTTTCAATTTAGTTACGACATTACCTAACCCTTTATTAATTACGCATAATCGTACTTACGCAAGTTTGGAAATGTATATTTTGCGTGATTGCCTAATTAGTAGTGTTGTTCGAAGTTGTAAATTATACTGATCACTTAATGTGGTCTTTGTTATTATACACATGTTTACAGTGTAAATATTGCTGATTTTATATTAATAATGTTTATGTACACTAATATTATAATGAGGATTTTTGATTATTTTTGTATGTGTGTATGTTTGTAACAAAAAACTCAAAAACTACTGCGCCGATTTCAAAAATTCTTTAACCATAGGAAAGTTACATTCACCCTGAGTAACATAGGCTATATTTCATTCCCAAATTCCCACGGGAACCGCGTGACGTCCGCTAGTGTAATATAAATGTGTTAAAATATATGAGTATGCTTGACAGTATTCTGCTTTATTAATTCAACTTTAATATGCGCTTATAAAATGTCTTAAAAATATTTATTTATTTTCTTAATGTATACTGTATACTCACAGTTTATTTTTAGTGAACTGCCAAAGGCTGATCTGATTGATTCGTTGTTGATACCTATAGGTACCCCTATCCTATAGGTATCCTATTTCATTTACTCTTACTAATGTTGCGGTCATTACAAACTGAATCTACAATCAGAGGGCCTAAAAAGGCAACATTGTACGTTTCCGATTATGAAACGTAAAATGATTGGTATGCTTTATATATCTTGTATTTCAAGTTATATTAATTGTATGTTTCATATTATGAAACATACAAGGTTCCTTTTTTAGGCCTTCAGGGAATTCTTTCAGACCCTCTGATATAAATAAAGTTATAATACACTTAAGTATCACTGACCAATAAACCTAACCCCAGACCCCACATTTCCACGTAATGTTATGCCTGAGAATGCACGAGGCGGTGTTACAAATTATAAAAATTACGCATAAATATACATTGCGTAACTCTTCATATACACATACTTTGCATAACTTTTCACTTGGTCTAAAAACTTGTATATTTTATATTGCTTGAATTAAATTCACTAGTGACCTGCCGCAACTTGGTTCAGCTCCTACTAATGTGTTATACGCAGACTACCTCTGTGGCGTAGTCGGTAGTGATACCGCCTGCGGCACTGGAGGTTCGATTCCTGGGTCGGTCCAAACATTTGTGTGATCCACAAATGTTTGTTTCGGAGTTCGGGTGTTTTCTATGTATATTAGGTATGTATTTAGAAATATGTAAGTATGTATATCAGTCGTCTAGATCCCATAGCACAAGCTTATATTAGCTTAATTTGGGCTAGACGATGTTGTGTGTGAATATTCACAAATATTCATTTATTATTTATTTATTTATACAACGCTGTTTAGACCATTTGCTACCAGTTTTAGATTGGAGGCGGTGACTCGGCCAGAAGGACCGACGACCTGGAAAAGGTCGCAGGCTGGGACTGGATGCGAAAGGCACAGGACTGTGTGTTTTGTCGTGAACTGCCATAGGCTGATTTGATATTTGGACAAAACTAAGCTACAGGGTTTGATCCGAGGATTGCAACCTAAGATTTTATAAACGGCATATACCTAATTCCTGCGACGTCCAGAAAACTTATTTTTATTTTGCTATTTTGAAGTAAAGTAAAATTTTGTTCTTTTAACTCACGACCACGGACGGCTCTTTAAATTTTTAGCCGAAAAGTTGAAAGATGAGCAAGCAACGTTTTAAAAATTATAAACTGTGAATTTCAACAAACAATCTCTATAGAACTTTTAAATCAACCTGTTTATAAACTTAGGTCCATACATAACAGATAAACTTATAAGCCATATACCAAGAAGGTAGTTATTCCATTTCGTAACACATTAACATAAACAGTAATTAAATTGTAATGCATTCCCACGATGGTATCTTCTATTTAAGCAAATTAATTTTACAAACTAATATAACTTTATTGAGATACAAATAATCGATGTACATGTTAAATATATCACTTAAATGTATTTATTTCCATAATACAACGAATTTATGTGCCCTACAAAAGATGTGCAATAGAAAAGACATCAACGCGCGTTTATCCGCCCACTCGTTAACCGGTGAAGCCTTTATGTCTGTTTAGCTAAGATGAATGCTACCAGTGAGCATGCTTTATCTTTGATTTATACATGTACATATTTAGCAGCATCTACGGTTATATATTTACTAGATTAATTGACAAATTCAAATAGAACTAATTAGTATTTCCACAGTGCCTATAAATTATTATGCGTTTAAATTGAATTATGAACAAAATCGTTTTGCGTAGTATATTAATCACTCGTATGTAACGTCGAATCGTACGCAACTGTGGCCTAATGGAATAAATAATAAATGTCGTATTGTTGTTCTTCTCATTATTATACCTACTACTTTGGTCTTTAAATTTCTGGCATCTGTATCCTAGTGCGTAAATCGTGTACGAGATAGCGTATAATAGAATTTATCTACTCTGATACTATAATACAAAGATTATAAAATTGAAATCAATACTATTATGACAAACATTACGCACAGGCCAAAAAAAAAGTTTTATTACGATACAGGTCTTGTATGGACACCTATATCATAATAAAACTTTTTAATCATTACGATACACCATAAACAATCTCCAGCTGAAAAAGAAGTTTGAACCTCTACTTTAAAAAAAAATGTGTCTCCAAAATAGCGAAAAATCCTAAATCTATGGTCTCCGCAGCCTAAAAAAAAAAAGAAACACGCATGCGCAATCGATGTTTGCGCCTTGGCGCCAACATTTTACATTTAAATTAAACAAAGTTTGATTTTGTTTGTAAAATAAATTAGTTTTATGTGTAAAAACATGTCTTAAAGCGAGGATGGTGGTAATTGTACACCACCAGACATTCTGGAAACTGCGTCAAACATGACCATGAACCTGTTACCGGCGAAATCAAGGAGCAACTATATATCACAACAAAATGAAATCAGGTATTACAGTATGAGAGTAGATAAAGTAGTGTATGACACTGTACATAACTTGGTCTTATAACACTCGTGTGATACTATAAAAAAACTCGCCTACGGCTCGTTTTTTTAAAACACACTCGTGTTATAAGAACCCTTATTATGCAACAGTGTCATAAACTACTATTATATGTTATGTGAAAATTCTCATTTTCAGAGTACAGTCAAAAATTTTGTATTTAAGGTTCGGAACCATTTTAGATTATTCCTCAGACTCTTAATATACTTACAAGCAGACAGATTTTTCATAAAGCCTTGAAGACACGAAAGGAGTTTATAATGAAGAAACTAAATAAGAACAATGTTTTATGCAACGAGAGAAATTTATTTTAAACTCAGGGAACATGGAAAATTACACAAACGGAAACGAGTACAGCAGTGTTAACATAATTATATCCTTTAGTGTGACCATAATAAAACAAACTAAAAATCTATTTTATATATTATTTTATTTTTTTTTATATATTATATGGTAATGATTATATTTATATATTATTTTTATATATTATATGGTAATGATTATATTGCCATATTCCAACATAAAAGCTAAAAGCCACACCGGGGGCCTGAGGACAGTGAGAGGTCTGCTCACCGTCCTTACAGAAGCAAGCCCATGACGGCAGCGTGACGTAAGGGATTCACGCACGCCCCCCCCCCCCTTAGAAGCGGGATCACAATCGAAACCCCTCAAAGACGCGGGATAGCAAACGAACCACCCCCCCTAGGCGAGGCCGCTTTGGCGGCCGTGGGTCTGTTGAGAGTACTGGGACATCCTTCTAAGGGCTTACCCGGGGCTCCCAACCATAGGCTATTGGGCGTTACGTGAGGTTTTTTAGTCGGTAGGAGACCAGCTTAATAAAAAAAAAGCCACAGAGTTTACAGCAAGCGACTTGTAAACTCGCAACGTGGCATCGAGCGTTTTTACAATCTACTTTTACCTATATGTACTATATTGTAAATCACTCGCAAACTAGCAGTTTATAAATTTGTTCCATGTCAGCGAGGCTTATCGTATGTATATGTATGATAGTTGTATTACAAATACACATGACATTATTAATACGGGCGTGATGAAAAAATGCCTATGGCCACCAGCAGTCAAAAGTAGAATTTCTCAAATAAATCAAGCTCGTAGCACCTTAAAATAAATATAAATAGTATCTAACTGTGCGCAATACCACCTCATAAATATTATAACTGGTTTTGCAACATGCCAACTTGCGTTTTTCGACTCGGTCCGAATACTTGCAATGGATTTTTTGTTTGGATTATTATTAATAGTTTGCACTAAACGCCACTACATACTTGTCGTAGACCACATGATACATTACTTGTTATTAATTGTGTTTAGCACAATTTACATAAGTTTTGAGTTTTCAATTTCTTTTCCGCTTCGATTTTGCAGATGAATGATTAATGGTGGTTTGCCATGGCTATTTCTTAGGTGTTAGATTCGATTCCCGAATCGACACAATTGATTTTGATGACTTGAAACTTATTTGTATTTCATAAATGAGCTATTTTTCATAGCAAAAGCTTTAGCTTAGAAGTTAATTTGTGATTATAATGACCCATAACAGTAGGCAGTACTTAGTCTATTCAGTAGTTTTTGTTAAGGAAACTAATAGTCCGCTAGTGTGACGTTTATGTAGTTCAAGGTATTATATTACAAATAGATCCTGCTCCAGGTGGATCCGGATCCGGTTGTGTTATTTATAACGTTTCTTACGAATTGCTTTTTAATTGTCTCTGTATTGACAATAAAATTATAATTGACCGGTTTCTTGTCTTGATTTTCCATTCTTAAAGGATTTGACTGTAACTACTTCATCACGAGTTACAAATACGAAAACTTAAAACGTGGAGCAAATCCAGCTTTTAAAAAGAATTTTGTTGAAAGTAAATAATTTAAGAAAAACTACACACCCTGTAAAAGTATGACGTAAGAATAACTGATAATATAATTATTCGTACTTTTTACACGAGTTCAATATTTTATTATAAATCTCCGATCCCGAAGATTTAAAATAAAAATAAAGAAATATGTACGTTTACGACTTAAAAGGCGATTGCCCATCTTTCAATGGACCGCCGTTTCATAACAAATAATTTAGTATGACAGCGAATATCGGAGATTAAATTGGATGGATATCGTACTTTCATAGGAAATAAAAAATATTCTATTATTTTGTAGGGTTTTCTATCATTCTTCGTTTTGCTGTTCAAATTAGAGGTTAGTTTTGAAGCAAATGTCCATCAATCCGTCAAATCAATTTGTTCCAAAAAGTGTAATCGTTACATTGATGAACATGGATTTAATTCAAAAAAGATAAAAGTAATAGTTCCATCACACTTATAAAAAACCCTGAAAATGTATTTACTAACCACATATCAAGTTATTGAGATAATGTAGTAAATAAACAAATTGAATCTCGATTGTTCCTTAATTACTTACCATTTAAATATCAATCCTGATCATAATCACTTTGTATGGAACCATACATTGTTTTATATATACATTTCACACCAATTTATATAAAATAATTTCATGAAAAATCCTTCGGTGATAAACATTTTAAACTGTCATTTTTCCTTATTGTTATTGTTGTTGCTTTATTCGTCCAAAGGACAGGCAAAGGTATTTAAAACCATACTGCCAATTCTTGTATTATTTAATATTTAGCTGTTTATGGCATTTTTCTCGGTCCTCGTCCTCTTAGGACACTCAAAGTCAAGTACGGTCCTAAGTCAAGCTTTACTAGAGAAGACTGACTGTCTTCTCTAGTAAAGCGGTGGGATTTTACAAGAAGTGTCTCTGGAGTTTGTCGAAAATTAAAGAGGATGAGTGGCATTTTTATCTGATCTACTGCAAAACCGCACATTTGTTACCGAAAAGACGTTTTGTTAAAAACTTTTAAATTTTTAACAGTTCGCATTTCGTTCAAATGTCTAATATGCTCGCAACACGGTGAATAATATATCACCAGCCCAGATTTTTACTATAGTAGTTAGAAAGCTATTTTAAATGAAAAAATACAATAATCTGCTATTAATAGTACCTACTTCCAACTCAACCATAGATTTAGAATTTATCGATACTAAATCTATGATCTCAACGACATTGTTGCATGAACCCCGAAATATAGGCCCCACACATTGATATTTGCGATTGGCGGCCATCTTCGTCACGTCAGTACCATTCATTTGGTCAGTCCGCGGCGCGTACAAATGATACAACCACGAATTATAATCAAAGTTAAAACGCCACAAAAGATTTTCATCGATTGAATTAAAAGATTGTTAAAAAAATATTACATAATTTACCAATTTACTTAGATGGCCATACACTTTTTATTAAGGTTTTTCAAATAGAAACGATATCTGGGCGTTCTCCTTTTCAGTGTCTTTAACGATTACAATCAAAACTAGCAAAAGCATGTCAAAACTATGAATGTTTCAAAACTATTTTGACATCAACAACGAAGAAACTGTCAAGATTCTTTACAAGAATGACATGTAGAGACAGATAATTCTAATTGCTAGTGTCAAGCTTAAAAGGCAAACGTATTAGTAGTATTTATGTAGTTACAAACATTACAGTCGTAATATAAGTATTCAAGTTACTAATATAGTATTGAAGTTAAGTATTTAAAAAGTTTCCGTGTAGAAATCAGTGTTTGTGCCATAATTTGTAAAATTTATGACATTTGACAAGGCAATACATATTTTGTTACGTCGCAACTTATTTATTTTATAACTACATACATACATACATACATACATATACTCACGCCTTTATCCCCGAAGGGGTAGGCAGAGGCCTATACCGGCCCACATTTATAACTACACTGTTATTAATAGATGTACCTACATGTCAGTTTAGTAAGTATAGTAAATTTTTATGTACACTAATGATACTTAAAAGGAAATTACATACCATAATCTTCGATTTAAGATATTTATTCTTAAAATGCTTGATGGGCTTGGCTACAACATACATGAATCTGCTTTCTTATTTCTAAACTGTTTATAGAAAAGCCGCTGTCCTTGTGTATTTTGTTGGCTTAATTATATTGGCGAAAATACTGTATGTCATGTATTTTCATATTTACCTTTTTATTCCATAGTATGTACAGTCTAATGTAATGGACAGCAAACTTTTGATTAGTACAATATTGAAGTGTGCTTTGTTTTGTAAAATAAAATTATGATACCATGTCATATTTTGAACAAGGCTTGCCTTATGGGTACACTCCGTCTTGTATAATAATTCGCTTATTGTCATACGGTAATGTAATTTACATATAATTTGCGTCAAAACAACAACAAACTTTAACTGAGTACTTCGACGATTATATTGATTAAAATATAATTTACTTCACTATAAATCACGTAATATAATTTTTTTCTGGTTTTCATTACGTCACGATTAACTATTCAGAAATGAAACAAAATTAAAAATATTTACCTCTTTGTAACCAGTTACCGTAGCAAATGCTTAATTTTTTGTTCAAGCTAACGGGTTTAATGAATCTTTAAGCTTACAAGGCACAAAAACATCATACAATAAAGATGGTTCAATCTTCTCAAACAGGTTTTGGGTGACTATTTGTTGTGATAGAGATGAAATAAGACTGACGATATTAGTCTTTGAATACGTACCGACAAAATATCTGCATAAGGAACAATCACACTTGTGACCTAGATTCTTCTATCTTTTTTTACGTGAGAAAATCCTCATGGATACGGCCGGGAGTCCCAGGTACGCCCACGAGAGGATATCCCCAGAGCTACTACTATATAGATACTGCCTTTAATAGATAATGTACAAGAACGATGGGACTATGAATTGCATAGGCACCTTATTATTTTATAACTAGCTGATGCCCGCAGCTTCGCCCGCGTAAAATTTGTTCCCGCGGGAAGTTATTCCCGGGATAAAAGGTAGCCTATGTGTTATTCCAGACTATAATGTATCTCTGTACCAAAGGAGAACGCCCAGAGATCGTTTCTTTTTGAAAAACCTTAATAAAAAGTGTATGGCCATCTAAGTAAATTGGTAAATCATGTAATATTTTTTTAACAATCTTTTAATTCAATCGATCAAAATCTTTTGTGGCGTTTTAACTTTGATTATAATTTGTGGTTGTATCGTTTGTACGCGCCGCGGACTGACCAAATGAATGGTACTGACGTGACGAAGATGGCCTCCAATCGCAAATATCAATGTGTGAGGTCTACATTTCGGGGTTCATGCAACAATGTCGTTGAGATCATAGATTTAGTATCGATAAATTCTAAATCTATGGTTGAGTTGGAAGTAGGTACTATTAATAGCAGATTATTGCATTTTTTTATATAAAATAGCATTCTAATTATAGGAAAAATCTAGGCTGGTGATATATTATTCACCGTGTTGCGAGCATATTAGACATTTGAACGAAATACGAACTATTAAAAACTGAAAAGCTTTTAACTAAACGTCTTTTCGGTAACGAATGTGCGGTTTTGCTGTAGATCTGATAAAAATGCCACTCATCCTCTTTAATTTTTGACAAACTCCAGAGACACTTCTAGTAAAGTCCCACCGCTTTACTAGAGAAGACAGTCAGTCTTCTCTAGTAAAGCTTGACTTAGGACCGTACTTGACTTTGAGTGTTCTAAGAGGACGAGGACCGATAAAAATGACATAAACAGCTGAATATTTAATACAAGAATTGGCAGTATGGTTTTAAATACCTTTGCCTGTCCTTTGGACGAATAAAGCAACAACAACAACAAGGAAAAATGACAGTTTAAAATGTTTATCACCGAAGGATTTTTCATGAAATTATTTTATATAAATTGGTGTGAAATGTTTATATAAAACAATGTATGGTTCCATACAAAGTGATTATGATCAGGATTGATATTTAAATGGTAAGTAATTAAGGAACAATCGAGATCCAATTTGTTTATTTACTACATTATCTCAATAAGTTGATTTGTGGTAAGTAAACACATTTTCAGGGTTTTTTATAAGTGTGATGGAACTATTACTTTTATCTTTTTTGAATTAAATCCATGTTCATCAATGTAACGATTACACTTTTTGGACAAATTGATTTGACGGATTGATTAACATTTGCTTCAAAACTAACCTCTAATTTGAACAGCAAAACGAAGAATGATAGAAAACCCTACAAAATAATAGAATATTTTTTATTTCCTATGCAAGTACGATATCCATCCAATTCAATCTCCGATTTTCGCTGTCATACTAAATTATTTGTTATGAAACTGCGGTCCATTGAAAGATGGGCAATCGCCTTTCAGCCCGATCCGTTCAGCGGTTTGAGCGTGAAAGAGTAACAAACATCCACACTCACAAACTTTCGCATTTATAATATTAGTAAGATTTGTTGCACTCACTGAGCAGTGAACAAGTTCAACGCACAAAGAAGCTAGCAGATTGTACAAAAAGTGGCGCATTCGGTAGTATAACCGCCTGCTGCGCTGAGGTCCTGGGTTCGATTCCCGGGACGGTGCAAATATTTGTGTGATTCACAAATGTTTGTTTCGGAGTTTGGACGTGTTTATTAAGAAATAGTGTTTAGTAAGTAATAATAATAATAAATAATAAATATTCACGGACATTTCACACAACGCTATCTGATCCCAAAGTAAGCTAGGAATAACCTGCTTGTGTTATGGGTATCAAGACTACGGATATTAATACTTATATACTTTTTAAATACATACATATTATACATAGAATCACCCAGACTCATGAGACAAACATTTGTGGGTCACACAAATATTTGTCTCCGGTGGGAATCGAACCCACGACCTCCAGCGCCACAGGGGGTATCACTACCGACTGCGCCACAGAGGCAGGTAGTCATAAGTATGTCTATCAGTCGTCTAGATACCATAGCACAAGCTTAATTTAGCTTAATTTGGGCTAGATGATATTGTGTGAGAATGTTCTCAAATAAAAAAAATAAAAAATTGGCTCGCAAATAAAGTGTATCACATTTAATAGAAACTTTATATGCTTACTTATAAAACCATTTAACGAGGATTCTTTTTTCTGTTGAATGATTTAACTCTTATCTGTGTGAATGTTTTAACATATCTTAAAACAACGGTTTAGCTGGTAGCCTTATTAACCTTTGCCGCCAATATAAATTAAACATTTTATTGCTTAATACTTCGACCGATTCAAATTTATTTTATGAACACACTATGAGTTTAAATTATCTAGCAAACATCAACTCGAAAACACGCCATTTTTAATAACTTTGTTTCCATGCGAAATTTCTGTTTTCTAATAACAAAGTCTCTGAGATTTACTGTGAACAGATAGACAAATACACATTTGACGAATCTACTATAAGACTTTCTTGTTGACTATAGAATCTTAAAAACCGCTATAGTGAAACCTGGAACCCTTTGATTGCGATTGATACTTCCCGCTAAAGTGAGAGAAAGCTTACTCATCAGCTAAAACTAACGATCTTAAACTCGTCTATCGAGTTATTACCTTGTTTTAATGCATGGACTGGGTTATATCTGAAATTAAAGAATTACTGCAAAGTGACGAGCAATTATCGAGCCTACGATTGTGCTGAACCACGCTTTTCTTTTTTACATGGACAAACAACCATGATATTGAACCACAACAACATTGCAATCGGCACAGCATGGGAACACATCAAGGGCATACAAAAACTACGGTACAGTTGATATATAAACGAAAATTCCACTGAGTCATTCATTGATTAAGCGCAATGTCTGGAAAACTACTGATTATACCATGAAGTTAAATTTTCTGTCATTAAATTAGTTCTATTTAAAGAATCTAACACGCGCAAGTAAACAATAATAATATCATGTACTTATATAAAATAGTAAATCCGAAAAAATATTGTAAATAAATTGTCAAGTTGTAAATTAGTTATGGATTTACCAACAAAAGTCGTGTAAAAATATTACAAATTTTTTTAAAAAAAAAATTAAAATAATTAAAAGAATAATTGTGTTTATTTAAATGTATATATCTTTTTTAAGTTAGATAATTTAGCTGTATGTATTTAGGAGATAAGATAATGTTTAATATTTATATCTTACATCGTCTCATTTTATGTTTCTATGCAGTTTCTTGTATAAGAAAACTGTAAAGTAAAGTTTAAAATTCATGCTCCCATTTAATTAAAAGAGAATATCTCTATCGCCATCATCATTAAAATCTAGGTATAATTTGTTATGAAAATGATTGATTGCAATCTGGGTCTTATTCGTATAACAATAAGAAAAAAATATTTAGTCCAAATACCGACCGAGGCGAAAGCGGTTAATGAAAGCAAACGTGTTTGGAGCCTTGCTGTACGAAATAGATTTGTAAATAAGTTTAGGTTCATAAAATTTCTAGTAATTTTAAACACCATTCAAAAGTTTTTATCTTTACGACTATTTTTATTCATTTATTTATTTACACTTTATTGTACGCCAAGTAAATAAAATTATGGTACATAAATACAGTGCAAGAAGATGTACAATGGGTGGCCTTATCGCTAAAAAGTTATTTCTACCAGGCAACCTTTGGATGGAGAAAGTCGATTGAAGGTAATGAGTGGTAGTTCTTAGGCGTACTCTTAGATCGATTATAACTTTATAATAAAAGATAGTTTATGTAATAATCAAAAATTTTAAAACCTATAAAACGTAAATGGTTGAACCGATTTTGCTAAAACGTGTCTAGAAATCAATCCTTGAAAATGTACTTTCAAATAAAAATGATCTTAGTAAATCAATTCACCAAGGCACACACACACATACACACACACAAACACACACAGATATACATAATATATCAGTGCTGGTAAAGATGTAGGTTAATTCCGTTTTCTGTAGTATTTGTAATTTTCAGGAGAATGCTTTAAAATATCACTCATGCCACGGAGCATGAAAATAAACAATATAAAATGAGAATTAAATTATTGTTTAGAATACGCAACAGCGTAAATGTCGCCGAGTGTAATCGGTTTAAATCACTCCCTTATGCCAAGCTTAGAATCATAAAATACACGCATACTGAAATAGAATGTCACCTACCTATGTTGTAAGGCTGTAGAGGGTTTCATACCTAGTAAATTACTGGTTAAAAATTGTAAATCGAACTCTAAGTGGAAATAGAATATGCCACAATTTTATTGTCTTTTGCGAAATATTATGTTCACATTAGTTTTATTTGTTAAATAAAATTTTGAGTTTTATTATTTTTTTATTTATTTATTACACAACACAGATTACAATTATCAAGATAATAGAAAAACTAAATTATACACTATACAGTGCAAGTCTGAATGCAGTTCAATAACTTTTGTACACAGAGAAACCAAGATAACTAACCCTAAGTTATTTTATCAAATTAATCGTGTGTTAGTTGAAGGTGATGTCAAGAGCCGTAGGAACCGACGTGCATGCATGAAAAGAAAAATGAAAGTTGAAGAAGCAAGTGAGGTGTGTATGGACCGTGCCGTGTGGCGCTCGGTTCTTTCTGCCTACCCCGCAAGGGATTTGGCGTGAAGATAGTTAGTTAGTAAGTTATTTTATAATTATTTAACAGAATATTAAGCGTCGAAACAATAACACCTGACTAGTTTTCGAGTTAAATTAACTATCGTGAGCAATCATCAAAATATAAAAAATAAAATAACAGGATACATAGTATAGATTACTAGAATTATAACTTCCGCGAGTATATTATTTTAATAACTAAAGACAAAAATACATCATGGAGGGAACATCAAGTTTCATCGCATGCCGCATAACTTGATATAAAGGACCTCCGTTAAGTACGAAACTAGTCAGACTACCCGAACTCATAGACACGTTACTGTAACCAATGACGTGATGTATGATTTGATTGTTTGTATAGCTTTGAGTAGAACTGTTTAGTCAGTTTTGTCGTAGTAAAATATTGTCTTTTAAAGTATTTCGGCCTGAGAGCCCTAAATCATTATTGGCTGCTTTGGCGACTGTTGATTACCCTTCCGAGTCCATTATAAGTGACTTTACACTTCTTTCAATCAGTAGTGGATAAACTTCGTCTTAAACTTGGTTTAGACCCTGATGAGGCCCTCCTTACCTGTTATTTAAAACAGTACATGCAGTAACAGTAGTAAGCAATCATTTAGAAATGTCACTGTTTGAATGCTCTCTCTCTCTCTCTCTCTCTGTAAATAATCAAGTAGAACTAATTGAAAGACTAAACAAAATGTGTTCTCATAAAAATATTAAGAGCTAGCACTTCGGAGGCACTTTTGGAAGTAAGCTATGGCAGCGGCTGTCAGACTACCGAAAGGAGATCGGACTTTTACTTTAGAAGAAAACGTTGAGTTTATGTTTATCTATAAACTCATACATTAGTAAATAGATAAATTGTTAAACGATTTCATAATGTTTTCTTCTAAAGTAAAAGTCCTTTTACGGACGTTAAAGTGAAAACTGTGCGGTCACTGTGGGTACCATAAAAGTTAATTTACGCTGTATGTTGTCTATACACGTTTGAGAGGCAAGATGGCGCAGGCCACCCAGTGCCCTGCCCTTGACCCTTACCCTATGTTAACGTCATAAAATCGTGGCTAGAACATCCACTTTATCATTTCACTTGGCATTTGCGGTTATAGTTAGGTACGATAACAGTTTAGCGACGAAGTAGGCTATTCTTAAAAGCTATTCTCGGAAACACAACCGCGAGAAATAAAAAGAGTACAGTAATTTATACTTTTTTTTAACACAATGAAGTGGTTTTGAGATTCCAGCCATGAAGATATTGGTGATCGTAAATCGACCTAATTTATTCGGCTTTTTGTTTTAACCGCGAAGCCATAATTTGCACTGAAACCATACGCGGACAAAAGTGGTCGTCAATGGTAGCGAGTGAATTAATACATCATGCAAATACGAGTTCAAGTTTATATATCAGGAACAACGTGTTTAACCGCGACACTGTAATAAATCGTACTGAAACCACACTCTGGCAAAGTCCTTCTTACGAAAGTGGTCGTCAGTTAAAAGTGACTTAAGACGTGACGTAGATAACATTTCAAGTTCAAATATCAGGAAGAACATGTTTTGAAAGCACAAGGACATATAAAACTGCTGTCAACGTACTCTCTATTATAGAGTAGGCAAGTGTCGAACAGGACGTCGTTAACATCTATAGTGCAAGTGCTAATGACGTCCTGCCCATCACTCAAAACGTATTCATGAATTCAACCATTGCAGATTCAATGAACACCAGTTGTTTCCGAGATGCATACAGACGAGATGACTCGCGATACTTTCACCTTCGTTGTGGAACAGTATAATTTTAGTGTTACTTATAGCACTAGATCACGTACGCGATAGAACCTTGACAAACACTATTGGTGACAAAGTGTGTGTTTGTCGCGCATCGTGCAAAAGCGATAACATTTTACGATTCTCACCTTTCGATGTGATGTGTTGCGATGTTCGATATTTTATATCTGTAATAAACAAAATTGAATGTTATTATTTTGTCACAAAGTAAATTTTATTAGTATTTATTTAAATGTATCTATTCAAATATACATAAAGAAAACATGACAGACTACCAAATGTGATTACGTAGGTTCGATTCCTACCGGAGACAAAAGATTGTGTGATCCGTAATTGTTTCGAGAGTCTGGGTGCTTCTATGTATGATACGTATTTATTTAAAAGTATATAAGTATTATTATCTGTGGTCTGATACCCATAACAAAAGCAGGTTATTCCTAGCTTACTTTGGGATCAGATAGCATTGTGTGAAAATGGCGGTTTATATTTATTATTATTATTACAGGGAATACCCACATTAAGGCGGTATAAACGAGGGTTGTAGCTTGCGAAGTCGCGCATGTGTCAGTATTACGACAAACGGCAACATTTTACCTGCTTTCATATATTTTTGAATAATAGTATAGAGAGTATCACCTCTAATAGGAAAATGTCATGCTTACTTTACAAACTCGTTTGTAAGCTAAGATACTCTAACCAAACACATTTACTAAAATAACCGAAGACGCTGAAGTTAAATTATTCTAGTTAACGTTTCCGAATTAACTTTGTTATAAATTTCAAAATATTTTTACAACAAAAATAAACACAAAAGCAAGGCATTGTGTGAAAATTTATGTTCAGTAAATGTTAAGCAGCTGTGATTGTTTTGCTGCAGTATTGAAAGTGAAATTGATTTTTATTTGTAAAAAATATCGTTATAGTAAGTTGCAAGGGAAGTAATACCGTCAGCTTTCTACTCCTCTCGTCATTATTGCCCATAACCGTCTTCGAGGTACCGTCGCTCCATTTTCGACGAGCAATCAACACATGGATGAAATTGCGAATTGCGACCATCGTTAGGTTTTATTGAAGTAGGTACAAAGTAAGATAACATCTCTATCGAGCAATTTCTAAGATTGTTTTTGAAAGTAAACTGTTTAGTACATATTAACTGGTCATGCGTGGTACGATTATTTGTCAGTCTTATCGAATGACAAATGATTGTCAGTCTCATCGAATGACACTAATTTGTCAGTCTCATCGAATGACACTAATTTGTCATTCGATAAGACTACCATTAATTTATCATGATTTTTTTTTCTATACGTGATATTTAACCTTCTAATGTAGGAATTAAAAAAATACTTATAACAATTTGTACGACATGTTTATGTTTTTCTTTATAATTTAACATTTCGCATATATCTTGACGAAAAACGGATGTTGTTTACATTTATTTAAGTAATTATTATAATCGAGTATAATTTGTAACATGCATAATTGAGTGCATTAAATGTTAAATTATTTATTGTTTGAAACTGGTGCAAAACAAAAGTGGTTCAAAGTGCAAAACCAGTTGTGCGGCAGGAAGCGGCCTCGAGCTAGCCGCAGGTCCCCCCTCCCCGTCTTACCCCCTCCCCCTCCCCCTCTCACTTGCTGCGAACCACCTGACTCCAGACAAAGCGTGTCCTTCGCGCTGTGACGCATGCAAGTGCATTGCACTAACAATACGGAGCAAGTCCTTTCCACATCCGGTAGGCAACGAAACTTGTAAGAACAAATCAATACCCTACATCCACTGACGTAGAGTTTATTAAAATGTATGTATACAGTGCCTGGCCTTTTTGATTAGCGTGCCTGATTGCGAGACCGGTATTTGAGGGTGCAATTTCCATCTGCGGTACAATTTTTTTTAACACAATTTATTATATCATGACAGTCATGCAGGAGAACTGTCAGAAATCCAAATAGGTTGGTTTTAAATATGGTACCAAAAAGTAGAAGGATACAAAAAAAATCCTATATTATGTGTATTAAAATATATAATAAAACTAGCTGACCCGCGCAACTTCGTTTGCGTGATAAATGAGGAACCGCTCGACCGATTTTATGCAAACTTCACATAAACCATCTACTAAATAGTCCGAACAAAGCCTAAACATTTGGTTTGGATAGGTGAGCCCGTTCTTGAGTTATAAAATTACAACGAAAAGTGGCATTGATTTTTATATATATAGATACCAGACTGTATAAAACAACTATTATATAAAAGGTTTGTTAACTCCCTAAGTTGCTGGCTGACACAGAAATCATTATATACAGTGAATGAATTTTTGACTTACAGGGAACAATGAATAACTTTGTGACATATTTGTGTATTATTGTTGTTGAGTTTTCTTTTATACATTTATTGTTAAAAATTACAGAGAAACATAATTATTACATATCTATATTTACACTATTACTATCTAAACTAAACCTAAATAAGGCCCCCGTGGCATTGTGCCCAAAAGACTAGCAGCATTCCCCCTTTGAATAGCAATACCTATTCGTTGAGCGAGAAAACTGCCAGCCCTTGGGTCACCAGTTGACTCCACAAGGCGCTTTTACAAATTCTTGAAAAATTTTTGCGCATTGGGACCCCATGGACCTAGGGTCTCGACACCGACTGGACAAAAACGATACGATGAGTCGAGACCCTTATATTTATTAATTTTAATATTTTCAGCCGCTTCCGCTGCGGCACTGGCTTTTAATTTTGTTTTAGGAAGATGGGACGGGGCTAGAGTGTCAACACAAGTTGCATCCCACACCAGGACCCGACCCATCTCCCACGGTATCAAAATTATACCATCCGGTCTCTTGCCATCGTCCCTGAAAACGCCGTTTGGCTCTAAGAGCGCAGGCACATTGGCGGTGGCAAGAGCACGGCGGATGATGTCATTCAGCGCAGCGTGGCGTGAGAAGCGGCCTGCGCTCTTTAAACATGAAAGACCATGATGCCCCAAAGTGTCAACGTTAAAACCGCAGGGGCATCGATGTGGAGCGCAAAGCGTGACGCCAAGTCTCAAACCAACTGAAATTCTTAGGATGTCCGGTTCCAAAAAAGTTCCGGTGTTGGCTATAGGGTTTTCTTTTATTACATGTTTATTTTATGACATTACTTGTATTGCAACAAACACATTGCATGCTATTTTCAAATGGCTAAATGGACCTGCTCTTATTGTGAGAATACCTACTACAGTATTATAATATCACTCATTGTACTCCATTTATGCAATAAAGAATTTGTATTTGTATTTGTATATTTAGGTTCAATTCAATTCAATTCAATTTATTGTCTTTGTAAACATAGGTACATAAATAGGTTTTTAGTTAACAAGTGTAGTAGGTACATGATGTTCTTCAGTTATCTAGAGCCTGTAATACTCTTATATTTTTTTGAAAATCTATACTAATATTATACTTAAAGAGAAAAGATTTCATTGTTAGTTTGTTTGCATCAAATAGGCTCTGAAAATACTGAACCCATTTGAAAAATTCTTTTACTGTTGGGAGCTATGCCAATCCCGGGTGACATAGCCTATATTTTTATACCCGTATTCCTGGGAATTCCCGGGAACGGGAGCTACGCGGGTGGAACCGCGTTACGTCCGCTAGTAATCTATAAAAAGAAATGTAATTGATTCAAGACATTTCATAATGGTAATTATACTAATGAAGTACCAATTGCTTACTTAATTATGATTCGTGTTCCATCATTACGCGCAGTGTTCTAATTAATACTGCAATATATGGCTAGATTCTTGGCTGCATTTCCTTATGTTCCGTAGAGATTAATATTGACATGACCGGTTTCACTGGTATCAAATCAGTCAACACAGCTTGATATTAATCCTGCCTCAAGGGTATGAATTTCTATAGCATTGGAACATTTATTGACTAACAGTTTTGAAATTAAATCGCATTTGAGACATCAGAGGCTAAATACAAGTTCGACTTTACATTATTTTGACATTTCTCCCGCAGAGACAATCTGAAAGATTTTTATGTTTAGATTCCAGACAATGCACGCAGATACCTTTAAACAAGTGTAATTTGGGTTATTATAAATTCACAATAGCGCCTGGTGTCATTTTTGACTCGACAATCATATTTTCAAAATTACCTAGTCGCAGGCTAATGACTACTTCAGTGAAAATCGAATGTAGAAAAGCGTGGGGGTGACACTGTGAATACTCGTATAATACATGTGAGGGTGGTTGACATGACGATGTCTCATCGATTTTGTGACTATGAAAATATGATTCATTCATCTAATAAATCTTACCTTGTATCTGTATGTTATGAGGTGTCTGACACATAATAAAGACACTCTTTGGATGAATCACAATACAATATTAGTGTTAGCATTAGCAAGTAAAGTATAGATAAATATTTACAGAAAACCACTCATCAATGAAAAAACGTATAAATAAACTTTATCCTTGTATTTTGAAGTTTACATTGAAATGAAGGTGGTTCATGTAGCCGAACATGCTCCATTCAATAGTTACAACCTTAACAATGAAGGAATCTGAACTGATCATCTCAAGTCGCAATGATGTTACCTTAAAGTTCGAACAGCTGGCATTTTCTGACAAAAGAAATCGGTTAGTTTCTTCATAAATCGTGACTCGAACGTATATCTAAATAGAATTGTTATTGTATAGAGTAAAAGAACAATGTTGTTGAAGAGCACGCGGCCTCAGCGGCGCGGTGGCTGGCGAGGCACGAGCGCGAGCGCTCTCTGCGTAACAGGCGAATCTCATCGGACCGCCCAAAGAAACGATCTCATAGAAAGTAGAGCAACTCATTTATTTATTCAGTGCAACTGTGGGTGCGAGCGAGACGCAGCCGCGAAACTGGCTCATTAAAATAAAAATCCGATTTTTGAGTGCAACCCGCGCGAAGTGAAATAAAAGTTACCGACAAAATTTGCTCGAGTTATTCCATAAAAGGTGCGCGAAACGCCTCCGCGACGAGATCACAAGATACAAGTGCGAGGTGAAACCGACCGCAATAGCCTCCGTCATACACGCTCTGTACACTGCAAAGTGCAAACTGCCTCAGCCGAAGTGTTTACTTACATTCCCGTCATGAATAAGTGCACGTCAAGATTTATGTTCTTGACTAATAATACAAGTTCTGAATTGATAACTACCACATCAATGAAAACACCCTTTTTATCGACCAACATTATCTATTTCTTTTCCGCATTAATGAGTGTTTTCACTGTAAGAGAACCGAGCCATTGTGTGAACATTACGCAGCCGGCGCGGCGGCGTTGCATTTAGCGCACGATATAATGCAGCTCTATAATCATAGTCACGACTCGCGTTATCCGCACCCGCGTTTGCTATGCAAATAACAACATACACGACAGTCCGTACAACTGAAATACAAATCGTGTCATATAAATTTTACATTTTGCGTCTTTCAAGTATCGATCATTCTGAGCAAGTGAGACTTAATTAACCTATATTGATTGCAAAAGCATTCCACAGATTGTGTGGGCATTTATTCTGGTTCTGCATTCCGTCATTTGATTGCCGTTGGGTGCTGACTGCTGCTTGCTATAGCTTTCATTTTACGATGGACTCCAGAGACAATCAATGCGACTTGACAAGTCTGCTGAAATGTTACTGAAAGTAGCTTTAAGTGAATTTTGATTACACGTGTGTGTGTGTGCATTGACGTGTGTATACACGCGAGATTCATCAAGTCGTAATGAACGTCTCCGGAGCTCATCAAACTCTTTTCAAGTGTCACTTTCATCAAACTACAAGTAAATCGTTTTTAGTTGAGTGATAATTTTTAAACAGTTAAAGCCAATTACAGAAAATTCAACGACATGTCGATTGTGAAAGTTCTGGAATCCTGCCTAGCTTTAGCACATTAATAAATTTTATGATTTGCGAACCGGCGTCCGCTTTATATAATGTAATATGTCGTACCATACAAGATAATGGCCAATAAAAAATATTTCAGACACCGCAGTCAATTACACCAATTACATTTTGCAAATCGACGTTTATGGGCAATAATTATGATAAAAGCCAATCATTGATACACATAATTTGAATTTACCGTTCTCATGACCTATATGATGATTTTTTATTGTATACTTATTTACTTGCAAACAAAACGTGTCCTGGTTAAAACTTTCCTTTTCAATATCACTGAAATTTCTTCAAACCACTTTTTTATTTTACGAGGTGCTTAAATTAGTCGTTTACCAACATAAATGGACTTCTACAATACAAGTAAAGCTATATGATCACAAACTGAGAAAAATAAAAATATATTGTAAATTTCGTCATCATATAATGGCCAACTTAGTTTTATTTATTCGATTGGACTAGTCTCCACTAAAACAGAATAAGAACCTAAGTTATAAATATTATTTCATAATTTTACATATGTCATAATTTTATACACATCAATCAAATCAAATGACATTATCTACCAAATCTATAGGCACTGCAATTTTAACGTCTAGGTGCGCCGAATATCTACATACAAAAATATAACAGAATAAAATAAACTTGTTAATACACAACGCAGAAAATAATTACCTACCACTAGATTAAATTTAGGTGCAATGGGTGGTTTTATCGCTAACAGCAATTTTTCCATACAACCTTAGGATGGTTTTCACTTTAGAAATGACCAGGCATTGATGGTTAGAACTAGTTATAATTCCATATTTAATGGTGTATATGAGACATCTATGCATAGTCATACGAAAAATCAAAATTTGCAAATGCTACAAATCTACAAAGTTGGTGAATAATTTCAGTAAGTACGTGTCAGTTCTCAATGAAAACTTTTAGCAACTGAAATTAGTTATTACTATTAAGATATGATCTTTAACCTTACTGTTTGGGTGCGCGTGATTGCCACTGGCAATACATTCCATAGACGTATTACTTGCAGGGCGAAAAAATCATCAAAGAACTATGTAGGATGCATGCAGTGATACCTCTTTCAGATTTGCTGTTGATCATGATAATGAAAACTTGAGATCCATATAGTGGCCCATATATTTTGAAAGAATGACCAAAATAGCTCATGGCAGAATGTTTGAAAATATCTACTGCTTCTCTATAAATGGCAAGTGTGGCCATACAAGATGTACTAATGTAAGAATATGCATGCTCGTCAGAAGTAACCAAAGTTCCTTCATCTTTTCGTTGGTAATTAACATTGAAATTCGTACAACTGCGTGGAGGTTATCAGCGATCCTCTCCCGGTAGGATAGAGTCCCTTTGCGACAGGAGAGACTTCGGCTCCTTATACATATTTTACCGCAGATACAATTGTTTATGTTCTGAAGAATTGTTTGGAACGATGATTAAAGCTTTAAGCGCACTTTAAGCCCGGTACGTTTGTATACGGTAATGTTACGATATGAAATCTTCAGAAGTGAGCCCAAAAGTATTTAGCAGACTCATTGGATACTTTTTCTCGTAGATAAAGGTAAAGGAAAAGATTATCAAGTAAAAAATAATTCAACTCTTTGGATCTAATAACTAACAATTTTTAGCATCATGAACGATTGTAACACAATTAATTTTAATATTTTCTATAAATATTGTGTTTGCAAAACTACTAAGAATATTTCAAAAGTTATTGCTGTGCAAAATAAATCAGAAATTCTAAAGATTGTTAATAAAGACAGGTTTAAGGTTATAAAATTATCTAGATTTACAAACGTGCGAATTATGTATTTACGACCTTACATATATGTAAAGTTCTGACCTTCACAGATGAGATAAAGTCAAAGTTTGTGCTTAACTGTACAGCGATGTCGAATAACACTTAAGGTGCCGTGTGCCGTGCCGACCACGTCAAGCCACACCAGATCAAGTTGTCACGTCAATCACGCTGAGAAATGACCTGCTTACAACTTACTTTTATTTTATTTAGACATTTTTAATATACGTTGACATTATGAGGTACTTTATACACATTTAAGTAGAAAATACTTCAATCAAGTCAATCAATTTATTAAACCTTAAACAAACCCACTGCAGGACATAGACTTTGCCTATATTTGCCGTAATATTTACGAGCAAAATACAATGCTCAAACAATTCAGGGGTCAAAAACGTCTACAGAAATTTAATGTAGCACTACTACACTCGAGAGCAATGAATCCGGGTCACTTAAAGAATCCTAAAAATCTCGGAAACTAAAAATGCTAGGTTAATGCAATAAATTGTATTTAATAGACAATGTAATACTCCTTAAATGAAGGTATTAAAACTTCTTAGTTATTGTAAAGTTATATCATAAAAAAATCAAATTTGAAAAGGGCCACTTTCGAAGATGGAACTACGAAATTACAGCATTTGGTGTTGCTTTTGTTTGTAATCTGTCATTTATGTGGGTACATAAACCATGTTGATAGTGCTCTATATTCATTAATCAAGCTGAAATTATGTCGCTTACGCCTGAAGAATGCACCAGAATACTTACAATGCTGGAAACCGGCCGGAGTCAGCGCGATACAGCCAGGACTGTCGGTGTGTCGCTGTCAACAGTACAAAGAGTTCTCCGACGTTACGAAGAAACTGGTTCTAACCTACGCAGACCAGGAACGGGCAGAACCAGGTGTACCACAGCACGAGAAAACCGATACTTGGTGAACACCATGCTTCGAAATCGCTTTCTCACAGGAACTGAACTCACCAATCAGTTTCGACGCCTCGGAGGAAGTAACCCAAGTGCATGGACAGTAAGACGTCGGCTTGCTGAATCTAACTTAAAACCCCTTAGACCTGCAAACGGCCCTAAACTGGAGCGTGGGCATCGTATTTCGAGACTAAGGTATGCCCAGAGCCACGTAAATTGGAGTATTGAAGATTGGTCAAAAGTTATGTTCTCCGACGAATCAAAATTTATGCTCTACAAGCACGATGGAAGACACAGAGTGTATCGAAGACCAGGGGAAAGATTCAAGCAAGCATGCATCGAAGAAAAAGTAGCCTACGGTGGTGGGTCTGTACTTGTGTGGGCCGGAATTTCTTCTGAAAGTCGCACAGAGCTGGTGATCACAGAAAACGGCTCTTTAACTAGCGTAAGATATGTGGAAGAAATCCTCAATGATCACGTTGGTCCATTTATGGTCAATTTAGGTGAGGATGCTATATTTATGCATGACAATGCCCGACCTCATACAGGTAGGATTGTGAATGACTACCTTCAAGAGATGAACATTACTCGTATGGAGTGGCCAGCGCGCAGCCCGGATATCAACCCGATCGAGCATGCTTGGGACGAGCTAGGCAGATGCGTAAAACAACGAAACCCTCCCCCAATCACGCTTCGTGAGCTCAAAATTGCTCTCACAGAGGAATGGGAGAATATTCCCCAAAATCGTATAAGGAACTTGGTGTACAGCATGCCAAACCGCGTAAACGCAGTAATGGAAGCACGAGGAGGCAATACGAAGTATTAAAATTCAAGAAAATCGTAATAAAGTTCAAAAATTTCATGTTTCCTATTTTTGTTTTAAGGAGAGATCGGCAGTTTTTTCTTTATGTAATTTTGTGTTAATAAAATGTATGGTGACTCATATTTTTTTTACTTTCATTTAAGGAGTATTACATTGTCTATTAAATACAATTTATTGCATTAACCTATCATTTTTAGTTTCCGAGATTTTTAACATTCTTTAAGTGACCCGGATTCATTGCTCTCGAGTGTATTTATATAAGACAAGATAATGTTCATGATTATTAAAAGTGTGTTATTATCATAGTAAGCTCTACCAATTTTTTGTACACCTGCAACCGTTCAGAACAAGTTTTTTTAAAAGCTGTTTTTAATGTACAGAATTCTCTTAGACTGCACATCGCCACAAACAATCATTGAGGTGTCATCTCGTATTCGTATCTACTCAACCACGCGGTTTTTTTTGTATGACCCGGGCACTCTCGTAGAAGATGTTCACAGGACTTCTAAGGTATGACCACTCACTGTTCAGTGGCTTTCGCTGATTGGGGGACCTTGGAGTCCTCACTCGTAGCAGTCGTAGCACTCCCTTTTTTATTTTTTATGGAACATTCTCATGGATGCTATGCCAGACTTCTACCGACTAAAAAACCTCACGTATCCTGCCTAACAGCCTACGGTTGGAAGCACCGGGTAAGCCCTCGGAAGGATACTCCAGGACCCGTAGCACCCCCTACATTGAACCTGCCTCTGTTAAGGTAAGGGTTGTAGTCGACTTAACTGAACAAGAAACTAGCACAAGCAGGATTAAGCTCAAGAAATGAATTTTGGTTTTCATGAATATGTTGTATGTGAAAGAACGAGAACAAACAGTTTGTTACAAAAATAGAAGATATTATAAGAACTAGCCAAGGTTACTGCTCAGACACAGAATATACGTAAGGGAATTATAATAGAACTTTTTGTGTTATAAAAACGCGTAAATTTTCCACGCATACGCTGACAAAATTGAACCTGATTAAATTTAGTTCGGATTTAGCTTTGTTGTTGAAGGTAACATACCTACTTGTAAATAAATTACATGTAATGTAAGTTATGTTAAAGCTTACCGTAGCCATCCACACCAGTCATCATGTCCTTGACATTGCGAAAAAGTTGCAGAAAAACTACTCGCTGCAACTTTAAAAGTTATGTAAACAAACTAAGCGGGTCGAAAAAAATTAAGCAGTCCCCTCAATCATGGCTAGTAGTGAAACAAAATAAGCTCAGGTAAGGGAAGGGAATGTAGCACACTCCTGCAATTTTGCCGTTAGAGGAAGTTTGGAAATTCACACCCATTTTGCCTTGCGCTTGACCTAGGTCAACTGGAAGTGCCTAAAAACCTTCCTCAGCCATGTCCCAACAACAATATATCTTCATTGAAAGAATCCTCCAAGCCGTTTGGAAGTTATAATATTGCGACGAAATAGTACGCACGCACGGCACCGCACGAATTTACGTACGTACGTACGGATGAATTTATAGCTATCTACAGAAATGCACTGAAACAGAAGCTCATTATCGCCGGATGAACATCAGAGGGACTTGGAAACGTAATAATAAGTAATCAGACTAGTCAGACTCGGATGTGATGACTTCGGGTGCAATTTAGAATAAAACTCGAATAATGATGATAATACAAATTCAAATGGCTAAAGAGCTAGATTATTCTGTAAAATATTGTGGGACTTTACTTTTTGCTAACGTAAGTTACTGTCACTCTTCTAGATTGGTAGTTATTTACACTGTGAAATAGTGATAAATTCTCAAAATAAGCATGTGTCATTATTTTAGAGGGAAAATGACGGGTGAAAACGTGGTTATTATCATAGATTATCAATTATTTTGAGATAAATTGAGGGATGACAAATTTTGGTTATTTTCAAGCAGTTTGTGGCGGCGCATGTCGGTAAAATTTAGGTAAGCAACAATTTTCATTTCATATTTTCCTTGTAACACAATATAACTTAGGACAACTTTATCACTATATCACCAAATCTACTATGTAAATGACTCATGTCATGTATAAAGAAGTAACATTAACATAAGTTATTCTCTAGCATAGGATTGTCACTCAAGTACACGTGTCTACACGTCTTTATAATGGGTTTTGTCCTTTTTAAGCATATCTGGTGAACTTTAAAATTAATTTATATTTCTATGTATAACTCACACGTTATAAATTAACTATACTGGAAAAGAATTATAGCCATTTTAAATGATAATAGTGTCCAGATTTTAAGATAAACTTTAATATTCATTATCTCGTTTACAATAAATAGCAACCATTATTGTAGCAGCTATAGAGTGCATGTGACTTGTTATCCTAAATTGTCGACCACCGCTCTATAAAACATGACTAGGAGTGTGACCTCAATTTTTCAAACAATAATTCCTTTATAGTATTATCTTCACAGTACTCTCTAAATTAGTCTAAATAGTACTCTCTTCATAGTACTCTCTTCATAGTACTCTCTTCATAGTACTCTCTTCATAGTACTCTCTTCATAGTACTCTCTTCATAGTACTCTCTTCATAGTACTCTCTTCATAGTACTCTCTTCATAGTACTCTCTTCATAGTACTCTCTTCATAGTACTCTCTTCATAGTACTCTCCTCATAGTACTCTCTTAATAGTACTCTTCTCATACTTTAGCAATTTATTGCTGTCATGTGACGAAAACACAATCACGTCCGAGGAAACAGGGAGTTATTATAGTTAGAGCAAACACTAAACGCATTTCCTCTTAAGAGAGTATGCTTCCTACCAACCCGGATTTTAAGAAAGAATTAATGTGGCACGCAACTTGAGTCATACATTTTTATACTTCTTGTGAACCATTAACACAATACATTTTAACATTTTACGTAATATTAAATTTATTCGTATCGTAATAAGACTGTTTTTATTTCATATCAGTAAGGTGCGGCGTAGACGACAGACTTTTGTGCGTTCGAGTCTGCGGTGCACAAAGAGACCGCTTGGCGCGCATTGGCCATCGCAGTTTTAAGGGTTTCATACCCGAAGGGTATTAACGGGACCCTATGCATGAGACTTAACCGTCCTTCTGTCTGTTTTTGATGTATTCCTTCATCTGATTTCTTTCACCTTTCATTCTTTCATTGATGTCTTTCATCAGCTGATGTATTTCTATTGCCGATATAGCAACAATTACTAAAACCAGATAAAAAGAGAAAACTAATGGGGGCTCCCATACAACAAACGTGATATTTTGCCTCTGTGCAAAAGTTCGTCCCGCACTTGGCCTGTTTTTTCACAGATTGTGCATCACGAATAGTCAGTCGTCTTCGTCGCACCTAATACATGTATGATACGTAGACTTTAGTACCTACCACATACATTTAGCAACCTTCTAAGCGGAAATCATAAACTGACCAGCTTACATTATTACAAACGGTAGTTAATAGGGCAGTTTTACATTTAAGTATGTATGTAATATTCTCTGTTAATTTATAGTCGGCGTAGAGCGAAAGACTTTGAACTCGTGATCAATAAAAAAAATCGATTAAAACTTACTTGAAACAAAGTAGGTACTTTAAAACTATACTCGTGTCTAGTCAATAAATAAATACTCAAAAGTCATTGTAACAAAGTAAACTTACACTTGACCTAGTGGAAATTATTATTATTTAAGTCCTATTCTACACTCACTAGATTATTCCCAAACCGTATATTTTTTAGGGTTCCATCCCCAAAAGGAAAACCATGAGATCCCATTACTGAGATTCTGCTATCTGTCTGACATCATTTTATGAACCGCTATAACTTGACGTTGATATTTTTATAGATGACTAGCGGACGTCACGCGGTATCACCCGCGTAGTTCCCGTTCCCGTGGGAATACGGGAATAAAATATAGCCTATGTTCATCGGGGATAGTGTAGCTTCATAACAGTGAAAGAATTTTTCAAATAGGTCCTGTAGTTCCGGAGCCAATTCGATGCAAACAAACAAACAAACAATCAAATCTTTCCTCTTAGTAATATTAGTATTGATGTAGGTATTTCTGTTGCCGCTATAACAACTAGGGGCATATTAGTTGCTAGTCTGTACTAAACTTCTAGTCGACACTAATTATAAAGTGGTAAGGTATGCAACTATCCCAAAGAGTAGAGTAGTTACAATGAATGTTTAAAAAATGTTAGGTAGTTTTCCATACATTATGTATGGGGTATTTTTTTTTAACTTGAGAGAAAATCTTTCATGGATGCTATGCCGGACTCCTACCGACTAAATAACCTCACGTAACGAGCAAAAGCCCACGGTTTGGAGCCCCAGGTAAGCCCTCGAAAGGATTTCAGGACTCCCAACAGACCTACGGCTACCACTGCGGCCTTGCCTAGGAAATATTATTTATGGGTGCAATGGGTTTGTATCGCAGTTGAAGCGATAGAGCCAAATCTGTACAGATTTTTCAAGCAAAAAGTTATCATATCGGCATATACTTTCTGTGACACCCTCGCTTAAATAATCAGAATCATAATACATACTATAAATACGATAATTAAATAATTGGCAGTCATTGGACCATTTCGATGACTGCGGAATCAAGTAGGCTATACGCTTTATAGAACTTATTAAAGCGTAAAATTTACATAGAGCAATTAAAATTCAACAGCATTGAGTAAGGTGGCGGACACACGTGGCCGCCGCGGCACTTACACACATAAATTTAAAATTTGCATTTATTTGTTAAATATAAAAATGTATAAATAAGATGTATATGTATATGATTACTTTGTCAGTTTATGGTTATTACATTTTATCCTGGTACGTGGTATTGGATTTCTTTGTACTTTTTCGGGTTTTGCTTATTTTTATGACATGGCTGACGTCAACGACGTATTATAATATAGACACGTCATGTACGAACATCACGGCTTTCAAAAATTGCAAATATTTTTTATATTCAAAAAAAGAATTTCTATGAAATTATCTATGGTAGCATGTATGAAAATTTAGGCAATTTCCTGACTTTTTTGTTGCCATTTTTAAGTGTTGGTAACGTATCTATAGTTTTTTATATATCATTGGCTGACGTCCATCTTTATAAGGATTAACTGCAATTCCTTTTTTATCGGGTTTTATGTCGACGTAATAATGACTAAAGTGCAGTTATGGAAATTATGTCATTTCACAAAACATAAATTTTAAATCATATTTTAACGGCATTGTAACTAGAATATGTTTTGTATCATAGTTGTAATAAAAACAACCGTGGCTGACTGATCTTATTAAGCACTAGCTGACCCGCGCAACTTCGTTTGCGTCATATCACAGTGAGAAAGAGAGAGATATGGTATTAATATTTCGAGTATTATAATGTTTCCCGTTGCACTTACCCCCGTCGCGTCGCGTCGCTTGAATTCATTAAAGCTGAACCGCATATCTACGTTTGCGTTCCACCCATCCGTTTTTCTGTATGGAACTCATCGTGTGCGAGTCCGACTCGCACTTGGCCTGGTATTTATCGTTCAGTTGACTGGCTGCCACTGCAGACCAAGTTAACTCCCGTCGCGTCGCTCATACTTTAAAACTTAATAAGAGGATTATTGTAAGTAAGGTATTGTAACCTTAAAAGATAGGCATATGCTGTTTTGGACTTATTTTTATAACTTTTTAAGAGGAACAATTTTGTAATACACAATTTTTACGTAACTTTAACTATTTATGCAGCGTCCGCAATGGGAGCTCTCAAAAGAAAGAAATAATCCCCGTTCTCGAAACATTATTCATGGCTGCTCCGCTCCTATTCGTCTTAGCGTGATGTTATATCGCCATTAGCCAGCCTCAATAAATGGACTATTAAACTGTAAAATATTTTTTGAAATGCAACCGGTAGTTTCTGAGATCCTAGCACAAACAAACTCTTCAGTTTCATTATATCGTGAGCGAACCTTAAGAAATAGACAAATTAGTTTATTGTGAGCGAACCTAAAACCTGAAACCTTGAACCTTGAACCTTGCTGCCCCGGTACTGTAGTGCCTCAGGCATGTTTGCAGACGCACACATAGAAGATTTCTATGCAATAATGCGAAAGAAAACATTGTCTGTGGTGCATGGTATGCGGGGGAGCCGTAACGGCATCCTGAAAATGATAGCAGACAGGATGGACTCAGCAATTTTGGGGCGATTCACCGACCTGCATGTGAGAGGTCTGGGTGGGTGAGTTGTTCACAAAATAAACATGCTGAAATTTAATTTTATGGTTTTGATTTGTATTTAATGTGTATTTACTAACATAGGTCGTAAGGTTATGATAACTAACTAACTAACTATCTTCACGCCAAATCCCTTGCGGGGTAGGCAGAAAGAACCGAGCGCCACACGGCACGGTCCATACACACCTCACTTGCTTCTTCAACTTTCATTTTTCTTTTCATGCATGCACGTCGGTTCCTACGGCTCTTGACACCACCTTCAACTAACACACGATTAATTTGGTCGTGGTAGGTGTGTCGTGGCCTTCCCCGACTCCTACGTCCATCCACTTTCGCGTTGTATATCTGTTTTGTCATTCTTTCATCTCCCATTCGTTCCACATGCCCGAACCATCGTAGCATGCCCTTCCTTACTTTAACACCGACACTCTCTTTCAGACCAACTCTCTTTCTTACATCTTCATTCCGAACGCGATCTGCGAGCGTTACTCCGCAGATATTGCGTAGCGCGCGCATCGCGACCGCGTTTCTTCTACTTTCATGCGTTTCCTGCCATACCCAACTCTCGCTTCCATACGTTAGCGTAGGTATCAGCACCGCATTGTGTACTGCGAGCTGGGCCTTTTGACTTAAGCCCTTGGTACCTAAAAGTTTGCCTAACGCTCCATTCACACTATTGCCCGCAGTTACCCTCTTTTCTACATCAGCGGTGTACCGTCCATCCCTGCTAAATGCACATCCAAGATATACAAACTCATCCACCTGTTCCAGCACTACATCATTTACAGTTATCCTGGCATTCGTTCTGTCCTCTTCTCTTTCGAATACCATCACTTTCGTTTTAGTCGCGTTCAAATGTAAGCCTCTCATTAGACAATCATCTTTCATCGTTGTGATTAGTGACTGTAGTTCTGATGGCGATTCGGCTATAAGCACGGCATCATCTGCATACAGCAAACAGTTCACAAGTAAGTCACCCATTCGCAATCCAACATTCATCGATCTTACTCTCTTAAGACAATCGTCCAGGTACAGGACAAACAGCAGAGCCGACAGCACGCAGCCCTGTCTGACGCCAATGTTGACGTCAAACCAGGGAGACAGGCTGCCGCCCACCCACACACATGCCGTACATCCCACATATGTAGACTGCACAGCACGAAGCAGCGCACCATCAATCCCGTATCCTGGCAATATATCCCAGAGATCCTTCCGTACAACTCTGTCAAATGCTTTCTCCATGTCCACAAAACCGCAGAAAACCTTCCGGCCTACAGCCAGCTGCTTCTCTACGATGTTGCGGAGAGAGAAAACTTGGTCCATACATCCCCTTCCATTTCGGAAACCACCCTGCGCCTCCCACAGTAATCCGTCAGATTCCACCCTCATTCTCCTTTCAATAATTTTGCCATACACTTTAGCTGCTATACTGATCAAACTGATGGCCCTATAGTTGGCGCACTCCATACGTGAGCCCTTGCCTTTATACAAGGGCACGATGATAGCACGCCTCCAGTCCATTGGGACCCTTCCAGTCTTCCAGCATAGATTGCTCAATGACCAGAAGGCGTCTCGGACGCAAGGACCACCTAATTTGATCATTTCAGCAGATATCCTATCAATTCCCGCAGACTTTCCATTTTTCAAGCTTCGTATCGACCATTCAATCTCTTCCAAAGTAATACCTCCGCTTGATGCTTGCACCGCAAGATCAGTCATCGACTCCCTCGCAGTGCCCGCATCCGGGAGATATTCATACATTTCTCCAAAGTACTCATTCCACCGCTCTAACACCTCTAATGGGTCCGCAAGAATGTCCCCAGCTTTACTCTTTATCTTATCCATTTTGGAAACTGACGAACAGCTCCGAGACTTCTTGACCTCCCTCCAAAAGAGTTTGGTATTTGTCTCGAAGTTCCTCGTCAACTTCTCTTCCGCAATCAAATTTATTCTTTCACGCTTCTCTTTCACTAAAGCTTTGGCTTCATTCTTGCAGAGGCGGTAAATTTCTTTCTTCGTGTCTTTCATACTGTCATTCAGTTGCAAAGATGAGACATAATCCAACCACGCTTTCTTCTTTCTTGCTACGCAGGATTGTACCTCTGCATCCCACCAGGCATCACCTTTCGAATGTTCATGTCTCTTTGCACTCCCACATGCTTCTTTTGCACTCTCCACTATACTTTCTTTCATAATATTCCAGCATTCATCCACATCTAAGTCGGAAAGGCTCGCGTTTGCAAGCCTTTCACTGACTAAGCCTACATACATACTCCTTACGCTTTCATCTTCCAGTGTTTCACTCTTTATCCTTTCATAGTCTCCGAAGGGGACACGCACTCGCCAGTGCCTCCACTTCTTGAAAAGACCAACAAACCGGCTTACCACCAGGTAGTGGTCAGTTTCAAGAGTGGGGCCTCTGTAGGCTCTTGTATCCCTTATAGCCTCTCGGAGACGACTGTCTATCAAAATCAAATCAATTACACTTTTTTCTTCCTTCCGTCTCCAAGTATACGTGTGGATATCTTTGTGACGGAATAAACTGTTCGCCACAAGGAGGTCTCGTTCCAAGCATACGTCTAAGATTGACTTACCAGCATCATTCGCTCTCTCATCTCCATGCGGACCAAGGACAGCCTCGAAGCCATCTCGCTTAGTCCCCACCCATCCATTCAAATCACCACACATGATCAACTTTTCATTCCCCTCAGCCAAATCGAGGACGTCCCTAACGGAATCCCAGAACTCCGCGAAAAAACTCTCGTGATCCCCAGTTTTATACGTACCCACAGGAGTCTTGGGCCTGCCAATCCATAATCTTTCACTCCAGAAGCCAAACGGGAGGAGAGCAAGACACCCACTCCCTTACTGGCATGATCCTCTTGGTCCACTCCGGACCACAAAGCAATTATGCCGCCAGGAAGATCGTCGATGCCGCTCCCCTTCCGCTTCGTCTCTGTGACACACAATACATCCAGGCGTCGCTCTTTCATTACATCTATCAATTCATTCATCTTACCTTCCATACCACCACGCACATTCCACGTGCCTATCCGGCACTCGGCTCCTCGCATCCCGCCAGAGTTAGCGCTGCGTGAAGGGTGGCGGCCCCCTTCGCCGCGTGCGCATGCAGTCATACCGACGGGGGCACACCGGTATGCGTCGCCTCGGGGGGACGCCCTAGCCCTGTCGGGACTCATTTCTCGGTAGTGATTGGTTTCGCGTTTTCGCTTTCGCCGCTACTTACGGGGAGGGCCCGAGCACAGGTAACGCTCTTCGTGAAGGCACACTACATCCTCCCCTAAGGTTATGATACTAACATAAATGGGCTATAATCGTCTGAAAATAAACATTTTTATTTTTATTTTATTTATTTATTTTATTTAAACGATAGACATATGCTGTCGCGGACTTTTTTGTCGAACTTTTTAAGAGAAACAATTTTGTCATACACAATTTTTACCTAACTGTAACCATTTACGCAGCGTACGCCTCGGAAGCTCTCAGACGGTAAAAAATATTCCCCGTTTTCAAAACATTCTTGATTGCTGCTCCGCTCCTATTCGTCTTAGCGTGATGTTATATAGTCTATAGCCATCCTCGATAAACGGACTATCAAACTGTAAAAGAATTTTTGAAATCCAACCAGTAGTTTCCGAGATCCTAGCGTTCAAACAAACAAACAAACAAACAAACTCTTCAGCTTTATAATATTAGTATGGATAGCATAAACCGCTGATCGTATTTTGTTTAAACTTGACATATATGTATGTTGATATTTATTATGATGTTAGCATCCCCGGAGATAGGGTTTATGAAAGAACTCCCTCTTTAAAATTGATAACGGGGTGACGGTCATGTCCTAAGCCCAGTACGTATTTTATGCCATGGTAATCTGCAGCCAATCCAAATAAATACATAGACAAGAAGGTGTAGCACTAGGGTTCTTACTTGGCAACACAAATTATTATTATGGCATAACTGCTCATACCTACTTAAATAGCTAAGTGCATTATCAACTATATTATTAGGATTTCAATATAACCTACATACAAAAATGTAACAGTTTAATAATAACACATTGACTGTTACAGTAAGTACAGAACAGTATATAATTATGATAATGTCTATACTTTTCACGTAGGCAGCGGCTGAGAGCTCAGTACATTTCACGCTTATTGTTTTAGTAATGACTCACACACGCTTCAACCTTTTCTGTGTCTCTTGTAATAAAAAAAATGTGTGTAGCTGAGAGCACAGATAAAAAATAATATAGAGCTGAAAGTGACATGACTTCCGACGACGTTTTGTCGAACGCAAGTGATACCGACGAAAGAGAAACGCTCCGGCATGTTAATATCATAGTAGATGTGATGTTGCATATGTTGCATAACAAGGCCGTCTGCAACAATGTGTAGAAACTTATAATAGTTAATTAAGTAGGAATACATTACTATCTTATCGTTGGCTAATCATCTAATTATAACTTGAAATATTGACCTTACATATTTATTTTCTTTTCATGGTGTCCAGGTATTAACATAGTTTTGAAGGTATAAATAATAGTTAAGGGGGGTGGAAGGTTCTCATTTCAAAGTCCAGTGCTCTATTTCCTACTTCCACCATATCTTAAAAACACGGTCTTTATAGTCATAAGGTAGCACGTTAACGGACACTTTTGGGCTTTCAAAGGCTACATTATCGGATATACGATTTAATTTTCCATCCTAAATTCAACAATTCTTTTTACCAACACCAGTTTTAATGATATTGCTAACAAAATCATGGGCGTATTTACCTCTGATTTAAGATTGGTAATAGAAGGCTGTACTAAGTATTTATTACTTTCAATAATGGATAGTACTTATATTACAGTAATATAATTTAGTACTTTGAGCTTTGATCTATAAATGGATACACAAGCCCATTTAGAAGTTCATATAGTTTTACAAAACGCTCATAAAATAGATAATGCTTCACGTTACCAGTATTACGAGAGCAGCAACCCTCATTTCTTAAAGACACTATAATTATTCACACTGCACTATTGTCAGAGCTATCAAATAATAATAGCTTTACAACCGTAAACAACTATATAAGTAAGCGTACGATATTCTGTGACTGAGCCTAAGAACTTCTATAAAAGCCTGCATTTTTATTATAATTAGATATCTATTAAAAGCCTGTGTAGCCGGATATGTTAGCAACCTGTTAACACGTGGCCGAAAATATACCTACACAAGCAGTCAGTCTCGTTTGTGATATAGTTGTTTGTCACCTTCGGTCTAACAGTGTACTAGGAACTGGTGGTATTATTAGCTTAGACCAAATGCTAATTACAATATTAGGACTGAGGTAGGTACACTGTTAAGTTTAGCCTAACATTAATATAAGATGTAGAGAGGCGAAGTTGCGTTCCATCAGGGATCCAGTCATCCTGGGATTTGCCTCAGTCACGGGACACCGCTCTCCAGTTCTCTTCTGAAACCAGCCGTAGGGATTATTAGGCAGACCAGAAGACCGAGAGTCTTCTCAACTAGGCGAATGTTGGATAATAGCGTCTCCGCGTAAAGAAAATTAAAATATACTAAAACCTACTGTTAGCGCTATTCCTATAGTTTTATCTTTCAAGTTCGGATGAGTGATATGACATTCGTAGCGATGTCCATATATTAAAAATAAGGTGGTGCGGTTCCTATCTTACTACATTTGTCTACAGGATTCACTTGTGATATTGTGGAAACATCCACTATCGCGTGATCAGGATCGAGCTTTGTCACGAACCGTTTAATATCATACAGATATAATGCACTTAACATTGTTTTGCGTCCGGCTGGTTGCATAATATCAACCGGTAGCTAGGCACTAGCTGTCACAGCGCGAGAGTTACGTCGGTTAGATACTACCGTAATATTAAACAATAATTACTACATCTACATAAAAGGTCAGGAGACCGCAAGCAGAATACCCACTCTATTAAGCGCGTAATAAACGGGCCGAGCATAAAGTTTAGAATAGAACCTATTAACGTTGACGGTGATGATCTTTCTGAATTCTAATTTAAATCGAATAAAGTGAATATCAAGAAATATATAGCTTACATTCTCTAATCAAATAAACCTATGCATCAAACTTTACGATGACAGCCTATTAACAGTTTTATCTATAGTCCATCTATCAAATTAAATTAGCGCTTTACAATCCATGGCTGGAAATAGGCTTTGCCCAATCATTTTGAGAGAGTGACTGACTTTACCACTCTAGCCATACGGGTTGGTATGGCGTTTTATTTCTAGTTTTCATTTTCGTCGCTGTTAGTCAGCAGGTACCATTTGTAGATGAGGCTGTCTTGAGCTCCGAAGATAACCTGCCAATCAGCGCAAAAAAATATGGTATACGTATACCTTTACTACTAATTCTATAAAACAAGGAGATCTCAATGACAGCCCCAAAATTTAAAATATTTTTGCTATCGCATAAAAATGAGTAGTGCGTGATGAACTCCAAATTCGCACGAAATAATCAATCGCTTTTACTATAAATAGTTTACCATTTATTCATCTCATAAAATTCCGGTTACATAGCGGTATCTCTGCGATATGGTACTGCGTCTATATTATTCATACTATCTTGTAAAAAGCATTTTACATTACGATTCATGATCATCTACAAGGTACGTATCGCGTGTCTGTGGGCGGCTAATCGTTTGCTCCGTTTCTGCATAATATCTAGGTAGCTTATAATGATGAATTCCAATACGAGTGAGAGTGCTTAGTATCAGAGGCATTTTAATCTTTTGTTTTTTGAAGTGGAAACTTCTTTAGGTGCATTGGGCATTTTTGAGGTACGAAAAAGACACTGAATTCGCAACGCTTCCATCAACACCGTTGTATATTTATCAGCATGTAAATATATTGTGCAGATACGCACAATATTATACATTTAGGGTATGAAGAATTCAATAACAATACACACGGAATTCTTAGGTTTTTACTTCGTCCGGCACTCCCGTAGTGCCACTGGTTTTTACACAAGTAAACAGCATGTAAAGGATAGTCTACTACATCTATCAACACTTTAACAGTGTATTTTACAGATAGGGTTCGAAATATAGCAAGTAATAGAGAAACACTTGCGATGCTCATAAAATCGCCTTTATGGTACTGCGAAAGATGAACTGTAGTAAAAATCAAGTATCTACATTATATAAATTCCATAGACATAACGATATCAGCTTTCTCTACATAAAATATAAAATATTATTATAAATTTTGTTGCAGATTCTCACACAACATCATAAAGCCCAAATGCGTGCGCTATGGGATCTAGGCGATTGAAGTACTCCGAAAGATTTGGGGTTCACACAAATATTTGCAGCGACCCTGGATTAGTACCCAAGACTTCAGCGTGGCAGTCGGTCATCTGATCAGACTGTTCCGGTACTTTTATAGGTGATTCATATTTCGAAGCCCTACCATGATCTTCAATTGTCCCAAAACCTTGACGCATGCTTCTAGAACTTTGTGCAAAGTTATGAGAGATTGTTTCATCGTCAAAATCATTTATTTTTACATTGCCATGTATAAACTCTCTGAACTTGTTTTTATTACATGCAATAAAGCTGGTATAATTTTTTTATAAATTACACAATAAATTAAACTACTTGAAAAAAAATGCAAGTATCGTAACAATGTTTACTGGTCTCATAATTAGTTTTAATAACAAAGTCTAGCCCAGATAAACAACATTATTTACAAAACATTGTTTGAACAAAATAATATATTTTATGTACAAAACTTTGTTGCTGAGATATTTGAACTTGAGTATATTACAGTAGAGCTTATCCTCTAAAATCCCGCTACTTAGGGGGGCCCTAAGAAGCGGGATGACATCCAAAAAAAACCCCAAAGACGGGGGTAGCACCCGAACCCACCTAGGCGAAGCCGCAGTGGTAGCCGTAGTTCGCTTGTGAGTCCTGGGACATCCTACCGAGGGCTTACCCGGGACTCCCAACCGTAGGTTGTTAAACATTACGTGAGGGTTTTTAATCGGTAGGAGTCCAGTATAACATACATAAGGATTTTCCCTCACTTTAAAAAAAAATAGCTTATCCTTTATTTCAAACCATTACCTAAGTAGCCAACCGCATGAAAAAAGACTATCAAATTTTCGACTTTTCTAAAACTACATTATTTTGCCCTGTCATGCCGTGCACCACGGGGCTCAGTAATATATTAAATACGTATCATATTCAAGTGAAACTGCAAGCTAAGCTCAAAATTAAAATTAAATCTCAAAGCAATACTAACTCAATGTGGACTGCGGTGAAACGTCACGAATACAACAGTATTATGCTATGCAAAATTAATTACATTAATATTGCTTAGTAGCATGAATACATTTTGTATATTTTCATTTATTATCGCTATTCAAATATTAGATTGCCAATTTGTATATAAATACAGTTTGACTGTTTGTACTATTAATAATTCCATTCTGAGCATCGAGAGTGTATCAAATTTGTTTTTTTTTTATATTTATTACTAGCAGGTCAACAAGCAGACCTAAGTCTTATTTTTAAGTAAGCAATTTCTAAAGGCATCATCATTACATCGTTAGTATCAGTTACAATCAACACTTTTGAATTGTAAAAAGTCGAAAGTTGGATATTGGGTATCAATAACAAACATAATATCTATAGTTACCTATCCATGGACCACCATGAAAATATCATTTATCAAACTTAGTACATCAAAGCCATTCAGTAATTTATGATAATCTAGAATTACGAAAATGATCGCTGTTTCATGCATCAATTAAATTCCAATTACAAAACGTGTCAATGATACAGAAATTGAATTTATTTATACTAAAATACGAGCTATTTTGACTGACTTAAGCTCTATGTAAATCTTATTATAGTTAAATAAATCTCTGTAGACGCCTTGCTCATCAACTCCTTAGAATACTGTTAATAAAATTAAATCAATTTACTCTTGAACCTACACATAGTTTGTTCTCAGTATCTAACAAGTTCCTTATCTCGAAATTCACTTCTAAACCAATAGGTACTAAGCAATTTTGACATTAAGACTCAACGAAAGCCTGACTTCAATCACATAATAGAACAGAATGTACTTATAATATTTCCTAATTTTTAATATGTTCATTGGCTTTTGAATAGCTCTTCATATAAATCTATTAGATTTATTTAATGTACAGGTAAGTAGTCAATGCAAGTTAATTAATTTAAAACGATGACTCGCTCGTATTTTAGTGAATAGTGCCCATGTATGTTTTTGGAAAACATGCGTTATTAGTCAAATATTCATAAATTGGTAACGAGATGTCGGCGCGTGGAAGCCTCTTACGGCCCAACTAGCCGCCACAACCGGATGTCCCTCGCCAAATGCACAATCACACTAACACAAACTCTCACGAATTTTTCTCCCAACGCTTTCACGTCTTCCACTAATTATTATCCACTTTATCGGGCATCTTCAATTTGATTTACGTCTAGCTCTTACACAGCTCAATTGGTACACTTTTTCTTTTCGGTAAGATAATTTAAGTGTACATTAGATTCAAGCGGTACCGGCGGACGGCGTGGCGGCCTCCTTACCGCCGTGACCACCAACTCTCGTACAAAACGCTCGCTAATTACTTACCGCCATGTTCTGACATTACGTTGCTATATTTATAAATATTTTGAGCTTAATTACATTTCTCTATCCGACACAATGTTGTCTATTGGTAGATAATTGGTTTATTTGAGATCGATAAACTTCAGTATATTTTAACTGGTCCTCTTGAAAGTTATTACATCGAAGACTTTTTATGGAGTAGCGTAATATGAAAGTAAATCATTATATTGTCTTTATTTTTGTGTAAATTGTCTGTAGTTTTTGCACCATGTATATACATACATACATACATATACTCACGCCTTTATCCCCGAAGGGGTAGGCAGAGGCCTATACCGGCCCACATTTCACCGTGTACAATTTGGTCCCACGTGACAGGTGGTGAGCCCATCGCCGTGTTGAAATGGACCGCCGCCGTCAGAGCCTCGTCCGTTGTTCAGCAGGTGCACGAGCTTGCACGTGAGGTTGACTTGGGCCCGATGGTGTTGGTAGGGCCCCACTACACTATATGAGATGTACCAATATGGGCGATGATAGATAAATTGTCTCCATTTACCTTAACTACACATTATCTTTGAACCGGTTGAATAAAGGCTAATTTTGTCTCGTAAACAGGCAGATATGATCTTCGCCCGCAAATATCTCGCTTCCTACAATAACATACAATAGGCTTTTACACCATGTTCTAAATTATTAAGCAAAGGCTTAACAACCTTTCACTTTCAGACCAAACTGTATGCCTACTACGTATGAAAACAAAGTTAAAAATAGGCTATTGTGTAACATTGTTTTTGATGAATTTTATAGCACTACGTACAGTAGATTATTTTTAGCTTGAGAGATTCTCACCGAATATATACTATCTTCTTGGGATTTAGATTTTATATTGCATCATAAGATTTATGCAGTCATAAATCAGTTTAAATAATAAATAAATTAATATTTGTGGACATTCACACACAACATCATTTAGCCCAAAATAAGCTAACATAAGCTAGTGCTGGAATCTAGACGACTAATACGACTACTACTTCTATTTTTCTAAATACATACATATTATACTTAGAAAACACCCAAACTCCGAAACAAACATTTGTGGATCACACAAATATTTGATCTGGGAACTCAGCGCGGAAGGCGGTTACACTACAGAATGCGCCACCGAGGCAGTCAGTGCAGCTCCAATGTTCTGTATATAAACACACACACTCAAGATACTAAATACACACTCGCCCAGCCCTTTTTTCTTCACGCGTGGAAATCCATAGTCAGTGTGAATTTCCAGTCATTCACCCTACAAAATCAGTAGCGAGGACAGTACAAACTTTCTTCTTAATTTAATTAAAACATCATGTAGTGATTTCGCAAAATTAATTTTGTAACCATAAAGCCTTCATTGATGTTAATTTTAAACACACTTTTTAATGGGTTTAGTGCAGATGTGAGAGGTAATATAATATTTTCACCACGACGTCATCGGCTGAGCTGCTGGTGATGCAAGGCAACAATTATTTTAAAAGTTTGACTCATTACGTATACTTTTATAAAGATCATCTACAATAAGAGTATTATGTTCTTTTACGCTTCTAAGAACCCAAAAAGATCGGGATCGATTAAGCTCAAATTTTGACACATTACACAGTCATCATAAACAGAAAGTTTAAAGAAAGGTTTTATCTGTTTTAATCCCGTCCTTTAGAAAATGTTTACGGATAAACTTTAACAAGCCGGTGTTTTTGTTTATAAGTCCTACTGATAGGAGAAAATTTGAGAATACATATTAACTTCTATTATGATCATTGCTGATTTAGCACGATATGCGAAACACGCTGGAATACCACAATCTTGACACAGCAGTCGCTACCGTCAACCGTCGAACTAAACCGTTGTGTTGTGTGAACGAACAAAGCGTTATTTCTTATTCAGTTGATACAGAGAAACATTTGTTTAATAAAACCGTAAAAAAGCTTACTGACTAAGAGCGGATACGAATTACTTAAACAATATCTACTTAAACTTAAATATTATGTAAAATATTATGTTATCTTAACGACAGTTCCCAGAATCACTATAATATAAAGAATTTTATAATAATGACAACTATAGGTAGGTATATCTTCAAGAAATTATTCAGCAGCAACTCATTTTTGCATTTCCTTTATATGTATCTATTGAATATTTAAGTCTACGACTTGTAATTTTCTAAGTTGAATCCCTACTAATATTATAAATGCGAAAGTAACTCTGTCTGTCACACTTTCACACCTAAACGGCTGGAGCGATTGAGATAAAATTTAGTATAGGGATAGTTCGAGGCCCTGGGAAGGACATAGGCTACTTTTTAACCGACTGCGCAAAAGGAGGGCTATGATTTTACGATAACGACTACTACGCAGTCGAAGCCGCGGGGAACAGCAAGTTCTCTATATACTATATCTACTCTTGATACACTCTACGATGAAACTCATGAAAAACTATATTTGCGTCAGTAATAAAATACGTTTTAAGTAGTTTTTACTTTTATACGCGTGGCAATATTAATGATTAGAAAAAAAATTTTCAATAAAAAATACAACCGACTTCCAAGAAATCCTGAAAAATAAAATTTTCTTAGCACAAAGTAATATGTATTTTGATTTATCTGATTTTTATTCAATATCATATTGAAGTCGGCGCCAAGTAAATTCATAGGTTTAGGCAGGTATTATTCATGGCACCAACTTCAATATTATATTGAATAAAATCTGATAAATCAACTACATATTACTTTGTGCTAAGTAAATTTTATTTTTCAGGATTTCTTGGAAGTCGGTTGTATTTTTTATTGAAAATTTTTTTTTCATTATTTTAAGTGACAGGTGAACCGAAAAATATATCTATCTAGATGAAAGTTCTCATCAATACAAATTAATCAAGCCCCAACACAAGGTAGCTGCTGTAAATTGTTAAGGAATTCCCTCGAATCTCATTTGGTTCCATCATCAGATCGACTCCAGACCTTTATTAATGGTAAGACATTAAAGCGCTAAATTAAAAAGTTAACAAACGCACTAGTTGTGCCTATAATTTTTGGTGGTTGCCCTCGATTTCTCCAGGATCCCATCCTCAGATCCTAACCTGGTTATAATGGGACCACCTCAGAAGGAAACCCTATTCAACAAAAAAAATTGAAAGCCGTCTATACTTGACGGTGAACATACATAAAACATTGAGACCTTTCTTTTTTTTGAAGTTGGATCTATCAATCTAGGTGTAAAGTTTTCATCAATACAAATCAATCAAGCCCAAACACAAGATAACTGCTGTAAATTGTTTAGGAATGCCCTCGACTGTCTTTCGACTTTATCATCAGATCGACGCCATACCTTCATTAAAGTGTAGAACATTAAAGCACTTAATTAAAAAGTTAACAAGCACACTAGTTGTCCCTACAATTTTCGGTTGTTGCCCTCGTTTTCTCCTGGATCCCTTCATCAGATCCTGACCTGATGAAAATGGGACCACCTCAGAAGTAACCCCTATTCAATAAATAAAAAAATTTTGAAATCCGTCTATAATTGACGGAATTATCGCTTGACATACATAAAAAAAAATACATACAGACGAATTGAGAACCTCCTCCTTTTTTTGAAGTCGGTTAAAAAACAACGTCATTGTTTGTTATTTGGTACGAGATAATTTACACATTTTATAATTTACACATTGATTGTTTACGAGTTAGATGTTTTAAAACTAAAAATGGATTCGGTAAACGCCCGATTGATTTGTCCTCACTGCCCTGGGTCATCACGTACTTTTGGAGTGCATGGGCTTAGGGTACATATAGGCCGAAAACACAGGAATGTGCGGCGGGCTGTTGCTATGCCGGATGCTGCGTTGGCTCCTTCGGGCGGCGATTCTGCTGACCGTACATCTGTTCCTTGTCCTCTGGATGGGCTTGCTGGGCTGAGGAGGGCCATACCGGTGCTCCGGCATATACCCAAAGGCGCGCGTAATCAGGCAGCTGGCAAGTTGTGCGATATTGTCGATGACTGTATAAGCCGTAATGGAGTGGAGGACTGGCAGAGGCTTCTCTTTTTCGCATATGGACCATTGAGGGTGCCAGAGAAGAACCTGCCAGGCAATATGACCACAAAAGTTAAAGCCAATATTGATTCTTATGGTTTTTTTGAGCAGAGCGACCTACGTGCGACTGTGAGACCCGGTGCCGGGGGCCACTCCACTAGGAAGGTAATAGAATCGAAAGTATTCGAGGGTGATCTGAGGGGAGCGGTGCGTTTGTTGATGTCCGATGATTCTTTCGCCCAACAGGATCCCGATACATTATCCGCCCTTAAGTTTAAGCATCCCGCTCCGTCACGTCAGCTGAATTTTCCGCCTGAGGCGGACGCTTTGGTAGCGGCGATATCGGTTACCGCTGAGGATGTGCGGTCCGCCCTCGGTTCATTTTACAGCGGTTCTGCAGCTGGGCTGGACGGGCTCCGTCCTGGACATCTCAAGGAGCTGACTTCTCCGGCAGGAGAAAATGGGGTGCGGTTGCTGGAGGGCCTGGCACGACTGGCGAATTTTCTATTGAGCGGGCAACTGAACCCTGTCGTGTGCCCTTTTCTGTACGGCGCCTCTCTTTGTGCGCTAACAAAAAAAGATGGAGGTATTAGACCTATCGCTATTGGTAGTGTCTTGCGCCGTTTGACTGCCAAACTTGCTTGTCGGGCCGTGAGGGATGAGATGGCAGAGTATTTGCGACCGCATCAGCTGGGGTTTGGTTCGCGATTGGGCTGTGAAGCGGCAGTGCATGCCACGCGGTCTTTTGCGATGGGTTCGGAGAGCGCGGGCAGCGTGTTGCTAAAGCTCGACATATGTAATGCGTTTAATAGTTTGGAAAGAGACGTCTTCTTGAGCGAGGTTAGGGATAATATTTCTTCTCTTTATCCTTTTCTATACCAGGTGTATCAACCATCTTCTAATCTTTTTTTTAATGATAATCTTATTCTCTCGCAAGTGGGGGCCCAGCAGGGAGATCCGCTTGGACCACTCGTATTTAGTTTGACCATTCACAAGGTTATCCGAGAAATACAGTCTCCTCTCAATATTTGGTACCTTGACGATGGCACCCTTGGAGGTAAACCGGAGGAAGTGTATAGGGATTTGAAGATGCTTCTTCCTCGGTTCAGGGAGCTTGGTTTGGTAGTGAATGCGTCTAAGTGCGAGTTTTTTCCCTGCAGTATCGATGCCCGTAACCACTTCTCACGTTTTAATGCTCTATTACCAGGCCTCAAGGAACTTACAAAATCAAATTTCTACCTGTTAGGGTCTCCCATTTTCTTGGAAGCAGTTCCTGAGGCTATAACTATATAACTTCTTGTGAACAGCTTCTCCTTGCCGCTCGGGAGCGTCTCAAAAATCTTTCCGCGCACGTTGCAGTAGTCTTGCTACGCATATGCTTCGCTGTTCCGAAGCTCATGTACTTGTTGCGTACGGCCCCTACATGGCTCTTCCCGCGGGAGATATCAAGCTTTGACAAAGCAATAAAATTAACGCTCGAATCCATCCTGAATGTCTCCCTTGACGGGCCCCAGTGGAGTCAGGCAGTTCTTCCTACCCGTTACGGGGGCCTTGGTGTAAGATGCGCACATGATGTGGGTTTGCCGGCTTTCTTGGCTTCCGTGCATGGGGTTGCCAGTCTCGTCACTGCAATACTCTGTACTAATGGTGGCGTGGATGGTATATCCTTTGTTTCGGGTGCCCTGGAGGCCTGGTCCACTCTAGGCATGAGTGCGGTGGGGACTGAGGCTCTATGCAGATAGGGGGCGTGGGATGACATAGCGTCAAAGCGAGTTCGGGGACTGTTGCTGGACGGTGCTGTTGCGGCCGATAGAGCCAGGCTTCTTGCTGTATCGCAGCCGGAGTCGGGGGCATGGCTGCACGCACTACCGTCGCCTCACCTGGGCACTTTGTTAGACGATGACTCTCTGCGTGTGGCAGTGGCTCTCCGCTTGGGCTGCAGGGTGTGTGAACCCCATAGATGCACCTGCGGATCCATGGTGGGAGCTGATGGCCATCACGCTTTGAGTTGTCGTCGCTGTACGGGAAGATTTCCACGTCACCATGCCCTGAACGACATTGTTCGGAGGGCTTTCGTCTCAGCGGGTGTCCCTTGCGTCCTCGAACCACCGGGTCTATGTAGATCTGATGGAAAGAGGCCGGACGGGATGACCTTGGTTCCGTGGATGAATGGCAGGTGTCTGGTGTGGGATGCTACTTGTGTCAGTACAGTGGCCGCCAGCCATTTGGGTCGCACCGTTCATTCACCATCGGCGGCCGCGGAGGATGCAGCCGAGAAGAAGAAGCAGAAATACGCTGCAATGGAGCCACGTTATTTGTTCGTACCCATCGCCGTGGAGACAATGGGTTGCTGGGGCTCCGAGGCAAAACAAATTATAGGACAGTTGGGGCAAAGGATTGGGGAGAAAACGGGTGACTCCCGCTCCAAGTCGTTCCTGGTGCAAAGGCTGGCTATAGCCATTCAACGTGGTAATGCGGTTAGTGTTATGGGCACCTTTGCACCGGGAACGGTTAGGTGGGTTGTTTGACTAATAGGCTAAGTTTATTTTTGACATTGTAATTGATTCTTTTGTATTCTATGATCTAATAAATTACAATTTACACAATAAAAATATGATATACTAGCTGGTGTATGGCAGGAGAGGTATTTCTTTATCAAACTATTGCAAGGTTTGTATCATATAAATTTTCCCACTTTTTTGGTGTTTACAAAGCTATAATCAATCCGTTTTTATTAGGTAGGTACTAGCGGACGTCACGCGGTTTTACCTGCGTAGTTCCCGTTCCCGTAGGAATACGGGAATAAAATATAGCCTATGTTCAAAGAGTGTAGCTTTCGAACCGTGAAAGAATTTTTCAAATCGGTCTAGTAGTTCCGGAGCCTATTCGTTACAAACAAACAAAAAAACAAATCTTTCCTCTTTATAATATTAGTATAGAATAGATGTATATCGTCGCCGAGGAGTTAACTAACCAGTTAATTCATCATACCTGTTGCTAATGAAATCTACTGAGTGATTCAACAGTATAAGCAAAATAACAAAATCTTATTTTATAAAGTTAGTCTAAAAAAGTATACTGTGTATATTTGACGTTGCTTAGCGATCTGAAATAAACCATTCAGATCGAATATCAGCTTAATTGATGTTTTAACTAATAAACACTAAAATTACGAAAATTAATGCATAAAAAATATTTTTTATAAAGTGATTTATGTGAATAGGTATTTTGAAACCAAATATAAATATTGGTTAATGATTATATTATCACAACATAAAGCTGCGGTTCCACTGAGGTGGAGCGGAGCAGAGTGGAGACGAGCTGTGCCGCAATTAACCAATTACATGGTTTAAATCCACATTTCATCTCCACTCCGCACCGTGATTGGTGAATAGCGGCACAGTTCCTTTCCCGTCCGCTCCGCCTCAGTGGGACCGCACCTTAAAGCGAAATCAAAAAAAATTGCAAGGTTTACAAATAGATAGGTACCGTGTGGTTTTAATCTTACAGTCGAATCTGTCATGTGACATTCCTAGGGATTTCCACGCGTTAAAAACAAGTTTAGTTGAAATTTGTGCTTTTGCTTTATTCTAGGATTTAAAAAAAATACACTTCAGCTGCCGGATGAAAACGAGTGTGAAAACTGGAAGCGTAAGCTCCTCTTTATAGAGAAAGTATTATAATCAAACGGATTAACAGATTTTATGTGAATTATTTATGAAGCAGGTACAGCCTTTTTGGTATACCTTTAACATGTAATGGTAATAAGTAAAACACATAGTAGGTATTTTTTTACGAGTGGAAATCCTATATGGATGCCATGCCGGACTCCTAATGACTAAAACCACACGATGCCTTACATTGTCTATGACCGGGAGTCACGGGTAAGCCCTCGGAAGGATGTCCAAGAGTCTCATAGAAGGTGTTATTAAAGGTTAAACCATGACCGTCAGCTGCAGTTCAGATCAAATCTAGCTATGGATTTTTTTTTGTGAGGAAAGAAATGCTTATAAATAGGTATGAGTTCGTATTTTTGCTTCAGAAGAGCAATGAAAATAGGAAATGGCAGCTAACCTTAACCCAGATAACCCTCAAACATTTTTCTTTTTAAATTTAATCAAATTCACGTGTCTCGTTGAATTATTTATATTAATAAGCCTATAAAAATACGAAAAAATATATCAAACCGGTAAAAAAGGCCGGTTAAACATAATCGTTATAACAAACACTTGCAAAATGTACAATAGAGTACAAAATTAATTTAATTATGTTAAAGTGTTCGAAAAAAATATGAAGTATTAATAAAAAATCAATAATAAAATTAATTATTTAGAATATTTATTTATTTATTTATTTATTTTTTGGGAGACCAACAGCTTATAGCAGCACACAATAGCCTTATATAATAAATATCAGAGAGCCAATTACAGGTCTCCACGTATAAACCACATGATATAATATAGTGTCTGAGAACATTGAAACTTACAGACAAAATAGTAGGTATTGTTAATCAATATCTAAAACTAAAACTAAAAATGACAACAAGCCCCTAAGCTAATTTCTATACAAACTTTTGGAAAAGTATACATTGACTACTTTAAATAAAGTACTATTCAGAATATAAAGCTAACAAAGCGCAATCACGGCCTGTGGGCCGAAAAAAATTCATTACTGAGTAGTCGTCTCACCGTCTCCGTCTTTGAATCAAAAACATCAAATTGTAGCTTTCTATACTGCTTATTCAACGAACTGCTCGCCCGCCACAGAAATGCATTCTGTCTATACTTAGTAGATACTAAGGGTAATTGAATAGGCACATAGTGTCTTGTTACTTTACCTGGAATATTAAAATTAATTTTGGATAACATCTCAGAGCAATCAATCGACCCATTCCATATGCCCATCACGTACGTGATATCGGCTATCTCGCGACGTAGTTCTAGTGGCAGAATATGAAATCTAGCACAAAGTTTAAGGTAGTCGGATGAACTATATCTAGTTTTAGTCCGATAACATAGATACTTAATGAACTTTTTCTGAATATTCTCTATACGTGAAATATATATATCATATCTGGGATTCCATACCTGACTGGCGTATTCCAGTATACTACGTACAAATGTACAATATAATATTTTAAAAGTTTTAGCTTCCTTAAAATTTGTTGAAGTGCGCATGACGAATCCCAGCGCTTGAGAGGTTTTTTTCATGATATTTTCGATGTGATCATCAAATATGAGTTTCGAATCATGAATCACTCCTAGGTCACGCATACTACTACACCTAAGAAGTTGGTGCCCTTTCAGATAATATTCCGATGTGAGTATATTAAACTTCCTAGTATAAGTAACTACAAAGCATTTGGCAGGATTCAAATCAAGTTTATTCTTAGCACAGTAGTCGTCCAACCGCACTAAGTCACTCTGAAGTGCGACGATATCAGCTGGAGATGATACAGAGGTGAAAATTTTCATGTCATCGGCGAAACATAACAATTGTGAGTGGTGGAAGCATTTATCGATGTCATTTACATAGACTACGAACAATAAAGGCCCTAACCTAATATAAAAAACCCGACTGCCAAGTAAACATACAACTGAAAAGTAAAAAACAAGCTATACATTTCTTTTGTGATTTTCTTAAGCTACTTACTGTTTTACTTTGTCGGCAACATTTGCAGGCGGGAAGAAGCTATGTCAAGCGAGTGGTGGTTTACAAAATAGTTACTTGTTCCCATAGCTTGATCCCACCTGCATTTTGATTTCTTAGAAATTTTAATATACCTGGTGTCACTCACACAATCACGACAAATCGTATGACACCTTAAATGTCAAAATCCGTCAAGCCGTTGAGGCTGAAGAGCGTGGATGAAAAAAAAACATCGTTTGCATTTTAGCGCTAGAAGTCTGCCATTTTGATTTTTTAGAAATTTTAATGTACCTGGTGTCACTCACACAATCACGACGAATCAAATGACACCTTGCATGTCAAAATCCGTCAAGCCGTTCAGGCTGTAGGACGTGACAAAGAATTGGATACATACATACATACATACATACATACATACATTCTCTCGAAAAACATTACCCTCCTTTCTTCGGCAGTTCGGTTAAAAATACAAAATAACACTTTTAATGCGGCATATTTTACATGAGGTACAATAGTGAAATAGAGACCTCCAGTTAAAGTATTAGCGGGTAGTTGTTATTATTATTTTAATAAAATGATCGTTTAAAACCAGGTTATACAAACGGTAGAGTCAAGTGGGTAGTTATTATTACATTTACACAAATTCGAATTTAACTTTACATTCGTATTCAATATTTTGAATAATACATATTGATCCATACATATGTTTAATAACTTGTATAGTTACCGCAGGAACTATCATTTAAGTGTCCCCGAGGTGGGTGCTACCGTAACGGGTGCTTAGAGCCTTCGTTACGTAAGAAGAAAAATATAGAAGAGGCAGAGCGTTTAATAATGGAAGACGTATCAAAAAATTCAGGGGGTTTTCTGAGGGATATAATAGGTTTCTTAGGTGCTAGACAGAACTATTACCACTAGAGTTTGCGAAGGTAACTGAGTGCATAGGTCCGACGACGCTTCTTCATTCCTTTGACTGAATCCTTCTCAAATACCAATGACATTACAAAATAGCTTGCCCGAATATTTCACATTGGGTTATTGTATCGAACGAACAGTATCGAATTCGCACTTCTCTTTAAATCAAGGTGTGTATTTTGTAGTTTACAAGCATTAAATTAAAAATTTCAATTCCACCCCCGACATGGTAGTGATGTCGAAATATCTCAGATGTATATCTTAGACATATTACTTTGCTTAATGTTTCTTACTACATACCTACTATGTTTATGTTTCCAAATATATACAGTATACACCTATTATTACATTTAATGGTTCCAAGGTGAAATAAATGAATGCAGTCTTAAACTGTAAAATTAAAGCTTAAACTATTTCGATCATACAGTTTCCTGGCCATGGCCCGATGAGGCGCATCAGGCCATCCGTAGAACTGCCATGTCGCCACAAAGTCCCAGATAAACATAGTCACGAGTTAAACTTATATCAAAGAGGTGTTATAAATTTAACCTATAACTGTCGATCTATGTGACTTTGCGTCCAGAGTTGAATAAACATTTCAATCTTTGTCAGTCGTGCATAATACATGAAATCTATATTGATTAGTATCCATAGCAACAATTTTAAATGGATCGATTGTCATTCGTGAATGATAGAACGGTGAGACACATAGGCCTAAAATTACAATGCGTCAAAGAAATGAATTACAATTACATTTCTTTTATATACGTAAATGTGATGAATGAATTCCGCTATTATTATATTTACCTTAGGTACCTATTACTAAAAACCTCAACTGTGTAATTACCTTAAATATTATAATAATAGGGTGTCCACTATTTGGGTAAGTTTAGTTTTATTAGTCATCAAGACTCCCAGGGTGTTCTAATTTACATTTATTAGGAATCAATATGAACTAAGCTTCAGTCAGAAAAATCACATTATTTAAATAAATAAATATTTGTATTCTAATTTTGTATTTGGATACACTTGACCAACATAATATTTATAACCACCAAGTACCCCGCTTATCTCGTCTCTTGACATAAATAGTTCCTAATGAATTTTTATCTTGTAAAGATGTAAATAGAAAAGTGTAAAGGCTTTGTCTTAGTTCTTCGTTTAAATTGTTATAAATTCTCTACTTAAGGATAAAATAAAGTCATATACCATTGTAACACAGAGTACCGAATAATAATAATGGTCTTTCTATGCTCTGTAAGCACAGAATGATCGTTTTGGCCAGATAATAGAGCAAAACAAGGCGTGGGTAGCGGCGGCGGTGGCACGGAGGCTGCGCGAACCGGATCTAAGCTCACGATAAATCATGTCCCGCGCAAGTCTTGCTCTGCGCCTGCGCCCCGCGAGCCTTCGCGTGCACTGTCTTTAATAGTTTAAAATTCTGAACCACTTTTTGCTAGTAGGCGTAGTAGATTACTTTAACATATGTAGCTGTTGTTGTTAGTAAAAGTCGTACGTACTACATTTGTTCATAAAACACAGAAAATGATCGGTATTGATTAAAAAATTTGAAGAACTTCTTTTCAAGGTGCAAAAGAAAATGAAAAATCTTTTTTCAAATATGTTGATCACAAAATACTACTTAAGAACATCAATATGATGACTTGGTATTTGAAATGAGTAGGTAGGTACTATCTATATGTATACAACGAAGTCTATAGTTCAGATAAGATTTAATCTTTAGAAAATCATATCTGAACTATAGTATTGTTTCTCACTTAGATTTATGTGTAAGCACTCGAATAGTGGTCATTATCTTAAAGTAATGTTATGACTTTTGACAGTGTGTTGTCATTACCAATCTTAGGAAGAAATGACAGTGATACTGATATCATTACACTGACAGTGTTGGTTACTCAAAAAATAATAACAACGCATTTATTATACTTTTAGAAAGCGCTCCCAATATCGATAAAATATATATTCTTAGAGTTGTTAATTGTATTTCAAATCAGTATGCTAATAAATGCTACTTCAATATTCACACTTTGTTACAATTTTTAATTAATATACAATGTCTTTAACTTCATTTTAATAGAGATCTACAATTCTATATGGAACTCTACCTCAGTTCCTATTATGTGACTCTATACTTCTTTTCTTATCAAAAGTCATTAACATTGTAACCTTTCGAAACGCAAATATTAACATTTTAATTTTATGACAATATGCAATTTGATGGAAATAAGACCACCGAATCTACTGGACCATCACCTAGATTCTCGGGGCCCAACTCAATCGCTGCTTTCAATAATAATCTAATAGTAGGTACTGCTATCTTAACGATTAGACATGAGCCACCTTACTATCGCGGGAGGACCAAAGGGCAACAACATTTTCAACAATACCAAAGGCAAAGTCAGATCGCAGCCACATCTAGCAGTCAATATCAGAGGACCCCGCTCTCCATCTCCTGGCAGGCCTTGGAAATAACTGTGAAGTTGTTCAGATGAAAAAGAAGACCACAGAAGAATGAGAGCTGTAGAAAATACAATATCAATGAGGACATAAAGTCAAAGAGTTTGGGTACTACCTACCATTGAAGAATTTAAACCTGAAGTTGGCCTTTTCTTAGAATGAATAAATGTTATTTAGTTACCAAATAGAGCCTGAGATGCGGAGAAATTTCATGATGTATCGAAGGTTTGTAGTTCATTTTTTGTTTATTTGTCTGTAATAATATTCACAGTGTATCATATTTAGCGTACTGCTATATTTTTATAACCGAATTATACATTTTTCATTTGATTATTTCTTCATATGTGTCATCAAAATCTATGAATAATATTTTAATCGTAATTTTATTCACCTTAGCCACGTGGATCAGAATCATAAATCATAATATTAAACCGCAAAAAAGCCTAAATAGCATTATAACGACCCATGTAATTATTCATCATCATATTCTAAACATATTCATAAACAAAAACAGGTAGTACTTTCCAACTAACACGAAAGTGTTATCATTAGGCTTGTAGATCATAACTGTTTCACTGTGCGTTCTATATGAGACTTTGGTAAGTATGTAGGTACACAGTAGCAAAACAAAAGTGCTCAGTACAAGAGCAAATTTACATACATAACGACAAGTGTGTATTCTGCCGTGGTTGGAGCCGAGTCGTCGCCTGCCGACCGCCGCCGCGCCGCCGCGCCGCCTAGCGGCCACTGCACTCGCTTCGATTTCACTTTTATTAGCAATCCACTTAATTGGATACCACAGTTGCGGTTTTATTCATTTTGCAGATTCATCTGTGATGCATTTTATTGTTGTAATGACAATACAATTAAAAAATTATCTCAGGTCCAAGTTCTAGGAAGCCTACTAAATGTAGTGACTGTCAATATGGCTAAAAATGCCGTGTGCTCGCTATTACATAAATTTCATTTTCACGTACATTTCACATTACAGTGGCGAAGTGGTAATGCGTCGGGTATTGTGACTGCCGTTGGTAAGTAGCCGGTGAAAATAAACACATAACTCGGAACAAATATTTGGATAATCTGTAAATGTGAGCTTCGGAGTTTAGATCTTTCTTATGAAGGTATTTTGAAATATTTAAGAAATGTCTGTCACTTTAGATAGGTAACTCAATTTGACCCTAAAAAGAACCGGTTACTTCTTAGTTCCAGTATAAGATCACTATTAAGAAGGATTTTATGCTTTGGTCAGTTCTGAGGTAGGTGACCATTTGTGGCATTTTCCCAAAACCTTCATTATTTCGTTTCATCATGGCAAAAACTCTCCAACTATTGGACCTGTGCCCAAAATACAATTGAGAAATTTTTTAAAACAATATACGACCGTATGTATGTACCGTTGTCAACATTTTTTCAGCATTTTATTTAAAACTGAACTAGGTACTTACCTAATGTCTTACACGTACATTGTAACAAGATTGTCCTTTAGTGTCTATAATAGTGTCTCAGGTAGCCTAACTAAAACAAAAAACCAGTTTATTTAGGTACACTTCCTTGATAACTGCCCGCTTTTATCATTAAACACTGAAGGTCAGCTAAGTGCTGGAAAAGTATTATGCAAATTAAACTTTAATTTATACCTAAAACTACGCTCGTAATTCCACGCTCGAGAGCTCGATTAAATGACATTAATGGAATTTTTTGTTCTGTTTGGCTTTTAAAACAGTATGTTTAAGTAGCTCGTGGCTAGTATCCACGGGCATCAAGCATTAATTAATACTAGTAGGACCTTATAACGTTATGTAAGATCATATAGATAGATAGATAGATAGATGGAAAGATATCGTATAGATAGATAGATAGATGGAGAGATATCGTATAGATTGATAGATAGATGTAGAGATAACATATAGATATAGATTAACATACGTTGGCTAAGAACATTTTTCCACTGTAAAATCAAATTGGAGGTTTTACTACTATTAGAGAACAATACCAATGACATTAAAAGTGCTGGTGAGAAAGAACTAAATGAGTCCTTTTTGCTACCAAGAGTGCCAATAGTCTTCATGGTGTACAATAAAGAATATTTATTTATTTATATTAATACCTCGACTCTGAATTTTCAACAACAATTTGTAAATCTCTACCTGACCACCGCAATATTCAAATATTATAATTCTTAAACGTTTTCAACTCTGTTTTTTTTTTCTATTTTCATGCATACATTTTTGAGTAAAATTATTATACAGGAAATATTTATTCTTCAAGGACGTCTGAGATGCGGCATGATTTAATATTTTGTAATGTCGGATTCAAAGCACGTACTCGTGTTAGACCCCTAAAAATAAATTACTGTTTAGCAAAATAAATATAGAGCTGATCTCATGGACATATTACCTTTATATATGTTAAAGTATCGAAGGCAATTTTTTTGTTTATTATAATATTCCTGAGCGAATTAGATTAGAATGAGAGTAGATCTTGTTCAAGAGGGGTTCACTTCTGTATATTAATTACTAGAGGACGTTTCACCCGCGTAGCTCCCGTTCCCGTGGGAATACTGGAGTAAAATATAGCCTGTGTTCATTAGGGATAGTGTAGCTTCCCAACAGTAAAAGAATTTTTCAAATCGGTTCAGTAGTTTCGGAGCCTATCCGATGCAAACAAACAATCAAATCTTTCCTCTTTATAATATTAGTATAGATCGATTTGGCAATTTAAGACTAACGTAACAAGAGTTTTTATCATATTCAGTTAAATCTTCAGTCTCTGAAAGGTAGCATTTAATGCCAATGCTACTGTTCTCCTGGCTGACTACAATCTTTCTTCCCTGTGCCAAAAAACGGAGCTTATATAATAAAATTGTTCTTTGATCAGAAGTTGCCTAAACTATTGTAGTATGCAAAATAGTGGTCTTGGAATCACTGACACAATGAAATGTTGTCTCCTCGTGTTCGAGTGTTACTAAAGTACCTACTATATAATTTCTTATTTGATATTATTATTATTGAATATTGTAATTATAATTTGCTAATACGTAGAGCCGTATTGTAGTACAGCTCAGGCAGTTGTGCGCTGAATATAGGTAGTAATTTAGCAGTTTAATTTCCGCGTCTAAGTGTCATGAAGGACGTTTGAAATGCCATTATCTCAATCAACGCACGCTTTTGTAATTCTGTAACAGTTTCTCGCATTCGATTTGTGACACGATAACACGTGTTATTGATGTTTCAATATAATATACTAGCTTACTTATGCCCCGCGACTAGAAATAACGTATGTACTTTGAACCCTTGTAATATTGAAGATGGAAGTATTCTAAAGTCCATTACAGTGGATGTCTTTTTTTTTAATGTGAGGAAAATTCTACATAGATGCTATGCTGGACTCTTACTGAATAAATACCACACGTTTCCAATCTATTAATCCCTACTGTTGAGGGGCCGGGTAAGCCCTCGGTCGGATGGATGGATGCCTACATCATAACCACTATCTACAAATCAACTTTGAGCTAATTTCGTTCAGCATATTCAGGTCTCACACATGATTGTTATACCTAAGATTTCTTAACTAGGACTTTAATTCACTATTTTATTATCAGTTGGATGTTAATGTTTATGTTTATGTTTATGTTTTGTTTGATGTTTCTTTTTTTTGTCATGATCTATGGCTTAATAATAAATGGTCTCTCTTCCTACGAATATGTTCCTCATTGTCTTTACCTGCACATGAATCGGAAATATTATCATTACTACATTGCGAGTTGATATTTTGACAACAAAACCTAAGTAGTTAAATTAAGTGCGTACTAAACTCTCTTACCGTTTTTGCTGTTTGCAACATAGTTTAAAATATCTTATGTGGATTTATTTATATAACCTTAAGTCACAGTTAATTACACGGGTGTGTATTATTTTATAAGCTAATAAATGCTTAGTTACTTCAATTGAACGCAATGTGTACAATTTCCCATGACCATATCTATGAATAATGAACTATGAACCTTCAAAGAGACGGAAAATGTTGAACTTATTTAAGTCCTTTGGTTTACATAATGTATTTTTAGAACCTACTCGTATAACTGGCACTAGTGCTACTTGTATTGATAACATTTTCACTAATACACACCCCATTAAGAATTGTATAGTAGACCCTGTAAAATCTGATCATCGAGGACAATCTGTTCTGTATGCTAGAAATGTTTCCAGAAGTAAGAATGTAATCAGTTTTGTACCAGTCAACTCGAAACGCTTAGAAACTTTCAAAGAAAATATAGCCAAAAAGATAACAGAATTGCCCGATTACACTACTGTAGATAAATCTTACGCTGATTTATTTAACTTAAGGCGAAGTGCAATTGTGTCTCAAGCGATTCGGAGGGGGTGAAGCAGACGCAAGATGTTCGGGACGCTCCGTGCGTCGGAAACGTTTTCGCGCGTTAACCCGTTCACTACGCAATTGAAATCATTGACAGAAGTACAAGTTTACATAACAATTTTTTTCGTCCTGTTTAGATAAACCTCTTTAGATCTTCTACTCGTGAGCAACTACGTAATTGATTTTGATGCATTTTTTATCACTAACATGTAATGAAATTCATTTTCATAATAAGAATAGAACATAATATATTTAAGAAGTACCTACTTCAATTTATTTTTTTACCTGTGACGATTTTTGCTAGGTTTATTGAAAAAGTAAGAATCTGCTGCCCCTATCCTTTGTTTATATTTTTTGGTACTTCCTGAAAAGGAAAAAGGAGGGTTCTGTACAAAAAAAGACTGAAAAATATACCTGTATGGGAGCCCTCCTTAATTTTTTTTCTGTTCTTAGGATTCGAAAATTTCAAATGCCTAGCTATTGCAGTGGTGCATAAGATGACAGATAGATAGTCTCAGTAATAGGGTCGCGTTATTACAGATTATTTATACTGTTGGCACTTGGTGGAACCTGCAGCGCATATTGAATAACCACCACTTGTACTGTTTTACAGCATTTATTTACTCTACATCTGACCGCTTTTGCCTCTTAGCATTTTCAAAAGGCAATACTTTCTCCTCGTTCCATTTTTACCCTTTGGATACGGAACTGTAAAAACGGCCGAGGTTCAAGTTGGAACGGCACACTGATGAGGATTTCGTAACAAAAAAAACGCCAGAAGATTACGTTGTATGGGAGTAACCTTATTTTTTTCTTTATCTAGTGTTATTATAGTCGTAACAGCGGTAGCAGAAACATATCTTTGAAATGTATTACTGCCTAGTTCATGAGATACAGATGAACAAACGGACTTCAAAGTCTCAGTAATAGGGTCCCGTTTGGCTAAGAAAACGAAGAATATACAAAAACGAATATTGCTATTTGCATATATGCAAGGGTGTAAAGGAATAAATTTCGATACGAGTTATTTAAACTAGACTAGGCTTTAGTCCTGTCCAAATGATTACCATTTCCTAAATTAAACATTCTACGTTTCACTTCGCATAGCTATTGCCCGCAGCTTCAGCTGTGTAGAATTCTGTTCGCGTTCCCTACTACCATTGGGTCATATCAAGGGATGAAATAGCCTTTATGCTATTTTCTAAATTATCTTAATTCTTACTTAATATTATAAATGCGAAAGTTTGTGAGTGTAGATGTTTGTTACTCTTTTACGCTCTAACGGCTAAACGGATCTAGCTGAAATTTAGTACAGGGGTAGATATAGGCCTGGAATAACACATAGGCCACTTTTTATCCCGGCAATCAGTTCCCACGGAAATCGGAAACGGGAACAAAACTAGACGCGGGCAGAGCTGCGGGCGTCAGCTAGTGTATAATATGTCCAGGAATACATTGCAGTCTGGAAAAGCATAAAATAATTATAATAGGCCACCAATTACAGCCAGATCTGCTCAACCGTTGGAACGTGATTTTGTCACTAACATCTTCACAGACTTTCATATATCATAATTAAATAATTCGTAAGTCATACTAAATCATCAGGCCTTTTCAGTAACATATGTTCACAAAATCATCTTCTAGCGCTTAACATATAGGTACCACTATCCATTGAACATTGAATTACTATTTTACATTATGGCTTAAAAACAAAGTTAGGGTTGTATTGACTGTATCGGGTTGTATGTAAGCTGTTTATTTTCAGTTCACTGTTGGTTAAAATTCAAACTGAGGTGACGGGAGGCCTCGAACCGTTTTGGCGCCGCGAAGAACCATAGCGTCCTTGGCTGCCTTCTATCGAATGTACCACGGCGAATGTTCTGAAGAGCTCTTCAACCTGATCCCACCCTCTTCTTTCCGATCCTGAACAACACGTGCCGGGCAAAGATGACACTCACACACAGTGGAGAGAATCTTCGCCAGAACAGAACGTTTCAACAGATCGTTCCTCTGTCGAACTATAAAAACATGGAACGACCTGCCCGCACACGTGTTTCCCTCATCTTACAATCCCAGGTTCTTCAAGAGGAGCGTGAAGAGGCACATCACAGGGCCGCCAACTTGAGGACCACTGTCAGAAGTGGCCCCCAATCGCTACATGCGCCACGGCTTTTCATCAGGCTGGTGGTGACGTCAATTTGGCGAGCTAAATATAAAAAAAAGAAACTCATACTTACAACTTCAAATTCAATACCTACCTACATCAACTACGACTTACGAGTAGTAAAGTAAGACTACGAGAATATCAACAATACGCAATACGTGCCTTGAAAGCTGTAATTTTGGATAGAAGTTTAATTTATTATATAATTCCTACTGTTATATTGTAAATTTAGGAGAATTGGCCCACTGATTTATCAGTCATTAGTATTATACTCGTTATGACATTGATTTTACTTAAATATTAATTTAAATAATGTACATGTTATACGCTCGGTCAGGGCGTCACATACATGAGCGCATTTATAGGTGAATCTTCTGGACTTATCTATTATGTGGCATCAGGCAAACTTTGTATTGGAAAGTATGAAAACGTTACTATAACTTATATAATACACCAAAGAAACTTCCCCAAACAGATGCGATATTTTTACGCTCTTGAGCTTAAGCCTTGAATACTTCCTTTTTTGGTTTTTTTTATTACCTATTTTCGTTACTACGGCAGCGAATTACGTCAGCGGGCGTGACAAAGTTGTATACGGGTGTCCTCAACGAAGCCTGTCGACTGACTGAGCGGGCTCTGTGAGGTGGCTGATAGCGGCAAAATGCACTCCCGCTCAACAAAACGTTTTTTTTTATTAAAGCAATATGTTTTTAATTAATAAATAACTGCATAGGACCTCGAGGTAACTTATTAGGGACATGGAAATAAAAAATTAGTGAGGTACATTATATAACTACTGAATGAAATTGATTATAGTCAAGGCGGTCACAGGTAAATTTACAGATTCGAGGGAACTTTGGGCTTATTTTCTATCGAGCCGAATTTACTCAATCGTGTTTTGGAGAGCTGACATCCCTGGTCAATATACTTAATAATAATTATCCATTTAAAAAATTGTGAAATCTTTGTTAACACCGTTGCAAAATTGGTTCGAAATATGTCAAAATATGTATTTTGAATCCCACTTCACCTTAATACATAATGAGTTTGGAAAAAAATTTACACCAAAAACAGTATCGTTCGGAAGCAGGTCTGTTTTCAGTGACTGGGCTACACCTGGTATTTATAAAAGTCGTAAGAGGCTTTATGAACTTTATTCGGAAAAAGCATTTAATTTTAACCCTGAGTTTAAGGAATATGTTAAAAAATATTCAAAGACCTTTAGACAAGTTTGTTCCTTGGCAAAGTCAAATTTCATTAGAAATAAAATTACAGCTTCGACAAATGTAATTAAAACTACTTGGAACATTGTAAATTCTGAATGCGGTGGGTCTAAAACGAGTGAACGAAGCTTTCATTTAAAGATAAACGGGCGCCACGTCACAGGGGATCTGGAAGTAGCGACTGAGTTTGAAATTTTTTTCAGTAATATACCTATTCATATAACGAATACTCTTCGGTCGTCTTCCACTTCCGCTGAGCAAATATTGTCAGAATGTGTAGATAGCTGTCAACACGCGTTCCAATTCACGACTGTTGACTGCAACGTCATTCTGAAAGCTTACAGGGCTATTAATGTTAAAAAAACCGCAGACCTATGGGGGCTATCGGTAAAATCTGTATCTTGTGTCATTGATGTCATTGCCCCTTACTTGGCAGCTGTGTTTAACGATTGCGTTTCGGGTGGTGTGTTTCCTGATTTAATGAAACACAGTAAAGTTATACCTTTGTTCAAGGCCGGCAGTGCTTCTGATCCAGGTAATTTCAGACCTGTCTCAGTGTTGCCGACTTTGAGCAAGATATTTGAAAAATTAATACTTGAGCAGATGCTGACCTATTTTAACAGTCACAAATTATTTCATAATAAACAATTTGGCTTTACTAAAGGACGTTCGACGACCGATGCTGGTGTAGATTTGTTGAAGAGTATTTATGAGGCCTGGGAAGATAAACATGATGCGCTTGGCGTGTTTTGCGATTTGTGTAAGGCTTTTGATTGCGTCCAACATGAGACATTGATCAGGAAACTACAGCACTACGGGATAAGGAACAAGGCTCTCGATCTTCTGACTTCATATTTGAACAATAGAACTCAGAGGGTCGATGTCGGTGGCACACGTTCCGGGGGATCGGTGGTTACTATGGGCGTCCCGCAGGGTTCGATACTCGGACCATTTTTATTTTTAATTTATATTAATGACCTACCCTATTACGTAGGGGACACTAACGGGATTGTTTTGTTTGCAGATGACACTTCCTTAATTTTCAAAATTAAAAGACAACTAGATGACTATGACGATGTTAACAATGCAATCCTTAAAGTAGTACATTGGTTTAACACTAATAATCTTAGCCTGAATGAAAACAAAACTAAATGTATTAAATTTACCTTGCCCAATGTAACACAGGCAGAAACCAATGTGCAACTTAATGGCCAAGAGTTGGAACTTGTGAAATCTACTGCCTTCTTAGGGTTGACGATCGATTCTGGATTGCAGTGGGGCCCACATATTGAAAAACTGGCTGGCAGATTAAGTTCAGCAGCATTTGCTGTCCAAAAGATTAGGCATTTGACTGATGTAGAAACAGCGCGAATAGTGTACTTCAGTTACTTCCACAGTGTAATGTCGTACGGTATGCTACTATGGGGCAATGCCGCAGATATAAATACAATTTTTGTTTTACAAAAACGGGCCATAAGAGCCATATATAGATTAGGTCCAAAGGTCTCTCTGCGAGAAAAATTTAAGGAATTAAATATTCTAACTGTGGCATCACAATATATTTTTGAAAATCTTATGTATGTTCAGAAAAATTTATCTAGTTTTACTAAGTTAAGCGATAGACACAAAGTGAACACCAGACATAAAAACAACCTTGCCGTTTATCATTGTAGACTGAACAAAGTCAGTAATTCTTTCCTGGGTAACTGTATACGTTTTTACAACAGGCTTCCAAGCGAAATTAAAAGCATGTCTCTAATTATGTTTAAAAAGTGTATAAAAAGTAAATTGTGCTGCAGGGGCTACTATACAATTGACGATTATTTGATTGATAAGGAAGCCTGGAAGTGATCTGCTTGCTCTACTGATGGAGTCTACTTATTGTAAATATGTAGTGCACAAAAAGAATAGCCCGCCGAGTTTCTTGCCAGTTCTTCTCAAGCGGGCCGCGTTCCGAACTGGTGGTACTATTTGCATTGTATTCATTGACGTGTCGCAAGTGCCTATGTATTAGGATTATGCGAAATAAATGTTTTTTTGAGTTTGAGTTTGAGTTTGAGTTTGAGTTTGAGTTTGAGTTTGAATAACATTGCTCGTTGCTAAACTGATAGTATCAATGAAATTATTAAGCAGATATAACGTTTAAGATAGAACTAGGTAGTTATTAATGTGAGGTAGGAATATGCAAAAAAACCTGGAAAATTGTTTTTGTTTTTATAAAATTCAAAAAGTGTCCAATCAAAGCAGTACTAAGCTGAAAGCGTAAAAAAAAATTGCCTAATAATAAAATATTAATTTAGAATAATCAATTTCAGATAATTATGTATAGCTTTAGTTTATAATATTTTTTTTTATGTGTTTAAAACCCCAAATGGATGATATTCCGGTCATGATGTATCCCTAGGATATTTTCTTTTACAATTCATCACAATTCCATTTTTAAAAATCCTCGTCATCTCAGCCATATGCTAATTATATTGTTTGTAACTTGAAATTCGCTGCACAAAGTCATTCAGAGTAACGTTATTCAAGCATAGATACCTCTCATTGGTCAAGTCAGAAATGGTATGTTAAATAACATTTTCGCCTCGATAAATTGTCCACATGCGTACAATCTTATTTGTCATTGCCCAGTAGCACAGGTTTTTGTGACATTCATAAAGTTCATAATTTTTTAGGCATGCGTTTATAACATTTAGCGTAAAAAATCAATTAAGTAAATATGTACACAGATCAACGTGTGGCACTTAGAAACTACATACGTGTCATAAAATACCGTAAGACAAGCAAATGGAAAGAATTCCTAGCCCTTACAGCAACCAAGGTGTTAAATTGTCGACAGCATTAGCCGAAGTTACTAATGAATGATAAAAACTAAAATAAACCGGAACTGTATAAACGTACGTCGATCATGACTTTCACTTGTACTCTATCATCAAATATTTCTAACCACAAAACTTGTTTATTTTATTTTGCAACTTGTTAAAGTGTTAGCCAGAGCTTTGCAATTTTTTCGATGCATACTATTAATTCGCTCATCTTATGATGATAAAGTAATAAAATTCTTTTCATATTTCATTATAATAACAAACTGGTTTGAATAAATTATGGTTTAGAAAATGAATAGAGGAATTAATTGCTCATAGAGCTGCATAATGTTCCAACGACTTTCGAGATAATCATGACATTTACTGCACACGCTCCTCGGACTTACATAGCATATATTAGCTAAAGACCTGTCATTCTCCATTTGTAGCTACTTCCTCACAGTTACTGATTAAAATGTAAGTATAACTTTATCACTGACCAGCTTTTGCCCGCTGCTCCGCTCGCGTAGTACGGCAGCTTACAATCAAGATCTGCATAAATCTTATTTCCTAACGTTCTCATCTTTTATACTCGTATATACCTATACATCTTTATTGAGTGTCTAATAACACAGTCCACTTCCCATTTGCCCAGCAAACAAAAATAAGTATAGTCTAAAATGCAAAACGGCCCGGCCTCATTCTCACCCTAGAAACACGCGGCAGCTTCATTGTAGACACGCATACACTATAAAAATAATTTCGATTTACTTTTATTGATCAGAAAACGTGCATTATAATGAATGTAGAACTTTTAGTTTGTATCATAAAGTATGTTTATAAAATGGATAGTACAAAAAGAATATTTAAAGTTAAATTACTAGGTAAAAAAATATAGTCGTACCGAATACATGTTAATTTGTTGCGGAATCCGAGAGCAATAACCGACGGCACTGCTAGCGGTATTTGGCGGTTTCTTCGACTCTAATATTCGACAAAAACAACCGCGAGCTGTGTATGTGTGCTTGAGTTTATGCACTACAAAGAAAAACTTCACATGGATGTTTGATTTGAGTATATTTCGACGTATACGCTTTATGTGTAGATTAGTCACGCCTCGGCCTTTAGAAGATCTGCGTACTATATACCTATTTCAAACTAATGAAGGCTTCTATAATTCGTATTCCTATATCATTAAACACGAATATTCAAACCCGTAAATCAGCGAAGGGTGGTAGAGTTAGAGATAATGATATATTGGTGGTGCAGAAGATAAATCATATTTCCTAATTGAATAATTTTGTGTTTGGTCTTACATTTCGATCGTATAATTTATAGGTCAAGTACTCTTTCTTAATAATTATTATCATAATAGTTTGTAGCCTTATATTTTTGGAAATATTATGATTTTACTCGAAGATAGAAATGGTAAACTGCTATTCCAGTTAAATATGAATGGTAAATATCAATTTATGTTATAAAATGTCAATAATTACCACCATTTTATCACCTTTTAAACAGGCCGTTAAAGTGGACTTTAAGGGATCTTTAACTACACAATCGTGTAACAACCGGAGGACGTTACGGCACAGCATCACACTTCAGCTTCTTTACTATGAATGGCACTTTTCAGTAAATATTACTTGATATTAGGTATTAACATTGTAACTGAGGCTTCTTACTTTCAGCATTTTGAGAATTGCCTGCCGATTAATCCATCAGAGTATGGGTGTCTGGTATTATCATCGTCAGGGTCTATTTTGTTAGCCTAAATTATTATTTTGTTTACGTTTAATGAAAAGAGTTATTCAAGAAACAAAAAATATAATCAAGATAGCGGATGTCGCAACAGTTTGAATAACATGCAAAACGAAATTTTGACTGTCAGCTAAATAAAACTGATACCGCTAATTCTTTTCCGAGTTTAACCTTTTTTATCTAATTTGACAGGGCTATAATTATTTTCCTTTCACAAGACTCACAAAAAGATCTTGATGAAAGTGTTTTATTTTCAACAATATTTATGTAACTATGTATAATTGATAACCCAAAATGAACAGCTATTTCGCATATTATGCTATTAATCTAATTTAAGTAATTTGAGAGGTAACGGCAAAAATCAAAGAATTGTTAAAAACATAAATCGTATGATCTAACTAAGGCCTCGGTAGTGGCAATCGAAAGAGATCAATTATAAAGATACGTATTAAATATGAAACCCAAACTTTCATTGCAATTAGGAGCTATAAAAATCTAAAACGTTTACTGAACTAGTCCATCCTTTTTTAAAAAGTACTATATTTTTTAACCGACTTCCAAAAAGGAGGAGGTTACTCAATTCGACCGTATATATGTTTTTTTTTGTTTTTTTTTTATGTTTGTTCGCGCAGAACTCCGTCGTTTATGGACCGATTTGAAAAATTTTTTTTTCGTTCGGAAAAAGATACTCCTTAGGTGGTCCCATTTTAAGGAAGTCAGGATCTGATAATGGCATCCTGGAGAATCCGAAGGTAACTTTTAAAAATTGTAGGGGCATCTAGGGCGTTTGTAAATTTTTTCGTTAAGGGCTTTAAAGTAGTACAACTGAATGAAGGTCTGGAGTCGATCTGATGATGGAGACGACAGACAGTAGAGAGAATTCCCTAACGATAAACAGCAGTTACCTTGTGTTCGGGCTTGATTAATTTGTACTGTCGAGAACTTTACACCTAGGTAGATAGATTTTCAGTCTACAAGTCACTAAAAACAATGAAAAAAAAAATTTAACAAAAAAGAAACCGACTTCAACAAAACTAAAAACTAAAAATAAAATTTACTTAGCACAAAGTTAGTATATTCTGATTTATCAGATATCATTAAATATAATACTGAAGTCGGTGCCAATTGACTATGAGAGAGCTTAATAATGCCAACCTAAGCCTACATAGTTTTACTGGGCACCGATTTCTGTATTATATTTCATGATATCTGATAAATCAGAATATACTAACTTTGTGCTAAGTGAATTTTATTTTTAGTTTTTAGTTTTGTTGAAGTCGGTTTCTTTTTTGTTAAAATTTTTTTTTATTCTTTCTAGATTACATCTCCAACACTTAATTAATAAGTAAATGCCTCAATATAAATAATAGGAAAAAGGGCAATAGGTAATCAAAGTATTTTCATGTTTAAAAATACTTAATGGTAAAGTGAATGTAATAAATAAATGAATAAATATTTGTGGACATTTTCACACAATATCATCTGGTCCACTACCAAACCCGCCACAGGGGCAGTCAAAAGAAAATAATCTGTTTAAATTAATTTAATAGTGACTTTAGTTTCCTATATTTTACTCGAAGGTTGAATAAATTAACTTTTATGTAGGTACTTAAGTAGTACAAATAAAGATAAAGTTAAACTAAAAAGTTTGTAAACATTAAACAAAGATGTTCCTTATCAATTATTATTAAATTTAAACAATATGTATATAATGTAATGATTCAAGTTTTGACAAAGATAATATAATAGACACTAAATAACTGTTAACGGGATATTTACTATGTACTGTTTAATCGACGACGATAGTGTGTAGTACCTAATGACCATGTTAGTTTAAAAAAATATATAATAATAGTATTATATAGCTTGGTCAAAAATTACAATTGTTTTGTACGTACGGAAATCTTTCGTGGATGCTAAAATACATTTGTAAATCAATTTAAATTCGAAAATCTTGTTATTCAAAATGTAAGTTATTGTATATGCCTATGTAGTCAAGACATCTGCATAGTAAAATAAGATAATAATTCAGTAGATAATGTAATTTATTCACCTATTCACCATTTATTACCCATTTTATCGCAGGTTAACGAGTAGACAATAGTTTTATTTTAAGTAGTGACATTATAGGCCTAGACTAGACTGAATATAACACTTATAATGTGCAATTTATTCAATCATTTAAAACTGGTTCCGTTTGTTATTTTAAATGTTAAGAATATTTTAAACTAGCGGACGCCACGTGGTTTCACGTGCGTAGCTCCCGTTCCCGTAGCAATACGGGAATAAAATATAGCCTATGTTCACCGGGAATGTAGCTTCCCAATAGTGAAAGAATTTTCATATCGGTTTAGTAGTTTCGGAGCCTATTCGATGCAAACAAACAAACAATCAAATCTTTCCCCTTAATAATATTAGTATAGATATAGACTAGAAGACACCCGTGACTTTGTACGCGTAGAATTCTGTTTCCGTTCCCGCTTCCCATAGCACTTATTCCTGAAATGAAACATGTTATTCCAGACTATTCCTGTTTCAAATATCAGCTAGATCCGTTCAACCGTTAGAGCGTGAGAGAGTAACAAACATCCACACACCCCTACCTCCACACATTTTTTTTTACGTGTGGAAATCCTACATGGATGCTATGCTGGACTCCTGCCGACTAAAACCTCACGATGCCCTACAAATGTCTACGGCCGGGAGTCCCGGGTAAGTCCTCGGAAGGATGTCCCAGGGACCTCCACACATTCATACTCACACGACATATCTTTGCTAACATTTGTTTTCAACTAACACGCGTTGAACTCATATTGTATTGAAAACGGGATTTTGCCTCGGGATGAGTCGCCGCGGGACTACGATATGTGTAACCCTATCGAAACGTCGTCGGGGAACAAGAAAGTACCGAAAACCTTTATTTAATAGTAAAATAGAGCCGTGTGAAATCCCGTTTTCAATACAACATATCTTTTCTATCTACGCTTTCCTCAAAGTTTATACAGCTGCCTGCTTATGTGACAGGGTCAAAGGTCAGATGTGTGTACCACAAGGACAAGAACAGTTCTGTTGTCTGCCCGAGAGTACATGTAATGGTCGAACGAACACCAATCTTCCGCGTCGCGTACGCAAGAGGTCAAGGCTCTACGTAGCCCATTTTGCTCTAATTTACTCAACTTAATCGCTTTACGTATAATTTGAATTTTAATTACTTGTTGGAATAAATTCTTGTCAATTTTTTGTAGGTGTCAAGGCAGTAAGACGCAAATACTTCAAATAATAAATGTAGCGAAACAGGTAACTTGAAATGGTAGCCCACATTTTGTATTTGGACACTGCATATTAATTATCAAGTAAGCTTGTTCATTATTTTTTTGGTGTGCATATTATTTCCATTCTGTAGATAGATAAGTTTACTTAGTCTAATAAACACGTAGAGATATCATGCGGTTCAGAAAAAAGCTCTCAAACATAGTGATACTGACCAACAAGTCATACATTTTTGGCGGAGTTTTCTCTATTTCCAAATGACCAATAGTCTATTTTGTTTATGGTTCTCGATATAACCCGCCTTTTATATCAATTTTGTGAAACTAAGTATAATTTTCTTGATTGTATTGTAGTATTTTTGTCACCGGAGATGGTATATAATTTTGATTAAGGGGAAAAGGAATAAATTTCATTAATTTCAGGGTTCATAGTTATTTACAAAAAATTAAAGAAGATTGCTCGAACTTGATCCTGCTCTTTTTGCAAATATGCAAAGACCACGGTGACCACTTTCTATCAGGTGGGCGGTATACTTGTCTGTCACCTAAGTGGTTAAAAAAAAGTTTGTTAAGTCTACTACTCACTCAGAGCTACTAGTTATATGTACAGAAAAAAAGTAACTTTTACTCTGACTAAAACACTTTCTCCGAACAGATTTGACAGATTTAATCGGTGTGCTAAAACATACATTTCCTTGCATCAAAAGTTGTTTAAAAATAATACATCAATACATAAATCGATTTAAAAGGCGGGTTATATTGGAACCCATAAACAAAATAGACTATTTGGTCATCTGGAAATAGAGAAAACTTTGCCAAAAATTGACTAATCTTGACTTGTTGGTCAGCATCACTATGTTTTAAAGCTTTTTTCTTAACCACATGATATCTCCACGTGTTCCATCAAAGAATAATGTATCTAATCGTCAAAAAAATATTATAACGTTTTACTGTTTTATCGGTAAGTAAACCTATTAGAAAATCTTACTATTACATATTATAAATGTGTAAGGTTGTGAGTGTGTATGTTTCTTTCTTTACAGTTGTGGCTGAAATTTCTTACAGGGATAGACAATTGTGTCGATTAACACAAAGTGTTTTTATACCGGGAATAAGTTCCCACGTGCAGCAGGAACGGGAACAAATTTCACGCGGGTGAAGCTGCGGGCGTCAGCTAGTTATTAATATATTTGGAAACATTATAATCACTGTTTTATTAGTTATTTGTCTATAAAAAGGCAGACTTAAAAAGGAAATTATGTTTTGATGCATATGGATGTAAACAATCATGGAATTCCATAAGTGGTAACTAACATCTGAAAATGCCTCTGAGTCTATACCTTGTAGATTCCTGACAGATGATATCAAGCATTACGTTAGTCTGACTCGTTCCGCAGAAAGGTTACTACTGCCCGTTCGTGCTAAGTAGAGTCTTGTGTAGAGGCGTAGTATAGTAGGCGACTGGCAAACTTAGCGCGAACAAGTGGTATTTTCACATTATGTGCTTTATGAGTTCTATTGTCTAACGAACTGGTAAAGAGCGAGTCGTGTAACCATTTCCATTTGCAAGGCTCTCCAATTAATCAATTACAATGTGCACAAGTATATAATCAACAGAGAATTTCTTAAATTATGTGCATTACGCATTCATTGGACAATGCTGGTATATTGCAACTTAATCGTTACTACTCATGACTACTTAACTTTATATGTTTTATGTTCGTAAATAGGTATATTACTAAATATTCATAATACCTAAGTATCTTCCAATCATTATAAAACTTCTAAATAGGTATGTTGAATGTATTGCATTATCGCTTTCAGTTGCCATTTTCATTATTTTGTTATAATGAAATCCTCCACCGCATCTGTTTGAGCGTCATAACTCGAAAACTATCGAGAAGAGTTTTTTATCACCATCACTAATGTATACGTTGATACCAAGATTCATTTGTCACCAAAGAACTGAAAAGCTTATAAGTACCCTATCAAAATTTTAACACAATCACCTGCATATCATAGTTTGAAAGTTAATGAAGCTAAATTCAAATTTGTTCGAAATTATTCTTGTAAGATAAGGCTATCGCATAGACGTTTCAAACCAGGGCACTCAGAAACAGATGTAAGTAGGTACTCGTTTACAATGCCAAGTAATGCATTATTCAGCTAACAATTGAGATAAAACTGCCTAGACTCTGACTTGCATCGTCTGGAATTGGAACACAATTAAAAGGACAAATCGTGACGCATTATATGGTATAGGTACATCTATTGCGGAGTGATGGCGTCGTGTGGAGCAGTGTGATTGCGTAAGTCGACCACGATGGCTTCAGCCGACGAGCTACGACGACTCAACCGCTCATGCACGCCAACCGTGGTCTTGTTTGTATTTACTTCCAACAATACTGCGAAAATATCTCAGTGTAATGTTAATACCCACTTATCCAGGACTCCTTAGCGGACTAAAAGTGGAACGATGAATTTTACACTTACTTATTCTTTTTCGCTCAGACATCAACAAATGGACACAGACAACCGGAGTGGTTGACATGTCTTGCGGAGTAAACGCATTAAAGTGGCAATAGGCTGACTACCAACGGCCGATGGAGGAATCGAGCTCTGGAGTGGAAACCAAGACTTCGTAAGCGTTAGGTGGAAAGACCCCTGCCAAATGGACCGACGTCCTAGTAAAGCTCTGGGGCGGACTAGATGCGAATGGCGCAAGATCGTGTATTGAAGCGTAAATTGGGTGAGGCCTACGTCCAGTAGTGGACTGCTATAGGCTGATTTGATCGATTTATTAACGTCTCTGAAATGTCTAGACACAAAACTAGGTACTGCATGCAGGACATAAAGGGCACTCAGTATATATAAATTCCGTCCCATGCATTACCAAATTGGAAATAGACTATATACCTCCTTCATCTATCGTATCTTCTCTTCTCTTCTCTACTATTTTAAATTGTAATAAACCGGCCAAGTGCGAGTTAGACTCGCCCATGAAGGGTTTCGTAGCAGCAAGTAACATAATATACAAGTTCTTATAGTTCGTTGTAACTTTGACTGATGTTTGGAAATTGCGGTTTATGACGTATTAAAAAAAAACTACCAGCTCTATCTCGTTCAAACTAATTTTCGTTGGTAGTTTTTATGGCAATGTATATCATATATTTTTTTTAGATTTATCATTCTCTTAGTTTAGAAGTTAGAGAAGGGGGGGGGGACACACATTTTTCCACTTTGGAAGTGTCTCTTGCGCAAACTATTCACTTTAGAAAAAAAATATGTTAGAAACCTCCATAGCATTTTTAAAGACCTATCTATAGATACCCCACATGTATGGGTTTGATGAAAAAAAAAAAATTGAGTTTCAGTTCTGAGTATGGGGACCCCCAAAATTTACTGTTTTTTTTCTAGTTTTATATTAGAATCTTTATGCGGTTCACAGAATACATCTAGCTACCAAGTTTCAATAGCATAGACCTTATAGTTTCGGAGAAAAGTGGCTGTGACACACGGACGGACAGACAGACGGACAGACAAACAGACAGACATGACGAATCTATAAGGGTTCCGTTTTTGCCATTTGGATACGAAACCCTAAAAATAGCTATGACGGTACATTCAAGATACATTTAAAATATTAACCGTAATCGACTACTTTAGGGCTTCTGAGTTCAAATCTATAATTTTATTCTTCTTTCTCTTTGTTTGTTTGTTTATTTATTCAGAGTAGGAGCAAAATTCAGTACCTTGATCATAACTGTACTATTAGGATTTTGTTGGTTTCAACTTAAACAACGCTGCATGTTTCATTAAAATTGGTTCAGCGGAAATGACAATAAAGCTTGACCTATGTTTTAATAGAAGACCTATGCATTGGATGGGTCAAATTCGATTGGTTAATAGTTAAAGCCACCTCGCGAACGAAGTCGTGGGTAAAAGCTAGTATAATAATATAATGAGGTATAAATTGGTTACTTGTACTGTCTCGAGTATACGTTTCCAAAATCCGTGATATTTAGAATTCCTTAAGAGAAAACCTAATAACGCTTTGCCCAATTTGGAAATCGAACTCACGACTTCACGATTACATGATCGAAAGCTTTAACTTACACCACGAGAAATATCTTGCTGTATAATATTCATTTTATCGCCATTTTATATGGTCCTCTAAAATAAGTACCTATTTGATTCCTGTGTCGGAAAAAAATATTCCAAAAAGCAAATACTAAAGTTACAGTTGAAGCCAGGCCAGGCCACACAATAAAAAAATATTAAGGATGAGTTAATATTTAAACTTATTATTAAATAATTTATTATTTACTTATTATTTTTAAAGTTATTTATTACAGATTTTCTAAGAACCTTTTGATTTTTCTTCAAAACCACATACTTTTTATTCATTTTCGATCAAGATAGTCCAAAACAATTAAATATACCTACATTCCGATATCAAAACTGTATTTCATACTTGTAAGATCTCATAGTCTGTCGTATTATATAAAACTAAAACTACCAAGTTTACATAAAATGTAGCATTTGCTTATAATTTCTAATCAGTTTTTCTATATAAAGTCAAGCAACATACGTAGTTTAATGCTTTTACAAGGTTATTTGAATAATTAAAATCTTGGCCCTCAGGTTCATTTCCTCTATTTTTTCTTCGCCAACTTGCATAAAATGAAATATAATGAACAGGAATATGTTTTCTTCGCGGTCCCATAATTCATAAATATTGTTATTATCATAATAAATTACCAAAGTATTTAGGTATTATAAATTTGTAACTAGCCATCAGGAAACGCCTGCGTTATATTTTTTTAGTGTATGATAAATATAGATAGACATTTTTCAATTGTTTTTATAGAATAAAATGTAATAACTTACGCTTAGTTGTGCGTTGAGTTATTATGTTGAATTATTAAAACAATCTAATTTTTACATATACGAGTATGTAAAAATTAGATTGTTTAGTAATGCTACAACTGACTGTAACATCATATTTTATACTGTTGATTGATAGCACTTGGTGGAACCTGCTGCACATATTTAATAACGCCACATATACTGTTGTGTGTATTTTACCTATACTTAAATGATGTAGTGGTATTTTTAAGTTAATTTTGCCTTTGAAAATGACGAAGGGTGAAACCGGTAGGGTGTAAAATAAATAAATGTTAAGGAACAGTACAAGCGGCGCTATTCAATATAACTGTAACATCCCTGAAGCATAATTCTAAACCCTGGCTTTTAAATTTGTACTTTTCCACTCCGAGAGTCTGCACAGTAAAATCAAGTAGCCAGGATACTCTATCAAGATAGTGTTAAAGATCTATTGGAATTGCTTCATCATCACTCTCAGAACTATTCCAAGAGAATAGGTCCAACATCGTATTGACGCACTGCTCAGCTGCTAAGATATTTTCATAAACATTAAATGACGAAAACCTCATTCGTGCCAAATTAAAATTAGAACAAGAAAGTCAGTTCGGCAACAACCTTACATATAAATTAAAGCTGAATAATTAATCAAATAAGTGATAAATAATATTCAATTCAACAAAATAATCATTTCCTTGTACGTTTATAAAATAGTTAGTTTATCTACTATCCGGCAACAGGAAACTCGCAATTTTCTAAATCTGTATATATTAAGTACAAAAATACATAATACAATAATAGGCATACATGTATAAAAAAGAAAATATAAACTAATAGAAAATTAGCCTCGGCTTCACTTCATTCATCATCGACCGGCCCAAGAGTTAGCAAGCTGACAGTATACACGACGGTTTCTTATGTGATGAAGGCAAGGACTAATCCTTGCCTTCATCACATAAGAAACCGTCGTCGAAAAATATTCTTATCTAAATAAGAATATTTTTTAAGATTATGAAATAGTATTTTTTTTAACATAAAATGCAATCTGCAAAATGTAGCTAGCAATTTGAAAAAAACACGTCTATTATGAATCTTTGGTTAAGCTAGCGCGTCATGCTCTTGGGGACATCCTTTAGAGGGCTTACCCGGGGCTCCTAACTGTAGGGGACGTGTGGTGGCCGAGAGCCCTGGGACATCCTTCCGAGGGAATACCTGGGACTCCCGGGACTCCCGGCCATAGACAGTTGTAAGGCATCGTGTGGTTTTAGTCGGTAAATAATAATAAGTAATAAACTTTATTGGTATCTTATAGAATTACAAAACAGTGTTTTTGATTGGGATCTCCTTTTAAGTGCATATGCACTTGTGTTAGGAGATCCCGCTCTTCCATAACAATAGACAAATTTATAATTTATACAATGATGATGTCCCGCAAAGTCGTACACAAATTGTTTTGATACTTAATTAAAAAGTACATACGTAAGTAGTCAGTACATTATAAGATATGCGTGGATGTATAATGATAATGGTAGAAATCCGGCATAGCATCCATATAGGATTTTCACGCGTAGATAAAGTTAGTGCATCAAGTCTAAATTAAATCATAGAGGCTTTTCAAATCTCAGTTTTTCACAACTCTATGTATCTAAACTTATGCGTTTTGGCATGTTTGAAAATTAAACCTTGGACAATGAAGATTTCCGTCTGAGTATATCTTCGAGATTCAAACAATACCGTCGCTCCCCTTGCCAGCTAACAAGCTCCATCACCTTCATGCCACCTCATTGTACTATCGGCTCGGGCTAATTCGTATTGTGACGTCGCTAATCCTTTGTCCAATTCAATACTGCTCTCAAGGTAACTGCACTCCGCAGTTAAATACTCAAGACAATAAAACCCAGATATCGTTAAACGTGGTACAAAGCCAGTTACAAATAAAAGCTTTGATATAGTGCGATATTAAAGCAATATTATCGCTTTTAAGGGAATATTATTAATAAAATTACGATGGTCAATTTATTGCTGAAATAAGAGCAATAAACGTATATATAAGGAATTAAGGATACAATATTGTCAGCATAAGCTATATTTCTAGGATTGGTACCACTTGAAAGCCTTGGTTCTTTAGCTGTGGAGAACACTTTTCTTTCAACGAATCGTTCGGTTGATCCTTTGATTATATACACACATCCTTTGATTATATACACTCAGATTACATACAGGGTTGATCCTTATTCAACGAATGTTCATACAAATGTCTGTATAGCTCTGTGGAACAAACATTAGCAACACGTGACAACCAATACTTAAAGTTGAACAATTTACATTCCACAAAATTTATACGTGTGTACAGTTCGGACCTAATTTATTCTGAATAGCAATGACCTATATTCAAACTACTACGCAGCATACATATTATTTTTGAGAACGTCGATACGATAATAGATATGAACAAGTCTAATATGTAAGTACTTGTAAATAATTGATTGAAAATGTTATTACAACTCGCCTTTGGCCATTGCTTCGCCTACGTAGCATACTGGTCATAATTCTGAGATCTACAGGAACATTTAACCGGTATACAAATAATTTTAGTATGGGCTACAGGTTTATACATATAGTCACGTCTTTATCCCCGAAGGAGTAGGTAGAGGCATAGTATACGCCCATATTTCACTTTATTGTTGTTCATACACTATGCTGGTATGAATGTCATCCAACCGAACTCAAACAGTAAAAATATATTGAAAAGAGGCTTACCTACATCCTTATTACTGTAACATAAAATATACAAGGACTTGATACAAAAATAGAATAAAATATATTTGTTTGTTAAAGTATGTAAGCTATGTACAGTGTAACCAGTTTATATTATAATCTATAAAGGTAATTGTCAACCGGATATGATATTATGAGTGTCAATAAAACGCGAATACTTGTTCCAGTACCAGGTTTAAGATATCAAGTTTTTCTTCCGTTCATGCCTAACTTATTTTTGCTTTATATTGAACTAGCTGTTCTTCGCGGCTTCGACCGTGTAGAAGTCGTTATTGCGTAAAATCATAACCCTCCTTTGGTGCAGTCGATTAAAAAGTAGCCTATGTCCTTCCCAGGGCCTCGAACTATCTCTATATCAAATTTCACCTCAATCGCTCCAGCCGTTTAGGCGTGAAAGCGTAACAGACAGACCGACAGACAGACAGACAGAGTTACTTTCGCATTTCTAATATTAGTAGGGATTGATGTGGACGTTGAATGACACAAAATCAGATCAACGCTGTGTGTATAACGTGTGTCTTTGTGTGTGTGTCGGATTATTAACGTTTTTAAACTTTCCCAATTTTTTACACATAATTATTACACGGTATTATTGCGTTAAGTGCCGTTTTATATGTGAGACTTGTTAGCGGTACTTTAATAATAATATTTAGAAGTGTAATAAGTGCAATACTTTTAAGCCCTTTAATATTTGGATCTGAGTGTACCAAGTGTAATCGCAGAGAGACGTTTTCTTTGTAATTTCATATTGTAAAATTAAAACTATATAGGTCACCATACGTGGAATAAGGATATCGAAAGTACCTAATCCTTATTCCTGCTAATGTTATCCCTACTAATATTATAAATGTCAAATATAACTCTGTCTGTCTGACTGTTACGCTTTCACGCCTAATCGGCTAGAGCGCTTGAGATGAAATTTGGTATAGAGATAGTTCGAGGCTGGGAAGGACAAAGGCTACTTTTTAACCGAGAGCGCAAAATATGATTCTACCTTGTATCTACATACTACTCGATGTCACGCGGTTTCATACGGTTATCCCGTTCCCGATAACGTAGGTAAAAGAATTATCGAAATGCGTCTAGTAGTTTTTGAGTTTATTCATAACAAACATACATCCTGTACGTCGCGCAGTAGGGTAAAAATACGAAAATTTCCTCTTTATAATATTACTAGAAGGCCAGGCCACGCATTGCTGTGGCTAAGCTTTTTCTAACCCGGTACTCCCGGCCATAGCCATGTAGGCTTTTCACAAAAAAAAAACTATCCTATCTCTCAAGTTGAATCAAACTGCACACGGTGTGCGAATTTGGTTAAAATCGGTTAAGTAGTTTAGGAGTCCATCGCGGACAAACATCGTGACAGGAGATTTATATGTATTAAGATTATAGACCATATTATATTTATTACTAGCTGATGCCCGCAGCTTCGCTTGCGTGAGATTTTGTTCCCGTCCGTGTTTTTTGAATGAATAATTCAGTAGCTAATAATTAATTGATAACGTTAAATGCACACTGTGTTAAGTTTAAATTATTTAAAAAGATTCTAGCATCTTAGATCAAACGTTTAGAAATGGTGTCTATAATCCAAGGTTTTTTATGCAATATTGAATATAAGTATTATTGATAACATTTTGCGTAATATCGTGCATTACCATATTGTTTTTAAATGTTATTGAGATGTTTTGGAATATATAAGTGTGGTGGTCAGCGCTAAATAGCTTAGTTATAGTAATACCAGCTGATGCCCGCAGCCTCGCACGCGTAAAATTAGTTCCTTAGAAACATTACGCTTTGAGCATTTCGCTTTAAGGAATGAAATAATGTAGGTATATGTTTCTCCAACATCAACTGTATGGTGGTGGCTAGCAGATTTGATACACCTTAAGAATCTTCTTTTATCTTCATTTGTTTCGTTGATCTTCATTTGTTTCGTTGCTCTTCATTTGTTTTACCGATCTTCATTTGTTTCGAAAATTATTTAATTGCTTATTTTACCTTTTAGATATTCTTCGTATACCACAACCAATACCAGACTTCGGATACCACAATAATGGATCTTTTTCCACTCGCATGTCCTAAAAGATCCATTTTTCATAAAAAATATTCTAAGGTATTAAAGTGGACATGGTTTGTCCACAAAGATCCATGATGGATCTTTTTAATGGATTTAAGTGGACAAAGGGTTTTTTGGAGGATTTAGGGCGGTATTGATATAGTATGTTTGGGATGTAGTGTTTTATGTAAGTTTTGAAATGCAGTGGGTTTAAAACGCTGAAAACTAGCTAAAGATTAGTTCAAAATGTGTTTAAAATAATATCTTTCATAAATTTGATATTTTTAAGCTAGTTTTGAATTGTGGAAGATGCTCTCTCGTATCTCCTCCACAGTAGTTGCAAGTACATTACAATCTAGTATTCTGTGATTTCACATCAGATTCATTTAATGAAGCATTAAATTATAAATACAAATAGTTCAAGAAAATTGCTTGAAAATCTCTTAAAATGATGAAAATCGCTTGAAAATTCCTTCAGTAATTTTAATCATACTGCTGTCAGACAACAGCGGGGAGGTTGTTTTATAATCGTGATATCTTAATAGCAAATAAATAATATTTTAATTAACTGAACTACATATCAAACCACTGAATGGCTCATAGAAGACCGGCTCAAGCTTATTGATATTTAAAACAACGAAAATTTTCGGTTTTCCCAAAAAGCCCACAGTATGTTGTTCTTCAAAAGGGATCTTAGAAGGGTTCTTACAGGGTTGGCAAAGCTAATGTAGAGCCTCTGATGTTGCAAACGTTCATAGGCGACGAGTACCCCATGAACGTTTGCAACGCCAGATGGGCCGTAGGCTTGTCTGCCACCTTTGTGGTATGAAAAGGAAAAAAAAGAAAAGTGAGAAATGAGGAAAAGTGAAACGAGAACATATGTTAGTTAAGTATAAAAGTACGAAAATCGTGCGATCATTGAATGATCAGCTTCCTATATCTACCAAGTAATGCTCAATTATCTAACATTAATTTCCCTTATTCTAATAGCCACCGGCTTATTTGGTTTCTCTCACGAAATCTATACAGTATGTGTCCATTACCTACATTCAGTGTGGTCCATCGTGAGAAGTATATAGAGAAAATCTAACGTATTATGTCGTGGACAATATTCGCACGAGATCAAAGGCGCTGCTGTAGCGCGTTGATATCTTTTCTATGCGAAATGACACATGCACTGAGCGGCCTATATAGTGCTCAATACATTTGAAACTGCGTTCATAATTATGCGCTTTTTAGGGCGGTATTGATATAGTTTGTTTGGAATGTAGTGTTTCATGTACTTTTTGAAATTGAGTGGATTTGAAACGCTGAAATCGAGTTAAATATCTTTTAGAAATTTGATATTTTTATGCTTTATATTTTATAATAGTCACCCAAGCTTATGAACGAAACCCAAAACCGTTATAATGTGATATTAATAAAAGTCCCGGAAGAACTTCAGCTTACCACAATAGTATAATTTCCTCAAATGAAATTCATTATATAGAATCAGTTTCCCAAATTACATTAAGTATTATGTATTCTGAATATGGTAGGTACAGACGTTGTAATCACCAATTCCAACATAAAAGGTAATCTGCACAACAATTGCCACAGCGCCCACACCTACTCTCGCAGTTTCATTGAAAAAATTACGCGCTTTTTACAACGTCTGTATTCATAAATGTCAAATATTATATTCAACGAAACGTTATTACTTCACTCGTGGAAATGGTCGCTTACCAATAGCCCGTCATCATTCCGTTTAATGAAAACCTCAACTGCTGCACACACTAATTAAATACTATCTGTCGAAAACACGAATCATATTAAGCGTTCGTTACTTTAATAACTGAATAACGTGAAAAACATATTAATTACATGCAAAACTCACCTCCGTCTGTGATGAAGCGATCCAATAAGTATTCTGAAATCGGTAACACTCGAGTGAAACAAGCACGAGTTGTAGCACTTGGTCTGTAAAGTACGCAACGGTACGCAAAGTACGTAAACACCCTTGAGGGTCACAGGCGGTCCCGGTACAGTCCAGGGAGAGGGCGGAGGGTGAGACAGAGGTAGGTGCCGGCGGCGCGCGGGTGGCGGTCCAGCGTCCGGCCGCACTACGCGCCTCGCAACGGTAAACTGGCTGGCGGCGCTCACACAGCCTCTCCCTCGCTTGTATGAGTGCCTCCAACCTCCCTCCCGAACAAATAGTACCGTACGCCGCGCTTGTGTCTTGCTAACATTTATTATACATTTATTAGTGTTCGTCTCACCGTACCTGTGTGAGTACACCACACAGACGAACAGCTACGTGACGTGTCGAGAGCTGCGCGCGTGTAGGTGTTGTAAAGTACTACCTATGCGTGCTTTGATCTTACGATTCGGTATGCACGGCCGCGCGGGCGCACGTAGCACCGCGGCTATACTTTACTTCTATAATATCTAGTCAATAATTTTAGTTTGAGTTTGTGCAACACCATGCGTCGTGTCGAGCCAACTATCTAGGCTAGTAACCGGTATATACAACCTTATGTATCTTCACTTTGGAAATCGAAATTAATATGACCTGATAGGCTATCAGATTTTGTGTAATTAATGCTGCAATATTATTTTGTAGAGATGAATTATATTTCTTTGCTGATTAATTTACATTATTGTACGTTCTCTATCCATGTTCGTATCAAAAATTTTACAGGCAAGCACCTAGCGACAGCATCGCACTAACCTCATTATCGACTGAGCATTTACAGGTAGGTAGGTCTCTCACCAACCAGGTCCTTCGAGCTGGATTCGGGTGCAGGTATCAGTCCAGATAAGTTTATTTATATTATCAATGTAAAAGTTACCCACTAGAAATTCCAGGGTTATATAAAATTCCAATCTCTTCTATAATTTGATACGTCAGCTGACTCTTGAAAGAAGTTTTGGCATACACACCATGTGCCCAAGTAGGGATTGAAAGGTGAAATGACAATCAGCTTCATCATTGCCATAAAAATGTTTAAATCGAAATTACCGCTCTAGACAGTAAATTCTGTAAAGAGAATGTTTTATGAATTTTGGAAAGATAAATAGGTCTCCGAAGACTGTAACTGTTCTGCATGAATAAATTTTGAGTATTAAATCAATATTAGCAACGTACACTGCGCTGGTCTTCGGATGGGTGACCACTTTGTCATATTTCTATTTGCAAGCGTTTCCGTGCTTCCGTTGTCCCCGGTTGTCAGTAAAATAGCAGTCGTTAAGACAACTTGAAGACCTTTTTTTTTTAACGTGAGGGAAAATCCTCATGGATGTTATGCCGGACTCCTACCGACTAAAAAACCTCACGTAACGCCCGGCACACAGCCTGTGGTTGGGAGCCCCGGGGAAGCACTCGGAAGGATGTCCCAGAACTCCCAACAGACCCACGGCCGCCACTGCGGCCTCGCCCAGGGGGTGGTTCGGGTACTATCCCGCGTCTTTGGGGGGTTTCGGGTGTGATCCCGCTTCTAAGGGGGGGCGTGCGTGAATTGCTCACGTCACGCTGCCGTTATGGGCCTGCTTCTGTAAGGAGCCTTTGACCGGATACTTTCGTAAGAAGACCACAGTGCCAGACTGTGGTCTTCTTACGAAATTGCCCTCCTATAGACTGCCCGAGAGTTTATGCGGATGGGTGTCCAGCTTTTTGGCCGGCAGAAGCATTAGGGCCGTCGTTGACGGCAGCTGTTCTGACTGCATGGCCATAAACGCTGGAGTACCACAAGGCTCAGTGTTGTCCCCTACTTTGTTTCTGCTGCATATCAATGACATGTTGTCTATTGACGGCATTCATTGTTATGCGGACGACAGTACGGGTGACACTTATTACGCGGGCCGTCCCGGTATCTCTCAGGTTGCAGTGGAAGAAAGCCGTGAACAACTTGTATCTGAAATAGAGGCTACTCTCACTAGAGTGTCCGATTGGGGTGGACAATATCTTGTCCACATTAATCCTACCAAGACACAAGTTTGTGTGTTCACCGCAAAAAAAAAAACCATTCACTGTGGCGCCGCAATTTCAGGGCACATCTCTCACCATCTCTGAAAGTATAGGGATACTTGGTGTTGTCATCTCCAGTGACGTGCAGTTCCGCAGTCACTTGGAGTGCAAGGCTAAGCTGGCGTCCAGGAAGCTCGGAGTGCTCAGCAGGGCGAGGCGGTACTTTACTGTGGCGCAAACACTGCTTCTTTATAAGTCGCAAGTGCGGCCGCACATGGAGTATTGCTGTTACCTCTGGGCGGGGGCACCTGAATACCAGCTTCGTCCATTTGACTCGGTGCAAAGGCGAGCTATGAGATTTGTCAACGATCCCATACTTGCAGGTGGTGTGGAACCTCTTTAGTGACAGGAGAGACTTTGCCTCTTTGTGTGTGTTCTACCGCCTGTACAACGGTTTGTGCTCTGAAGAATTGTTTGATATGATGCCTACGGCTACATTCTATCATCGCACCGCTCGTCACAGACAGGATATTCATCCTCACACGTTGCGTCCTGAGCGCTCGAGCACGGTGAGATCCAATAGAGGCTTTCTTCCGCGTACGCTTAGGTTGTGGAATAATCTCCCTGCTTCGGTTTTCCCAAACACCTACAGTATGGGGTTCTTCAAAAGGGAACTTAGAAGGTTTTTACAGGGTCGGCAGCGCGATTGTGGCGCCTCAGGTGTTGCAAACGTCCATAGGCTGCGGTGACCTGACTGGCCGTTCGCATACGGCACTACCAGATGTACCGGTACCTACATCTGGTAGTGCCGTATGCTTGTCTGCCACTCTAGTGGTATAAAAAAATAATAATAAAGGACGGTGAGCCGCCCTCTCACCGTCCTCAGGCCCCCGGTCTTGGTGGCCGATAGTCCTCGGCGAAGACACGTGGTATTTGGGTGGGAGAGTTCTCTCCCGTACCCGTCCCGCCGCCTCCTTCACGAGCATGACCTGCTCGCAGAAGGAGGCGGCGCAGTCCCACTTACTCCCGCTGGAGCAACTTGAAGGCCTTATGAGCGGTTTGAATTTTTTGAACATCGGTCAGTCAGAGCCTGCGCCTGTCCATTTTAACACGGCAATACGACTCACCACCTATTAGGCGGCCAATACTAAAGGTGAAATGTGGGCGCATAATATGCCTCGGCCTACATCGGATAAAGGCGCGACCATATGCATGAAAGTAATTAAAAATAATATGTTATGTTATTACTGCCACTGATTTTATAAATGATCGTGTAAACTGCCTTTATTCACCCTCGGAGATTTAATCCTACCTAAGAACACGTTTCTTTTAAGTTCAGGTAAGTCTTTCAACTAAATTAATTCGACAGTAACCCCTTCAGTCTTTTCTAAATATTCCCAGTTGCTAATCATGGTCTTACAAGAGCATTAAAAAGCCGAATCGCAATATATTTTGTTGCCAACCTACTCACAAACTTTATCGTATCCCAACTAATCGCAGATTGGTATCGCAAGTTCGCAACTGCTTCACTTTCAAGCCATGTTTTTGTCAGCACAAAATGCCTTCTAAAGATATAAATGTAGGAAAGATACTGGATAGCGGATGTTTTGAACGCGAGATTTGGGTTACGAGATTTTAAAATCACGTAGCCATTGTTTATTTATCTAGGTTTCAATATTTTGGTCTGCCTCGTTTTCCCATTGGTTTCGGTGTAGGCGACAGCCTTGCTGAGGTTTCGGGTTCATATTTTTTATGTTTATCAGTTGTAGAGGTTCCATAGGATTCTCTGGAGGCGCCGCTGCGTGTTTCTGCGAGCAGGTGATGCTCGTGCAAGAGGCGACTGTGGGAAGCGGAAGAGTCCTACAGTCTGGTGAGGAAACCTTAAGAATTATTGACTGCCTCTGTGGCGTAGTCGGTAGTAATACCGCCTGCGTCGCTTGAGGTCCTAGGTTCGATTCCCGGGTCGGTCGGTCCAAATATTTGTGTGATCCACAAATGCTTGTTTCGGAGTTTGGGTGTTTTCTATGTATAATATGTATGTATTAAGAAATATATAAGTATGTATATCAGTCGTCTAGATGCCATAGCACAAGCTTATATTAGCTTAATTTGGGCTTGATGATGTTGTGTGTGAATGTCCACAAATATTACTTATTTTTATTATGTCTATCTTTAAATCTTAATATATATAAATAAATGGTTTAAAAAACCCTAGAAAAATACGCTTTTATAATGCACGAAATTATGGATCGTTCAAGTTGCCTCTATTTCTAGGCTGAAGTGTAAACTATGTGCTTTTAGTTATAATATTTGATTGCAAAAGCGTGGGGCACTGGGACAGGAAAGACTTTCCTGGCGGAAGCTACATGATGTTTTGTCAGATTAAGGAGAAGGTCACATTTATAAAAGCGTGTTTTTCTCGTGTTTTTAAACTATTAATTTACACTGTCACGCTATTATATATCTATTGTGACTTTTACTATTATTAATATCATTTTATATTTCGGAAATGTATTAACGATGATAGGCTTTAATTGAAATGCATAACACACTTACTTAAAAAGTAAAGTAGTTAATCACGCCTACGCATTTTCAACACCCACTTTTGCCAGTTTTTCGTGACGCCCGCGTAATAGGAGCAAACCTATTACCGTTACGGATCTCTATTAGATAATTCATAGGTAGATCCTTGAAGTTTCGGCATTCCGAGAAATTTAGTACAATATGTAGTAATCATGTAATAAGAATACAAACGCATATATCCCCAAGCGGGTTATCATAGGTAACCAAAGATATCTCGTTCTCGAACAAGAACTCTACATTTTGCTACTGTTAACGTATTCCCCTCATGTATCTACTTAATTGCCTGAAAGAAGAGGCGTTCTCTTTGGCAGCATAAACGTTATACTCTTGTGCGACCTCATGCAGCTTTCGCCAGAATTTTTATTATAAAAGGATTAGTATTAATAGGAATTTGCTTACAAAAAAGTCTGTCTTGTTCCAGTGCCCCACGCTTTTACAATCAAATATTATAACTAAAAGCACATAGTTTACACTTCAGCCTAGAAATAGAGGCAACTTGAACGATCCATAATTTCGTGCATTATAAAAGCGTATTTTTCTAGGGTTTTTTAAACCATTTATTTATTTTATACTTTTTAGGGTTTCGTAGCCAAATGGCAAAAACGGAACCCTTATAGATTCGTCATGTCTGTCTGTCTGTCTGTCTGTCTGTCTGTCTGTCTGTCTGTCCGTCCGTGTGTCACAGCCATTTTTCTCCGAAACTATAAGGCCTGTGCCATTGAAACTTGGTAATTAGATTTATTCTGTGAACCGCATTAAGATTCTTATATAAAACTAGAAAAAAAGTAGTAAATTTTGGGGGTCCCCATACTCAGAACTGAAACTCAAAATTTTTTTTTTCATCAGACCCATACGTGTGGGGTATCTATAGATAGGTCTTTAAAAATGCTATTGAGGTTCCTGACATCATTTTTTTCTAAAATGAATAGTTTGCGCAAGAGACACTTCCAAAGTGAAAAAATGTGTGTCCCCCCCCCTCTAACTTCTAAACTAAGAGTATGATAAATCTAAAAAAATTATATGATGTACATTGTCATAAAAACTACCAACGAAAATTGGTTCGAACGAGATAGAGCTGGTAGTTTTTTTTTAATACGTCATTAAACGCAATTTTCGGTTAGAAAAATCACTACCACTGCGAACGTGTTAAAACATCAATCAAAGTTACAACGAACTATAAGAACTTTTATATTATGTTACTTGCTGCTACGAAACCCTTCATGGGCGAGTCCAACTCGCACTTGGTCGGTTTATTAGTGACAACATTTATACCTTTACTAGCGGTCCCTGAGACTTCATCGGCGTAGAAGTTGTTATCGCATAAAATCATAACCCTCCTTTTGCGCAGTCAGTTAAAAAGTAGCCTATGTCCTTCCCTTAAACTCAAACTATCTTTATAACAAATTTCATCAAAATCGGTTTAGTGGTTTAGGCGTGAAAACGTAACAGACAGACAGACAGAGTTACTTTCGCATTTATAATATTAGTAGGGATTTCTGTATTACATGGTGTTTTGTCTGAGTTCGACTAATGTAAAAATATTTCATTATTACTCTAATACACATACATTTTATGCAGGTACCTATGTCAATATTTACACTCAATATTAACTAGCTTATATATTGTATAACAAGTTTGTTAAAACCTTAAACCCTAATCGTGGTCAAATTTCATTACAAGACTTTTCTAACAAATCCAAACACAGCTATGATACGATGTTCAATCATGAAGTTACAGTTCATATCTTACGACTCCATCATCAGATCAGTTTGACAGCACCATATTATTGTATTGTTATCAGAACTACAAACATCTGCCAATTTTCGTGACGCTACGATCCTTGAAAGATGGTTAAATTAGTTACCTGAGATTCCATTGCATACTTTTACAAGTCAATTAAAAAAAGGTTTGTTAAACCCTGAAACCTAAACCTGGTCAAAGTTCATTACAAGACTTTCCTGACGAATCCAAAAACAGCTATGATACGATATTCCATCATGAAGTTCCAGTGCATATCTTCCCACTCCATCATCAGATCAGTTCGATAGTACCTACCATATTATTATATTGTCATCAGAACTACATACAGCTGCCAATTTTCGTGACCCTACGATCCTTGGAAGCTGGTTAAATTAGCTACCTTGGATTCCACTTGTTTTCAGAAACTATTTTCCGGCTCCATCATCATATCAGTTCGATAGTACCATATAATTGTATTGTCATCATAACTACATACAGCTGCCAATTTTCATGACCCTACGATCCTTGGAAGCTGGTTAAATTAGCTACCTTAGATTCCACTTGTTTTCAGTACATATCTTCCGGCTCCATCATCATATCAGTTTGACAGTATTAATTTATTGTATTGTCATCAGAACTACGTACATCCGCCAATTTTCATGACGCTACGATCCTTGGAAGCTGGTTAAATTAGCTACCTTAGATTCCACTTTTTCCATAGAAGTTTCAGTGCCTATCTTCCGGCTCCATCATCATATCAGTTTGACAGTACCATATTATTGTATTGTCATCAGAACTACATACAGCTGCCAATTTTCATGACCCTACGATCTTTGGAAGCTGGTTAAATTAGCTACCTTAGATTCCACGTGTTTTCAGTACCTATCTTCCGGCTCCATCATCATATCAGTTTGACAGTACTATATTATTGTATTGTCATCAGAACTACATACATCTGCCAATTTTCATGACGCTACGATCCTTGGAAGATGGTTAAATTAGTGTCCTTAGATTCCATTACATTGTTAGTTACATACACAACGACCTAATAAAAGCTTATTAAAAACAAAGACGGGTTTGTTACAACATTTATAACTCAAGAACCGCCGTACCGATTTCGCTGAAAATTGGTGGGGAGGTAGCTTAGAACCAGGAGACGGACATAGGATACCCGTATTTACGGTTATTACGGTTATCCCGTTATTACGGTTTTTATCCCGTTTGACCTCGCTTTTTTTTCGCTTTTTTTGTCGATTCACTATTCTGCTGGCGACGTACACCGGTAGTCCACGTCCTATGCATGAATAATTATGCGCATTTCTACAATAATGCGACGGGAAACATAATCTATCGTTAACGAAATTATTCTGACGGGATTAAATACGACGGGAACGGGTGATTTACTCTCTTATGTGACGCATACGAAGTTGCGTGGGTCAGCTAGTTACTATTAAATTAGGAATAGGTGTATCCTTTATAGGGATACATAGGGTAATCCTCAATGGTTTTTACCCACTATCGCCACCGTAAAAAAAACGTTTTGATATATACTATTTGAGTCACTAATACCTATAACAGCTCTTAAACTTTAAACTATTGAAGTGACTTATATTCAAGTCACATTGCAATTTTCGATCACCGTGTCTACAGTCTCTTCTCTCGCTATACTGTTTTATTATTAATAGACAAATAAATTCGTCTACTCCCTCCTGATCTGTTGAGTAGTTCTGTTAACAGAACTACTGGTAATTTTTTTCCCATTTCTTCTGTCCACAGAACAAATAGTAATGCAACACCCACCTGTTCTGTTGGCAGAACTACAGGTACCTAATTTCTTTTACCATTAGTTCTGTCCACAGAACAAATGGTAATAATTGACATGCCATCGGAAGGATACCCAAGAACATTTGGTTTAGCTATAAACAAAAGGTACAATGTATATTTAACACTAGAGAACGGCCACAGCTCCTCGTGCGTGTAATTAAGATAGCTTTTTCTTTTAACGTGAGGGAAAATCCATCCTGGATGCTATGCCGAACTCCTACCGACTAAAAAACCTGACGTAACGCCCAACAGCCTATGTTTGGGAGCCCGGGTAAGCCCTCGGAAGGATGTCTCAGGACTCCCAACAGAAATTTAGATCGCTCTCAGAAGTCTCGTAACTATACATTAGCCAGTTTAATCTGACCTGTACAGTTTTGGAAAATCCTGAAACCTGTTCGTTTATGCTTTTTAGGGTTCCGTACCCAAAGGGTAAAAAACGGGACCCTATTCATGAGACTTCGTCGCCGTCCGTCTGTCTGTCCGTCACGGGGCTGTATCTTATGAACGGTGACAGCTAGAGAGCTGGAATCGGCTCGGCGAAGACACGTCGACGGCGCCCGGGCCGCCGACTGCGGAACTCGGTTGGGAGAGTTCCCTCCCGTTAAGGTTGGCTCCAATACAACAAACTTGTATTTTTATCGTTTTTTGGTACGGAACCCTCCGTGCGCGATTCGGACTCTTACTTGGCTGGTTTTTCTTTAATTTTGTGAACTTCATTAAAAGACGACTGATTGCTATTAGCTCGTTTCGCCACTTTAGGTTACGTCCGCACAGGCAGGCGGGTTGCTTGGCGCCTAGAGCCTAGCGAGTCACCTAGCGCAGGGGTCGGCAAGGCGCGGCTCGCGAGCAGCATGCGGCTCTTTGGGTGTAGACCTGCGGCTCTTTAGTTGCATACTTAATTATCATATTATTCATTTTCAAGAACATTATCACCTGTTCATTTTTTAAAATACCACAAAAGTCTTACTAATAGTTAAACAAGCAAACTCGCCTAATGGTGGTGTGCTGCGTTTGAAAGCGTTATATGGAGCACCATTTTTTTTCTAATAGCATTCTGCTGCGATGTCCGCAGCGAGCCATAGCCCAGAGAATATAATATCAAAAGAGACGGCATGTCTAATTCTGACAGTCCATCGCGGAACCTAGAGGCCACAGTTCTGGCAGAAATCTACCGGCCCAATGCTTTGGTGCGTCAAAATGGCAAACAACCATCTTCGGAAAAGATTGAAAGCTGGCGTGTTAGAGCGCGCAATGATCTCATTCATAAATGTCGCACCAGGCTAGAGCTCGGCAGTAAGCAATGAGCTCGTCTCTGCCATCTTATTTATTCTGAAGTCCTGGGTAGAAAAGCGGCACTGATATACCTACCACCTCACACAGCTCCTCACGGGGCACGGATATTTTAGTAAATACCTGCATGATGTGGCAAGCATTGAGCCTGAGGCAACGTAGTACCCACTGCGAGGAGGGCGCCGTGGATAAAGCGCTGCACACCCTCGCTTTTTGTATGGAGTGGAGTGGCGAGCGTACCGCTCTAAGAGTCCTAAATTGGCCCGGTCGCGTCGCTGTCTATTATAGTTTACGCTATGTTAGACAGCGAAAAAAATTGGTTCGGCAGTTGTTTTGACTTCAACGGCAATGAGAAAAGCGCTGCGGGTGCCAGAGCGGTGGTGGCCTAACACTTCCAGTATGCCAACCTCGCACGCGTGGCCGACGATGGAAGCTTTATGACAGCCGTGAGACTGACTAAGACGCACCCCTCGTATTCAGGCGACGCGGCAGTGAAGTTTCGGTGGGTAATATTTAGACCCCCAGAGTCGAGACTGTTGCAGGTAGCTGTTGTACGCTTGCCTTCCCTGTGACCCAACAATAGTGACCAGAAGGAATATCCCAGGGTTTTAGTGGGAGAATCCCGCATAATCACACAGATTTTTTTAATTGTGGAAATTCTCCAAAACCACCCTGTGACTTACCATCTGCCCATGGCGTAAGTCCTGGAGACGCCCTTAGAAGAATGTCTCTATAGCAGACTTTCCCCGCAGTCTCGCCTATCCCACTTTTTACTGGGGGGGGGGGGGGGGGATCGCGGGTCCAAGAAAGATTTTGTGGCTCTTTAAAAATGTTGTAATTTAAAATCGTAATTTTTGGCTCTTCCGACTCAAAAGGTTGCCGACACCTGACCTAGCGAGTAGCTTAGTAAAACGAACATGCTTGAATGTTCGCGACCGGCCGCACTGCGCGCTTGGCGCCTAGTGAGTAGCTTAGCGTGTATCCAAGTAAACAAACATGTTGGTTTTTTGTCGCCAGGCGCGAGGCATTTTGATTGCAGATGTTAGCCGAGGGTTGAATTCCCGAGATATTTAGACGAAATTAACAAAAAAGAAACCGACTTCAAACAAAGTTAGTATATTCTGATTTATCAGATATCATTAAATATAATACTGAAGTCGGTGCCAATATGACTAAAAAAGGCTACGTCCGCACAGGCAGGCGGCTTGCTTGACGCCTAGAGCCTAGTGGCTTGCATCCTGGCTACTTGCTAGGTTACACGGTGGCCGCACTGAAAGGTGGTTTGCGTGGAGGGCAATCCCCATGACTTGACCGTGACTCATTTATGTCATGAACCAAATATAAACCCGGTCCTTCTGGTGGGCCGTATGCTTGTCTGCCACCTTAGTGGTATAAAAAAAAAATAAAGCGCTCGTGGCCCCGCGGACTCAGTGTTCTGTAGACGATCACTGTAGTAAGCAACATTTACTGTGGCCGGTCATGGATGGGTGACCGTCTCGTGACCACTTAGTGACATTTATTTGTTAGCGTTTCCGTGCTTCTGAAAGCACGTTAAGCCCTTGGTCCCAGTTGCCAATAAATTGGCAGTCGAGGCAGTAAGCCAAGTTGAGGGCCTTTTTGAAAAATTTTACAGCTGACAGTCACAACCTGCGCCTGTCCATAATCAACATGGCAATACGGCTCACCACCTATTACGTGGGACAAAATCTCAAAAGTAAAATGTGGGCATCTAATATGCCTCTGTCTACCTCTTCGTGGATAAAAGGCGTGATCATTAAAAGGCGTGATCATATGTATGAACCCAATATAGAGCAGTATAGAGCTATTTTTGAAAGTGACATCTTGTCAACGTGACGACAAGCAAATGACCAAGGCACCTAGCGACCCTCCACGCAAACCACCTTTCAGTGCGACCACCGTGTATCCTAGCAAGTAGCCAGGATGCAAGCCACTAGGCTCTAGGCGCCAAGCAAGCCAATTTTAAAAATCTCTTGTTTAGTGAATGAATGATCCTGAATTAGGTTCCTTACTCTAAAAAAAACACATTCTTAGGTGTAAAAGTTTCAGCTTTCAGCTGGTCATTGATATCTATCTCGGGCCAACTATAAACAATAAATAGAAAAAGCTAAAGCTCCTTCTGGCAGTGCCACTTACTGTTTTTATTTATTTTGTTTTCCAAATTGTTGTTCATAAGTCATCTGGTCAGCTAGTTAGGCATGTGGACGTAGGGCGTGGTGCGCGGGCCGTGGTAGAAAGGCGTTGGGCGTGGCTGGCGGACGTTGGGCGTGGTGCGCAAGTCGTGCTCGTGGCAGGTTAGCGTGGGAGTTAGGCGCGGCAGGTGGGCGTTGAGCGAGACAGGTGGGCATTGGGCGTGGCAGGTGGCCGTTAGACAAGGTGTACATGGCGCGGCAGGTGGGCGTAGTGCGCAAGGCATGTAGCGTTGATCGTAGCAGGTGGGCGTGGCATCGGAGCGTTTGGCAGGCAGGGGGGCGTGGCATGGGGACGTTGGACGTAACAGGTCGGCGTTGAGCGGGAGCGTGTGGAGCGCAGGGTGTTAGGTGTGGCTGGTGGGCGTTGAGCGTGCTGCGCCGCGTTGTATATCGGCGTGGCGGTTGGGCATGGCAGGTGGTGTTAGTCGTGGCGTGCCACGTGGGCATTGGGCGTGGCAGGTGGGCAGGGTGAGTTGGGCGTAGTGCGTTAGGCATGGTGGGTGGCGACGGGCGTGGTGCACGAGCCGTGGATTGGAGGGCGTGGTGCTTTGGGCGCAGTGCGTTGGGCTAGGTTTTTTTTTATTGAATTAATACGTTGGGCTAGGTTAGGTTATGCTTTGGATGCAGGTGGTACTTTGAGCGCAAGTCATTGGTTGTGGCAGGTGGGCGTTGTCCGTGGCTGGTGGGCGTTAGATGACAGGTGGGAGTTAGGCGTGGAAGGTGAGCGTTCGGCATGACAGGTAGGCATTGTGCGCGTCAGGTTGGCGTTGGGCGTGACAGGTGAGCGTTGGGTGTGGCAGAGGGGCGTTGGGCGTAGCAGATGGGCATTTGACGTGGCGTGCAGGGTATGGCAAGTCGTCTTCGGGCGTGGCAGGTGTTGGGCGTGGCAGGTGGTCGAAATCGGTAAGCGTAGCAGGCGGGCGTTGGGCTTTTTGCGGAGGGCATGGCCGTGTAGCGTTGGGTGGGACTTGTGGGCATTGGTTGTAGTGCGTTGGGCGTGACAGATGGGCGTTGAGCGTGGCAGTTCGGCGTTGGACGTGGTGCGCAGGGTGTATTGCACAGGGCTTGGTGCATTGCGCAAGTCGTGCGGGTGAAAGGTGGGCGTGGTGCGGATTTCGTGTACGTGGCAGGTGGGCATAGTGAGCAGAGTGGCGTTGGGCGTGGCAGTTAAGCGAAGGCCGCAGTGCGCAAATCTGGCGCGTTAGGCGTGGCAGGTGGGTGTTAGAAGTGGCGCGAAGGTCGCGACAGATGGGCGTTGGGTGTGGCAGGTAGGCGTGGTGCATCAGGCATGGCTGGTGGCGTTCGGCGTGGTGTACGAGCAGTGGGGCGTTAGGCGTGGTACGCAGGGTGTTGGTTGTGGCAGGTGGGCGTGGAGTTTTAGACACAGGGCGTTGGGCGTGGTGCTTATAGCGCAGGGCGTGGCAGGTGAGCGTAGAGCGGTGCACAAGCAGTGGGGCGATGGGCATGATACGCAAGGCGTTGGGCGTGGCAGGTGGGCGCTAGACGTGGCATAAGCTAAAGCATACAACCCAACCCACATAATGGAAAGTGTTTACCGTAGCCTATGGACGTTGCCACACCAAAGGCGCTATTACCGACCCTGTAAAATTCTTCTTAAACCCGTTTGGCATAGAGACTCTCGTGTCAGATTCATAACGGATTCTTATGCAGATGTGTCTAACTGTCTGTCTCAACCTTTATTGACCTAACGTGGCGACGCCACCGTCACTGGTCTTCACTCTTATCAGCTGACTCTGACATTGGTCAGAGTCAGCGGGTAAGGGTGACGACAAGTGACGGTGCCGACTGATTTACTGTGTGGTCGCAACAGCGCCCGGTCCTCGTGAAAGCTCTGGACGCGAACATTCTCTCACTAGAGACCATGGTGCGAGTTATGATCTCCAGTGGAAGTAAAAGGAACTCCGCTGCGTCTTTCTGCGAGCAGGTCGTGCTCGTGAAAGAGTCGACGGGTAGGGAGCGGAAGACAACTCTCACAGCCGAGTTTCGCAGTCTACGGCGTGGGCGCCGCAGATATTTCTTCGCCAAAGACTATCGGCCTCCATGATGCTCCAATTGGGGTCTGAGAACGGTGAGGGGGTGGCTCACGGTTTCGTAGGCGGCTGAAGGTCAATCATCATGTGTCAAATTTTCAACTGACTAGCTTTGATGGTTCATAAAATGGAATGGACCACGGAATCTCAGTAGTAGGGTCTTGCCATTACAGAACCCTAAAAAATCTTCTAATGTTACATGCCCCTCTATCTCTATAATTATTAATATCCGTGGTCTGATACCCATAACACAAGCAGGTTATTCCTAGCTTACTTTGGGATCAGATAGCGTTCCGTGAAATGTCCGTGAAAAAAACAAAAAAAAATTCTACATTTCTCTTCCCTCTGGTTAGCGCCCTCCAAAGCAGTAATCTTATTAGAACTACATTGAACAATTTAGTTACAATTTTTTGTTCCACAAAAATAAAACCGACTTCAAAAACAAAACTGAAAGAAAATTACTTAGCACAAAGTAGGATGTATTTTGATTTATCAGTTTTTATAAGGTTTTTATCCATATCCATACTATTCATACTAATATTATAAAGCTGAAGAGTTCGTTTGTTGGTTTGGACACTGGGATCTCAGGAACTACCGGTTGAATTTCAAAAAAAATAATTTTATTTAATAAATCGTTCGCAACTAAGTTTAAACACATCATCAGACTGACTAAAAAGTCACAAAACGATTATTTTATTAAATCTGCAACAAAGAAATGTAGAGCAACTTGGAAAGTGATCAATCAGACCAAATATAAATATCCAACTGAAAGCATAGATCAAATTATATGTAACGATGTGGTGATAAATAATCCTATAGATATATCGAACTCATTCAATAACTTTTTTCTTGACATTAGTAATTATAATATTCAGAATCAGATAAATAATAGTGTATCTAAGAAAATAACATATAATAGTAATTCCATTTTTATGATGCCTACTACCCCTGACGACATAGAAAATATAATAACAACTTTAAAAAATACTTATAGCACTGGTTATGATGGCGTTATTACAAGCGTTATTAAGAATGTCGCACATATCATATCACGCCCCTTGAGTCACATTGTAAATATGTGCATAGAGCAAGGTATATTTCCAGATAAATTAAAAGTATCAGTCCTAAAAACTGTATTTAAAAAAGGTAGCAAGAAAGATAAGAGTAATTATAGACCTATAGCATTGATTCCTATTTTTGCCAAAATAATTGAAAAGGTGATACACAAATGCATTTACTCCTTCCTAGAGAAATATAATATTTTTACTCCATGTCAATATGGGTTCCGAAATAACAAATCAATTAATGTAGCTATGTATATTTTTATAATTAAAGTATTGACAAATTTAGACAAAGGGATGCCTGCAATAGCATTATACATGGATATATCAAAAGCTTTTGATCGCGTTGACCACAATATTCTCTTTAAAAAATGTATGCATATGGCGTAAGAGGTAATGTACATAAGCTAATAAAATCATACCTTTCAAATAGAAAACAGTACACTGAAGTGAAATGGTTTAACCAAATGACAAAATCGGAAGAAATATGCAAGTGTAAAGGTACACCGAAAGTCGGTGTTCCACAAGTGAGTATATTGGGACCTTTACTATTCTTAATATATATAAATGACATGCCAACCATTACACACCATGATATGACTCTTTTTGCTGATGATAGCACAGTGCTGTTTACTAATGACAATAAATTAAATTTGGAATTGGACATGAATGAAACTTTAGCAAATATTGTTGACTGGTGGTGGACAAACGAAATTAAAAATTACGAGTTCACCGCATAGCTTCTCTAAGAGTTTGCTATCAGGAATGCCAAATTGAAACAACCACAGAAACAAAAATTTTTGGTTTACAGATTGACGAGAAACTTAACTGGAAATATCACGTCGAACAGACATGTTAGAAACTAGCACAGTTCTCTTATGCACTTCACAGAATAAGTAAGGTTGCAAAAACAGACACTTTATTAACAGCGTATCACGGATACGTTAGCTCATGGCTCAGGTACGGAGTAATTTTCTGGGGAAATAGTACAGACAAAGAGCGTGTATTCATTGCACAGAAACGCTGTATAAGGGCTATGTTCAATATCTATGCACCCCAATCCTGTGCTCCATATTTTAAAGAGATGTATCTTCTCACGTTTCCGTGTATATTCATATACGAATCCGCGGTATTTGTGAAGAAGAACATACATCTATTTAATTATCGCGCCCGTGTAAGGCACCAGAGTAAATTACACATGGTTGCCAGTAAAACGCAACCAATGCATGAAAGTTTCTTCTGTCTAGCCCCGCGTATTTATAGCAGTATACCTGAACACATAAGAACTGTAACAGATATAAAAATATTTAAAAAGCAACTTAATGACTTATTGGTTGAAAAGTGCTATTATTCTTTAAAGGACTTCTTTAATCATATCTGACATGGGCACTAGGTACATGCCTCTGTTGTTGTGTGCTCCGTGATGCAAATTATTGGTTTACCGAAATGTGTATCGAAATATTATGTACAGTATTGTGAACATTATTTTTTTTCTCTCTATTCTGACATTTCATCATTTGACATTGTAAAATTGACATTTAACTAAATTAATATTTTGCTTGCTATAATTATTGTAAATCTCAAATGCATGCACTTTATTAAATTTAAAGAATGTTTCGTATGCCTCAAGGTAAAACATAGTGGATCCATATACTTAAAATAAGACCTGTATTATTGTACCTATGTTTACGAAATAAATGAAATCTGAATCTGAATCTGAATCTGAATCTGATAGTAAACGTGGTCTGCAGTGGTAGCTGTCGTAGCCAGTCAACTGAAAGATAAAAACCGGTCAAGTGCGTGTCGGACGGAAGTAAATGCGACGGAAAACTATCACTTTACATATAAATACCACACCTCTCTCCTTCTCACTCTCATGTGATGCAATCGAAGTTGAGCGGCTCAGCTCTAATGAATATAAGCAACGCGACGAGAGTAAATGCGCAGGGACCCATATTACTCAAAATGTTAATACCATACCTCTCTTTCCACTCTCATGTGAAGCAAACGAAGTTGCGCGGGTCAGCTAGTTAAATATAATATTGAAGACGGCGCCATTAATACTAACTACCAAAAACTATGGATTTAAGTACTTGATGCCGACTTTATTTTTGTGATTTTTTTTTATTTTTATTTTATGTGACGTATGGACTGAAAAGTTTATCTATCTAGGTAAAAAGTGTTTATCAATAAAATCAATCAAGCCCAAACACAAGGTAACTGCTGTAAATCGTTAAGGAATTATCTCGACTGTCTTTCGACTCCATCATCAGATCGACTCCAGACCTTCATTAAATTGTAGGACATTAAAGCACTTAATTAAAAAGTTAACAAGCGCACTAGTTGTCTCTACAATTTTCGATGGTTGCCGCCCTCGTTTTCTCCAGGGCCTGGATCATGAGATCATCAGATCCTGACCTGGTGAAAATGGGACCACCTCGTAAGTACCTAAACCCTACTCAACAGAAGAAAAAAAAATTGAAATATGTTTGTAAATTGGCGGAAATATCGACGAACATACATTTAAAAAAACATACAGACGAATTGAGAACCTCCTCCTCTTTAGAAGTCGATTAAAAATAACAATAATAGGTAGGAACCATTTTGTATTATAAATGACTAAAAGTACTTTTTTATTTTAACTTTTTCATTTGCATTTTACAATCGATGCATCTTTGCCAACGCATTAGCAGTATTGATGCCCTCCTTGTAAAAAAAAACCGGCCAAGTGCGAGTCACACTCGCCCACGGAGAGTTCCATACATACATACATACATATACTCACGCCTTTATCCCCGAAGGGGTAGGCAGAGGCCTATACCGGCCCACATTTCACCGTGTACAATTCGGTCCCACGTGACAGGTGGTGAGCCCATCGCCGTGTTGAAATGGGCCGCCGCCGTCAGAGCCTCGTCCGTTGTTCAGCAGGTGCACGAGCTTGCACGTGAGGTTGACTTGGGCCCGATGGTGTTGGTGGGGCCTCACTACACCCAATACACTACGGAGAGTTCCGTATCAAAAAATCACGTTTGTTGTAAGGGAGCTCCCCTTAATTTTTAGGGTTCCGTACCCAAAGGGTAAAGAACGGGACCCTATTCATGAGACTTCGCTGTCCGTCTGTCTGTCTGTCTGTCTGTCTGTCTGTCGGTCTGTCAGTCTGTCCGTCAGGAGGCTGTATCGTTAGTTGGCTTAAACATATAGTCAAGATTATTTCTTCCTTTTACACCATGCAAATTAAATTAATACTTTAGGCGGTATAGCAAAGTCAAATATTGCGGAAGGAAATTAATTTCGTGTCGCCATGATTGAACATTAAACGGGTCACATACCTACATATTTATTTTTCGACCTTCATCGTAAATATTTTTTCTTTAAAAAGTTAACATCTCTTCCAGCAGATTACTTTAGGTAATTATAATATTTCAAAGTTAGCAATTTCATAGGAAATAGAAAACAAAGAGCCATAATTCTCATTTTTTTCCAGTTTATGCAATTTATGTACAAACACACAATTCAATTACATGCACCGATGTTGTAGACTTATCGTGTTAATAATGTCATCATTCAAATGTCATCAATATTCTGAAAAAGAAATTAAACATAGAGAAATACATACTGTACCCACCGTAGAGGATCTATAAGAGGATAACAGGATAGTTAACAACATAGAGTAACACGAACTGTCTAAGGCGCGCGTAGCTCTGTGGTTAACAAACACCATAGAGCAATACTTGTTTTCTAAGATGATAGTACCTATTGATAATGAAGGAAGTATAGCTATAGCTGAATGCTAGTATGTAACAGATATAAAGATATAATATGTAGTGATATTATGATATAAGAGCAACCAGTAGATGTTTGAAATACTCACAGAATATCGAGCAGTCTATTTACATAAAAAATGAATCTAATTAAAACAAAATGGACATTTACTGGGTCATCTTCCCGAGGGCTAACCCGGGGCTCCCAACCGTAGGCTGTTAGGCGTTACGTGAGGTTTTTTAGTCGGTAGGAGTCCGGAATAGCATCCATGAAGGATTTTCCCTCACGTCAAATAAAAAAAATAAAAAAAGGGGGGCTCCCATGCAACAAATAAGCCATTTTGTTGTTTTTTGGTTCGGAACCCTCCGTGCGCTAGTCCGACTCGCACTTGGCCAGTTTTATTATTATTATTCTGATTTTGGTATTCTTTTTTATAGCGGCAACAGAAATACATCATCTGTCAAAATTTCATAACTATATCACGGCTCCAGAGATGCGAGATGCACCCTCGTTACGAACAGACAGAGAGACGGACAGCGAAATCTCATGAATAAGGTCCCGTTCTCAACCTTTGGGTACGGAACCCTATAAATAAGCTGGACATGAGGCAACAAACTCTTCAAATGCATTTATACTGCCGCCAGGCAATAGAATTTTCTTCCCGATGAAAAATTTCCATATTTTAGAAAAAATAGCAGGCAAGGTAGAGCAATCTAAGTTCAAGTCTTACAGCTTGGAGACTGGCTCTTGTGCAGTATGTAGGGGAAACTGTTCACCATTCGTACGCGGGGCACATTCATACATTGAGTATAACAAAAATACTAAGCGACATACAAACGCGTCTTTGCATGTTTACAAACATACCGACTGCCATGTTGCTAGCAAAGTATCGTGCCAATCGCGCCACTCTGTGTGAGGCAATAAGACGTAACGTGTTTTCGCACTAGGAAAGTAAAATTTTTACTGAAGTTTAAATTGTACTGGCAAGTAAACTTATTACGTTTTTTTTAAATAGTCACGATTCATTAATGTTAACATCGTTTAATTTTGAGTTTTCATTGTTATATTTCTTTTACTAACATTGATTTTGTATACAGCTGTAATTTATATTTAGTCATGGCCTGGGGCACATTCGGACATTTCTACAGGGGGCGCATTCGTACGCGTTCGAATGCTCCCCTTTACGTCTTTTTTACCACAAACACTCACACACTCACATAAATTTATAAATTTATGTGAGAATGTTTTTATTATTTTTTAATAAATTTAAGACCGTATCTTTTCAAATTATGATACGTTACAATAATTACGGCATTTTTTATTTATAACGATCGACAATATACTATTTATTTAGTAAATGTTATAACTGATATCAAATTGCAGGTTCATGGTACTTACAGATAATAATAAAAGCGTAGCGTAGCTATAAAATGGATGAGAACAAATAAAAAATGATTAAAATTTACATATATTCCATATTCCTTAACAACAGAACAATCAAAAGAGGAAGAAAATCAAATGAATTATAAAACAAAAATCGAATCTTCTAATTGATAAAATAAATAAAACAAATGTATGAATAATATAGTAAAGAAGGAAGAAGTAATGAAGTAGTTTGCAGGAACTTAATTACCAACCAATAATTAAAGAAAATAAAATTAAGATACTGGATAATGCACAATTAATTTTAATGTGATATCACGAAATGAAAGATAATCGTTATGTTTTGGTAAAATTTGAAACACCTTAGGCCGCTGTTATTTATTGTCGAGTAAAGTACACTCAGTTATGAAATTTGCGAATAGGACCAAAAGTGTTTTATCTTCAGAAGAAATCGGGTTCATCATGATAATTCCTTTTTCATTACATATAATGAAACTACAAACACAAAAGGAGACATAGTCTATTAAACAAAGTGTGTACGCTACACACTTTGCTTATTAGACTATGTCCCTAGGTCCTCCCTAACCACTCGGCACATCTAGAACGACTAGACTTTATGATCCTTTCAATTAATTTAAATAATTTAATTTGCCTTAAGCTCGAAAGTGACAACCAAAATGTCTAATTACTTACTTACAGTTTAATCCCATTTTTTTGTTTTTTTTCTAAAGAACATATTTTGATTAGGAGCCAAGTTAAATGTCAAAAAGATAGTTATGATAAAGAATTTTTGTTATCAATTTAATACATTTTTGGGAGATTAATAGGCTTTTTATTTACCATGTATGAATCTACCCCACGCGTATGTAAGTACCCCACCTACTGTACGGAAGTACCCCACCCATGGGGCGCGGTCGTACAAATATCTTATTGTCGAAAAATTGCTATAGTCCCTTAACCGTTTGACATAATAGTTTTAGAAAATTTTGACACTAACTACAATATATTTTCTACATTTAGGGATATAAACGAGGCAATTCTGACTTATAGTCGTGGAGAAAAAAAATAAAAACAAAAATCTGTACGAATGGTGAACAGCTTCCCCTATGGGTCGCGCGTTGTCGTGAAGAAGCAGCGAGGACGACCGATTTTCTTAAACTGGTTGCAGAAGTGGAAAGTTCTTTTTCAATGCCTTCACGTCTTCACACAATTGCAGTATCTACTTAAATGCTCATGCCGTCTCGTAAAAATTATGATAAATCACAACACCACAAGACCACCGAACAGTGACTTGTGCAGTGACCTTCACCTTTTTAGGGATTTTTTTTAGAGCTCCATGCCAAAGCGTTAAAAAAGTGGACCCTATTCATTAGTCTGTCTGTCTATCTGTCCGTCGCCAGACTGTATCTCAGGAACCGTGAAAGCTAGAGAGCATTTTCACATAGGCAAGTAAGTATGTTGAATTCTGTTGCCGCAATCTAACAAAAAAAAACTAAAATTAGAAAATAATAATACTTTAGGGGTGGCCCCACACAACAAACGTGATTTTTTTGCCTTTTTTTGGTTCGGAACCCTCCGTGCACCCTTCGACAGACTCGAATTTGTTTTTTTTTTAATATTTTCTTAGTAGATACTAGTTGATATATCGGCAAAAGAACCCACACTACATCATCTGTGAAAATCTCAACTGTCTCGCTATCAGGGTTCATGAGATACAGGCATACTGCCTTGTGACAAACAGACTGACAGACCATTTTTTATTCGGAACTTTAAAAAGGAGTCCAAAGTTGTCGCTTCAATGTAGGTATTTTCATAGATTTAGAATTTTGCGCTGGTATTTTACAAATAAACTTATTTTAAGTTGACAGAACAGTCATTAATGAATGAATGACTATCGATGATGAGATGACTCAATGACTCAATGAGGCCTAGACTGTGCGATAGTTCAACATTAATTTACTACATTTAACTCGAGATGGCGTTATAAATCCTGTGTAGATTTTTCGTTAAAAGTGTTGATACTACACTACTTTTCATGTTCGTATATTATACACTGAAACTTTACTATTTATTTTCTGGTTACCTACTTGCTCATTGTAATTTTTTTATTTTTAATGACAGTCGAACAGATAAGGCACACAAATAATAAAATTAAGTTATCTGTCGGCCGGAGGATTTTATTCATCTGGCATCCCAGCCGGGTGTGTGTGAGAGACGTAGAACTTGTGTATCTGTAAATTACTTATTTTAAGTGTAAACAATGAGTTTTATTAGTTGTTTGATTGTGTGATATTAAAATTAAATCTATTCGCATTGCCAATGTTATAGATTAGGTGTTTTATACGCATTTTATATTCATGTGAGGTTCCCGTGCTTTGTCTTCGTGTGTGACAATATACTCAAAATGGCGCATCAACTAGCACCGTCTGTGAATTGTTCATTAGACGACATTGACCTCAGTGCATTAAAGGTAAACTTTTAAATGATTCCATTACTAATAACCGTTCATTTACAAACACCTGAAATTTTGGGCTTTATCGACCTTATTAGAAGGAGTAACTAAAGGGCAATGATCTCACAGGGCGTGAATCATAATTGAAGGTTTGCTTTGACATGGCTTATTAACCTTTCTATGTGATATCGTTACAATATAATGCATGATTTCAGGATCCAGCTGGTATATTCGAACTAATAGAAGTTGTCGGAAATGGCACCTATGGACAAGTGTACAAGGTATGTAGTACATGAAAGTTTATTCAAACTAAGTTGTCATCTTGTGTTTAGTTTTAGATGCCAGTTTCCATCCTCACGCTCTATAGACACAGTAATGCATTAAGTGACGTTACCAAAATTAACGTAATAGGCTTCAATGAAAGCATTACAATTAAAGAGTACCTACTGTCCATTAGTGTCAATGAACTTAGTTCGTATCAGTGGACTTTCAATATCAGATGCGTATTTTTCTCGTATATTGTCTCTAGACTGGTTCCATCACTAATTATGAAACCATTATAAAGATATATTCACAGATTCTTATTATGCAATTTCTTATAAGAACTCTCTAACTTTACTTATTAGATAAATTGGATTTGTTCACATACTACTGGCAATTTTGTTAAAAATATGAATTGGCACTAGCAAATTAGTGACACAACAGGTAAATGTAGAAATTAAACTGTATTTACCTAAACAGTTTGGTGATGTAGCTTGTCATTTATCAATAGAAGAAGGAAGTACCTACCTATCAAAAGCAGGACATTTAAAAAAATAAAAAACATGAGCCTAATAACCTACTTTTGTAATAAACTTAGCAAAATTATAAGAATAAATCAGTTGGTCTCGTCACAAAATACAGGCCACGAAGTACCTATACCTATATTCTTTCAATGAAATTTGTACATAGAATATCATTTAAACCTCGGTATTACTACATTACAATGTTTAAACATTGTACACTAATAACTTTACACTAGGTACTTTGACTACAAGCCAGCCTGGTCTCAGGTCTATATGTATGTTTTCCGAGTCTGTTTTAATAATGTAAAAACACTAAAATTATAAGAATAAATCGGGTGGTCTAGTCACAAAATACAGGCCATGAAGTACCTATACCATTATTATTTCAATGAAATTTGTAGCTAGAATATCATTTAAACCACGGTATTACTACATTACAAAGTTTAAACATTACAGACTGATAACTATACACTAATTTTACTACAAGCCAACCTGGTCTCAGGTCTATGTCTATGTTTTCAAAGTCTGTTTTAATAATGTAAAAACACTTTAAACTGTTTCCATACAATTTAAGCAAATATTTTTAAGTATAAATGCAAAGTTTCAGAGCTTAGTCAATGCAAACAAACAATCAAATCTTTTCTCTTTATAATATTAGTATAGTATACATAGACACTGTATACTGTAGTTTGACTCGGCCGGATTTTAGAAATAAATGCCTACAGCCGCGCGGTACCTACGTAAGCATGCGATAGGGCTGCCCACCTACAGCATTTTAATAATATGTGCCTACTTTGACTTTCTATTTAGTATTGCGATTATAAATATGTACATACATACATTCATATAGTCACGCCTTTATCCCTGAAGGTGTAGGCAGAGGCATAGTATACGCCGACATTTTACCTTATAGTTTTACGTACGCGTAATAGATAGTGAGCCTAATGCTGTTGAATTTTTTCAATCCGCCCACAAGGCCTTCAATTTGTATTAAGGATTGTCGTTTTACTGACAACCGGCTTTCATTTCGAGTAAATATGTACCTTTTTTATTTAAACAAAAAAATACTTCGTGAGTAATAATATAATATCCCCGCAACGGCTGGCGGCGGCGTGGCGGCGCAGCGCCCGTTATCTACTAACGATTGAGTGAGACGGGTATAGAAATTTGAAAACGAGTAAGCGGCGTAGACGGCTCATCACATGTTTCGTCAGTGATAGAATCACGGAATTCTAGTCTTTATAATCATTGCGTTAAATTTTTGATTTACAAAATTAAAACTATTTTTCGATTTGAAAGTACTAGTCAGTCTCTAGTACACTAGTACTTTTCGTAAATTGTCAAGTTGTGTTAAATTTTGAAATCAAAGGTATGTAACAAAAATGCTGTCAATCAAAGTCATACGGTGCTAAGTGTACTGTAACATCGGTCATCCACAAAGAAATGAATACACTTGAAACATACCTAAATCATTGATCTCAATTAAATAACTACGAACTGACAACGGAAGCAAATGTACTACCTACACGTACTAGAGTTCTCAACTAGAATTTTGTTTTGGATATTGTACTCTATTGGATCGCACCGTTCACTGACTGAGCAAGCACAGGTCACTACCTAGTTCACTTGTGTCAATCACTTTGTTTAACTTTAGTCAACTAGTAGTACAATACCAATTAGTACTTAAGAGCCTACCAGACGCCAAATTGTTGAAAGAAGATAGAAGATATACATTTTAGCGTGCAAGACAGAGAGAGATGCGATCGGTTATTGTGCGTTTTTAACGAAATAAATTAATTGTAAAAAAACTATAACCAATATTAAAAAAGTGGTCTAGTGCAAATGAAAATTTTACTATTGTCTTTCTTATAAATATTTTATATTATAAAAACAACTTAAAACTTATGAGATCTAGGTTAAAATTTCAAGAAATCGAGGTATTTTCAACACAAAAATCTATCGAGGATTTTATCAGCAATCGTGTTTTTAGCCTAGTGCGTTTTTAGTTTATGAACTGAAGTTGTCTGTGTTAAAATTTTAATTCATTAGACCTCACGAGTCCTGAGATCTAGATCAAGGTAATAGTCTATTTGGCGTCATACAGACTCTTAAGTAAAATCAATTTATAGTCTTACCTTTCGGAGTTTCCAGGTAATCTAAAAAACGTTATCTCTGGGTGCGTTATTGACGAATTCATGCAACCAAAACAAGCAGAATAGACTCTAGTTGTCATATTAAATATTTTTAGTAAATAAAACACGCGCGGTTACTATTTAAAAAACGACACACCGTCCATTCGTCTACTCGGCACAATCGCGACTGCGGACGCTGCTTGCGTGCTGAAAGGCTTGCCGAAAAAGAGAATCGTAGGTATAGCTTGCGCTTCGTCCGTTTGTAGGGAGCTACAATACTGGTTAAACAACATTTATATACTGTGACATAGATAAGTTTAAATGTGAGTTTCATTTCAAATCAAATCATTTTTTGTCTGCAATTCAGTACCTACATAATACTCTAATGATACCTATACTATCATAAAAATAAAAGATTTCTACATAAATTGCTTGTGCACCCTCGTGGGCCCTCCTTATTTACCCTTCCATGCATGCACGGATCTATTCTTAAACATACAAGGAGTTAAAGCTACTATTTTAGCCACTATTTTCTATGTTAAACTAGATACCTACGACTCCATCGACATAATTTTCTTCCCATTGTTGCTTCCCACAGGAACTTATTCCCTGTGTTATTCCAGACTATAATCAATGCCTATACCTCAGCCAAATCTGTACAGCTCATAGAGGGTGAAAGAGCAGAGTCCTTTTTATTATTAGGATGATCTCTCTTTTTCTACAATTTTAAGTAATGCAGCAAATGGTTACAGACATACATACATATATTAGTATTAAAGTTAGCGGGATATTTACCATGTATTGTTGTGAGTTTCCGATATTTCAGCGCTGTTACAAGCACCATGATCACGGAGGAACTGATACATACATATAGTCACGCCTTCATCCCCGAAGGGGTAGGCAGAGGCATAGTATACCCCCATTTTACCTGACAGTTTTATGTCCCACATAAGAGGTGGTGGGCCTATTGCCGTGTCAAAAATGGTTACATATCAAATTAATCAATTCTAGGGGCGACACACCAAAACAGGCCAACTGGCTGCCATCAAAGTTATGGATGTTACACAAGATGAGGAGGAAGAGATAAAACTTGAGATCAATGTCCTGAAAAAGTACTCCAATCATCGAAATATTGCCACATACTATGGAGCATTCATCAAAAAGAGCCCGCCTGGTAAAGATGACCAGCTGTGGTTAGTGATGGAGTATTGTGGAGCAGGTAGGTTGAAGATTTATCAATTCTTCTAACAAAAGGAAGCCAAAAACACTTCATTCTGATAATCAAATGCAAGTCAATGTTGCCTGCAACTGGCTCACATACTTTTGCATGGTATGCTTTATTTTTCAATACATAAATTGCCAAAAATGTAAATGTGTATATGTACTTGGATAAAATGTGGAGGATCAAATCTATGCCCTAATAAAATAACAATGTATACAATTTGTTAATTATTCTTTGTAATGCACAAATTGATATTATGAGCCCATGTTCATAGTTAAGTATATCTATCTTATCACGAAAAAGTATATAATTATTTAACTCTCTTGCATTAATTACACTGTTATCTTTTGTATGTATATAGGAAACCATTACATCTATCAACACAGAGCTAAAATCGTTTAACAAATTTGGCTCAAGTTTTGAGAAGGACTCTCACAAATTGTCCATTAAGTTTGCAGTTTCTTCAGTGTTGCCACAGAATACAGTTAGTTATGTATGAATTGCATGTTTCAGGATCTGTGACAGACTTAGTCAAATCAACTAAAGGACAGTCTTTGAAAGAAGAATGGATTTCATACATCTGTAGAGAAATCTTGAGAGGTCTCAGCTATTTACACTCCAACAAAGTAATTCACCGAGATATCAAAGGACAAAATGTCTTGCTCACAGACAATGCTGAAGTGAAACTAGGTATGTACTTACTGTATCAAAATTTATAGCCGATCTACTTAATTAGAACCACTAATTCAATCAATTTAAGAACCTTCATACATCTTACATCTGATTCTCTAAGGGGGTGTTAATTTATTCTGTTTATTAGAGTCATGCATGTTACCGTCAACCAGAATACTATTCAATGACTCATACTCTTGTCAGATGAAAGTGATTTGCAATAATGATTTATTTCTCCAGTGGATTTTGGAGTGTCGGCACAACTGGATAGAACTATTGGCAGGAGAAACACATTCATTGGTACCCCTTACTGGATGGCGCCAGAAGTTATCGCTTGTGATGAGAACCCAGATGCTACGTACGATAATAGATCTGACCTTTGGTCTCTGGGCATTACGGCACTTGAGATGGCCGAGAGTCAACCTCCTCTTTGTGACCTTCACCCAATGAGAGCTCTCTTTCTCATTCCAAGGTACAAATATCTGATTTCATACTGTATTTTATCATATTCTTAATAGTCGTACATATTACTAAAGTAAATATTTTTTACAGAAACCCTCCACCACGTTTGAAGTCAAAGAAATGGGCTAAAAAATTCCATAGTTTTATTGAAACTGTGCTAGTAAAAGACTACCACCAAAGACCTTACACCGAACAACTTTTGAAGCACGCATTTATAAGGTAACTCATTTGAACTAGTTTTATTTTGTGTATAACAAAGGTTTTCTAATCTAGCCTTGAGTTTAATTATATATTTTCCGTTGTAAAAATTTTAAGTTACTTTGTGTAATTATGTTTGCTTTTAATTTCGTCGGTTTCCTGAATCCATCTTAGATCAGATAGCAGCCAACAAATATTTGTATGTGCTAAATGAATCTGCGGAATTTGAACTCATTTATTATATAGAATAGAAATACTCGTGAGGAATTTTGTAAACAACTGCGCCAGTTGATTCCTCTTTTCAATATTAAGTGTTACCATGTGCTATCGAGAATTATAACAGTACAGTATAGTCAGATTAAAGAGGGATGATTGATGGGTATGAGGGTACCTATGGTGCAAGATATGGGGTTGCTGTTCATTTAAATCTTATTTTGCCGCAACATCATATTGAAAGCCTGCTTTGTAGTAAATTTTGTATCCAATTATATCTGGAAAAAAATGTATGTGGGCTATGCAGTATATCAAAATGGCCATTTAAGCCCAAATTTCCAAAGCATTCACTAGACCCAAACAGAACACACGAGCTCTGCTCTTTTTAACCATATCCTAGACATCTCGCTATTTTCTGACCCATATATTACCTTGAATAAATTTAGAATATCCTTTCAATATTTACAGAGATCAACCAACTGAACGGCAAGTAAGGATACAACTGAAAGATCACATAGACCGGTGTAAGAAGCGAAAGCAGGACAACTCTGTACGAGAGGACTATAAGTACTCCGGTTCAGAAGGAGAGGAGGAAGAAAATGCCGTGGCCGGAGAGCCTTCGTCTATCGTTCACAACGCAGCCGCACACCAAGGCGGCGACACTTTACGTCGTAACTTCCAACAAATACAGGAAGGACCCAGGTTTGTCATTGATACTTTGATTGCGATTGTGTAGCTATTCAAATTATTAACTTTACTCTCATACGTGGATATGATACCGTCTGTAAAGTATAGCTTGATCTCTGTGACTGTGGTATTGTATAAACAAAATGTACTTTTATTTCAGAGTTAGTTAGTTATTTATAATTTGGAATTTTGACTTATCACTCTCTGAATTACAAAACCTCTATGCCGTTGAGATAAAGCCCATTATTGTATACCACTGTCATTCGTATCAAGCTATGGTTTACGGATAGTTCAAGAGTGGTTTCTTCCTCTTTCTAACTTCACCGTTTGTGTATTAACCAGACAAGCTGAAGCTCAACCGCAGCCGCCGCCGAAACGTAACAGTAAACGTGAGGAACGCGAGGAGATTCCAGGTAATGTAACCTTACATTCTAACCAAAATACTCGAAACATTTTTAACTATCACTGAAACGGTTCCTTAGACAAGTAAATTCATATAAATTTACACTGCATACAAATAATCTGACTGACTGACTGTCAGACTTGTGACACTCGCAATGTTGAAATATAGGTATATCAATGAACATCAAATCAAAGACTTCTAATAGACTGAGGTAGACGCTCTATAATCTAACGAACGAAATTTCAAAAGCAACCCTCAAACACACACCACAATAGCAATATATGAATAGAACAAGATTAAAAGAGAAGGCGTATGGACTCTGATTGCAAGCCAAGTACTCTCGAAGTTTTGACTCGCTACAGTGCGCGCAACGATGCTAATTGGCACCGCATATAGGTTTCAAGAATCGGTGCGTAAGGCATGTCTACCTCAGTTTTTAAAGAAGTCTTTGCATCTAATTTGCTACACGAGTTGTGGTTTCTAGAGTGCCAAAAGAGGTTTGCTAAGTAACTAAATCTATGCGCTAAGGAACTTCATAAGTAATAGTTAATCGTTTCTGAGTGCCGCTGAGGCTGTGACGTTTTAAAATAACAATGTGACGTATATTAACATTTTTTATCTGTTTGTTGGTAATGTAGAACCGGGCCCGCCCGCCAGGCCTTCCATCCCACAAAGACTGATTGTTGTACCGGATCCTCAGGCACAACAACCTAATAGATATAGGTTAGTAGAGTGTTCATTGTGACCTATCATTTAACTGTTAATATTTTCAATTGTACAGTCAACTACAAAGAGATGTACTAGTTTAATCTTAAAAAAAATATGTATTTCTGCGAGTCGAATGTACGACTGTACATCATTTTGTAAGATTAAACCAGTACATCTCTTTGTAGTTGACTGTACATACTACTTGTGTAATTTTTGTAATAGAGATGTACTATGTGAAATGTTATTAGTTTTTCATTCCTTCTATTCGAAAAGAATCACTTTGCACCACGATAACGGGGCGCAAAATAGCTCTTTTCTGTTAAGAGCTTTTTAGCGGGCGGCAAAGGATTTGAATTTGGAACTGGAAAATTTCATAGAAATCGAACGCAAATTGTATGAATTACTGGCTGGTACGTGTTGGCTGCAAAGCGCGGTGTCCTGAGCTAACTAAAAAAAAACTAAAGACCGCCATTTATCTGTTCGTACGAACACGAACATTATTAATGTTCTTGTAATCAGTATGTAAACATTATATTATTGTATTCTGCAAATATAATAAGTTCTACGTCAAGTTTTGAAAGTGACATACCATGAACTCCTGGAACAATAACTATTGAAGGTAACTACTTCGTACAAAACTTATTTTTTCTCATAGAAAGGGAATGAAAAGTAGAGTATATTACTCGAGGGCAAATTATTTTCCCTCGGGCGGTGTACTTTGAATCCCTCACTGCGCTCAGGATTCTACGTTAGAATCCCTCGCTATGCTCGGGATTCTATTCTAGAATCCTTCGCTTCGCTCGTGATTCAAAGTAGCGCCCTCGCCGTAAAAATACTATTTTGCCCCCTTGTTATACAATCTACTATTGTTCTACAATTTTCATAAAGATAGAGTAACAAGGGCTGATTGGATTGTCTTACTTTAAAAAATTCATATCAGGACTGAATTAATAAGCATAGAAATTAAGATAGGTATGCTGGGAATGATTAAACCTTATAAACCTGTAAGATTCAAGTAAGAAATATAGGGATACGCGGGCTGTTTCATACTGCCTGCTAAAGGCAATCCTTTAGCAGGCAGTATCAACAGCAGTGGATTGGCGCGAAGTAAGGTGATAATGATGACTCCGTAATAATAAGTGTCTATTTCTATGAGGAAATTAGTTTACGGAGTTTTCTGTGCGTTGATAGATATTGATATTTCGTCATAGAAATAGACACTTATTATTACGTAGTCATCATGATCACCTTACTTCGCGCCAATCCACTTAAAAAGGGTCAACTTGCAGTTCAGGATAGCGAACACGCTAGTGCTGTATACAAGCTATTTACAATACAAGAATTAAAATAATTGTTATCACATAAGACAGAATACTTTTTATAATGAAATATAGTGCAAGTCATTACTACATTGTCGTCCACGCGAACTTCCACAGGCCTCTCCCGCCCACACCGAAGTCTTCAGGCTCATCGAACAGTTCGGGCTCCAACAACGGCACCCCTCCTGCAAGCGGACCGCAGCCCCCACAGCGCGGGTCCCATCATATATTCAAACCTATGGTATGACTTGCAACACCTAATAAGCATTACTCTTGACTTTGAAATATGATAATACTAGCTGATGCCCGCAGCTTCGCTCGTTCCCGCGATGCAAAGTAGCCTATGTGTTATTCCAGACTATAAGCTATCTCTGTACCAAATTTCAGCCCAATCCGTTCAGCTGTTAGAGCGTGATTGAGTAACAAACATCCAAACATCTTCACAAACTTTCACATTTATAATGTTAAGTAGAATATACCACAAATTAGAGATAGTACAGATGGAAAACTCATGTATGTACTTTTTTTTTCACGCCTATCCTCTGCTACACACACTCGCGCAAAAATCAGTATCGAAAATTCGGTTGAGACCGCCTGACCTCGTGTCTGTGAATGAGTAGTCTATGTGTGCCTAGCCTCAGCGAATTTAGAATGTAGGTTTCCATCTGTACTATCTCTAATTTGTAGATACACTCCCTGACTACTTTCTTTGTTTGAAATATGATAGTATCATACCACCAGAAACGTGCTTTACTATGTTGCAATAGATGTGTTGATATAAATAAATAAATAAATATAAATTCGGTACCCGTTCCCGTTTCACGTGGAAACATATTCCCGGGATGAAAAGTAGCCTATGTGTTATTTCAGCCCGATTCGTTCAGCTGTTAGAGCAAGATAGAGTAACAAACATCTTCACAAACTTTCACATTTATAATTTTAGTAGGATTGTGCGACTGAATAATATGCTTGGTGGATGTCAAACGCATTCAAAGTAATGTAGCATACTGCTCGTTCGCTCTAACTTTGCCGCTCGGCTCCATACTAAAGTCGAATTTTTAATCAGACGAAGTAAATTGACAGCAACTAATGTCACATCTTTATACAATGTTGCTTATTTTCCATGACGAAGTGACATTAGCTACTGTCAATTTACTTCGTCTAATTAAAAATTCGGATATACGCCTCTACGCCAGCGGCAAAGTTAGAGCGAACGGGTAGTACATGGCCTATTTCTGGTGAAAAAGCACCCAGTAACGCAAGTATTTATTTTTCTAAATGATTTTGCATATAGAAATATTATGTCTAATAAGCAAGGTTTCATTGATTTATGCGTTCACGTGTGTGTTAAGTTTTTTAAGCATTTCTGGTCACAAGGAGCTCGTAAAAGAACTGCTTTCTAATCGTGCCCTAAAACAAAGCCGAAGGAATCGTTGTATTATGGAAGTTAATATTGAAATTTAAAAAAAATGTAATCGCGCGTAAATTTTACGCATCTAGTATTTACGTTTTGTGTGTATCACAGCTTATTTATTATTCATAGTTGACTTACCTGAGTTACGGGCAAATGCTTTTTAATTATGGTTTGTTTATAATCGTAAAATTATTGAATTTTGCTTATTATCCTCAAGTATTAATGTACCAAATAAAAATAATATATTATGTAAGTATACAATTTATTAAACGTAGATAAAAATCCCGAGAAGTGTGAGTCGGACTCGCAGAGGGTTCCGTACTAATAAAACGGCAAGAATTTACTTTGATCGTATGGGAGCCCGCCTTAATCCCCCTTTTTATCGAAGCAACAGAAATACATCACCTGTGAAAATTTCAGCTCTCTATCTATCACGGTTACTGAGATACAGCCTCGTGACGGACAGACAGACGGACAGCGAAGTACTCATGAATAGGGTCCAGTTTTTACCCCTGTATGGACGGAACCCTAAAAAGAAATAATACGTGAACCGTCCACGGTTTCTGTCATGTCAGAAGCTTCTTGAATTATGACACTTAAATATATTCAACACTATTTACTACGAACCTGGCTCTAATTCTTGAACTACAAAACCCTCAACATTGACACTTGTGTGAAACAACCCTCCCTTTATAACACTGAAAAAAAATTTGGAGTCGGACCACGCTTTGAGAAGTTACAACTTAAAAACCATTTTGTCTTTCATCTCCTCTCTTAAAGAAACCGCGCAAAATATCTGGATCAAAAGTATCCTAGAACCTTCCTCGGATTATAAGCTCTGATTGTACCAAGTTTCATTCAAATCGATCACTGGATCGCCACAGCACAGACATGAAATATTAAAATTACATTTTCGGCTTCAGTATCGATTATAGAATGCCCTACAATTAAAATTTTCAAAATATCTTCCATGTCTCTAATTCCTGTTCTCTAACTCACGACCCTCAACAGTTTTATTATATGTATAGATAAGCCAAGAATCGTCACACAAATATTATTTTAATGGAATTCCACTAAAAATTAATATATTTAATAGAATAGTAAGCTATAATTATTACTATTGAGCTATTGTAACTTTTATTTTATTGGCTTTTTTGTTTTATTTTCATGTCACGCTGTTAACCTTATTTGCACATCCGATTTGTACTGCAACCGCAGCTTCCACCGAGAAGGCCAGAGGTAGGCTATTTTGGTTTTGTTTGTTTTCAAAATGTCTTTATAATTTGGCAAATTATTTTACTCTCGTTATTTCGACAGGACTTGGACAAATTGGCTGCGCAGCTTAACGAACTGGGAGTCGTTTCTGGTAACGAGCCTCCCAACCGACCACCTCGGGCTCCTACTAATGGTCAAGGTCTGAATTCTAATAAAACTCTTAATAAATCGAATTGTATAGTAAATTGCATAGAGCAACACGACCTATGATTTGGATCGGGAGAGGAGGCGTCATACGCAAACTTTCCTCTCTGCCAATACATACTCCAAATTGTTCAACTTATGGTATTATTATGAGTGTATTGTTTTGTGTAAGTTCCATAGTGACAGCCGATTAATTTTGTAGTGGTGTATATGAATACGATTTCCCCCGCGCAACATGACGACACAACACGACAGACAGATACGTATAGAGCAAACATGCCGCCTACTCCCCTTGTGCTGGTCGCGTTGCTCTATGGAAAATTGTAACTTTATTTTGACGTAATGTGGTTTTGCTTAGGCCCACCAGTAGAGCGAAACCAACCAGATCCCGCTTTCGACGATTCGGACAGCGAATCTGATGCCGAAGAGAGCGGCGGACGTGTGCGGAACGATGGAACAATGCTCGCTAGTGACCCGCCCAAACCGCTGTAAGTGCACTGTACATACATATATATGAATGGTTTGTTTCATTCTGAGAGTAACAAAAATGAATTAGTTTGATTTGATGCGCCGATCCCACGCTATATATCGTACTAGCTGTTCCCTCGGCTTCGTCCGCGTAGAAGTCGTTATCGCGTAAAATCATAACCCTCCTTTTGCGCAGTCAGGCGAAAAATAGCCCTTGAACTCAAACTATCTCTATACCAAATTACATCAAATTGGTACAGCTGTTTAGGCCTGAAAACGTAACAGCAGACAGACAGAGTTACTTTCACATTATTTTATAATATTAGTAGGGATAATCCCCGCGCAATGAAAATGGCCTTTCTTGCCCGTGGTACTGCCAACCGGTCCCAGTAGTACCAATGGTAATTCAATTTTATCCGTGGTACTACGTGGTAAAAACAAATGAAAATCGGTGAAAACAAATGAAGATCGGTGAAAACAAATGAAGATTGGTAAAAACAAATGAAGATCGGTGAAAACAAATGAAGATTGGTAAAAACAAATGAAGATCGGTAAAAAAATGAGGATCGACAAAAATAAATGAAGATCTGTAAAAACAAATGAAGATCTGTAAAAATAAATGAAGATCGGTGAAAACAAATAAAGATCGATGATAAGAATTAATATTTCACTTGTTTTTCCTGTTTTTCACGACCTTCAATTTTTATTCTATCTTCATTTGTTTTCACCGATCTTCATTTATTTTACCGATCTTCAATTGTTTTTACCGATCTTCATATGTTTTACCGATTTTCATTTGTTTTTACCAATCTTCATTTATTTTTTATCCAGTAGTACCACAGGTAAAATTGAATTATCAGTGGTACTACTGGGACCACTTGGTAGTACCACGGGTAATTTTTTTACTCGTGGTACTACCAATAGTACCACGGGCAAGAAAGGGAAAATGGGATGTGAGAGTAAGAACAACTAATGTATTAAGAGACAAGATAAACATTGACTTCAGTTTTAATAAATGAATTGAAATAAGTCATTGCGGACTCGTGGTGGTTTATGTAGTGACGCATTGTCTTTTCATAGGATTACATGTCTTAGTATATTTTTCTAGATATTGAATATTCCATACAACCTGCCAAGCCTGAACTCGTGTCTGAAATCTAGAACTGACCCATTCATTCGAAAGCATAGGGCTTTCGAAATCGAAATCTATGCCAGGAAATATCAGATATAAAAAAAATATTAACGGCCAGACGCCGCACTTTGTTATCTGACCGCAATGTAATGCTGACTAACAGTAAAAGCATAGTATTTATTTTGTTTATCAGCCATTGACACATTAAATTAACTGCTCTAATTGACGCCTATTGCGTCATATTTATGAATAACCTTTTATGACAGTTATCAGAAGTTTATGACGCCGGACGAGGTACTTACAGAACCGAATTTTGGTTGACCCTAAAAACGTCATTTTATCCTGAGTTTGTTTGATTTGACGGGCCAATCGTACGCCAGCATATAGCAGATTGGAATCGTATAATCCGCGCGCAATGAAAATGGGATGAAACCTTGTCAAAGTTAATCGAAAATAACAGTTTTTGATCGCTACGACTGGCCGATGAACCACGCGCGTCTCAATTCTAAGCCCTTTCTATTCTCTTACGAATTATACTATTGTCGATATTTTCTATTTCGATTTATTATTTGTATTCTCCATATTATCATCTTATACTATTTTATTTATCATTCACCTGCTAAACAAATTAACTAATCATGAATTGTTGTTTTACTTTTTATTTGCGCACACATTTTTATGTTTCGTTGGTCCGTTTGGTTTGCCCGTCCCGTCCCGTTGGTTTGTATTTGCTTGTCAGTCCCGAGTTCTGCTACAGGCCGGGCTTGGGCGCGGTGTCGGAGGACGGCGGCGGGGCCGGCGGGGCTCCCACTCGCCCTCTACCGCCTACACCCGATGATGACGACACACACGCCGATCGTACGCTCGTTATGAAGAGGGTAAGTTCACAGTTCCCACACTTCAATAAACACTACACACATTTTACCTACAACCTAAAAAGCATTCACATTATAATACCAACGAAACAGCCTTATATCAAAGTTAGACACTGTTAGTGGTTTTGCTTAGGTGGCATTTTACTTAGTTAAAACGCCAACACAAGAATGATTGCCATTTGTGGGATTTTTAAGATTGATTGTGGCGATTGTGAGGCATTAATATTATTCGGATTAGGATAACGATTGAGTTATGCACACTCAAATCACAAAGGGATTGGTTCATGATTTGACTCACGAATTGAAAACTTCGAAACACTCAAGGACAGGGGGAAGAATTCAGCTGATACACATTTTAAATAAATGTGGACTAATCCTAGTTACCATTCTTTAATATCTATGAAAGAGTTTCAGGATTATGTTTATAGGTACGACCTATTGACGGTTACCTATCCCAGTATTAGTTCTAGATAATCCATCTATACATTGCTAAATTCATTACCGATGGCCATTTTACTCAAGCCATTACCAATGTATCCCTCGTTATCACTTGCTAAATTATTAATACTGCCATCGCATTATTCGTTTTGGATAATTAGTTTCCATCTGTAACAAAACTGCTTCATTACCGACATCTCTAGCAAAAGTTCAATTCTTTATATCGGTTGTTTAAATTACTACGGACTTTCAGCTAGTTATGACGTTGTTAAATTATGAACCTGCTGTTTTATTACATATGGAAAAATATGTGTGGCATTAATACATGCTATGTGTGGCTTGTCAAAAGAGAACCTGTCCGAATGGGGATCCTAAGATCTTTTCCGTGATGAATGGTTTTTCACGCCAAAGTAAGATTGGTGAGCATCAATTCTACCTCTAATTTTTATGTATACCCATCATTTATGTGTACTTTTTGTATCGAACATGTTTGAAAAACATCAGAAAGCAAATACCGAAACCGATAAGAGGCAATCCGACGTCGATGAAGCTGTTTTACTGAAGGACTGGGACTTTGCTCGCTTTTTCCCATCGAAGAATCTTGAAGCTAAAGAAGAAAAATCTGATGCGTCCAAAAATAGCGATCTAAAGCGAGCTCAGTTACAACGGCAGTCTCGTTTAGAAATGGAAGACGCTTGGTCGAAATACAAAGCGGTTGCTACTCCTCCTTCAAAACATAAGCAGCTGTTCCAAAAACCCGCTGAGAAAACCACACAAGAAAAGTTATCAGACATCCTCAAGTACAACAAAAAAGAACCAGAGACGGATTCCAACTCACCAAATCGTTTCTTTAGAGGATTCAGAAGGGAAAACTCCGATCTATTTCCATTACCAAGTACTCGTCACTCTGCTATATACTTTCCAAAGCATGAAAGTCCAGTAGGAGTAAACAAGCAGCGCTCCAGTGGAATTTTCAACAATTCGCGTAAGCAATTTACCAAACCTTCATCTGGAGAGCCAGTCCTAACAGATTTCATCAAAACGAATGATAGTTTAAAGATGAGGTCTCAGGCAGATGCAAAAAAGGGTGAAAAACGAATTAACGATAGGAAGATTACTGCAAGTAATCCAATAGATGCGTTGAAGAGTGTTGCTGCTTTGATCAGGCAAGACAGCGACAGCAATGGGCCAAGCCGACAAAGCAGTATAAACAGCGATTCGCCAGCTACAAGCATCTGTTTCACAAGTAGCACCTCCTTTGAGAAAGCTGGCACACCCGACTTGACAGCAAATACATTTGAGAATAAGTCGAGCTCGAATAACATTACCGAATCGAATAATGTGGTGAAACCACGTAGAGAAAAGACTGAATCTGATATAGTTTTCCGCAGAAATTCTCAATATAATCGGCATACAGAGCTATTGGGAAGTAGTGGGCAGGAAGCGGTACTCGCTCAGGAACAGGTAAATTGCTCCCAGCTCAGGATAGTTTGATTAATATTTTCTACTTACATTATGGTATGAAGGTTTGTTGGTTGTCTAACATGGTTTTTCACTAACATTACAATCGGTATGGACGCTTTTATAAAGATGTATGTTTTGTATTTAGTCTGTAGTGGTTTTGGTTCTTTTAACAGCGATTAAATGTATGGGAATTGTTTTCATGCTCTTGTTTGCTGCGTTATGTTCTACTAAAATAAAATTAGCTATATCTTATATTTATCATGTAAGGAAACATTGGTTTTAGATATTTATTGCTCACACGTCTTACATTTTGGCGTGATAATTATCTTCTTGTGTTTATAATTTGTTCTATATTAGAGTATATAATATATTGGATTATTATACTATATTTGGAAAGGCAGAAAGTACCGCTCGGTAGAAAATAATAACAATGTAGACAATATCGTAGAAGTAAATACCTGGTAACGGCTTTATCACCTAACAACACCGCAACTCATAGCGTAAACTAACAGAAATCATTATCTGTCCGCGAATACCGTCTTCCTGCCAAGAAATCAACAAAAGCAAAATATATACGTACACGATATCTACTTACGCCATCAACACGCGAACTAAACCATTAGGAATGCTGCCTAACGATGCGTCACAGAAGCTGACGAGAAACGATCATCAATTTGTGAATGTGTTTACTACTGCATGTTTTGGCTGCCGTGTATGTCCAGCTGTGTTCATGACAAATATTAATAATGCTATACATTACCAACAGTTTGTCACCATTTGTAATGAATATTAAACTACCAATAGGTTTAGTGTAATACCAACTTTTTAAATGTTCCCTTTCAGTTTACCAAGTATACAATACAGATCCTTAGTTCTTATAAATTATCATTTTTTTTTAAATCTTACTGTATTTATCCACATTACTTCATCAAATATATTGATGGAGACTAAATTATTAAAACGTTAGGTGTTCCAGAGTGTAATATTGAATTGGATGTAGGGTCGACCGAGCGGCGCCAACGAAGGCAGTGGATCTCGAACAAGCTCGGTACTCCCTGACCTGCTGAGCCAGGCTGGACAGCCGACCACGCCGCCACGTCACGACAAATCCACTAGCGAAGAGGTAAGTTCGCTCCTATACTTCATAATGCCTTACGCCTAGCCCCGCCCTACCATTATACAAGTCATAATTTGATACACATTGATTTGAAATTAGCAATCCGTATAATCTGTACCGCCAAATGTATACAGCAGCCAGGTTTGCTTTTTAAGGACGCACTGGTGATTATTGTCAAAGTACTTGATTCTTGACTCATCAAAAGAGCATTATGTAATGTGAATTTTAGATATACTACCTATAAATAGCAATTTCACCCTACACGCGCTTGAAAAGGGTCAATGTCACATGGGATCTATAGCTACAAGCCATGATGTGTTCATAATAAAAAGTAATTCAGGTGCTTCCAACTTAAACGCTGCTTTATAATATAGAGTATTAACGTAAAGTGCCATATAATTTTAATTTGCCAAAGTAATCAAACCATTATTACAAAGACAATCAGATAAACCAACAAGTATTATTGAGATACTTGTAAGACGTCAGTGGTGTAGGTTGGAAGCTCCTGCAGAGCTCATGTATGTGTGGTGTCTCTTAAGCTTTGGTTTATCGTATTAATGTGATAATGGTTGTCAATCATGCAAACACGCTGGAGCCACTGCGCGACCGGTTTGCTGACATCTGTTACCATGCGTAAGTACGAAACGAATTGATGCAAGAGGAAATGCTTGAAGGTTCTCATAGATTGTTGTTTGTTGAAGTTAGAACTGTATCTCACTTCTTCTTTGTATTTATGCATTCTCTAGATACGCTTTCATTATATACCGTAATGTTTTGTTGATCATCGAATGCAGATCGATATTATTAAAGCTTTTAAGTACATCCAGTTTTCTAAGGACAGCTTAATAACGATGTAACTAGAGCAAGGGTCTTTGGGTAGTCAGTGATTGCTATTGGCTCTACGCGTGGGGCTAACGCTAGTGTAGTCTATACAACGATCACTAATTATGTTAAGAACGTAATCTATTTAGAGAAGGGTTAATTTTCCTATTTACTACCACGCCGACCAGACGGGTTGGTATAGCGTCTTATACGAGTTTTCCTTCTATGCATAAGGTGTACTTTTTCCAAAGGATTTACTTAATGTCCTTTTACCTATGGGATTAATTTCGGCTGGTGACATTTGTGCTCTATCCCGTCACCCTCCCTTTTATATTCCCTCAAAAACTGTATTGATTAGCAAAAAAAATACGTGTTTTATTATCAAAGATATTTTACTAAATTCTTGTCCTGGAAAATAAGCCATGAGTATAGCTCCTCTATAGTTTTATATTTTAAGTTTTATGAACGCCACGTGATATTATATTTTGATCGATTCGATCCGAGTACATGCCTGCTGCCAATTCACGTACCATTATCACATTTTGTTACAATCATAAACGTACATAGATAATAGCCATCAAGCTAATAACTTTCCAACTATATTTGAAATGATAACTAATCAATGGGAGATGGACTTATTTGACTAACCAATCATATATTAATGCAAATGGTTGATGATGAGGCTGAACTGGCTGCAAAATATATTCATGCAATGTTTTTTTTTTCGACCTACAAATTGTAACGTAGTACTTTTTCTCTTCCAGTATAGGCAAGCCATTGCCGGAGGCACGCCTCTGTCCCATCACCATCACCATCCGCCTCCTTCCTCGGTCCAATCCACGCCATCCAAGTCCTTCATTTCTGGGGTGGCCTCCCCGCATCCTTTACAGCATTCCCCTTCGAACTCTTCCGTGGCGTCCCAACAACAGTTCCTTCAACAGAAGCAGCGGTCGTTCCTGACGTTTGGGTTCGGCGCTGGTTCGACCGGCAGTGGCGGCACTGCGGGGTCAGGTGGGAACGCTTCCCGGCGAGAGAGTCACGTCAACGTGAATGTCACGCCCACCGGGCATGATCTGTCTTCCGATACGCCCGAAATACGCAAATATAAGAAACGATTTAACTCTGAAATCCTTTGTGCAGCATTGTGGGGTAAGTTATGTTCGTCATTACATACATAATTATTTAAAATCTCAACCAAACATACTTATTTATTTATTTATTCCATGAAACATCTATCATTACAGGTTTCCCTAATGCAATAGTGTTACAAAATCAATTATAATTTAAGGTCTAAAACAAAATACTGATCAGAATCGTTACCTACTAGCTTGCGTTGTTTTTATCATTAAAACGGCAGTGACTGATAGCCTAAAGTCGGCTTATCTGAGATAACGATCTATGTTACTAGATCGGCCGTAGGTGTGCTAGATTGTTGAACTTGAATTTGGGTTATCACTACATTACCTATCAAAATGTATAATCTTGTCATATAATTATCAAATTTTACGTACCTTTTCCAGGAGTCAATTTACTTATCGGTACCGAAAATGGTTTGATGTTGCTGGATCGTTCCGGCCAGGGGAAAGTTTACCAATTGATCTCACGACGCCGCTTCCAGCAAATGGAAGTGTTAGAAGGACAAAACATTCTTGTAACGGTTTCTGGGAAGAAGAACCGCGTGCGAGTGTACTACCTTAGCTGGCTCAAGTCCAAGATTCTGCGCACGGATGGACTTAGTGATGTAAGTTCAATCTGTTTCAAAAATTTCTAAACTCGATTTTATAACTGACACTTTGAGGAGCTCGTAACCCTGCTGAGTGTTCTGTAAACTGTGTTCTAAGCATATTCCACTAAGGCTAGTGTTCGGATAGGTGACCACTCTGACGTTTAGATCCAGGAAGGAATGTTGAGTTATTAATCCTGATTGTATAAATAATGGTCAACTTGAAAATTCAAACCGTGGATAGTCACAACACGTTGTGACTATCATAGGTTCATCACCTGTTACGTGGGACGAAAAAATTTCGTGAAATTATATGCTTAAATTAAATATGCTTCTCCATAACTCACCTACCTACCTTACCTATTGCAGGTTGAGAGAGATGATGTGTTATCTACATTGAGCAAAGTTCACTTGTCAGTTTAAAAAGTGCAATTTATAATTTTTTTGTTTCAAATGCTAATACGGAGAAAAGGATAACGCCATGCTAAATTTTGTAAACTGACAATGTCAAATTTCCCTTTTCAATGCTCGCCTGCGCAATCGCGATCAAATAAGTTGCACATTCCCCGCGTCACCAAAAAAAACTAAATTGTTGATATCGCTTCCAGTTTTACAGTTTATTTTCTTTTTACAACAGCAAGCAGAGAGGAGAAATGGGTGGATAAACGTCGGAGAACTGCAAGGGGCAGTTCATTTCCGTATCGTCAAATATGAGAGGATCAAGTTCCTTGTAATCGCTCTGAAGGATTCCATTGAAATTTACGCTTGGGCGCCAAAACCGTATCACAAATTTATGGCTTTCAAAAACTTTGGAGAACTACAACACAGGTAACGTAAAATTTACGGAAGCCGCGTACTGCTTTTGTGACAGGGAGCCTCTCAGATCCTGTTTTCGATTCAAATAATATTTATTTCTCTAAAACGTACATTTATAAAATACACAATGTCTTAGTCTAGGTATATATTGCAATTATTATAATAAGGCTTACAGGCATTTTATAAGGCTTATAGGTATTTATTCATTCGCTCATTACTTAATTACTGCCTGAACTAGGAAATCCTGTGTTTCAGGCTTAAAATACAAAATATGTAGGTATACTAAATATGTGTACAATCTAATACAATTTTATGTAAAAATATTTGCGCGATCCAAAATACCACTGTTCGTATTCAATGATCGGAACATCTCTTTTATACCTTAGGATTGTTTGTTATTCATTCCGCTATTTCTTTTCTTTCATTGTCCATCAATGTTCCTCTGTACTTACTATTTTTAAATTTCGTTGTACTTACTTTGCCTTGTAGCGGTTCACACAGTTTAAGGCTACAATTGGACATCTGTGCGTTTCTTACACCATGTCATACCATAGAAAGAGAGAATGATAGATAAAATATATGAAACAGACAAATGAAAAATTCACAAGCGCCATATTACAAAAAAATAATCAAATTATTGAGATATTTATATTGTGGGGACCACTTGAGTTTTGAGAAATGTTCTTGATAATCATAGACAAATTCTGGTTACTCAGAAAGCTAAGTAATATTCAATAAATACAGGATTGATAAACGAAATATTCATTTTCAGGCCTCTTTTAGTTGATTTGACTATTGAGGACAGTACAAGACTGAAAGTAATATATGGATCTGCTGATGGCTTCCATGCTGTGGATTTAGACACTGCCACTGTCTATGATATATATATTCCAAAGCATGTAAGTAGTAATGTAAGTGCAATCGACCTTTTTATTATTTCTTATAGTTATAGTTTTACCCCCATATTCATAATCGTTTATTAAACCTATTTTAGTTAAAACACATTTTAAGTCTATTGCTGTCTCTAACCATACTCTGTCATTGGTTAGAGACAGCAATAGACTTAAAGTGTGTTTTAACTAAAATAGGTTTAATAAACGATTATGAATATGGGGGGCTAGTATATAAGTTTATGGCAGCGAGTGCTAACAACGCATGCCAGATAGAGATGCCACTCTCAGTGAAGAGAATCTTTGCCAGAACTGAGCTATTTGCTCACTAGCTTTCAACTCCAGGTTTTACAAACATTGTGTTAAAAGTGAGTTCATTTGGCCGCCATTATGAGGACACTAAAATGCTAGCTATCGCCATGACTTTCCATCATAAGGGAAGAGTCATTTTTGCGAACTAAAAGGTATTAAAATTTTGGGTACACGCATAATTACTGCAAGTGGACTGCTTTAGGCTGATTTGATGGATTGATTGACATAATTACTAATGTATGTGTCGGACGAAACAAATTAACTTAAATACGTAAATAAAACCAAAGAGTGTCTCCTTCCAAAACTGGATGTGTATAGAATTCCAACCGCTTGGTTTATTCCACTGACTTACTGTTGTCTTGCATCTTCCAACCGCTTCGAAATCGATAAGTAGAGCAATCGCTCGAAAGGCGGTGATCGTCAATCATCGGCAGGAAGTCGATTGAAAGACTGTTTCTTATTTGTAGTAACAGAAATATGAAATTTTGCTATTAATAAAAACAAGACCGAACTGAGTGAAAAATGTTACAAAACTGGTCAAGTGCTAGTTTGACTCGCGCTCGAAAAGTTCAGATTCCGTTTCAAATAACGACAAGAAATCTAGTTTTTCTCTTTTTAGTATTTGTTGTCACACACACTAAACTGAAATACATTATCTGTGAAAATTCCAGTTGTCTAACACAGTGACAGCGACAGACAGACAGACAGGCGGCGGAGTCCGAGCAATAATCTGAGCGTTTTTCCCGTTGGGTGCGGCACCCTTCAAATCGACCTTGGCTAGAACTGAAATCTGACAATAATATCAAGATTAAACTACAATATCCTAAACGTATCCTTTAACTTACAGACACAAGGCGCAATCGTCCCTCACTGCATTGTGCCACTACCAAATTCTAATGGCGTTCAGTTATTACTGTGCTACGACAATGAGGGCGTATACGTAAACACTTATGGACGAGTGAGCAAGAACATTGTGCTACAGGTAATTTAGATAAAGTTATTACTTAATTTATTAGTTTATCTTCGAGAAATATGTCTGCCTGATTGGTTTATATTTATGATAACTGCTCCACTCCCTTAGTGATTGATTTGTCTCCCATAGTGTGTTGATTTCAATATACCAAAAAAAATCCATGAATCCAAGAAATAAACACCATTTTCACTGTGTACGCTGGCGTCACGATCAAGCTAGCGTACACATGGCGGTACTCGAAAACGGCTAATTGTAAAGCAACAGAGTTTACACACAAAAACTCTGCGTTAATACTTCTCCCGCTATGCAAAATTTCATAACGATTGCTCTTGTAAGAACAGAGATATTGAACAAGACTTTTCAATGACATTCGAAGCGGGCGTTATGGCAGCGTACACATAATAGTTCTTATAGAAAGGGAACTTTTCTTTTAATAAATACTATATGTAAAAATACTGCGTGAAATTCTGCCTCTATTAGTGTAAATACTTTATGCGAATTCGTAGTCGAATAATCAAAAAATCTATGTTAAGTTCTAGGAACAAATGTATCGACGTACAGTCGCGAACAAATGAATTATTAGTGAAATTATAAAAAGAGATGTAGCGTTATTTTCTAATATAAGTTAGCATGATGTGTTTTAACATAAATAAAATTAAAATGATGACCTATTTATGTGCTTGACTGTAAAAAGTTGCTTCCGCATAAGCGTGTAATATAACGGATTTTATACATTTGTCGCTGTTCATTTTATAGGTAATTGTTATTCTTGATTTCCTGATGCTGCTTTTTGACAGCAATACAGTCATGATATTGTTGTCGTCTTACTAAAGAAACCTGTAATGTGAGCGAGTTTTTAGCTCATCCTTACCCCACCCACCCCAACCCCCATCCCCCGACTATGAGAGTTGCTATAAGACGTGCAAGAGCGAGGGAGAAAGTATATAGTCTAATTCACATTAGCATTTGAAAATGTTCCAATGTTCCATTCCCCGCAAACCAACTTTTTACAGTCAAGCACATAAATAGGTCATCATTTTAATTTTATTTATGTCAAAACACATCATGCTATCTTATATTAGAAAATAACGCTACATCTCTGTTTATAATTTCACTAATAATTCATTTGTTCGCGACTGTACGTCGATACATTTGTTCCTAGAACTTAACATAGATTTTTTGATTATTCGACTACGAATTCGCATAAAGTATTTACACTAATAGAGGCAGAATTTCACGCAGTATTTTTACATAATTATAGTATTTATTAAAAGAAAAGTTCCCTTTCTATAAGAACTATTATGTATACGCTGCCATAACGCCCGCTTCGAATGTCATTGAAAAGTCTTGTTCAATATCTCTGTTCTTACAAGAGCAATCGTTATGAAATTTTGCATAGCGGGAGAAGTATTAACGCAGAGTTTTTGTGTGTAAACTCTGTTGCTTTACAATTAGCCGTTTTCGAGTACCGCCATGTGTACGCTAGCTTGATCGTGACGCCAGCGTACACAGTGAAAATGGTGTTTATTTCCTAAACTAAGGAGGAAGAGTTTTTTTTTATTTTTACTCTAATTAGGCAGTATTTACACAGAGTTTAATGGCATAGTAACCAACTCGATATAGCTTTTGGGTACGCTAGCATAACGGACACATTTTTGTGTGTATATTTGGTAAGCCTAAGAATAATTCGTAGGCTATTTTTATACCCATATCATCTAATAATAGTTTATTATATTGAACTACTATTTTACTTTCAGTGGGGAGAGATGCCAACATCAGTCGCCTACATAGGCACGGGACAAATCATGGGTTGGGGCAACAAAGCGATTGAAATTCGTTCGGTCGAGACCGGTCACTTGGACGGCGTATTCATGCACAAGAAAGCACAACGACTGAAATTCTTGTGCGAACGAAACGATAAAGTATTTTTCTCGTCAGCCAAGGGTGGGTCGTCCTGTCAGATATACTTCATGACGCTCAACAAACCCGGCATGGCCAATTGGTAGAGTGGACAGGGGACTGATCTGTGATGGATGAATGCCCGAACTGTACAATGCCAGTAGAATAGTCAATCAGTGCTTTGGCCACTCGAAATTCAAAGACTTGTGATAGTGACAGAATTAGTATATGTGCTCAAAAGACAATCCACAAATTTATTATACATTCAAGTATTCGAGGATCTAAAAAATGTGGCATTTTGTACTGATAAATATAATTTCGATTTATTACAAGCTATTAAGGAATATTATAATATTATTAAGCAATAACCTCTAGGATAAAATGTTTTGATATTGACAACTATGCGTAAGTAAGTTAATGCTTAGGTTTTATAGTTTACGTTGCAATTTGATAATTTCTAAAAGAAAATGTAATTGAAATCAACTATTAATTCATATATGCCATATTGTTTATAATGTTAAGATAGTTGGTGATGATTATTATTAATTGGTTATGCAATTTTATTATTTTATGAATACAAAGAAGAATGCCATGTCAGACGAGTAAATAGGTGATTATCATTGACAGCCCTTCGACAAACACAATTAGAGGTAATGTAAAATTATTCTTCAATTATATTGTAAGGTTTAACCACTTAAATTGGCATTTAGTCAAGTCACTTTGTACCATAATTGTCACACCAAACTTCATTTTTTATTAGTGGATAAATCCTAAAATTTTGTAATACATATTTATTATTTATTTGTTATGTACTATATTATTTACATGTATAAAGATATAACTGTGCATATTGAAAATATATATTTGAAGACTTTTTATTTGAATTACCTTAGCCCAATAAAAAAATGAAATATAAATGTTTTACTTTAATTTTGGTATTCGCTGTGCATGATAGTGAAGAAGTAAAACCGAGCCTATGCGATGATCGACATCTCACTGTAGTCATTATGAATCTTCAGGCTTCAGGCTTATCCTGGCAGACGCAGTTTTTTAAGCCCCTATTGGAATTAGGTGATTATCTAATTCCAATAGGGGCTTAAAAAACTAAACAATAAAAACAAAAAAAAAACTACTAAAGTCGACCTAAATCACAGTTTGACAGGAGCGTATAGCCGCTCCTCTACCGGTCAGCACAAGCACGGGCACTTCACAGCCTAATAACGCTACTTTTACAGCTCAATCAGCAGAAGACTCTGCATAGAGTCGCTCCAATGATACTAAACACGTGGCACCAAAGTCAAACAGTTCGGACACAATGTGGTGCCTTGGTGGCGCATTCGGTAGTCTAACCGCCTGCCGCGCTGAAGGCTGGCGGGTGGCTACAATAAAAATATAATTAGAGCCCGACCGAAGTTTCGGTTTCGGCCAAAAAATCGAGTTTCGGCCGCAGTTTCGGTTTCGGCCAAAATGGGCCGAAACTCACGTGTTCATAAATTTTGAGTGCCTGGCTCTGCTTGTGACGTGTTTAGGGTCAGCCCAACCATTTAATATGTTACGAACCGAAGATTTACAGATTTACAAAGGATTTCCAATCAATAGTTATAATAATACAATTTTTACGGAATCCTAAAAAAGGTAATCTAGGACATTACATAACCCTACCCCTTTGTTGTCGGTTCCGTTGACTTCATCGGTCATCTGTCTGACCGTCAGCAGACTCATGCACAGTAAGGCGTAAAACAGACGACGGGGCGGGCCGGGCCGGTCAATTTCGCCGCGAACGATAGCGCTAAAGGAATCCTATACTACCAACGCACACGAAGGGCAAAAAGACCGCGCCGCCGCTGTCCGCCGGGCACTGGCGGCGCGGCATGTCCGTGGCTCGCCGCCATGAATCACACAAACCAGTTTGTATGAAGTAACGCAGACGGTGCGGCGCGGGCCGGCCAGGCTCAGTCCTCGCCGCACGTTTTCTAGTGATGGACGCCTTCGACGTCGAAAATTTAATTTCTCAAGTCGAAAAAAGATCGCCGATTTATAATACGGCATTAAAAGAGTATCACGATGTAAATGAAAAGAGGAAGCTATGGAACCAAATATGCCAGGCAATATATACGCCTGCAGTATGGGATGAGTTGTCATCGAGTACCCAGTACTCCCTATTAGTCCATTGAAATGTTACAATTTAAGGACCGAATATTGCATTTGTTAGAGGACGCTATTTTATTTTTGGGACATGTGTGGGGGGTCAATAGAAGCTTAACCTCAAGTTTGTGGGGTTGCCACCCTTGTCCCCCGGCCGCAATCTTAAAAAGGGGTGAAAACCATTTTCCTCAATATCTCGGAAACTATGAGTCTTACAAAAAAATTGTGAAGCAAATTGTTTTGCCTACAAATATGTCAAACAAATTTTTGTCCTAAATTAAAAATTATAAACAAAAAATTGAAAATAAAATTATAAAAATTTTCTTTTTTGCTCTGTAGCATTTTTTTTTAAATTTCTCTTTAAAGATCATCTACAAGATTAGTCTGAGGCATAGATTTAGAATGTACAAGATGAACAGTGTCAAACTGAAGACGAGACCAAAAATGAAAGATCTATGTGTGGGTTAAATAGTGTTGTTGAATGGTCACACCTATGTTATCGATAAAAGTATCTGTATAAATGGATGGAATGGAAATGAAACTTCTAAGCACACAAAGTGCTTAGAAGTTTCATCTCCAACTTCTTGTTTTGGGGAATAAATTGTTAATTTGAATGTAATCGACTATGAAAAAGTAAAAAATTATATGGGGTAACTCGTAATATTAGAAATTCTGTAGTGATTTTACGAATTTTGATTCAGTGTGTGAATGTGAAAATACACTTTTAACATGTAATTTATGGCATCGTACATTGCATTGTTGCCGTACATATATATTTTGCCAATTAAATTTGAAATTTTACTATCAATCCAACTCTTATCGTAATACGTAACCTAGAAACTCATTTATTATTGAACCCTAGTAACAATAAAAGATATTACTCGTAGATTTTTTTAAATATATTAACCTCGCCAAATTGACGTCGCCACTGATGGAAACTAATGGAAAGCCGTGGCGCATCTAGCGAATGGGGGCCATGCTTACAGCACACAAGACTTCTGACAGTAGTCCTCAAGTTGGCGACCCTATGATGTGCCTCTTCACGCTTGTAGAACCCGGGATTGTAAAATGAGGGAAACACATGTGCGGGCAGGTCGTTCCAGGATTCTGTAGTTCGACAGAGGAACGATCTTTTGAAACGCTCAGTTCTGGCGAAGATTCTCTCCGCTATATATGAGTGGCACCTCTGCCCGACGTGTTGTTCGGAATCTGTAAGGAGATGGTGGGATCAGGTTGAAGAGCTCTTCAGAACATTCGCCGTGATGCATTCGGTAGAAGGCAGCCAAAGACGCTATGGTTCTTTGCTGCGCTAACGGCTCGAGGCTTACCGTCATCTTAGGACAACCTATAATTGAAATCGGATAACACGTCTCTGCATAGCGCCAAGCGCGTCCAGTATTTTTTCGACGCAGAGGCTAATCTGCGCCTTGTACAGCAAACATCCCGGTGTGGCGTGGAGTACCTTAAGTGAAGTAAAATTATAAAAATTCAACTCAAAATGGATCACAAATTTTGGAAATATTATATTAAAATAGGCACAAAACCCCAAAAAAAGGTTAAATAACACAGTTCGAGTAAAAATCAATCATATTTATAGTAAATTAAATCCAGATAAGTTTGTTTGTAGCAATGTCTATAATGAACTATCGACATCCTTATCGATACCTACCCATGACTATTTTACTGTAAACAGCCCTTTCTATTTCTGCCTTATATATCCTCCAAAAATGCATTTACACATTAAATATTGTGTTATTTATGAAGGAAAATGCATAATCTACGTTATGAGTTGAACTTTCAGTGAAATTTTACATCCAATTTGGCAAAATATGTACGTCAAAAATGGAATGAACGAAGTCACAAATGACCTGTTAAACGAGTCTTTCTTCGTATAATTGCGTTTTGTAATATCCTATTCACACACTAAACACGACAATATTGTTGAAAATATAAAATTTTCTATTTTAATCGTAAGATCACTACAGATTATTGGATATTATGAATAACATAGAGCTGCCATAGGATCCCTGCGGGCTCAGCGATTCAAAATACTGACATATGAGTACACAATTTGCTTTCTCTTTTCCTCTCGAGCTAAGTGCTATGGATAATGAGGTCTCGCTCGCACGCTTTGTATATCTATTGAGAGTAGCGAAAAATTCTAAATCTATGGTCTGAGGTATTATTTTTGTAAAATGTATAAAAAAAGTTAAAGAGCAAAAAAGAAAATTTTTATATAAAAATTCTACATTTTTGTTAAGTTATATACACATTTGTAGGCAACACAATATGCTACAAATTATGCTTCAACAATTTTTTTGTAAGACTCATAGTTTCCGAAATGTTGCGAAAAAAGTGTTTTTTTCCCCCACTCTTTTCAAGATGGCGGCCGGGGGACAAGGGTGGCGACCCCACAAACTTGAGGTTAAGCTTTTATTGACCCCCCACATATGTCACGAAAATAAAATTGCGTCCTCTAATAAATGCAAAGCTCATGTAACATTTCAATGGACTATATTACGATTGCGTCTCTTTCTTTTTTTGTACATTAAATAAGCAACGACTCGAATTCTCTGGGTATCCATTTTCACTGACGCGCTCTTCACTAGAACGAACGTAGTGAACTAACTGCCCGCCCGCCGCCGTCGTGTGCGTTGCGTTCGCGGGGCGGGCAGTCGCGGGCATCGGCGGACAGACGCGGTCTTTATTACGTCGCGGGCAAAAAGCCCGGCCCGCCCCGTCGTCTGTCTAGCGCCTTTTAGTTAGACAGCTAAAATTTTTACAAATTACGTATCTGTGTTGCCGCTATAGCTACAAATAATAAAAATAGACAAATTAATAATATTAAAAGGGGTCTCCCAAACAACATACGTGATTTTTTGCTGCTTTTCTTGTACGGAACCTTACGCGCGCTTGTCCGACTCACTGTTATCCAGTTGCAGTTATAAATACATATACTTCTAGAATGTAACCAAAACCAGCCAAGAGCTAGTAGCAGGGCACCGTGTGGTTTTAGTCGGTACGAGTTCGCAATAGCATCTATGAGTAATTCCACACGTACAAGAAACTTATCTTTAGGTGGAGATATTTCTAAAATGAACACTTGAGAAGATTTTTACCGTTGATTGATAGCACTTGGAGGAACTTGCTGCACCTATTGAAAAATAAGTGGCCAAGTGCGAGTCTAACTCACACACGGAGGGGTAAAGCCTATTAACGAGACATGATGCCAAGCCGTCCGTCTGTCTATTAGTCACGAGGTTGTATCGCTGGAACCGTGCCAGATATGGGCCTAAAATGTTTACTGTACAGTAGTCCTACCGACTAAAAACCACGTGTATCCTTCCTAACAGCCTACGGTTGGGAGCTTCGAGTATGCTCTCGGAATGATGCATACTGCGGCTGCGTCTTTGGGGGGTTGTTCAGGTGTTATCCCGCTTCTTGAGCGGGGTGTGGATGAATCTCTCACGTCATGCTATTGTCTAAGGCCTGCTTCTGTAAAGACGGTAAGCAGCCCGTCACCGTCCTAAATCCACAAATGTTTGTTTCGGGGGGTTGTGGTATGGTTTTAGCTCCTCTCTATAGAATAGAGTGCAGAGGGGCTTATGGCGAGACTTTGTACTGTAGTCTGCGACTCTGTTGCATTAAACTAGGTCACGTGGATCACGTGTTCAAAGATTGAAATAAAACAAAAATGACAACGTCAATCGGATTGATCTTTCACTTTCACAATGAAGGTGTTAGAGAGGGGCAGTCTGGTGAGAACTATTCCACGGCTTTCTTGTTCTATATTCATATGTCTGTGTTTAAAAATATATAAGTAGGTATGTGTAACGCCGCCCTTAAATCACTATGACAGTTGACATAAGAAGTGACGTATTTTCCGAGTGTATCATAGACAGTGTGTGTATAAAAGAGAGTGCGAGCATTTTGTCGGTCATTCTGTACTGTCTATTAAGACTAGCCGAAGCTCTGCCCAATTTATTGTGTGTCTATACGGAGAATAAAGTAATTAGCAGAGTCCTGAAGTGTTTAATTGCCCCTTCTGTTACAATCAGAAGTGGGATACTTCAAGAAGAAACCATGAAGACTGTCAGTTTTGAAGAAGAAAAATCCACTTTGATGTAGGCCGAGGGTCTTATCGACAACAATAGTGCCCCTACTTCACAAACGTCAATTCCACGTGGACAATCGAAGAAAAAGTTACACGGCGCATAATATCCAAAAACAATGTGGGTATTTATGAAATGTTTTACAAGATGCCTCCAGAGAACACAACTATCGTATGAATATGAACTAGTTTTCTTCTTGAATAACCTGCTATCTACCCATGTATATACCTTCAGTAAGAGCCCACCTGTAGAAAAGCCCCGATATCAAGAATCGGACTACCACATTGCAAAAACCGGACTACGCACGTCGCATGCACTTCAGTCCTGAAGATTTTCATCGTGGAACACTTAAACTACAGCGCGCGGTAGCAGCGTGCTGCGGCGCTCGACGGCTCGATGGAGACAGAGGCTGCCCGAGATGGTCAGCTATGAACAACTTGGCCGAGATGCGCCAAAAGCTGCACAGAGAATTTGAGGTGGGTGCCACTAATTGCCTTTTTCCTATCTGTTTAGCCAGTCTTTGCCACTAATTCTAATTCGTGCAGCGAAATAGCCATTGCCAGTTACAACAACTACTGCAGACAACCAATTTACCGGTTGCCTATCGCCTATTCGAAATAGCCGCTCTTTGTCACTAAATCTGATTCTGTTCTGTTTTGCGTTATCATTATGAAGTAAAGTCTTAAATCGAGGAAAGTCTATTAAAATTAATCGTTATTAGTGTTAGAATGCTGGTAAAATAAATAGAATAACTTTTATGCACTGGATGTCGTTGCAGTTCACGATCGATATCTGTTGTTATAATTGCTAAAGCCCTTATCCAGTCAAATCTAGATTCATTAACATTCAGAACATTTTTGTAGATACAAGCACTTAATAGGTAGTATCGGAACGCACAGTTAATTCCAAAAATTTACTACATATTCGAAAGAGGCGCAACAATATTGTATCTACGATCCTAAAACTGTAGATAGATAATCAAATCATACAGATATTTGCAGGCTATATGTACCTAATTAATTATTGGGTATGCATACTGAAAGAAATCAAACAGCCGGTAAGTTGTTTAGCCCGTTTATGTAGGTAGTAAGTAGGTATTATGATAAATATCATGCTTGGTTTCGATTAGTCGTAGTTGGCGGTAGTGCTTTTATTCATTCGTTTGGAATCTAGATAAACGTGTGTATTGTTAGTAATCGGATATAAAATCTAGCTAGATGGAGTATTTTCGTAAAGAGGATTATACCTAGGTGTTTTAAGCTATTCAATGTGGCTCTTTGATTACGTTTCTATGTAATTGTATAACGCGATTGATTATAACGGTCAAAATCTAAGAAGCTATTACGTGTGAACCGTTTAATGGTATTTGGATTGATCCAGCAAAGTCGCGTTAAACAAAACTAGCTATAACGTGGGTGTAGTGAGAAATCTTTATGCATTTCTACTTAAAGTTATTAAAATAAGACTGGTATGGTGCTTTAGTTTGTAACGTGGCGTCACATTTTCCATTAAGCGTTGTTGAAAAGTTCGGTAGTGTAAAATGAACATAAGCCGTTCGGATATACATTGGAAAAGGGTCTCGATTTTATAGAATAGTATGTCGCCCGGTATTGTAGTGTTTGGAACCGTGCTCAACGTATGATAAAGGTATCGGAAGTGCTGAACACCTAAGTATAATGGTGTAGGTAGGTACTTGAACTAACAGAGTTATTATGCGGGTCCGTACTTATTCGCGAAAATTGATTCATTATAGTAGAAATTTCACACAGAATATTTCTCTCATTGCGATACCATAGACGTAATTAAGCCTGAAACTTCATGATCTTTTACATTTAAGCAGGTGGCATAAAATTATACACAATATCGCCTTGATTATTCTTTCCTAATAATAGGTTTTGAAACAAGAATGATGTGATCTTATGCCGACTATCATACTAGGATGGATTGAGTGATGAGTAGCTTGTAGCTTCAGACTATCCACAACTTGTTTACTACGATACAAATCCATCAACGGTACGCCTAGTCCCTTGAAACGTGAAAAAGTTAATCTGTTAACGCCTTCTTTTCATAGTGACCTTTTGCCCATGAGATTGGTTTTATTGAACGCTGCTATGCCCTACCACTCTGCCAGTGACGTACTGTAAACCCTGTAGGACACATGTTACAATTCGCCCCTGTTTACTGTGTTAATTGCAAGTACGCCGTATTCTTCGATCAACATATTTTTGATCAAAGGCCGTATTCCTTTAACAATATCTTATAACTATTTCGCTCTCTTTAGTAGCAACGCGATACCTGTAAATAGTCTAAGCCTGCATAGCTATGTTATTCGAGAATTACTTGGCAATCTAATGGCAAAGAAGTGGTAAAATCGTTTTACTAGCTTAGGAGTTTATACAAACCGTTCCTCTAAGATACTAGTAGATATTTCTTTTTGAGAATGTGCCTAAATACAGTAGACATTAATTTTTTAAAGGTATACCTTTATAGCCACCGAGAAAGAGTTGAATTAAGTTTCTGTAGCCGCTCAATCCCGCCGGTGGCGTGGTCACGCCGGCGTATCCATAGGCGGTTAATATATAACTCTATGTAGGCGGTGCCCACGCCTTCGGCGGGAACGGCGGCTGCACGCCGGACGTCACACAATATATCCTTATTTCTTTTACAGGAGTCGTACTACATAAATACTTACTGTTTCATCATGCTGGATAACTGACGAAAATAACTACACTAAATCCGAGAACACCCCATGTGTAATGGATTTATGATATTTGGCCGAAAATTAGGATGGGGAAAATGAAGGAGTACTCTCAGATTTTACCATGTAATTCGAAATAAAAAGCAGTTTTCTGACATAAATTATTTTATTTACAAAATATACACATCAACAATTCACTTTCACCAAAAAAATAATAATCTGTAGATATAAAATCTCCGAAAATAAAATAAAATATTACTGCCTATTTATTTGTTTATTTTTTTGTTTATTTTGGGGATATCGAGGCTATGTAATCTTAAATTATTTAAAAAAAACCCCTCCATTTTTATTATTGTTTTTCACATAAATTATTCATATGTTAAATGTTAAATGGTATTTTGACAAAAGATTATATTTTCTATTGAGAAAATCTCAACAAATATCGGTTAAATACGAGCACTGCACAACAAAAACAACAACAAAAAATAATGGTGACCTTCGCGTGTTATTTTATCAAATTTTACAAATTTAACTTCAAATTACACTGAAAATATTTATCACACAACATGACAGGATACTTTTAAATGCAAAACAACAATATTTGAAACAGAATAAACGAAAATATTCAAAAATTAATCGTATTAATACTTTCTAGGAACGGCGCCAAACAAACAATAAATAATGACAGCGGTCAAATCGTGATTTCGACTTTTTTTTCATTACATTCACTCGGCAAGCTATCTCATTCAGTACCATAACCAATTCTACACATTAATTGATACAGAAAGACTTAGACCCGCGACCATACAGCCATAGATATCGAAAAATGTGCGAGGAGAACCAAACGAAAAAAGTTGGCCGCCTTGGTTGCCAAAGCAATCGACTGTTCGGGAGATTGGCAACTCGGGTTTCATGCGGCATTCAACGGGTAGGTAAACTACTCATTTACGTGTAACGACAATGTCAGTAAGGAGATATAACCCTGCGTGCGCGATATTTCTATTCTTTACCAAAATAGGACAGACTGCCGAAAAAGCAAGCCCTTAACATAAATGTTATACAGTTAGGATATTCAGTTTATCAAGGCATACAGCAGCCAGCAACAACATCTTTATATTTCCGCTTCAGAATGTCGGTAGAATAGTGTTTACTACATTTAATACTTTTGTGCATACCACCATGGAGGTACCCGCTTGTTTATATTTTGTCATTTTGCAGAAAATAGTTAAGATTGTTATTGTGTATGTAGTTGACAAGATCGAAGTTAAAGCGAGACTAAGTTCAGAGAGTCCCTTGGGATACTAATGACATTTCGTTGTTTTATTTTACGGCATTGAGCCTTCAACGCCAGTAAATAGTCATTTGCATGAGATGTGAAAGTGTTAACAAAATCATATAAATTGATGAGTTCTAAGACCGGTGTGTAAGCCCTGTTTTAGGTTATTTAACCAAGAAGTACGCTTTGTGAAATATTTGAGGATAAAAGAATCGAACGAGTTAGTACTGCGAATGATCTAAAGTTTTGATAATATGGCAAGTTATTTACGTTGCGTTATTTATATAACCATGCCGAGCGCTCGCTCCTAGTATCTGCTAAAACACAAAGTAGGTACATAAATGACCTGATACGCAATGACTTTAAGGTTTTATCGAAAAGTAGGTCCAGTATTAACGGATGCTTCTATTTGCCATGCAGTTTACCTATTTATTTCAACGCCAGATATCTCACGCAGTAGATAGTGGCGCGTACATTCCACTCATGAATCTATCTTTGGACCAGCTAATATTAGTGCTATGTCTATTTCTTTCTGTGTTTATTTGGCCAGCCACTAACAAAGTCTCTTGTTCCCTATACGGGAGCGATTGTTACAGATGAGCCAGACAGAATGCAAGTCAGTCTACCGGGATGTAGATGTAGCCTGTTTGGGCCGGGCTGGGCAAAGCCAAGCCATGCCACGCCACGCCACGGCATGCCACGCCACGCCACGGTATGCCACGCCACGCCAAACCAGCCAGCGAGCTAGTCCTGCGAGCTAGTCCTGCGAGCTAGTCCTGCGAGCTAGTCCTGCGAGCTAGTCCTGCGAGCTAGTCCTGCGAGCTAGTCCTGCGAGCTAGTCCTGCGAGCTAGTCCTGCGAGCTAGTCCTGCGAGCTAGTCCTGCGAGCTAGTCCTGCGAGCTTGTCCTGCGAGTTAGTCCTGCGAGCTAGTAGCTAGTAGCAGGTCAGCGAGACAGGCCAGCGAGACAGGCCAGCGAGACGGGCCAGCGAGTCAGGTCAGCGAGTCAGACCAGCGAGACAGGCCAGCGAGTCAGACCAGCGAGACAGGCCAGCGAGTCAGACCAGCGAGACAGACCAGCGAGTCAGACCAGCGAGACAGGCCAGTGAGTCAGGCCAGCGAGCCAGGCCAGCGAGCCACGCCAGCGAGCCAGTCAGCCGCCCAGCCCAGACGCCCAGTTCCTATTGCAGGAGCAACTGCTTACAGGATGGCCGAGTGTAACGCCGCCCTTAAATCACTATGACAGTTGACATAAGAAGTGACGTATTTTCCGAGTGTATCATAGACAGTGTGTGTATATAAGAGAGTGCGAGCATTTTGTCGGTCATTCTGTACTGTCTATTAAGACTAGCCGAAGCTCTGCCCAATTTATTGTGTGTCTATACGGAGAATAAAGTAATTAGCAGAGTCCTGAAGTGTTTAATTGCCCCTTCTGTTACATATGTCTATTAGTCGTCTTAATCCCATGGCACTGTACACACATACCACCTTTAAGGTGCGGTTCCACTTAGGCAGAGCTGTGACGTGACTCACCAATCACGGTGCGGAGTACCTTAAGGCGGGAAGGAAGCGGAGCGGAGCTGTGGATTTTAAGCCAATCACATGGCTTAAAATCCACAGCTCCGCCTAAGTGGAACCACAGCTTTACTCAAACCCGACGGTAGTTTGACCCAGAGCGCCAAGGAGAAAGCCGACATTTTTGGATTTTCTCTTTGCCTGTAACTCGACCATGAGCGACGGGGGTGCTTCCGGTGCCGCCGGACATTCCGTGGTGTGGAACTTCCATGCCGGAACTTAAATTTACACACACTGGAGTGTCCGACGTGAGCTTCGATCCCTTGACATTCATAAGCAGTGTGGTCCAGAGTTGCGTCCGGTACTTACACGTATTTTCACGCTTTCATATTCCATGCGACAAGTCCCGGCGTCGTGGAAGATCGCGTATGTGCATCCTGTGCCCAAGAAGGGTGACAGGACTGACGACCCGGACTGCTACAGGCCTAAGCCATCACCTCCCTTTTATCCAAGGTGATGGGGCGTGTAATTAATACACAGCTCCTGAGGTACCTTGAGGAATACAACACGACATTTCTCAAGCCTTTGACCGGGTCTGGCACCGTGGTCTTCTTACAAAATTGCCCTCCTATGGATTGCCCGAGAGATTATGAGGATGAGTGTCCAGCTTTCTGGCCGGTAGAATCATCAGGGCCGTCGTCGACGGCAGCTGTTCAGACTGCATGGCCATAACCGCTGGAGTACTGCAAGACTATAAAAACATGGAACGAACTGCCCGCACACGTGTTTCCCTCGTCTTACAATCCCGGGTTCTTCAAGAGAAGTGTGAAAAGGCACATCACAGGGCCGCCAACTTGAGGACCAATGTCAGAAGTGGCCCTCAATCGCTAGATGCGCCACGGCTTTCCATCAGGCTGGTGGAGACGTCAATTTGGCAAGCTAAAGAAAAAAAAAAGGCTCAGTGTCCCATCAGTTTCTGCTGCATATCAATGACATGTTGTCCATTGACGGCATTCATTGTTATGCGGACGACAGCATGGGGGACACTTGTTACATGGGCCGCCCGGTGTCTCTCGGGACGCAGTGGGAGAAAGTCGTAAACAGCTTGTGTCTGAAATCGAGGCTACTCTTACTAGAGTGTCCGATTGGGGTGGACAAAATATTTTCGAATTCAAACCGTCCAAGACACAGGTGTGTTTTTTCACCACTAAGAAAACTCCAATAATTGGAGTTTTCTTAGTGGTGTTACTGTAGCGCCACAAAGGACACATCTCTTCCCATCTCCAAAAGTATAGGGATATTTGTGTCCGTTATACTAGCGTACCCAAGAGCTATATCGAGTTGGTTACTATGCCATTAAACTCTGTGTAAATACTGCCTAATTAGTGTAAAAATAAAAAAAACTCTTCCTCTTTAGTTTAGGAAATAAACACCATTTTCACTGTGTACGCTGGCGTCACGATCAAGCTAGCGTACACATGGCGGTAGGTACTCGAAAACGGCTAATTGTAAAGCAACAGAGTTTACACACAAAAACTCTGCGTTAATACTTCTCCCGCTATGCAAAATTTCATAACGATTGCTCTTGTAAGAACAGATATATTGAACAAGACTTTTCAATGACACTCTGAGCGGGCGTTATGGCAGCGTACACATAATAGTTCTTATAGAAAGGGAACTTTTGTTTTAATAAATGCTATATGTAAAAATACTGCGTGAAATTCTGCTTCTATTAGTGTAAATACTTTATGCGAATTCGCAGTGGAATAATCAAAAAATCTATGTTAATTTCTAGGAACAAATGTATCGACGTACAGTCGCGAACAAATGAATTATTAGTGAAATTATAAACAGAGATGTAGCGTTATTTTCTAATATAAGTTAGCATGATGTGTTTTGACATAAATAAAATTAAAATGATTACCTATTTATGTGCTTGACTGTAAAAAGTTTTTATGGCACCGACTGCCACGAGTCTTTGCGTTATAGTGTAACAGCCAACACACAGCTTCCTTCCAGTAGTTAGATAGATAGTTAGACAGATAACCGATGTGTGCCATATTTTAACAAAAATCTCTACTAGTACCTATGTAATACGATTTAACCTGTTATGTTGCATTACATTATTATATACACAACAAAAACTAGTTTTAATGCAAATTGTCATTATTGTAACAAAACGGTAATAATATATACGGTATAGTAATAATTTGATAAAAAATAATTGTTTTTGGCAAAACAAATGATCTTTTTCTGATAAAGCTATTTATTTGAATTTTTCCAATTGTTTTATTTTCTCACTCAGAACTATATCTACAAATTGATGACTTCATCAAACTGAATCATACTGAAACGTGATGAAATACTGAACTAGGAGAATGTTCACTTGAATATTCTAGTAGTTCGGTATTTCATCACGTTTCAGTTTTAATTCTATATTTTTATAAAAAATTATAAAAGCACTTTTGAGCATATCTGTACCTGTTCTATGAACAGAAATTAACATGGGTTTTTTTAATTATTCCACTGCGAATTCGCCTGAAGTATTTACAGTATTTACACTAATAGAGGCAGAATTTCACGCAGTATTTATACATACAGGGTTACAGGAAAAGTCGTGCTAGATCCGTTAAGGGCGTGGAGTACCCATTATTTCTGACTAATTTCACTATGAAACACCCTACCCTAAACTTAACCCTGTTCGAGATATTCGACTTTTAATATTTTTATTGAAAATTGCCGATTTTTAGGTTACAAAAGTTTTTATTTTTATTTTGGGCGCCTTGTTTATTATTTTTGTTGCATTTTGACATGTGTAATAAGATGCTCCAAAACGTCAATCATTGAAATAGTGCATAAATTAATTGAACATGTCGTAGAAGACAAGTGAAAGTTAAGAAAATAAAAAAAATAGTAACAAGTTTATTTTTCTCTAAGGGATATGTAAAAAAAATATTACGGCAGTCGTTCGGCAGATGTTTTTTAAAATATCTACATTTCATCAGCTATCTAACGACGTATAGCAATGTAGGGTTGTATTTAAATTCATTGAAAAAATCTTAGTTTCAAAAGCGACAGTGGAGAAGAAAATTAATACTTAGCCCTAAAAAGTAAAATAAAACAATAGGAAAAGATGAAATGTCATTTATTAAACAAGGTTTTTACACAACTTTTTCATACTCTACAGTTCATGTTCAACATGGCCGCCTCGGTTATGAATACATTTTCGCATCCTTCTACGGAGACCAGTCTGTACTACTCCAGTGGTCAATGTTGTCGTCATTTGATTGGCTGCGTCCACAATCCTTTCTCTTAATTCTTCCACAGACGAAACTGGATTTGGCGGTTTTAATGTCACGCGTGTGTTTTTTAGTCGGTAGGAGTCCGACATAGCATCCATGTAGGATTTTTCACACGCTTAGAAAGAAAAAAAAGGGTTTGTATTACAATTCGTAGAAAAAAAAGTAGTTGGGACGCTTCAGGTAGCAGTTCTAATGGTCCCGCGCCTATTGTCCTTCAAGTTAAGACGCACCGTGCGAGCGAGACAAGTGACAATTTATGCAAGTGTGAATGAAAGAACATAGTGACCGGTTGGGGTTGGGAATACAACACGTGATATTGTTTTGGTTGTTAGTCTGCTTTTGTGCTTCGTACATAGTAGATGTGATATCGTTTTGCTCTTTTTCTCGACTTGGCTGTGATTCTGGACCATTTCTTCTTATTTGTGACTACTGTGCTTGTTAACCGGACTCTGATTTGTACTTGTGATACGGAAGTGTTGAAGATGACGTCCTATACACCTGAGGAATATGCGGATATGCTTATTTGTTACGGATACTGTGATTGTGTGTCTGCGCAAGCTCGCAACGAATACATAATTCGCTACCCCGGTCGTCGAGTGCCAGATGTGGCCGTTTTTGACAGAGTTTATCGAAGACTTCGAGAAACTGGCTCTATTTCGAGACGAAGTACGGATTTGGGAAGACCACGAAATAATAGCGACGAAGAACAGGACAATGAGATAGTGCAACGCTTTCGAGCGGATCCAACTACTTCCACTAATATTGTTGCCCGTGATCTGGGACTTTCGCAATGGAGAGTGTGGTTTACAGTGCATACTGCTGGCCTATACCCGTACCATTACACTCCGGTACACGTTGTTGAAGAGGGAGACCCGGCGAAGAAGATAGATTTCTGCAGATTTATGCTGAATGCTGACATAGACGACCCAAATTTTTTAAAAAACATCTTGTGGACAGATGAATCCAAATTTGATAAAGATGGAATAACAAATTATCACAACGCACATTACTGGGCCCCAAAAGCACTGAAGAATCCCAATAAGAAAAGAGTGACGGGGTCCCAGCGTCGATTCAGTGTGAATGTGTGGATGGGCATTATCTCCAATTATTTAATTGGACCTTACTTTCTCCCGGACACTTTAAATGGGAAACATACGAAAACTTTTTAAGAGGAGACTTAAATGATCTGCCACTAAACTTAATCAGGGACATGTGGTTCCAGCATGATGGCTGCCCTGCCCATTTCAGAAGAAGTGTCCGAGACTGGCTGGACACAACTTACCCAAATAAATGGATAGGACGAGGTGGGCCGTTGCCATGGCCAGCAAGAAGTCCGGACTTAACCCCCATGGATTTTCATGTGTGGGGGGTTATGAAAAGTCTTGTGTACAGCGAGCCAAATCCAGTTTCGTCTGTGGAAGAATTAAGAGAAAGGATTGTGGACGCAGCCAATCAAATGACGACAACATTGACCACTGGAGTAGTAAAGACTGGTCTCCGTAGAAGGATGCGAAAATGTATTCATAACCGAGGCGGCCATGTTGAACATGAACTGTAGAGTATGAAAAAGTTGTGTAAAAACCTTGTTTAATAAATGACATTTCATCTTTTCCTATTGTTTTATTTTACTTTTTAGGGCTAAGTATTAATTTTCTTCTCCACTGTCGCTTTTGAAACTAAGTTTTTTTCAATGAATTTAAATACAACCCTACATTGCTATACGTCGTTAGATAGCTGATGAAATGTAGATATTTTAAAAAACATCTGCCGAACGACTGCCGTAATATTTTTTTTACATATCCCTTAGAGAAAAATAAACTTGTTACTATTTTTTTTATTTTCTTAACTTTCACTTGTCTTCTACGACATGTTCAATTAATTTATGCACTATTTCAATGATTGACGTTTTGGAGCATCTTATTACACATGTCAAAATGCAACAAAAATGATAAACAAGGCGCCCAAAATAAAAATAAAAAATTTTGTAACCTAAAAATCGGCAATTTTCAATAAAAATATTAAAAGTCGAATATCTCGAACAGGGTTAAGTTTCATAGTGAAATTAGTCAGAAATAATGGGTACTCCACGCCCTTAACGGATCTAGCACGACTTTTCCTGTAACCCTGTATAGCATTTATTAAAAGAAAAGTCCCCCTTCTATGAGAACTATTATGTGTACGCTGCCATAACGCCCGCTCCGAGTGTCATTGAAAAGTCTTGTTCAATATATCTGTTCTTACAAGAGCAATCGTTATGAAATTTTGCATAGCGGGAGAAGTATTAACGCAGAGTTTTTGTGTGTAAACTCTGTTGCTTTACAATTAGCCGTTTTCGAGTACCGCCATGTGTACGCTAGCTTGATCGTGACGCCAGCGTACACAGTGAAAATGGTGTTTATTTCCTAAACTAAAGAGGAAGAGTTTTTTTTATTTTTACACTAATTAGGCAGTATTTACACAGAGTTTAATGGCATAGTAACCAACTCGATATAGCTCTTGGGTACGCTAGCATAACGGACACGGATATTTGGTGTTGACATCTTCATTGACGGGCAGTTCCGCATTCGGGTGCCTGTCGTTTGACCGAAGATTTTGCCAAAATTTCACTACCTAAACAAATTTTGGCAACCTTTTTTTATACCAATGCAATGTTTGGAATAATTTTAGTAGGTACACACTTTTTCATTTTGTTAAATTTTTATTTAGCAAAATATTACCAAGGATAAAATTCATTATGGCATTTGATCTTTAAGCAAATTATTCATTACAGCAAAGAATCATAATACAAATAAACTTTTGGTCAATTGATTTACTACGCCAACAATTTTGATGGTGTAACCCCGAAACGGTTCCAAGTCAAATACTGCACACCCCGATTTGGATAGGTTAGGTTAGAAGGCCAATGCGGGAGCGGAGCCTTCCACTGCGAGCGAGTCGGACCCATTACGGACTCCGCTATACTCGTAACGATGATTTTCATACATGTCCTTCCACCAAAGCGGACATGACATGTACCTATCGAAAATCATCGTTACGAGTTTAGCTGAGCCCGTAATGGGTCCGACTCGCTCGCAGTGGAAGGCGTGCATTAGCCTTTGCGGTTTTTTTTTATAACCATCGATCGAAATAGTAGCTCCGCAAAAAAAATAATGAGATATTTGCCTTATTTTATTTCGCGTAAAATATATTTCGTTAACTGAAACAATTGACTGCATAAAAATTGGTAAAAGTAGGTACTAGTTGGTAAATAAGTTATTGTTTAAACGTTCACTGCCCAAACATAACGTTTGCGTTATTATTTGTGAAGAGAGTTTTTACTAAATAATAATTTGGCGAAACATTTTTTGGGAAGTGATAATTTCGCAATTTATTTTCGGTCAAACATAATAGACCCTCCGCAGTCACTTGGAGGGCCAGGCCAAGCTGGCGTCCAAGAAGCTCGGAGTACTTTACTGCGGCACAAGCACTGCTTCTTTATAAGTCGCAAGTGCGGCCGCATATGGAGTACTGCTGTCACCTCTGGGCGGGGGCACCTTAATACCAGCTTCGTCCATTTGACTCAGTGCAAAGGCGAGCTATGAGAGTATGTCAACATGATGACCGTTGAAATTGAAATCCCCCACAGTTACTATCTCCGCGGAGGGATAGGTACCTACTGCTCAACCACCTTGTCAGTCGATTGTTGCAGGTGGTCAAAAAGGCGAACTGTGTCCGTGTCCGTGTGGTGAGACGCACGCACGCGTAGATCCGTGATCCACGCGTGCCCATAACGTAGACAGGCCCCTGTCTTCGAGGCTTGTAATCCGGCAACAGCAGACACCCGAGAATCGAACTCAGGACCTCAAGCGTGGCAGGCGGTTGCACTACCGACTGCGCCACCAAAGCAGCCACAGTATTTATAAATAACCCCGGATCTAGGGGGGGTGGGGAATCCTGTATGAGCCCATACCTACCCCGGGCGGCAAGTTCAAATTTAGCAGATAAATGCACAAATCATCAATTAACTAACCTTATTGACCCATAGTAATAGTAGATACCTGTGTACCTACTCTATTTTTTACTACTTACTCGTATTTTATTCGCTGTCTTCTATCTCCTTATAGCAGTCACTTTAATAATCTGTAAACTGGTCGAGCTAGTCAAAAAGCAGCTTTGATTGGTACATTTGTGCCTGGAAGCATATCTTCTTATAGCAGTCACTTCAATGATCTGTAAAGTGGTCGAGCTAGTCAAAAAGCAGCTTTGTTTGGTACATTTGTGCCTGGAAGCATATCTCTATAGCAGTCACTTCAATGATCTGAGGGAAACGGGCAAGTGCGAGTTTTTGCGTGAGCTTGGCGACATTCACGGCGCGCCAATTCGTATGGAATTGAGACCCCGCCACCTAGCTGTAAACGCGGGAACTTGTCTCGATTCCATTCAAATCGGCCGTAACGTGCTCACCCATGAATGTCGACAAGCGCTCGCCGAAACTCGCACTTGCCCCTCTGTAAAGTGGTCGAGCTAGTCTAGCAGCTTTGATTGGTACATTTGTGCCTGGAAGCTTGTCCCATAGTTAGTATGAAACTAGGTCAAAAGCTCTGGACATGTCGAGGAAGCTAGCGTAAACAGGAGTCTTACGATTGGTACAATATTTGATGGTAAAGGCTCAGCACTTTCAGAAGACAGACGAGATCGAAACACAAACTGGTGATCGTGCAGATTGAGTCAGTGACGTATGTATTTAACTGCGCTTCAAGCAGTCTATCAAAACTTTGGCTAAAACAGAGACAAGTGATAATCTTTTTAATGAATTTTAGTTGACAAAGGGATAATAATAAATTATAGGCCTGTAGTTATTTTTGTCAGAGAAAGGTCACCAGTTTTATTTCTAACTAGCTGACCCTCGCAACTTCGTTTACGCCACATAATGTGTATGAAAGGACAGGTATTTTTTCAATACTAATGGGAGCGTATGAAACTGCCCTGTTTGCTTAATCATAAAAGAGCTTAAAGATTAAGTCCATTCTAAAACAATTCTGTCCACGCCGAAGGACTGAATTATTTTACAGTAGCCTTAATCGTAATGCTTTCTCCACATTACTCGCGAAGTTGAACGAATACGAGAGTGTAGAGGGGCACCTCGGCCTACTTCGTCAAAAAAATTCTTTGACTAGGGCAACTTCGCCGACGAACTTCGTTCAACTTCGCGAGCAATGTGGAGGAAGCATTAATTAAGCTCTTCTAGAATTAAGCGAACACGCCAGTTTAGATTTACCCTTACATTCAAAGGAATCCTTGAATTCTAGTTATTGTGAAAGTTGAGAGGTCTCTTATTCCTGAACTGCAAAAACCCTACATTGAAACTTGTGTGAAACAATATCTTCCATGTACAGACTCTCAACAGTTTTATTATATGTATAGATTTCACCACTGTTTTCATAAGGTCTACCGGTTAATAGGAATGGTTCACACTTTTTAGTAAAACATTGCAATCGCTCTAGCTATATGTAGTTCCGCATGCAGCAAGTGCCCCTGAGTCCATCGTGCCCCGAGACGACTAGCCACGCGATATATCCCGGCATTGCGTACGTCTTTTGCAAGAAACCTGGTAGTTGATTGTCCTTAAGGCGCTTTGTAAACGACGCCGACGGGGCGGGCCGAGCAGCGAACGATAGCGCTAAAGGAATCCTATACTACCAACGCACATGAAGGGCAAAAAGACCGTAAGTGCCTACCGGACACACATTTTCGCGGTAAGGGCAGTCGCGGGCATCGACGGGCAGACGCTGTCATTATTACGTCGCGGACAAAAAGACCAGCCCGCCCCGTCGTCCGCTAAGCGCCGTATTGTCAACCTTGAGCACGGACCGAGCCGGAGCCAGGGGAGATGCTATAAAAATATTGGCTATGTCTTAAAGATCGTTCATGCCCTCGACGCTCGCCACAGAGTATATTGAATATATGGAGATAGAGTGTAAGCTCGATGGTTGGCGATTGCAGCGCCTCAAGCGACTAGGGACAGAGTTAAAAATTTCGTATACATAACCATAACCAAAGTACCTACTTAAGATCTGTATACATACGTATAGCTACATATTTAGTGTATTGTACATACGTATAGCTACATATTTAGTGTATTGTACATACGTATAGCTACTTATTTAGTACTATTTTAAGGCTTTCAAAAGTTATTGAGAATACAAATTGAAATAAAACTAATTTTAACGGATTCAATCGTGGTTTATTATTATTAGTTTTGGTCGTTTAGACTGAATCCATCACAATTAATTTTATGTCTACTTGCATTTTTTATTATAACGGAAATTCTACTAATATTATAAATGTGAAAGTTAGTAAAGATGTTTGAATGTTTGTTACTCAATCACGATCTAACGGCTGAACGGATTGGGCTGAAATTTGGTACAGAGATAGCTTATAGTCTGGAATAACATATAGGCTTTACATTACGGAAAAATATTCTCACGGGAAGCGGGATCGGGTACCGATATCACGGGAAGTAGGATCGGGTACCGATATCAAGGGAAGCGGGATCGGGTACCGATATCACGCGGCCAAGCCGCGGATATCAGCTAGTAATTAAATAAATAAGTACAAGAAATATGCGACATATATTATTTATTGTGTCTTTTTTTATAATATTCAAAGCATTGTTTTTGAATAATATCTTCTTCTGAAAACGTAGTTTTCATTCCATTTAATAATTTGTTGCAGTCTTTGCACCAAGTGTATAAAAATAAATTACATGATAATTCTTCAATGAACTCAACTACTTTTTTTTTGTGTAGCGGACATGTAATAAAATTATAATTATAATTGATGCTAATTAGTGTCTTAATGTAATTTGTAATGCCTTTTTCTTTATTTCTTTTTCTAATTATATGCATGGTTGTATCTTGTATTACAGAAAAGTATTCTATTGCATTATCGGTGGGATATGTCAAATATTGAACACTTTGTTCATATTCTTTGCAAGCAATTGCACTTTGTCTGTCAATGTTTTTTTTAATAAAACACGCTGTACAGGATTCGCAATTTTTAAATATTTTCAATTTAGCTTGCTTTATTACATATCCGGATACATATTCCAATGCAGACCATAATATAGGATTGTCCTTTTTCATTTTAATTTTTTAACATTCGTAATTTAAATCATTTAGTTCAATTTCTTCGCATTCTAATTCGGCAGGTGGCAAATTTTGAAAAAAAATCTTTTTTAATGATGAAAACATTGAACATTTGTCCTTTTCACAATTTGCACCAGGGGAGTGTCTTCCACTAAAATTATTTATCAATAGTGATGCAAACGCTGATTCAAAGGCTGCACATGTAGGATTGTTGTTCCGATATCCATGACTACGAATACATCCAAAAAAGTTTTCTAATGGGTCTTGATTGAAATGTCGCAGCCATATTGACTTTACATTGTAGCTGTTAAACAATTTATTTTTTAAATATTCCAAATTTTCTAGGGTTCGTATCCAATTAGTAATAGAAGGCACTGTTTTATTCTTGGTATCAATAAAACTCATTGTTTTTAAAACAGCCTTTGCCTCATCCCATAACTTCTGATGGGTAGAATTTGGTGTCAGAGGTCCAAGCAACTTTTTGCCTGGTTTATTCTTATAATTATGGTAACTTCCGTTTACAGAATCAAATAATTCGTCAAAGAAAATCAGTACTCTGGCAGTCTCCGTAGCATCTTCTACTAATATTCCTTTTCCTGAAACATATTAGTACATGTTATTTATACAATTCACTATAATATTATGAACACACAGAAGTCCTTATCGCGTCAAATCATAACCCTCCTTTTGCGCAGTCGGTTAAAAAGTAGCCTATGTTCTTACCAGGGTCTCAAACGTGAAAGCGTAACAGACTGACAGAGTTACTTTCGCATTTATAATATTAGTAGGGAAGTAGGGATTGAGATTATTTACGTTGAGTTATGTACTTAACCGAATGGATTATACAATGATGCATAATTTTTCTAAATATATACATATTACACATTGTTTACATAATATCAAATACATATATACTTAATTAAGTTTAACAGAACTACTAACTTGCTAGATATCCCATGAATACTGCAGTTGAGTGGCTGAGTACTTGAGCAGCACATTTCACTTTCATTTTTCTCATTTTTTTCGGATTTATATGACTTTCTGTCAATTTCGGTAGCATACGAAGTCCATCAAACCCAGGGTCTTCTTTAAGTAGCATTTCTAAATGTTCCCATTTAGAAATATTAACTTCATTTTTAATGGTACATTTTAAATTCTTAGTTATTAGATTGTTATCCGCAACAATCTAATAACTAAGAATTTAAAATGTGCCTTGCCTATGCCTTTGAGTACGTGAGGTGGATCAAATAAAGGTATGATTTCTTCTCCATTAATTTCAAATACATCTCTTCTAAATTCGTCATTACGGCGTAAATAGTCTGCCTTGGTATTTTGTACTAGTTTATTGATAGCACTCACGTTAGTAGATCCTTGATCACAAATAGTAGTCAATACTTTAAAACCAATACACTGTAATTTTTTAATGATCTCTTCAATTTGTTGAGCAAGTTCTATTGCAGATGTGGTTCCACGACAAAAGGTATAAGACACTGGTTGTTTATAATTGTGTTGGATTCCCCTTATCATGAATACCAATGCATGGTCTGCAATTATGTTTTCAGTGCATTTTCCATTATTCACAAACCCTGTTATCATGTCTGTCCTTCTTTTGTAGTCAAAATGCGGTGCTAAGGCAATCTCATCAAATAATAATGAGCATAGTCTTTGGTTGATTTGCATTTTGGAGGTCCTTTTTCTCAACTCATTAAATAAATTTTCATTGATACCTGGCTTTAAGCCAGCGCTTATTATAATTTTATTCAATGATAAAGGAGTTGGGAGCACAAATATATTTCTAAGCCATTTGTAGGCTCTTGGGCCTTGTTTATACAGCGCCAGTGCCATTATTTTTTCTTTATTTGTGTATCTGCGACCAGACTTCTTTTTACCTACTTCTCTGAATTGCAGACAGGTAAATATTGAAGCCGCACTGGTAAAACGTTTTATCATTTCTTGAAAATTTATGTTCTCTGATAGATCTAATGCCTTTTTCAGTTTTGTAGCATAACTGGCTTTGGTCTTCTTCAGCCTCTGTACTTGGCGTGCGAGAACAGATACCTCAGTCGAGTAAATTCTTGATAACGATTTACCCCTTTTCTCTGAAAATTATTGCGAAATTGGATTATCATTACAAATATAGATTAAAATTAGAGGGTGTTGAGCATTATGCAATTGGTAAAATGGTAAAGTTGCGAGGTAGTAGCACAGTATAAAGAGAACTATGATCTGTGGGCTGTGATAGTAGTGAGCACAACTGCTATGCACATTACATGGGATATTGAATCCCAGGTAATGTGCATAGTAGTTGTGCTCACTTGGGTTGGGTGAACATTGTTTGATTATACATACATAAATTCACGCCTCTATCCCATTGGGGTAGGTAGACACCACATGTTTCCGGTGGCTTCGATTCCCACACAGCGGCTGTGTGCCAGAATAGTACCAATCTTTGACTTTCATAATTGTTTTTAAACACCCAGACCAAATGCAAATATTCTTAATCATGCACACAAATATTTGCACTGTAAGCGAATTGAACCCGCGACCTCAGAATCGGTAGTTGAACACACTACCGTTACATCACAAAGGTTGTCCGCCTAGGTCGACCATGGTAAAGACCAAATCATTTTCACGGTGAACTAAGTACTATGGCAAAAGTACAAAACTGAATATAAGTATTTACCTTTTGTAGCTTTTCTTTCTAGTTTTAGAGAAGAGTCATGAGACACAATTATTTGCACTTCATTATTACTAGTTGAAATTTGTGGCAAGATTTCTGAAAAACAATGCAATTGGAATAAAAAATCTATTGACATTGAATTGATTGTGAAAGCATAACAGACAGACAGAGTTACTTTCGCATGTATATCGCTTTGAATGAAAGTATGGATTTTCAGTCAAGTGACCGCCATCTGACCTCCTCAACCCAATGAACCAAACCAATGCAAATATCCATAGTCATGCAAACAAATATTTGCATTGAGCGGGGATCGAACCGCACCTTTTTATTTATCGCGCCATGCCACAGAGGCTGCCCTTATGTGTCTACAGTCTTATAATGATCTCAGACAACAAATTAAATAAGGCAGATTATAATAATCTGCCTTATTTAATTTGTTGTCTGTACCCTGAATAAAAGAAAATAAACATTACATACCCCTGGAAGTCGAGGGAATTTGATCCATTTGCATATTCTGCTCAAATTGATTTGTAATGACCAATCCTTCGATTAGTAACAAAACCTGAAAAAATATTAAAAAAAATATTAAAACTAATCATTTATATTCTAAGATTCTCGTATCACAGTGTTTGTTACTGTACTCCTCCAATATGGCTTGACCATGATTTTTATGAAATTTTTTAAGCATGAAGCTTTTACTATGGGATCTAGACAACTGATAAACATATTTATATATTTGTAACTAAATACATATTATACATAGAAAATACCCAAACTGAAACAAACATTTGTGGATCACACAAATCTTTGGACCGCCACAGGAAGGCCAGTAGGCAGTTAACTACCCTATGCCACAGAGGCAGTCAAATACAGCATTTAAAAATACCCCTAATTTTTACAAGCCCTATCAACCCTTATTTTGTAACAGTAATATTAGTATATGGCAAAATGGCAAAACAAAGTTTGCAAGGCATGAAATTTTATATGCACATCATCGGTAGGTCTGAGATTTGGTCAAAATCTATTTTCATACAGTCTAAATCTAAGGGTGGTCTGAGTTGTATAGTGCAACCACTTAATACACAGAAAATCAATCATATTCCAAATCAATTAGATACATAATTGGTAGCTTCTTACCTGCCATATGCAATGTTGGTACAGCAGTAGTAGTCAACATTTTGATAGATATGTACTGTGGCATGAAATGACGTTCGCAAATTCTGCGGTTCTTAAATATTGCACTGTTTTCCAGTGCCAATATATCACCCCCAATGGCATACAGCCAAGTGCGAAATCTCTCTGGTTCCTTGCATGGGTTTGGGAACTTATGCAATCGAACCTCTGGGCCTGTCCAATAGAAACACATTGATTTTTAGTATAATAGAATTTAGGAAATATAAAGCTATCAGAATTATAGAATAGGTAAGTAAATTAATATGAAGAAATTTAAGACAGATCTTTACATTAATTGCAAGTATGTAATAATTATCATTTATTAAGTTTTTCTGTTTTTTTTTTCACAGGCTTTCCCTTTATTGAAAATCTAAGGTAAAAATGTGGGTAAAGCTTGACATAGAAAGCGTTACTTTTGAAATCAAATATATGAAAAATGTAAACTATAGTGTTTATAAATGTATGTTTACTTTTTAGTGTATACTGACTGACATTGATTGCAATAGTTTCATAGTACATACATTGAATATTTACGAGATTTATCGCAATTAGGAACACAACACCTTTTTTCAGATATTTCCAGTTCAACAATATCCAAATCACAAAACAAACAAAGTCCAAAAGCACAAGTCACAGTCAAACGCTAAAGTAAAGAAATCGAAATCCAAAAAGCAATCCAAGTAGTTAAAATACAGAAATACAGGTCTTTTACGGAAAACAAAACTAGAAATAGAAAACTTCTTTAAAAGTTTTGAAACTAAGTTTTGCCGGTTTTCTGTTTGACAGTAATGACAGTAGAGTTGACGGGTGCCGTTATTAAAAATATACAATGTTACCACCATAAATATATCTTTTTTTGAGTAAAGCGCCATCTAGTAGGTGAGGACAAAATAACACTGTTGTACCATTGAGTTTAGTAAAATGTTCTAAGCTTAACGACTGTGACGCTCGCAGGAAGTGCAGCTCTCGCCCCCAATTTATTTATGCTCTTCCAGAACCTTCGGAAGTCTCCACCAGAGTGAGCTACTGCCAGAGATTTGTACCCAATTGCTCCTGGTGGTTTTGACACTATTTTAACTTGGCTTTGAATACTCTTCTAGTGACGCACATTTCATTGTAGATTGTCCCCGACTAAGGTTTACCCAAAGACTTCTATAAAGATTATTCCGAGCCTAGCATGACACTCACAGGTATATTTGTCAGTTTGTTGGGCATTCTATCACCCCATTCTATATATTTATTAACTATTTTTTTTTCTTCAGATTAATGTTTTTGAAAAAATAACTAATCTACAGATAAATTCGCATCGTAAACGGTGTTGTCTGTAGGCAGCAACGTACCCCGACCCCGCGCGCTCCATGCTCGGATGCTCGCGTGATGGCGGTTCTGCCAGGACAAGTAACACTAACTGCCCTCCACGATCAGTTACTGTTGCGAGTTAGACACCGTGTTGGGTACAAGCAATACTAAAAATGTTGATTATTGCTCACTTACACTTTACGTCTACCTGCGTCTACCCCTAAGGTTCAGTCATACGATGCCACTCGCACTGTTCCGCGAATATTGCTCTACCAGCCACACAACCATCTACTCGTGATGTTCACCGCGCATCTCGTAGATCGTAGTGTATGTTGCTGTGGTCTTAGAAATTTCATGGACCGCTCGCTCTCTTGAACGAGGACGGAGGGAAATGGGCAGACGCAGTGTGGCTGCTTACTTGTCATGAATTGTAATACAGGACCTGATTAGTACATAAGATACGAGCATGTAAATGAAACTAATCGAATAATAGAAATAATTATACTTGTATATTTATCTAAAATAAATACATTTGAAAAACGTAAACAGTATACACGATTATGAGTAGTCACTGGTTCCCTGTTCATCATATATAATAAATCGCAGCTTTTTCCTCCGAGATCGTCCTCCGTCTTATTATCTGAAAATATAAGAAAACCTTTTTTACAATTCTTCGTTTACACCAAGTTAAGATGTGGATAAACTTGTGAAATTATTGCAATACTACAAATGGAACAATTGCGGATGTGAATTTTTCACAACGAACAATGGAACGAATTGACGAAGAATGATATTCAACAACCCAACATCAACCAGCCCGCCAGGTGCGATCATCTTGCCTTCGTGTCGGAGGAACGACTCCATCCGTTCCTCCACAGTTAACATAACAGTTTTTGCAAATTTACGGTATCACATACATAAGCTATGGCAGGGGATATGGGTAAGATTTAGGCGGATCTTTAATATGTGATGACAACTATGGTGCAAGCAATTTTCAACCTTTGCTTTTTTGTTTTATCGATCTTCATTTCTTGCGTCAATGGTGTTGAAGCGAGTCAAGTAAATATAGCTACTACCCGTTCGCTCTAACTTTGCCGCTGGCGTAGAGGCGTATACCCGAATTGTTAATTAGACGAAGTAAATTGACAGTAGCTAATGTCACTTCGTCATAGAAAATACGCAACATTGTATGAAGAAGTGACATTAGTTGCTGCCAATTTACTTCGTCTAATTAAAAAATCGACTTTAGTATGGAGCCGAGCGGCAAAGTAAGAGCGAACGAGCAGTATACAACTTAATGTGATGTAGAGGAACATTTCTTCTTAACCGTCACATCAGCGTGACAGAGCCGTGTGAAGGCGAGTCGGTCGTGGAACTCGGCGGTGAATCGCCCCATTTCTTTAACTAGACATCTTCATCTCATCTTCACTTCAAGATATACGTACCGTCAGCTATGAAGCTTGCACCAAACAGCATGTTTGTTGAATTTCAATATTGATCACAAAAGCTCTCAAAAATTCTCAAGAGAGGATCAATGTCATCCGATTCCTGAAATGTAATTAAAGCGATTAGTTCAACAATTCAACCGCTACCTCTACACGAAGATCACAAGATACAACATCTATCTACATAATTTTCTCTTATATGTTCTAAACTTATTCTTATCTTATAGCTAGTTACTTAAGATACTATATTTATAACCCTGGACAGTATGAGTACATTTCTGGTAGTTCATTATGATTTATTATTTATTCCTCACTTGCCAGGACTGTGTGAAAATCAAGATATAATCAATAACAGTCATATTTGATTATAATAATAACGTGCTAGTCATATAGGTTGGATCATGTCTGTTTTGTCGTGCCAATATAAGCTCTATGTATTTCAATTAAGACGTACGTAAGTAAGAAGTTTTATGTTCTGGTAATAATGTACTTAGAAATATGATAAAATTGGCTCTTCTGAATAAACAGTGTTATCTCCCTTAAGACTGTCAATTTATTTCTATAGAGCAACCCGACTTCATTAACATTTCCAATTACCAAAATAATAAGTATATTGGGATTACAAAACACCTTGTGAGCAACTGTGTGTCTGCGAGTGACTCAAGATTCCAACAGCTAGTTATAAGTAACACTAGCCTTAATTTTTAAACTAGTAAATATTATTTTGATAAAAAGAGGCAGTATTATACCTTATTAGGTAAACTAAAAACATAACCTAAATGGCATCGCATTTTTAACCCTTTATATCTATACTAATATTATAAAGCTGAAGAGTTTGTTTGAACATTACGATCTCAGGAACTACTGAATGAATTTCAAAAACTGTTACAGTTTGATAGTCCATTTATTGAAGGTTATAGACTACACATGCTGCAACAGACAGGAGCCGCGCAGCAACGCAAAATGTGACGCAAATGAACTTGCGGGGGTCTGCTAGTCGTTACGTAAACTATAGATAGAGAAAAAACTTCTTCAATCTCTACCTAAATAATGAAGCCAGCCTCTGTGTCAAACTCGTTTTAGAGCTTTGATATTATACATTTTAATCGACATTTCAGTCTTGGTCTTAATCTTAGAGTTAATTTTGTCCACTCAACTAATATTTGCGTGCTTGCGCAAAATATCCATTATTGTAATTCGATTGCTTTGTGTATAAGTAACTATGAAAATGTCTTACAGAATTTAACACGGTTATTTATATTTTTAAAATAAAGGTCAAAAATTAATCCCACAACATTTTTTCTTAAAAATAAGCAGAAAAGGTGTTATGTTAAAATGTGAAAGTATAGTAATAGCCAAATAACGAATTAAAAAGTCTGGCTGTTTCACTTATTCTAACGAAAACCAACGAAATACACATTTTCTTTCACTATTCCCAGTTGTTCCGTTGAAGTAGTTCCGTGGCGGAACTAGTGAGACTTTTTTTCCCAGTTGTCCCGCGGAACAAAGCATCAATAATTCAGTTCCCATTAGTTCCGCGGAACAAAGAATAAATGAAATACTAATAAATTCATTCCCAGTAGTTCCGCGGAACAAAGCATAAATTAAAATCTAATAAATTAAGTCCCAGTAGTTCCGCGGAACAAAGCATAAATTAAAAACTAATAAATCAAGTCCCAGTAGTCCCGCGGGAGAAAGCATCACTTACATACGAATATTTTATGTTCCCATTAGTTCCCTCGGTCTCTTACGGCTATTTAAAAAAAATGAAGATCGACAAAACAAATGAAGATCAATAAAATAAATGAAGATCAATGAAACAAATGAAGATCGACAAAACAAATGAAGATTGACGAAACAAACGAAGATCGACGAAACAAATGAAGATCAATGAAACAAATGAAGATCAGCAAAACAAATGACGGTTGGAAAAACAAATGACCATCGAAAAAACATTATGCAGATCAATAAAACAAAAGACTATAAGCAAGTTGATAAGGTCAAAAGTTACTTGCAGCCATATTTTGTAATCTAAATGCGATCACCATTCAAAAAATAGATGCAAGCAATTCTCTACCTTATGAACATGCATAATATTTATTTATTTTTTATATATTTGTGATCTGTGATGTCTATAAACGCCTAAAAGCACATTTTTAGGGAAATGTCATTAAGGTCGAGAATTGTTTGCATATAATTTTTTAAAAGGTTATCGCATCTGGATTACAAAAAAGGGGCCATGCAAATTTCGACCTTATGAGCATGCATAATATATATTTATTTTTTATATATTCGTGATCTGTAATGTCTATAATCGCCTAAAAGCACATTTTTAGAAAAGTGTCATTAAGGTCGAAAATTGCTTGCACCTGGTTTTTTTAATGGTAATCTCTTCAGATTACAAAATATGGCTACAAGTAACTTTTGACCTTATCAACTTGCTTATAGTCTGTTGTTTTATTGATCTGCATATGTTTTTTCGATCGTCATTTGTTTTTCCAACCGTTATTTGTTTTTCCAACCGTCATTTGTTGTGCTGATCTTCATTTTTTCGTCGATCTTCATTTGCTTTTGTCGATCTTCATTTGTTTTTGTAGATTTTCATTTGTTTTGTAAATTATTTAACTACTTCATACTTTTAAACTAGATGTTCTTCGTATCGTTCCTTTAATGGATCTTTTTCCACTCGCATGTCCTAAAAGATCCATTTTTCATAAAAAATAAAAATACTTTAAGGTTTGGAGTGGACATAATATAATGTCCATAAAGATCCATGATAGTTACGGCTACGGAACTATTGGGAATAGAAAAGTTTCACTAGTTCCGCTACGGAACTACTGAGAATAGAAAAGTCTCACTAGTTCCGCCACGGAACTACTGAGAATAGAAAAGTCTCACTAGTTCCGCCACGGAACTACTGAGAATAAAAATGTCCCAGTAGTTCCGTGGTGCGGAACTACTGGGAAAAAAAAGTCTCACTAGTTCCGCCACGGAACTATTGGGACAAAAAGTCTCACTAGTTCCGTAGCGGAACTACTGCCGCGGAACAACTGGGAATGAAGGGTATAAACGAAATACAATAATTTCACATCACTGACCAAATTCTTGATAGCTAAAGATTTTTGGTTGGTTTTGGTTACTCTCAATTTCTTAGCATCTACTTTGACCTAAATTAACTATTAATAAAAATATGTTACCTGTTCTCTCTCAAAGAGCATAATTTATCTTCAAGGCCTGTATGTAGTCAAAATGCAGTTAATATCTTGTTGCAGACCAAATGCCTTATTCATGGTATTGCCTAATGCATACTGAATGCCAATAGCCGTAATATACTCCGCAAATTTATAGTCGTTTTGGAGCAGTTTAAAATTTTAAAGACTATCCTCATTTTTTAATCGATTCTATGATAGAGACTGCAAAATCTCCAAAATGACTAAATTCAAAGTTTATATTGCTGGCATTAATATGTTACACATTTGTATGTGTATTCCTGACTTATTTCTGCTGTAATAAAAGTATTATTATTTCTCATAAAACTACTAGGTAAATTCTGTTTTATTTTGAGTACATTGCAACATCACTTTATTAATAAAATCTTTGGTTTTCGAAAGTGGCAATAGATATTTTTTATAGCTGGAGAATAGTTGCAGTACATATTTTAGACATTGGAAACGCAGTGTTTCATCGCCAGTTCGAATAAGAAGCAAATGTAAGCTAAATAGTCAATTGCTTTTCATGTCCATTTAAGGAATCCATTCCATGCCTTTCAGTATTTGGCAGGCGATTTCTATGCCAAGTATCAATCACCTTACAACACTTTTAAAATCGTTTGACGATTATCAGTAAATGGCTACACAATAGTCAATTGCTTTTCATGTCCATTTAAGGAATCCATTCCATGCCTTTCAGTATTTGGCAGGCGATTTCTATGCCAAGTATCAATCACCTTACAACACTTTTAAAATCGTTTGACGATTATCAGTAAATGGCTACACTCTCATAACAAGTAGAGCGAGCTCTAGAATTATGTACCTACTAAAATCTACACCAAACTGCCCTACAGATTCCATCCAAATATTGCCTTGTGTGATAAGGTTTCCAATTGTTATACCAATCAGTTTAATAATAGTCTATTCAAATGTATTTCGTGGTGTACACTTAATTGTTTTTACTTTACCTCTATCACCTAGCCTAGACATGGCAAAGTCAATAAGAGCTGCGCATCAAACTTAAGAGTATTATTTGGCTGGAGCATGTCTCGGTTTCATATGAAATTCAACTCTCAGTCAGTCAACCACATAATTATGATATTTTTTTTACTTATTATGTGTTTCTATGTAGGTAACTAGGTGTTTATTTTGGACTTATGGCTTCTGACTACTGGCTTACTATAATTTTGTATTTATTCAGTAACTTATAGCTGCCGTTTTATTAATTAGCAGCCGTTTTGGCTTTAAAATTTTTAACAGCAGGGCGCCATAGCTTCCGTTCGTAATATGTCAGCGATAAGCTTACCACCTTTACTTGTAAGAAGAAATATTATGACTAGCTAAGTGTGGATGTAAAATAAGCCTCTAAAAGCCCCTTTGAGAAAGGCGAAATTAAAGCCTTTTGTATCTGTATTGAATAACTCATTTTTATTCAACCTGAAAATGTCTACAAATTAATGCATCCTAGCACTGGTTGAGAGTTTCTCTGGCTGGCTCATGCCCAGAAAGTATCAGCTGAAACTAAACTTAAATAATTACCATCAAACTTTTAATTTTGGTAACCATGGCTGCAATAAAAATACCAGATCAAGTCAAAACTGTGTTGAGACTTTTTCCAACTCGCTTGTATACCAACACACACGCAACGGGTAGCTACCTAAAGCTAGGCCTCCATCACAGTCAGTTAGAGGGTGACACAGAATTGGGCAACAACTTATTGGTCAAAGATTTAACTCCAACTCAAACACGACATAGCCATATTATGAGTAGGGATACCTACTAAAAAAACTATTTCTTGTCATATTACCACCCGCTCTAGCTGACTTGATCTTCAATTTATATTAATTACAATGGTGTGATTTTCACCAGGTACTTTCTTACGCCTCATTAAATTCATTTTTAAATGATACCTGCCTGGATTACCTGAAAATCGAGGAACTTTGTTCCTACATTTCATAATTGAACAAAAACCTTCTTTCTTAAATAAACTTTTGATATTGCAAGCACAGTGGTTGCAATAATGATTTCTCAGTATTGAAAATAAGCACACACATTGAATGTATCTATATTTTTATTGTGAATAGTCCTTACAATCTAAGATCATGGTACCTACCTATACCACGTTTACAAGACATGAGCCAAGGTAGAAGTTATTACATAGTTAAGTAATATATTAACTTTATTGCTTGCCTATGAGTTATAAAATAATTCCAGATCATAGTGTGTGCGGTCAAAACTTATATTCCATGTATTTAAAATTGCAAGTAATGTTCATTATTGTCACTTCTCAATGGTCTCACTCAGTCAATTTATGTAATAAAATATGTAATTTTATTATTTCCCATAATTTCGACTAACGAAATAGTGGCGTTTACATCGCAACCCGCATAGTTGTATAATCCATTAGCTTCAATAATTTGATCCAGACACTTATATCGAATGTGTACCAAAAACACATAAATGATATTCTGTATAGTCAAACACTTCACCAGCCTGTAATGCAAACAATAATAATAGACACTTAGGATCTTCATATTGTATAATATACAAAAAATTATCTACTAACTATGTACTTAAAATTTGGCATTTATGTGTAAGCTGTATTTAATCGAATATGTATTTTATTTGCCATAATTTCATTAAACAACATTTCATTTGCTATAAATAATAATAGTCACCTAAATAATTAGATGCATCAAAGATAAAAATATCTAAGCGCCAATAATACCTAAAATTATTTCTTAGGCAACTTGTACAATTCATTATGGTTCTCGGGTCTCAATTGCGTACTTATTGTGTAAGCTGTATTTAATCGAATTTTGCCTTTTATTTGTCATAATTTCTCAATTGCGTACTTATTGTGTAAGCTGTATTTAATCGAATTTTGCCTTTTATTATACAACTTTCCTTATTAGCCATAAAAAATAGTCACTAAATAATGAGACACTTGAATGCAAAAATGTCTAAGCGCCAAAACTAGCTAAAAATTATTTCTTATGCGTCTTGTACAATTCAGTTGCAGGTCTTATTTGCGTATTAATGTGTAAGCTGTATTTAATCGAATTTCCTTTTTATTTGCCATAATTTCATTGGACAACTTTCCATTAGCTATAAATAAAAGTAGTCACTAAATAATTAGACGCATGAAAGACAAAAATATAAAATACCTAAAATTTCCTAAGCAATTTTTATAATTTACTATGGTTCTAGTCTAAGGTCTTTCTTACTATGGTATGGTAACTTATTTTGAACTCTTTTGAGACTCGGTCTACTCGTGATCAAGCCTATTGCAAAATAGCTGAATCATCGAAAAATGAAGAGTTTAGAGTCTCTTTTTAATTAATAAGATAGCTTATTCCTGACTGCAGCTTAGCTTCGCTCATTTGACTGTTATTAGGAAGAGGAGTTCCTAATCTAAAATAATCTATTGATCTTTATACCAACAGTTATTACTAAACTACTTATTAGTAACGTTAAAGACAGAAACCATCAAGGCAAATGAAATTCTTGCAAATAATGTTATTAACAGTCAACTACCTGCCTCTAACTAAGTATGTCAGTTTACTAAAATTATCGTCCTAATATTTTCAATAGCAAATGCTAGTTTTGTTACTTAGTTAAAACCCTATGGTTCCTTACAGTGGACACTATGTCTAGGTCTCAATACATATAATTATGTACTTAATACTGAACGTTTTTAATTTGTATTTCAGTTCTGTTCTGTCCTCTCATTCTGCCCTACATCAATTGCAGGTGGGAATTCTAAATATTGAGTTATTTCAATCTGTGTCAGAACGTCTATTTACTTGATACTATTATACTACTGTATCCTTAAAACTTAGTACTAAGTATACTTCGTGGAACTGATAATAAAGTACATCGACTTTGCAGCCGGTTTCTCAGGGGTTGTAAACATTTTTCTCTTTTAATGATTTTTTTTTCTCTTTATTTACGGACACCCTTTCGGAGGTCATTTTTATGCCTCAGAATTATAGGATATATACAGTTCTGTTTTTAGTTTACTTTTTGGTGGCAATGAACTTTATTCTTAATCCATTTGGTACGAAACAAAAATTATGTCAAAGGGTGAGTATAGTGCGAGTGGGTAGACTTACCGTAGTTATTGTTGTACTGTGGAGCAGGCTGCTGGTACGAGTTGTAGGTGGGCTGTCCGTACGAGTCGTAGGTGGGCGCCTGGCCGTACGCCGGCTCGGCCGCTCCATAACCGGCATCACCCGCGCCTCCCGCGTGGCTGTTCACATACATTAGGTACTATACGCACTGTTATCCTGCATCCACATATCAACGAACCGTACAGCGTGTCATTGTGTCCGAACATGTAACTCGAGGCTGCAGTTTTCTACGATACGCGAGTCTGGTTCGGTAATGGGAAATGTGCCGTAAAAATGTTACAAATGTGGACGCAGCATAAGGAGTAGGCGCGTAGGAATATTGGTTCGTAGAAGACTGATTGATTCTTTGATAAAGTAACTTTTAAATGTAGTTGCTATATGGCAGTCTACTACTACGAAACATGTTTCTATCGCGAACCTGTTCAGCAGCAGGTTTTGAAGCAGTTCATCCTGACTCAGAACTGCGACTGTATAGTGAACTGTAATGGAACTGCTTGTGCGGTTCATGTATGTATGTAGATAGAAGACTATTCACTATGAAGGTGTAGCTTGAAGCAGTTTATCCTGACTCACAGTGTGTTATAGAAGCCGATTTGCGGTCGTGCATGGTTTATATGGCTATTTGATGGGCACCATCATGATGAAGAATTGACAGAAATCCCGATACGATAATCTTCTCTAGTTTAAGAGATATTAATTTTTCTATGAGAGGTCAGTGACCTTAAGAAAATCTTTATCTATTTTTATTGCGAAAATTATGACCTTATTACACTTTATTAGCACTCAAAGTAGTGTAACTGTTTGCTATATATTTATATTAAAAAGTAGAAGACAGTAGCTTTAATAGTCTGAGAAATATTAAATATTTTCTGTTTTTCACAATTATATTTTTAATAATTATAGATTAGCGTTGTAGCATTTTATTTTTGGTTATTACCATGCACAATATAGTCGTCTACAATATTCTAAAATTTCGCAAACTACAAACGCACGGTAAAGGAGAAAAAGCGTTTCTAAGTTCTTGAGATATTTCTATGGAAATAGGGTTGTCAACATTTAATTAATTAATTACAAATATTAAAATCTAAATTTTATTAGAAGATTTAAATTTAAAATAGATTAAGGAAGGAGAAAGCTTTATCGCGTCAACCCCATGTTGACGCATTAAATAATCCCAAAACAAAATAAAGACTAAAATAAATACACATTTATATCATTAGGACTCTTCATCAGAGTGGAACTCCATGACGCCTCAACCCCGCTTCTCCAGTCGTTGTGTACCTGATATTGGGTTTTAGCAAATGCCTAAGGGCGGACTCCTCAATATCACACGATGACCTTCATAGAAGAAAAATAGTCGAGTAGCATATCTTTTGCCATGAGAATAGTTTATTTACAGTAGGCATGATGACACTAGCTAAAATTTTATTAGTTAAATACAAAACACTCATTTATCTAGACAAAATTTGTGGTATTAATAATTATTTTGATGAAATAAAACTATCAAATACGGCAATCCGCCATGATTTCATGAACACCAGCCAGAGCGAATGACGTCACTTTACTTCCGCACACAGACACGTTATTATCGGCCGTAATATTGCTTGCTTTATCGCACATAAGTGCGTTTCTATCATCCAATAATTATATTCGCGACACTAGTGCAACGTTTTATTCCAACAAGTACGGTGTCCAGTAGAACCTGTGGGCTATAGATTAGGCTGAATGATGACGTCACTTCTGCGACCGTCACTGAGTATCGTTTTAGGGCGTATTTTAAATCTAATCTAAGTTAATTATTTTTTTTTCCAAATAAATCTCTAACTTCTACAAAAATATGTTATTCCCAGTAAATAATATACATATAATCAAGAGCATTTTAGGCAGTGTTTTCAAAATTTGTCATCATGCCTAATTTACCTATAACGTCAATTATAAGTCATCAGTAAAAACTTTGCAGATCATAATAAATGGTACATTTCACAAAATAACTTAATTTTTGACAACCCTAAGCAAGATTTTAAAAAATTCATATCTTACGAACAATACGTCTGTCGCGTCTGGTATTTTTTGTGACAATACATATTAACATTATACATATAAATCAATTTCAAACAAATGCTACAACGCAAGAGTTTTTGAATAAAAAAATATTTAGGTTATTACAGAAAATATTTTTTTTCTTTTTTTTTGGGACTCCAGTCATCAATTTCTTATCTGGAAATTTATTCTTTAGGTTAACCCTCATCGTGTTTAAATACATTTTATATTTAAAAATCATAAGGAAAACAGCTATAAGGTTTTTCTGATTTCTATGGATTTTTCTTAATTTTTTAAATTTCTCAAAAAGTATGAGACATACAGTAACGAAAGTTTTTTCAAGTAGTTTTTCTTAAAATTCTCTTTATAAAGAGTTTATAAAACGGACGTGACCGCAAATCGGCTTCTATAACACACTGTGTGACTGCATCAAACTGGCCATGTACGGCGGCTTTTAGGCACGTATAAATATGTCACGCCAAGTGCTCATTGTATTGAGTTACAGTAGTAGGAGTTCTGGACTCATTAGAAGTTTGAAACATGTCAGACACTACTACACTAATCTACTAAAGTAAGCATTTCACAAACCTGTAGACATCACTTTCATAGCCTTGTCCTGTGGAATAATTGTACCCTGTGCCGTAACCACCAGAATTGTATCCTGTATTGACCGGGGCTGGAGCGGGTGCTGCATAACCGCTGCTTTGGTACGCACTGTGAAAGAACAATTTAATTTGGAGTCACCATTGCCTCTCACAAATAAAATAATGAAGATACAAGGATTTGTCAGATTGAAAATTAACAGCATGTGTGTCAGACGGCAATTCCTATCAATAGTGTATCATCATCGTTATAATAACCAATACTTCAATAATAATCAAATAATATTGCCAAAGTGTTTACCTGGGTGCACTGTAGGCAGGCTGAGCATAAGGGTCGGCTGCTGGGGCTTCATATGGCTGGTATCCTGTGTGCCTAAACATTTAAAAATAAACTTAACACAAAGAAATATGCTTTTTTATCATACTTTGTTAGCAAGGCAATTCAGATAAAACGAAATCGTCATTACTTTCAGACGGCACATTCCTATCATTTTCGAGGTTCATCATGTAAGTTTTTGAGCAGCATAACCCAGGCAGTTTGCAAGGACAAATTTACAAACAAAGATTTTCACACAAATCCTACTTAAAGAGTGTTTGGATTTTTGGGTGTTTGTCACTCAATCAAGCTTTAACAACTGAATGAATTTGGCTGAAATTTGGTACAGAAAAAACACATAGGCAAGTTTTTATTCCTGGAATCCATGGGATGCGGGAACGAGACCAGTATTAACTACCAGTCAGTACTCAAATACAGCTGCTTAGCGTGTCGACGGTATAACAATATGTAGTGAAACACTACGTACACTGGTCCATGTCCATAGCCGTTGGCGGGGGGCGGCGCGTGCGCGTGCGCGTGCGACGGGGGCGCCTGCTGGTAGGCGCCGGGCGGGGGCGGCCGACCACCGCCGCCGCGAGGGGGGCCGTCGAACCTGAGGAACACAAGTATTAGCATAAAGACGCACTACATATAACCACAAATTAGAGATGGTACACGTACAGATGGAAACCTAAATACGCTGAGGCTACGCACACAAAGATAACGCTCACTGAGTTCAGTCACGAGGTCAGGCAGTTTCAGATGAATTTTCGATACTGATTTGTGCGCGAGTGTGTGTAGCAGAGGGTAGGTGTAAAAAAAAGTATATACATGAGTTTTACATCTGTTCTATCTCTAATTTGTGCTATAACGCCGAGGCCGAACTGCAGTTGGCGGTTGCGGTTTCTAACCTCAAAATGTCAAAACTATAGACTCGTTTCATTGGTATTGACATTTTGAGGTTAGAGTTTGACATTTTGAGGTAAGAAACCGCCCGCGGTAAGCGCAAATGCGGTCACAGCCTTAGTTAATAGTCACTGGAATGTGTCAATTTAGCAAGCTGTCATTTTAATGTACACGAGACTCTAACTTGACTGTTTTTTTTCCTAAGCGAATATGTCCTAATCCTAATACCTTTCAGTGGCGCGATAAATATCGCCCACGCCCCTTTTGACGTACCTACCCGGCGGCGCTACATAGCTACATGGCGCGTGAACACAAACCTTCGCCCTACTTATTATGTGGCTAAAGCGTTATACATAGTTAACCTACATTGTGGAACTGTAAAATTATAGGGTTGACTGCAGGGTGAATGTAGCACCTCTGACGTTGCAAATGTTCATAGGCTACAGTGACCACCGTCCATCAGGCAGGTCTTATGCTTATCTACCACCATAGAAAAAATACATACTGAAACACAATATTCAACGTTGAACACTGAATGTTATAATACTTACATGTTATCAGATAAGTACTGTGATTGATAGCAAGCCGTCAGCAAGTGAAATGAGTAAGCCACCACAATAAAATTTTCCTTGATTAGAAAACCCAAAATTACGCTATGACGCGTATATCCAACATCACTGTACTCAGCAGATCTTAAAAACGACTAAAGCTACTCGAAATAAAATAATGTTACCTCGGCCGTTTGGGCGGTCCTCCAGGTCCCCCGTGAGGAGGTCCACCGCCTCTCTTGTATGGTCCCGACTGCTGCGGCTGTACGGGCGGCGCGACGGGCGCCACGTGGGGCGGCGCGGGCCGGGGTCCACCTACAGGTGGCGCTCCTGGGGGACCTCCCACTGGTGGCCCGCCTGGGGGCCCTCCATGACCGCCACGTCCTCCGCGCCCTGATCAAACAATGCATTTGGATTTACTTACGAGTTATGAGATGTGGCTATTATCACCAAATTACATGAAAATTAAAGCATTGTCAACTGACACACAATCACTGAAAGAAAGAAAGAAAAATAAATTTATTTCACATAGGCATATACAGATGCTCTTGTAAAACGTCCAGAATATAAATCAAAATCTACCACCAGTTCACAACGCGACCCACCTGAGAAGAACTGTCAAGAAACTCAGCGGGTTATTCTTTTTAGAGCTCTATTTACAAAATGATCTCCTTTATTGTTGTAGATATGCAGAGAAGTAGAATAAATAATAGAGAAGCTGTCAGTTTTTTTTAAAAATATTGAATCGGGAAGTCATGGGTTCTTGCTTCCAAATCAACAAAAACAGTTGTCTTAATTACCTCTCATTGGCATGCCTCCTCTGCCACCACCCCTGTCACCTCCACGTCCACTGAAGTCACCCCGTCCTCTGCCCCCTCGACCCCTCATAATACCTGGACCTCCTCTATTATTAAATCCACCACCTGTGGAAGAAAGAGATTAATCAACACAAATCAAATTACGTATCTTCATAGGAAAAAAGGAATCTATATTTAACTAGCCCTTCTCTGCCATAAATAGTCATAGCAAAGTGACTTTTATGGTTACATGTTATAAGAAATGAGTAGCAAAACAAAAAATAAATTGTTAAAAAAGTCAAATTTTGAAAACTGAGTTGAAACCCAAATCAAGCATTGTGCCATTTCTCTTGCATTTTTTTTTATTTCATACTAGTGGACTCCACACAGTTTCACCAGCTTAGTTCTATAGTCTAGCCTAGGTTTATAATATTTAATTCTGGTAGAATACAAATTTTTAAAAAAATAATTAATGTGAATAGCACCATCTATTGGTACAATCAATTATCAAAGCTGTTTTACTCTTGTAATGGGGATGTTACTAACACAAAAAGTAGCTAAAAACTATCTCTGAAACCGGTTGTATATCATGTGAAATTTTGAGCTAAATCAATGCAGTGGGGTAAGTACTTTTTGAAGCATACACATATGAACTTAATATTTTTATAAAGGGTGTTTTTTTTCGAGGTATAGAACTTTGAAATGGAATAAAACGAAGGTGATTGTTTTTATTGATATGGAAATGACTTTATTCGAAAGGAAATCTTCTGGCATTATAATTTAAATATGATTTCTGGCATATAACCGCCAGGGCTGGCTCGGACGTAGTCTAATCTAGAGGTCCAATTTTCGATGACTTTCCCAACATTTGTGGCCGTATAGCGACAATATCGCTCCGAATGTTATCCTCCAAGGGGTCAATCGTTTCGGGCTTATCGGCGTAGACGAGCGACTTCACATATCTCCACAGAAAATAGTCAAGTGGCGTAAAATCGCACGACTCTGGAGGCCAATCCACGTGTCCAAAACGTGAAACTATGCGGTTACCAAACGTTTCCTTCAATAAATCAATTGTGGCACGAGCTATGTGACATGTTGCGCCGTCTTGTTGAAACCACTACTCCTGCACAACATGGTTGTTCAATTGATGAACGAAAAAGTCAGTAATCTTCGCTCTATAGCAGTCACGATTGACTGTAACATTCTGGTCAGCATCGTTTCTAAAGAAGTACGGACCAATTATTCCACCAGCCTATAAAGCACACCACACAGTCAGTTTTACTGGATGTAACGGTGTCTCAACATACACTTGAGGATCATCATCACCCCAAATATGGCAGTTTTGTTTATTGATGTATCCATTCAACCAAAAGTGAGCTGCACCGCTAAAGAAAATTCGCTTATGAAAATCACGATACGCATTTCGGAAAGAACCATGATTTTCAAAATAAATTTGCACAATTTGGAAGCATTGTTCAGGCTTCAGTCTATTTATGTTAAAATGCCAAACCATACTAAACATAAATCACTTTACAGCTGACAAAAATACCGCCGGTTAAAACAGCTAGGCCAACTTAAAGTTCTATACCTCTAAAAAAAACACCCGTTATAAATATACCTAGATTTAGACTACATTATCTTGAATGACCCCGATTCCCTGCAAAATAAAATAAAATAAAATAAAATTTATTCCCTTTGAAATTTTTAAAAAATTATTTAGGTTTGTCAAAATTTTTGTGACTCTACCGGTGGTTCGGAAATGCTACAGACTGAGAAGAACACCCCAAGAAACTCAGTCCGGTCCCTATTAATTCATCTTAGTATCTAATACAGTTTTTTTTAAAATGTAGAAAGGAGCAATTCGTGTCACTGCCAGGCAGCCTTGTCTTCTAGAAAGTCTTTAATGCTTTAATAAGCTTTCTGGCACAATTTAAGTTTTATTAGTTTTTTAAATTTATTAACTGACAAACCTGTTACGGCTGTCGGCAATGTATTGTACATTCGAATACAATTGCCCGCAAAAGAATTGCTTATTTTATTAAGCCTAAATCTAGGTACAGCCAATTTATTCTTATTTCTTAAGTTTAGGTTATGGATATCACTATTTTTAATAAATTTACTATTATTTTTATGAGTATATAATAAGTTTTCATATATGTACTGTGAATACACAGTAAGGATGTTGATATCCTTAAACTTTTCTTTTAATGACTCCCGAAACCCCATACCATAGATAGCCCGGACAGCCCTTTTCTGCAACACAAAGATACATTCGATGTCGGCAGCGTTACCCCATAATAGTATGCCATAGGTCATGACACTGTGGAAATAGCTAAAGTAGACAAGACGCGCTGTTCTAATGTCTGTCAGTTGTCGGATCTTTTTAACGGCATAGGCTGCAGAGCTCAGTCTGCCCGAGACTTTCTCGATATGAGGCCCCCACTGCAAGTTGGAGTCTAACTTTATGCCCAGAAAGACAGTTTCATCGACCAATTCTACTTGATCATCCCTAATCCTAATACTGGTGTTAACGAGCCTAACATTTGGCAAGGTGAATCTAATACATTTTGTTTTAGTTTCATTTAACAATAAATTATTTGCGTTAAACCAGTGGACTACCCTAGAGAGGGCATTGTTTACTTCGTAAAGATTGCGTTGTCCACGTTCAACTTTAAATATTAAAGATGTGTCATCAGCAAACAAAACTACCTCGTGATCGTCTCTTATAAGGTGAGGGAGATCATTTATGTACACTAAAAATAGAAAAGGTCCCAGAATTGAACCCTGAGGCACCCCCATTGTTACTGCTTTCTTGATATGTTTTGTGCTACACCACAAGTACAAGCCACAGGGGGCAACATTCAATGCTCAGCTAGTCTATAGGCTCCTGTACACATTGGGCCAATGCATTGGACCAATGTGTAGAGGGCTATTTTGCCAAATGTTTGTGACAAATCATAGTTGGGGCGAACGTTGGCTGGCAAGCCGAATTGTGTCATTTTTGAGCATACATCAAAGGATCTTGGCGCGTTCCGCAAACAGCAATCACACGTTGGTGTACGAATCAGTTTGTTCCTACTTATCAACCGGGAAAGTAGTGCCGCGCTTGTGTGAAAATGTTGACAACCTGGACAAGCAGCGAGGTCATGGACTTTATTGACCATTACAGAAATGAACATTCTGTTCCTGTGTATAATTAGCATCCACCACCTTCTTCTTAGCCATTTCTTTTTAGTAACTCTATTCTGATATACCTTTACATAATGATTAAACATGCAGTATAAATAAATTGCCACTGCAGTAATTTTATACCTCCATTGTCGAAGCATTAATCCACAATGAGCAGTACGCCAATGTGTGAACAGCTATACACCGCAAACACAAACGCTTTGGCCCAATGTGTACAGGGGCCTTATTACTAACTTCATATTACAAGGTACATAGGTCATTTTAAAGGCTCACAAGGGGACATATGCGACCCTGAAGCAGCCCTCTGAGATTTTTATCTAATAGGAAATAGTAGAATATTGCAGAAAATTGACAACCATAATAGAAGTTACTGTTAATGCCATACTTGTAGTACAAAATTGGAGTAAAGCTATGGTAAAATGTGCAAGAAATGGTTAGGGGTCTAAATCTGCTATGCATGAAGATGGTGGTGATTAGTGTTTAAAGACAGTCACCAACCTCCTCATAGTTGTTCTATAGGACAGAAAGATGAACTCATCAATCTTTCAGATGGGAAGGCAACAGCAATAGGAAAGTTTGTAACAGAATTGGTCAGGCCTTAGTGGTATCTAGATCTTGACGTACTACTGTACTCTCAACAGCTCTTACTGTGCTAGGTATGTTATACAGTAGGGAATACTGGTAGTATTCAAGATAAAGAAACTGTTGAATAAATGTAAATTATGACATAAAAAAAAGGATGTAATAGCCGATCTTTATATTCATCAATACAATGACATTATCAATATCCTATCCCATTTTCTAGATCAACTGTTGGTAGCGTGGCATCACTACTCCTCCGCCTGGAAAGCCTTGATTATACAGACTAAAGATATGTCTTATCTGTCACTAAGTTGCGATGACCCTGAGATTAGCCCAGCCCCATGCTTTAGCTACACATGCGGTTTTCAAAATTACTATAGAAAATGGCAGTTCTACCAATTCTACATATTAAAATTGTCCCTCATTATTTCACAGAGAATATTTTCTTCTCAAGGCATGCCATAATGTAAAAACGAAGATATAAATTGAGCACTTACGTTGAGGCGGAGCTCCTCGAGATTCAATAGTAGGCACCGGATGTGGTCCTGGTCCCTGCGGTCCTGGCGGGAAACTCCGGCCGCCTCTATCACCACCACCCCTCATTGGACCCCCGCGGAATCCTCGAGGACCTCTAAACGGCATACCGCCACCCCTTGGTGGCCCACCTCTGCCCCTCATGCCAGGGCCGCCGCTATAATAAAAATCAGATCGGTATTAACATAACCTATAAAGTGGAGAACGGTAGACTAAAAGCAAATAAAATAAATGTAGCTTACCGCCCGCGCATATCAAAACCACCTCCTCTCCCCCTATTAAGACCTGGTGGGCCTCCACGCCCGCCTCCACGAAATCCACGACTTGGAGGACCTTCCATGATATTCTTATTTCAACGAAAGCACTTATTTGGGAACACTTTAATTCTTCTACTTGGTCTTTCTATATAATATTTCTTAAAAGCTATGCATTTTCAATAGAACATGTGTCAAGTATGAAAGATATCACAGGCAGCGGCAGGACGCTGACACAGTGGCACACAAACCACACGCAACAAGCACGCACGCCTCGCCGCCGGCCTCCGCCGAAATTTGCGAAAACAAAATGGACGAATGAGGAAAAGGAAATAGGCTGGGGAAGGAAGCGAAATGAGTCGAAAGAAAAAAAAAAGTACACGTAGAGCAAAGACAACTACAAACTTTTATGGACTCGAGACACGGTCAATAATATTGTAATAGGGTCCCGACACGATCATGCCTTGCTATTGTCAATAACGTTAATAATGAATGGAAGTTGCTTCAGTGTGCGTGATTGCTTTGCATGTGTGTGTGCATCGACGTATACGTGCACATGAAATTCTACGTGCTTGACAATTGCCAATTGATCCGCAATTGATTGCATGACCGTGTCGGGACCCCTTATTGGCAATTGTCAATTTCATGTGCACGTATACGTCGATGCACACACGCATGCAAAGCAATTACGCACACTGAAGCAACTTCCATTCATATTTATCGTGATTGAAAATTGCAAGGCATGATCGTGTCGGGACCCTATTACAGGGGTCCCGACACGGTCATGCCTTGCAATTGTCAAAGAACGAAAATGTGCACAACAACGTCTTAAATTTTTCGACAATCTCCAGAGACACTTCTAGTAAAGTCCCTCCGCTATAAGCGACACGGTCCAATGGTCTCTCACGGTCAAAACACGGCGATGCACACACACATGCAAAGAAATCACACACACTGAAGCAACTTCCATTCATATTTAACGTGCTTGACAATTGCAAGACATGATCGTGTCAGAAGCCCATAAGATATTTTGATGTGTGCGAATTTTGAGTGCGTTCTCCTTGCATTCAGGATAATAAAAGGGAGCACCTACCTATAAAAGAGGTCAGAAAGATCTGTTTGTACGTTATTATTGAAGTTAGAGTTTTGGCGCGTTAGGGAAATATTATCAGCGTGAAATTATTGTTTTGAAACGTGCACACGACCATGAAGCTATAGATAAACATGGAGGCCACACTTCGAATACCTACTTGAAGCGTAGTCTGTATATTACCGTCTTGCTCTGTGTGGGCTCTACGTCTCTTTCTAAGTAGGGTAGCCCTATTTTTATTTTTGTCAGGATACTTCATTTTCTATATATTCTTTATTGTAATATTTTATTATAAAGTGAAAAAAGACAACTTGGCCCAGACGGGACTTGAACCCGCAACCTTTGCCTAATCCACTTTATAATAAAATATTATGAAAAAGTTAGCATACTAATTGCTTTAAATATTAAAAATCTATAGATTGAGTCGGAGACATCAAATCAATGTATAAAAATGATTGCAATATCGTTCATTGATATCAGAGTTGCTAAGTAGCTCGATAGATGGCTCTGTGCCATACTCTTAAATGGCGGTTACAATAAGGTGAAGAATTTCAGCTTGTATCAGTACGGCTCCCGTAGCTCAATTGGTTAGAGCATTGCCCTGGATTAGGCAAAGGTTGCGGGTTCCAGTCCCGTCTGGGCCAAGTTGTCTTTTTTCACTTTATAATAAAATATTATGAAAAAGTTAGCATACTAATTGCTTTAAGTATTAAAAACAAAACACTACTTCACAACGTTTCCTATTGCGTGAAAACAATGAAGTCAACCGCCATTCTATTGTTCGTTGACACTTTGACAGTTGACATGTAGTACCAATGTTGCCACATTACAGAATCCTTAGAAAATGGGAATGTAATTCACTGATTCGACAACCCAATCATGCATATTATGGTATAAAATATTTCAATTTACGCATTAAATCATCGTAGTCGAACTATAGAGCCATTTATAAATTACTTTACTTGCATTTTTGGTTAGTATGGTCTATTTCTATTATTTTCTAGGAGATACTAATAAGAAGATAGCAGCACTGCACAATTCCCTAGAAAGAGAAGGTTAGCCCACAGAGAGTGAGATAGAGATACGTAGGTATTTGACTCAAGCGGTTGTTCGAAGTGTGGCCTCCATGTTTACCTATAGCTTCATGCACACGACGTTTCAAAAACTGAACATTGATCACAGAATAGATTTTTTTTTTCAAGTGAAACTTCTATTGACTCGGGTGTTAATTGGAATTTTTAAAAGATTTATGATTTTTTTTCAATTCAATTATTTATTATTGCGAAATATAGGTAAGTATTACAATGGTAGGTGTTCGAAGTAAAATGAGTATCACCATATTTCCACCAAACAGGCATACAAAAATGGTTATCAGGCACATTTCGGTTACGGTTCAAAGTAAAACTTTTTCGAAGAATACCCATACTGTGGTTTGTTACTCATTTCTCAGAGGTACATGAAACCACCATAAAAAAATCACAGCGAAGCGTGGCAGGGAACCGCTAGTCAAATATAAATGTATTGGCATTCATAATTTTCTAGACACGCGGCAGCGTGTCAAACCAAGTTCAAGCAAAGGAACTGGCTAGCCAGCGCCGAATGTAATATAACACGAACCATTTGAGGTGGCGGGGAAGGACCGGGTGTCGCGACAATCACGATGATACGCGAGATTTGGAGGTTGTACTCCAAGAAGGTTCATGCTCGAGTCATGAAATCAAAATAACTGGTAAGATTGTAAGTCTATTTGTCCCACGACTTGTTCTGTATTTGAATTTGAATCTGAGTCCGTTTCTAATGTCAAATAGATATTTTTCAGTCACGTCGGGTGACCGGAGCGGACGTATAACGCTGGTCTAATAACAAATTTTCGAGACAAGTTAACTGTATATTCCAATATACAGGGTGAATTTTTGAAAAGGGATTGGATGGCCAAATCCGAAACTATAAGGAATAGCGAAAAATGCTGAAAGGAGTCACGAGCCCGATTTTGATGAAACTTAAAACCTCATCATTAGATTTTTGAAAACCCCATAATCCTAGCTGGGAATCGAACTTGTTGATTTTGCAAAAAAAAACACACCCTTTATTATTACACCATACGATAGAGTCGCTGTTAAGGATCAAATTTTGCAAAGTAATGATATACGCCAAATTTAAGGAACATTTGGAATTTTAATAGAATGCATATTTCATGTACCTAAATTTTGTATCATAGTTTGTTTCGTTGGAAATCCCAGAAAAGATAGAATGATTTTTTAGAGAATATTCTCAACGGAATCAATAATATTCCTTAGTTATTCCTTGAGGTTTCGAATCCAGCTATGTATTGCAAAGATTTTGAACAATTAATCAGTTAACGTAAGAAAAGTAAAATGTATTTTGTTAAAGATGAGCTCTTTCCTGTAGTTTACCGTATATCATTACTTCCCAGAATATGATCCTTAATAGCAACACTATCGTATGGTGTAATAATAAAGGGTGTGTTTTTTTTTTCAAAATCAAGGGATTCGATTCCCAGCTAGGATTATGGGTTTTTCAAAAATCTAATGATGAGGTTTTAAGTTTCATCAAAATCGGGCTCGTGACTCCTTTGAGCATTTTTCGCTATTTCTTATAGTTTCAGATTTGGCCATCCAATCCCTTTTGAAAAATTCACCCTGTATATACCGAAGTGAATAGTTTGTCAATAACGCGTGTGAACTGAACGCGTGTGATCTGAAGCACTGTTGCTGCTTGGCAGCTAGTCTACAAAACCCATAAAGGCTGGTATTCTTTTTACATGTTTTAACTTGTTTGTTGGTGCTCCGTATAGCACATTTAGTAATCATGAGGTCAATCTGCGATTCACCGGGCCTGTGTGTCATCATGCCGTCCACAGGGGGACGTGAATGCAGTCTTCAGTGGGAAATGTTTATGGAATGGGAATGGATTTATTATATGTTATATCGTAGCCAATAATCCGCGACCCATAAGCCTGGTACCGGCCCGCGGTGAGGTGTATGCAACGCTGATACATTTGATGTCCTTCGGTATAAGGAGTCAATGTACCCAATAAATGGGCTATAGTGACCTGAGTATGCATTCATGTGCATTGTGACATGTAAAATGCGTACCGGCTATTCTCCTTTCCTTGGAGAATAACGGGTACCTATTTTAATTAATTCCAGGTGAAGCACACGGGAGCGGCTGTGGACGTGGACGGCTGTGATAGACTCGCTCTTTATTTTATGGGTGAGTCTTAAGTTTCAAGAACCCAGTATATAGAAAGAAATATATCTAGTTATGCTTCTTTCCGACACCGGGAGAGAAATCTCCCTCCCGAGTTCCGCAGTCGGCGGCGAGGTCATCTCAGGCTGCTATACGCCCAAGACTACCGACCTTCATGACGGGGGCCTGAGAACGGTAAGCTGGCTGCTCACTGTTCTTACAGAAGCAGGCCAAGACGATGGCGAATATCTCTTTGCCCCTCATAGTGGTGATAGTGCTGGGACACTACCCAAATCGCCCCCCCCCCTTCTCCAAGTAGCGGGTTAACACCCGAACCAACTACCCAGACGCGGGATAGCACCCGAACCCCATAGGCGAGGTTGAAGTGTTAGCCAAAGTCTGCCGAGAGCCCTGGGACATCCTTCCGAGGGCTTACCCGGGACTCCCGGCCGTAGACAGTTGTAGGGCAGGGCATCGTGTGGTTTTAGTCGGTAGGAGTCCGGCATAGCATCCATGTAGGATTTCCACACATAAAAAAAAACAAGAACCATTTGGTGCTACTTTTGACCCTTCTTTAACTCAAAACCTCTTTAACGTAAACACGTGTGTTTAATTATATCCATAAGGACATCTAGAAGGAATTTCATGATGGTAGCTCAAACGGTTACAAAGATATAAAGGTCAAAATGTTGTAAATTTTAGTACTGACTGACTGACATATAGTACCTAAACCTAACCTACTTCCAGATGACCTAGAAAGATAAAATTTGGAATCCAGCTCGGTAATTATGTGCAAGCGTGGGAAAAAAGAAAAAATCAAAAAAATAAAAAAAGTTAATAAATAGGGGGGTTCACCATACATTTTTTTAAATTGTTGCATTTGAAACATTACAACGTCACAAACAGATATTTGAAACTATTCCAATCTATATATATAAAAATCAATGCCACTTTTCGTTGTAATTTTATAACTCAAGAACGGGCTCACCTATCCAAACCAAATGTTTAGGCTTTGTTCGGACTATTTAGTTAGTAGATGGTTTATGTGAAGTTTGCACAAAATCGGTTGAGCGGTTCTTCACTTATCACGCAAACGAAGTTGCGCGGGTCAGCTAGTATATGTATAATTATATTTGCTTTATAACAGAAATATAAAATAAAGTTAATTAACAGAAATACAAAAAATAAGTGGTGTCCCCATACAAAGAACTTGTAGTACGCTCTAAACGGGTGCCGTCTATTTGGTAGAAACTTGATACTCCGAAACCTATTTGGGATAACTCACTTCGCAGAAACTTCTTTAATCGATCATCAAAGTGCGAGGCCGCATTTGCGTTTTTCCGCGGCGGTTTCTAACCTCAAAATGTCATCAAACTGTCAAAATCAATCAAATCAAGTCAATGTTTTGACATTTTGAGGTTAGAAACCGCCGCGATAACCGCAAGTGCGGCCTCGCCCTAATAGGCATAAAAAATATTTGACATAAATATTTTTAGGCATAATGTGCTTATGACCGAATTTAGAATGGCATACATTTAAGATAGTAGAATTTTATTTGGCTTAATTACCTTTGGCACAGTTAAAATTTTGTATATTAAAATTTATTTAGTCAAATATACATTTACCAAATGATTTGTTTCGCAAAAAAATATATTCCAAAAGTAACATCCCGACTCGAGAGTACCCCGACTTGGATAGGTTAGGTTAAGAGATGGGCAGAAGGTTTAAACCCAGTGGGTGGAAATAGGTTTAAACCGGGTCTTTTGGGAGGAAACGGGTTTAAATCCAGGAAAAAACCCAAATATAGGGTTAAAATCAGCGATACTTTCATTTTGAATTGAATTATTTAGTGTTCAATTCTACATGAAAGTACCACTCGCCATTCGCCAGTTTCATTGTCTAAACAAGTTGAATACTTATTATTTATTATACAGGATGGAATTTAGACGCTAGTTGGACGTTAAGTACCCTTAATATTGATAAAAGCAAGTTTTGCTGAAAGGAAACATTCCTTTATTTTCAAATGTAAGTCAAACTGCATTTAAAGATTTTTGAAAAATCACCTGCTTGAGCCGGGAATCGAACCTGGGAGATCTAAAAAAAAACCACATGTATTTTTTGATACCAACCGAAAGTGTCTGTATACCGGTCAGGTTTATAAATAAATATTGTGGAACAGTACAGTCAAGTACAATGAAATGTACTAGTCTTATCTTACAAAATGATGTATCCCTGCGAGTGCCATAATGAATTTACCAAAGATTGTGACAAAGATATCGGTATCTAGTCCACCGAACATGACAATATATCATGTTTGCCTATAAAGAACAATAATAACCCCAAATACACTTCTTTATTTTTATAAAGAAAAGAAAGAAAGGAAAGCGGAAAGCCAGTGGTCCTGATGGCATTCCGGCGGTGGTGCTGAGGAAGTGCGCAGCCGAATTGTCTCCAACGCTAACACGCCTGTATCGCCTTTCCTATTCGTCAGGAGAAGTGCCGGAGGCTTGGAAGGAGCCGATTCCCAAGAAAAGGGATCGGTCGGATCCGGCCAACTATCGCCCCATAGCCGTAACCACCGTCATCTGCAAGGTGTTCGAGCTGATTATTAACAAGCAGCTCATGCGCTATCTGGAGGATCACTCGCTAATTAGCGATCGTCAATACGGCTTTAGGCCGAAACGATCAACGGGCTTAGCGTATATAACACACACCTGGGGTGAGTCTATGTAGAGGCACGGCGAATCTCTGGCTATTGGCCTAGACATCTCTAAAGCCTTTGATAGGGTATGGCATGCGTCACTTCTTTCCAAGCTGCCGGCATACGGTCTGTCGCCTCAGTTGTGCCGCTGGTTGGCCAGCTTCCTGCACGGGTGACAAATACGGGTTCTTTGTGATGGTCAGGCTTCCGGCTTCTTGCAGGTAAATGCCGGAGTACCACAGGGATCGGTATTGTCCCCAACTCTCTTTCTTTTGCATATCAATGACATGCTGTTCCTTGGGTGCATTCATTGTTATGCGGATGATAGTACTCTGCATGGGAGGTATTCTGGCCGTCCAGTGGATGGGCGACACGACGTGGAAGAGAAGAGACAGCAACTCGTGGCGGATCCCGACCGGGAGCTGGGTCACATTGCCCAATGGGGTTCAGACAACCTGGTCAAGTTCAATGCCGGGAAAACACAGTCGTGTGCGTTTACCGCTAAGAAATCCCCATTCCTACTCATACCCACTCTTCAGAGCATTACGGTTCCACTAAAGGACAACCTGGAGATCCTCGGCATAGACGTCCGGCGTGAGCTCAATCACAAAAACTACAAAGAGCGGTTTATTGGGCTGGCCTCGCGTGAACTAGGAGCCCTAAATAAGGTGAGACGGTACTTCACGCCACATCAGAGATGTTTACTGTACAAGACGCAGATTCGCCCCTGCGTGGAATATTGTTCTCACCTTTGGGATGACTCGGCGAAGTACTTGCTAGACGCGCTCGATGCTATGCAAAGACGTGCTATCCGAATAATTGTTTGCCCTGAGGTGACGGAAGGCCTCGAACCGTTGGCGCAGCGAAGAACCATAGCGTCCTTGGCTGCCTTCTACCGAATGTATCATGGCGAATGTTCTGAAGAGCTCTTCAACCTGATCCCACCCTCTCCTTTCCGATCCCGAACAACGCGTGCCGGGCAGAGATGCCACTCATACACAGTGGAGAGAATATTGCCAGAACAGAGCGTTTCAAAAGATCGTTTCGCTGTTGAACTATAAAAACCTGGAACGACCTGCCCGCACACGTGTTTCCCTCATCTTACAATGCCGGGTTCTTCAAGAGAAGCGTGAAGTGGCACATCACAAGGCCACCAACTTGAGGACCACTGTCAGAAGTGGCCCCCAATCGCTAGATGCGCCACGGCTTTCCATCAGGCTGGTGGCGACGTCAATTTGGCGAGCTAAATATAAAAAAAAGAAAGAAAAAAAAAAGCAAAGGCTGGTTGAGGTTTTTATAGTTTTGGGTGCAAGGGGCCCAACCACCACCAAATTTCAGGGGCCCAAGCGACCTCACCTGCACGTGGTGCAATGCCAATCAACAAACGAGGCTCCGCAAATTTGTGTACCCACATGGTGGCTAAGGCTTCCATGTGGGTGCCAGGTGGTACAAAGTGTTGGTCCGGGGGGGTACCATCGTGCAGCTGTGTAAGGCCCCCCAAGTAACCCAGCCCCGGTTGGGTTGCGTTCAGTAGTGGAATATTGGGCATTCTGTCCTTTAGTACTTTAAGTTCGCATCGTCGCTATCGCTCCTTGCTCACGTGGGACAGATCGCCCAATATTCCACATTTTAAAAATGTAACCTAACCTAACATAATTAAAAAAATTATTTAAAAAATAAATTTTGCTGAAGCTCCCTCCATGTTCATTACTTACCATTTATAACCCACAACGTTTTCTGTAACCAGTTGGGTTCGACTACTTGTAGTTATAAATATTTATGTTATAAATTCATTTTTCATTATGAGTCCATCAGTATTGCATAGCAAACATGAAATTCGTTAAACAAAGACAATCGTTACAGGTCAATACAATCTGTGACGATTTGACAAAAAACAAATTACGTCATGGAGAATTATTACCGAATACTGTACGTTGCATCAATTGTGGACCATCAAATTGTGGAAAAACTAATTTATTAATTGGTCTTCTATTGCATGAAAATGGCTTGGCGTTTAAAAATGTTTATGTATACTCTAAAACTCTACATCAACCAAAGTACAACTTTTTAGAAAAGGTTTTACAACGAGTACCAGGTATCACTCTTCATAAATATCAGACAAATGATGACGTTTTAAAAGTTTCAGATGCAAAACCAAATTCTGTGATTATTTTTGATGATGTAGCATGTGAAAATCAAAGTAATATGCGTGATTATTTTGCCATGGGAAGACATAAATTGATTGATAGTTTTTATTTAAATCAAACTTATACCAAAATACCTAAACAACTTGTAAGAGATAATGCTAACCTAATTGTGCTTTTTAAGCAAGATGAAGTTAATTTGAAACATGTTTATGAACAACATGTTAACACCGATATGACATGGTTGAAATTTCGAGAAATGTGTTCCTTAATATGGAAAGAACCTTTTGATTATGTGGTAATTAATAAAGATTGTTCTAAAAACAATGGTTGCTATAGAAAAACGTTTGACACATTTGTATTATTAGATGAAATTTGAATATTTAAGTAGACTGCAGTCTGTTTATTGTTATTCTTTAATTGATTCTTATTCGATTACCACCTATTTTACATAATGGATAAATCATTGAAAAAACAAATTGTTGATGCGACACAAGCTGTCAAGAAAAAAATACGTAAAACGAAGGATTTTGAAGATAATAATAAGCATGCTCTTGATACAGTTTTTAAACCTGTCACAGAATCTCTCAATTTAATAGCCAACACTAATAACCACTTAGCTCTAACAAAAAAGGAGGAAAAAGTAGAACCCAAAGAACCACAAGACCAAGATATGAAAGAAACAGATGATAGCAGTATTGCTAGTAACGAATCGGAACCCTCATCGGACTCTTCATTTCAGTCATTAGTCGGTACTAATCCAGATGCATCATTTTGGTCGTTATCTTCACAAGTACTATCAGATGTTCCATTTGGTATAAGAAATGAACGTGGAAAGCTAATGTTGGGTTCCTCTAACATAACTATTGGGGATAAAGTTATTACTGTAGCCGGACACAAATACGAAAGTACACCTGGGTTGCGAGAGTTACAGTTAAAAAAAGACATTGATCTGAGCTTGGTTAATGACTGTGACAAGCAAAATTATAAGACAATGTTACTTGTAACGAATGCACATCGTCGTGATTTCGATTCAAAAAAACCAATTAAAAGTAATAAAGGACAAAAATATTTGCAAGTTATTAAACCACTTCTCGATCAAGAAAGTAGAAGTCCAAGTTGTAGACAGAAAGTAGGAAAAGGATTACCTTCAACAAAAATGTGGAAAAAAAACACAGATTTTGTATATTGGGATGATCCCAATGAATTGGTTGATAGATTAAAGTTATTAATTGCTTCTCGAGATGCCGGTAACACAGGACTAGACAATGAAATAATATCTATCATTGAAGAACTACGTGAAAGCAAAATCATTAAATAAATAGATCTACTAATGTTATATGTGTGTCATTTTACTATATACCGTTCAACATAATAAACCTTTAATATGAATGTAGACAAATTTGGACATTATATTCATAAGCGAATACGGATATCAGAAATACTTGATTTTAATGATAACGCATTAATAAAATCTGATTATGGCGATTATGACTTGAAGACATCGAGGCTAAAAGGTGTTAAACCTCCTCAAGACGCAGATGATGCAGTAAATAAAGCATATGTAGATGAATTGAAAGGTGTACTAATCAATGACTTACGAAAATTGCAAAGTTCTATTCCAAATAGTGTTCAAAACCACATAGAGAAAGCTTTAAAAACAATAATGTCTGAGATAGAGACTCATTTGGAAAGCAAATTTTACACAAGAAAAGCAGTTGATAGACTAGTTCAAGACGCAATTCAATCTATATTAAAAAATCGAAAAACATAGCCCTTAAAGTTTGTTAAAATGACGAAACAACAAATCGTCAATGAAATACATAAAGCAGCACGAAAAAAATTTCCTCGACGATCTGTAATTTTAAAAGGTATTGATGATTTGTGGCAAGCAGATTTAGCTGATATGCAAAACCTAAAAACCTTTAATAAAGGATATAACTATATTTTAATAGTTATCGACCGCTTCTCCAAGTACGTTTGGGTGGAACCATTAAAAACTAAATCCAAACATGATGTCTCTCTTGCATTTGAAAAAATACTTTCTTCTAATCACAGGATACCAAATCATCTGCAAACTGATATGGGTACTGAGTTCTATAATTCTACATTTCAAAAGCTTTTACAGAACTATAATATTAATCACTACTCTACATTTTCAACCAAAAGGCTTCAATTGTAGAACGAGTTATTAAAACTATTAAAAATAAATTGTACAAATACTTTAGCTTGAACGGACACTATAAGTGGATAGATCGTGGCTTGAACGGTATTGTGAAGACATATAATAACACAAAACATCGTACTATTAAATTTGCACCTGTTAATGTCAATAAGTTTAATGAAACTAACATTAAAATAATATTACGAATTCCATGATAAATGTAGTCCAAAAATGTCGTCCAAAGTTTAAAATTGGTGACAAAGTTCGAATTAGCAAGTACAAACATATATTTGAGAAAGGATACACTCCTAACTGGTCAACAATTTTACTATAAAAAAGATAAATAACACTGTACCAATAACATATAGCATCGAAGATAATCAAAAACAAGTCATATTAGGAACTTTTTACGAACAAGAGCTTCAAAAGTCGTCCTGTCCTGGTGTCTATTTGATAGAAAAGGTATTAAAAAAGAAAGGAAACAAACTGTTTGTAAAATGGTTGGGTTTCAATAACAAAGAGAATAGTTGGATTGATAAGACTGCAATAGTGGAATGAGTTAATTATACTGGTTGAATTTATAGTCGTTCTGGACCCGAGAGGGGGTTACTCGGAATCAATAATGGAACCATTTCGGAGTGTCAAAACAGCTGTGCAGGTTATAATAAAAAAAATACTTTTATGTAATCTTTTTCACTCGTTCGAGTTGAAACATTAGTAGCGCTTCGATTATTCATTGAACTTTTCAATGAATGAGACTCCGAAACCCATAGGTACCTACGCCGCGGCGCGTGCTTCCATGTGATCAGTTCATTGACCGAATGCATTCGTTTCGATAATAATAGGCAGGACTTAGATAATAATAAAGGACTCCAACTTCTCCTTCATACTTTACACGGGCTTAGGACCGTCGGAAATACTTTAATATTGTTCTATTTTACGGTAAATTAATAAGGTTTATGTAATAATAATGAAAATAAACACGAACAAATAGGGAGTATCTCCGGCGTATTTAAAAAATTGGAGCTATTTACTAAATAATCAACTTAAATACCTAGACCTACCTATTCACAGTTTATTTACACTTCCCTGTACCTTAGCAACTGCTCAAAATGGAGTCCAGAACGTTCGATACACAAACGGGCACGTTTTAGGCTATTGTCTTTTAGTTTATTCAATGTGTCTCTGTCACTTTTCACTATTTCAAAGGCGTCCACTATCGCACTGCGTAATTCATCACGAGATTCGTACTCTCGAGTGTAAACTAATCGTTTTATTTCCGACCACAAATAAAAGTCTAAGGGTGTTAAGTCCGGGCTCCTCGGCGGCCAAGCCACGGGCCCACCGCGGCCTATCCACCGTTCACCGAATTCACTATCTAGGTATTCACGCACTGCACGTGCATAATGAGCAGGACAGCCGTCGCGTCGTGCTGATAGTACATATCTCGTAACTACGCCAGCGGCACATCCTCTAACAACTCGGATATTACTGTATGTACGTAGCATTGCTAGATATGAACTACCAGTAAGATGACCTACGATAAAGATGGGGCCTATTAATTGATCGTTAATGACGCCGGCCCAAACATTAACACTAAATCGAACCTGATGCCGGTCCTCCCTTATTACATGGGGATTAATCAAAGCCCAGTAATGTTCATTATGCACGTTGTAAAGGCCCACTCGCGTAAACAATGATTCGTCTGTCCACAGGATGTTAATGTTGCAACAACCACTGACAAAACGTGATCCTTGCGGGTCCATCATTTTCATAAATCGCGTGAACCCGAAGAAAATGGTAAGGGTGCATCATTTCCCATCAGGGTAGGCAGAGACTAAGGATTTCCACTTACTACGATCCTGACATACAATACAAGTTTCATGGCGGGCATTCCATTCAATTTTACCTAAAGTAAAACTGAGAAATTTGGAATAAATGCATTATTATAAATATAGTATTCTGTTTTTTCTTTAATTTCCTAATACATTTGCAATACCTACTATCATGTACCATGAGAGATTTTCTTGCCATGAAACTTGTATGTCAGGATCGTAGTAAGTGGAAATCCTTAGTCTCTGCCTACCCTGATGGGAAACAGGTGTGAAAATATGTATATGTATGTATGTTATGATGTCTTAAGTTACATACTTCGAAGTAAAATTTCTTAGAAATGTGAAATAGGATATCTACGGTTAGTAGTAGTAGTGGACTATTGGACATTCTGAAAAAAAAATTGCGTGTACTTAGTGTACACACGTAAGAAGTGAAACTTTTTCATAAACTTAATTTTCACCTCACCTTAAATTAAGTCAAAAAGTACCAAAGTACAAAAGTCCAAAAGTCTAAAAGTCCAAAAGTCCAAAGTCCAAAGTCCAAAGTCCCAAAGTCCAAAGTCTTAAAGTCCCAAAGGCCAAAAGTCCAAAAGTCCCAAAGTCCCAAAGTCCCAAGGTCTCAAGGTCCCAAAGTCCCAAAGTCCCAAAGTCCCAAAGTCCCAAAGTCCCAAAGTCCCAAAGTCCCAAAGTCCCAAAGTCCCAAAGTCCCAAAGTCCCAAAGGCCAAAAGTCCAAAAGTCCAAAAGTCCCAAAGTCCCAAAGTTCCAAAGTCCCAAAGTCCCAAAGACCCAAAGTACCAAGGTCCCATCTAAAAGTCCAAAAGTCCCAAAGGCCAAAAGTCCAAAAGTCCCAAAGTCCCAAAGTCCCAAAGTCCCAAAGTCCCAAAGTCCCAAAGTCTCAAAGTCCCAAAGTCCCAAAGTCCCAAAGTCCCAAAGTCCCAAAGTCCCAAAGTCCAAAAGTCCCAAAGTCCCAAAGTCCCAAAGTCCCAAAGTCCCAAAGTCCCAAAGTCCCAAAGTCCCAAAGTCCCAAAGTCCCAAAGTCCCAAAGTCCCAAAGTCCCAAAGTCCCAAAGTCCCAAAGTCCCAAAGTCCCAAAGTCCCAAAGTCCCAAAGTCCCAAAGTCCCAAAGTCCCAAAGTCCCAAAGTCCCAAAGTCCCAAAGTCCCAAAGTCCCAAAGTCCCAAAGTCCCAAAGTCCCAAAGTCCCAAAGTCCCAAAGTCCCAAAGTCCCAAAGTCCCAAAGTCCCAAAGTCCCAAAGTCCCAAAGTCCCAAAGTCCCAAAGTCCCAAAGTCCCAAAGTCCCAAAGTCCCAAAGTCCCAAAGTCCCAAAGTCCCAAAGTCCCAAAGTCCAAAAGTCCAAAAGTCCAAAAGTCCAAAAGTCCAAAAGTCCAAAAGTCCAAAAGTCCAAAAGTCCAAAAGTCCAAAAGTCCAAAAGTCCAAAAGTCCCAAAGTCCCAAAGTCCCAAAGTCCCAAAGACCCAAAGTACCAAGGTCCCATCCAAAAGTCCAAAAGTCCAAAAGTCCAAAAGTCCAAAAGTCCAAAAGTCCCAAAGTCCCAAAGTCCCAAAGTTCCAAAGTTCCAAAGACCCAAAGTACCAAGGTCCCATCCAAAAGTCCAAAAGTCCAAAAGTTCAAAAGTTCAAAAGTTCAAAAGTCCCAAAGTCTCAAAGTTCCAAAGTCCCAAAGTCCCAAAGACCCAAAGTACCAATGTCCCATCCAAAAGTCCAAAAGTCCAAAAACCCTTAAATGACATGCTATCCCTGGATAAAGTACTCTTAATTCGAATCCACCGTGGTGGGGAACAGAACAAAGATGGCGCGTAACCAAAAATCGTGACGTGACGTGACGCAAATTTTTTTCCAACGCCGATAAAGAAGTTTCACTTCAAAAAATCTTCAAAACCTGGGACCTTGGTAGCGACAGTCACAACCTCATAACACCTGATGATATGCATCATCATTCACGTTACAACACGTTTACAATTCATAAAAATTTCGCAACTTAAGTAAGTACATAACAATGTGCATTAACATCATTCTTAAGACATGTTTGAACATGTTCGCCATAGTGAACGATGACACTTGCAAACTTGTAGGGAGTATCTCGTTACAACTTATTGCAAAATAAACTAAATCAACAGGTCAGAACTTGAATTAATACGTAGTACAGTGTATGTGTCACTAGCGGGTCATGTTTATATTTAATTCACCTTTTACTCATAATTACATTCAGTTTCATACCTGTTCTCTTTACATTCACACAAAGCAGTCTTTTAACTAATAATGTTGAAGCAACAGCAGTGCATCTCTGAACCTCAAACCAGTTACTTTGCTACAAGGAATAGGAGGATTCCAAAATACGTAATTAAAATAGATGTATTAGAAGCTGAAGATACATCAGATAACGAAGTAGAAATACATACAAGAGTGAAAACCCAATATATTGTTTACGATCAGTGGGATGAAATATATTATAAAACAGAGAAATTACTGAGCCAAATATTTAAAACGTTAGAAGATCGTGGCAGAGAAGGACGAGGCCAACCAGATATACCTCAACATTAATACATTATAAATAATGGCAGATGCATATGGTGACGGTATTGTTCAATACGCTCAAGACCCCTTTGACTTCTCACATATTTTACCTCTTTCACCTACGCAAGTTGAACCAAAAAGAAGAAAACCAACTATTTGTAGAAAATCTAAAAAGACAGCTCATAAATCTTTTGTAATCAGCAACCAACCAAAAGGAGTCAAGCTAATTCAAATAAAGATCTTGGACATCAACAGCGACAAAGACAAACCTTCGTTGCCGTTTTGTGAAGATAGTGACAGTGTGATACTTAGTGCTCAATACGTAGTTCATGATACAGTTGATGAAATCATGGACATGGCTGAAGGTATTATTAAGAAAATATCTAAGAAAATTCATGGTGATAGCTTATCATTTTAACTAATGTGTTTTTAGTTTTAAGTAAGTTATACATCACCTTAATACTTAGAGATGTACTGCTGACGCTTCAACATTTTGTACGCGTCATTTTATATCATTGTGTTAGGTTTAAGATCAATGTAATTTTTTGAGATATTAAATAAATGGTATTATGATTAATTTTTTTTTTATTTCAATTTCGACTTGGGTAGGAAATAGTATGAAAAACAAACACAGTATAGTAATAAAACATTTATTCGGTTTATTAAACTTATGAAATACAAAAATTATTTTCTAAACACCATTGTTTAATACACAATACATTCCTTAAAGCACAATAGTTCTTATGAGCAAAACAATTATACAAAAATAGGTCTTTACAGTAAAGATCACTAAGAGTCTTTAAGTTAGGAATACTTTTATTTTCACATATGTCAGAAACATTATTATGACCACATAGCTCTTGAACCCAATTAATTTTCTCACTACCTTTAACAAGAACCTTTTTTTCCTTCAAATAGGGTTTGATTATTCTAGAAAATTCTCTGTAGTCTATATATCCTTCGCTCCAGCGGTAACCTCTATTCCTTTCAATCCACCAAATGTGTCTTCTTTCTTCATCAGTTAGCGAGGAGAACGGGTAAGGAGGTTTTATTAAGAATATATGAGTATGTTCCAATGTAGCTACAGCTAATTCTTTGACTATAAAGTTATTATAACGATCTTTAAAACCCTGAACATCTACTATAATAGTATTTTTGTTCATGATATCTTTCTCACGACGCTACTTAACGGCTTATACTCGATTATACAGTCGTTCAATATAAGACAATATGCTGAAGTTTGATCTGGTATATCAATATCACTTTCAATTTCCACTCTAACATCCACAACAGGACCTGATTTAAGATTATCTGGTTGTCTAGAACAATCTACTACAAATAACGGAGCAATGTTTTTAAATTGTTTCTCATTTAATAACGGCTCGGCGCGACGTCCATAATACGACTGTTGAAATCTAGTATATTGTTCATATATTAAAGCAATTCGATTATTCGAGAAACTTGAATTCAAATTTTCATACGGGAAGTAGGTTGAATTTAGGTATACTCTAACATCACGAACATCACAGTGATCAAACTTAGACATATCCAATTTAGAATTATTTTTTCTATTTGTTTGCAGACCAATAATAACAAATCTTGGTTTCTCTATTTGCGACGATGTTTTTATGGACCAAGTATGCTTAGTAGTTTTTGGTAAAGCCGGATATTCATATAAATCCCAATTCCTAAATATCATCTGGAGTGGTCGATCTTTTTCTAACAGTTTTAACATATTTATTTTTTCCCTATCGGACACTTTGACATGTGGTACACGCCATATTATTTTATTTATAATAATATCTTCTACAGTTTCACCATCGTTAAGTTTTAGGGCGTTCAGATTAGTATTACTTCGTAACAATATTAATTCATGTTTGCTGTTTATCACTACTTTCTTGAAATCTTCTGCAAAACCAAGAATGTTACAGAGGGGTATAGAAGCAGAAAAGCTTCCCCCATTTGCACTATTTATGCCTTCGATATTCCATCCCCAAGCATTAGATGCTTTAGCCTCGTTTTCGTTCATTGATATTAATGATTTCATTGTGGTAGTTATACCAGCGTTTTTTATTTTATCTATTTCCACTCCATTTATCTCATACCTTATATCTTGAAACAAGTAAAGTAGACTATTGTTTGTGAAATGAACGCTACTGACTCTTTCCTTCGAATTTCCACCCTTGTTTACAACAACAGTTCCTTCTAAAAACAAAGTGCTTGCTGATGGTAATATATACAAGTCTTGTTGATTAATAGGTATCCTGATTTCATCGCTTCTATTGAAACTTGTTACGTAAGGCTTGTAAGAGTGAAATTCAATTCCTTCCACAGCGTTGTTGTATGCAGGAGTGGACAAAACATCTAGTATATTCATTTTAACAAACCGATGGCTTTAAGAAATGCTTTATTATTGTTATTCAATTTTATAACCCTTTTGGACCGAGCTCTTATTGGTTTGATAGTTTTAGTAGAACTGTTATTTTTAGTTGGATGTACCACATATTTATTATAATCTATCATTGTTTTCTTCTGATATGTAGATACAACTGCACTTCTTCACCTCGCAAATTTATTAAGTTATTATTTATATCCAACAACCTTATCTGTATGCAGCTTATATTGGTTTGATTTATTGGAAAGTAGATTGCGTTTTTCGGAATTTCTATAATCCTGTATCCAGGTGGAACATAAAGTGCAAATTCGTGTAAGATGTGACTGGATTGACCGTTTATATAGGAACCGCTAACTATGTCACATTCAATCCTTATGACAGTCGTTGGCAAAATGTTTACTGGAAACTCTGATACATGATATTTATTTGCTTCTAAGATCTGCTTTTTAAATCCCAATAAACTTCCAAATGTATCTTCTTTAGTAAAATCTATAGTTGATGTACAAAATAACACAGTTTTTAAGGTGTTGTTATTACAATTGAGTTTTATAGATGCATCTTTTATCTCAGTTTTTTAATAGTCACTAATATCTTGTAATTCATAAGTTCCTTCAGGTATCTCAATAACATTTTTAGAACCATAGTATAATTTATTGATTGTATTATCAAAATTTGGAATAGAATTATATGTAGAGAAATGTAATAATGCACATTCATACTCCTCAGCTAATGGCAACGTGTCTGGATAATAGGTAGATAATACCGATGAGTTTCCAGTTATCGATAAGGTGAGTGACATCTTGCAAATGATGGAAATGAAAGAGTGGTATAAGATTTATAGTATTTTTATTTAAAGTATTATAATTATAATAAAGATTTATAGTATTTAATCCAAAAAGTTTGCAAATAACTTAAACACATATGTCCACAAACTATTGTGTTAAATTGTTGATATCTATCATAGTTATAATGAACATCACAGTTCTTAAAATATAGCATTAATTCTCTTGGCGGTTTTAAATCACCATAGCTATCAAAATATTCACAATAATTGTTTATTTTAACATAAGCTACCCAATGCGTTCCATCATTTCTCGAATTATCTAGGTTAACTATAGCACATTCAATTCGTTTAGGTGTTTTTGGTAACTGATCCTTCATATAAACTCCTCGAAAATGTGGAATACAATGGCCATACTTCTGAATATCGATATTAGTTAAAGCGCGATTAGGTAGCTGATCAATTAGTTTTTTGATGGATTTATAAACAATCCCTGACCTTGCTTATGCGGTTTAATGTATAGACCTTTACCTATTGCTATAGCCTCCATAGTTTTATTATGACGTTCAGTTTCTTGTAATTTTTTCTGACCGTGTTTATAATCATTCACAGTTTTTGCAATACCAGCTGCACCACCAGCTAATGCTCCTAAAGCAGATAAACCAGCAAAAATTGGGATTAAAGGTAGAATGCCTCCAGTTTTTGGTATAGGTATCATTCGAGGTACTCGAACTTTTGGAATGCATGGAACTAATTTTCGGGCAACCATATAAGCTATATTTATTAATGACTTATCATCTTTAGGTGAGAGTTTTTTGATTTTTCTTTTTATTTTTTTAACAAAGTTATTAAAGGTCTTAACACCAGCACCAGACTTCAATTTAGCTTTCATAACTTTGTTTACTATCCACGAACTAATCTTTTCCCCTGTTCGAGCATCTTTTGCTTTAAGTCTTTGCTTAGCCATATCTATAAGACGTAAGTCGGCTTTTTGACGGTTAGGCAAGTCTGTGTAGTTTGCGTATGCAATATCGTGATGCATACAAGCTTCGTCTAACTTATTTACACCTTTATCACCACGTAGTAATCGTTTCGAAAGCTTAGTTCCTGGTCCACAATAGTTATAACCAGGTATGTGTAGTTCGAATGGTAAATGATTAATGATATTGTTTATTAGTCCACCACCTTGCATCGTCCAAAGAATAATGAATATACTTTAAAATGACATATCACTTATATAATTAACTCATTCCACTATTGCAGTCTTATCAATCCAACTATTCTCTTTGTTATTTAAACCCAACCATTTTACAAACAGTTTGTTTCCTTTCTTTTTTAATACCTTTTCTATCAAATAGACACCAGGACAGGACGACTTTTGAAGCTCTTGTTCGTAAAAAGTTCCTAATATGATTTTTTTTTTATTATCTTCGATGCGATATGTTATTGGTACAGTGTTATTTATCTTTTTTATAGTAAATAATTCTGTTGACCAGTTAGGAGTGTATCCTTTCTCAAATATATGTTTGTACTTGCTAATTCGAACTTTGTCACCAATTTTAAACTTTGGACGACATTTTTGGACAACCTTTATCATGGAATTCGTAATATTATTTTTAATGTTAGTTTCATTAAACTTATTGACATTAACAGGTGCAAATTTAATAGTACGATGTTTTGTGTTATTATATGTCTTCACAATACCGTTCAAGCCACCATCTATCCACTTATAGTGTCCGTTCAAGCTAAAGTATTTGTACAATTTATTTTTAATAGTTTTAATAACTCGTTCTACAATTGAAGTCTTTTTGGTTGAAAATGTAGAGTAGTGATTAATATTATAGTTCTGTAAAAGCTTTTGAAATGTAGAATTATAGAACTCAGTACCCATATCAGTTTGCAGATGATTTGGTATCCTGTGATTAGAAGAAAGTATTTTTTCAAATGCAAGAGAGACATCATGTTTGGATTTAGTTTTTAATGGTTCCACCCAAACGTACTTGGAGAAGCAGTCGATAACTATTAAAATATAGTTATATCCTTTATTAAAGGTTTTTAGGTTTTGCATATCAGCTAAATCTGCTTGCCACAAATCATCAATACCTTTTAAAATTACAGATCGTCGAGGAAAATTTTTTCGTGCTGCTTTATGTATTTCATTGACGATTTGTTGTTTCGTCATTTTAACAAACTTTAAGGGCTATGTTTTTCGATCTTTTAATATAGATTGAATTGCGTCTTGAACTAGTCTATCAACTGCTTTTCTTGTGTAAAATTTGCTTTCCAAATGAGTCTCTATCTCAGACATTATTGTTTTTAAAGCTTTCTCTATGTGGTTTTGAACACTATTTGGAATAGAACTTTGCAATTTTCGTAAGTCATTGATTAGTACACCTTTCAATTCATCTACATATGCTTTATTTACTGCATCATCTGCGTCTTGAGGAGGTTTAACACCTTTTAGCCTCGATGTCTTCAAGTCATAATCTCCATAATCAGATTTTATTAATGCGTTATCATTAAAATCAAGTATTTCTGATATCCGCATTCGCTTATGAATATAATGTCCAAATTTGTCTACATTCATATTAAAGGTGTATTATGTTGAACGGTATATAGTAAAATGACACACATATAACATTAGTAGATCTATTTATTTAATGATTTTGCTTTCACGTAGTTCTTCAATGATAGACATTATTTCATTGTCTAGTCCTGTGTTACCGGCATCTCGAGAAGCAATTAATAACTTTAATCTATCAACCAATTCATTGGGATCATCCCAATATACAAAATCTGTGTTTTTTTTCCACATTTTTGTTGAAGGTAATCCTTTTCCTACTTTCTGTCTACAACTTGGACTTCTACTTTCTTGATCGAAAAGTGGTTTAATAACTTGCAAATATTTTTGTCCTTTATTACTTTTAATTGGTTTTTTTGAATCGAAATCACGACGATGTGCATTTGTTACAAGTAACATTGTCTTATAATTTTGCTTGTCACAGTCATTATCCAAGCTCAGATCAATGTCTTTTTTTAACAGTAACTCTCGCAACCCAGGTGTACTTTCGTATTTGTGTCCGGCTACAGTAATAACTTTATCCCCAATAGTTATGTTAGAGGAACCCAACATTAGCTTTCCACGTTCATTTCTTATACCAAATGGAACATCTGATAGTACTTGTGAAGATAACGACCAAGATGATGCATCTGGATTAGTACCGACTAATGACTGAAATGAAGAGTCCGATGAGGGTTCCGATTCGTTACTAGCACTATCATCTGTTTCTTTCATAATCTTGGTCTTGTGGTTCTTTGGGACAGAATGCCCAATATTCCACTACTGCGTTCGGGGTTCAGCAGCTGGGGCTGGGGTCCCGCAGAATCGATCCAGCGGGACGGGCCGCCCACGCGTTCGCTCTCTCTCATGGTCTGACCCAAGTGGTGCGCGAGATTACACGCATACCGGACAGGTCAGACCATGAACCCGCCCTGCTGGACTTACTGCTGACGAGTTATCCAGCACAGTACAGTGTGTCGGTTAGCGCCCCACTGGGTCAATCCGACCACTGTGTTGTGCGTGCCCGCCTGCAGGTGTCATCTCCTGCAAGGGCAGTAGAGGTGACGCGGCGATTGTGGCACTACTCGTCAGCAGACTGGGACGGACTACGAGAATACTTTGCAGCCGTCCCGTGGAGTCAGCGCTGCTTTGCAGGGAGGATTTCATCGGAAAGCGCCTCTGCGGTTGCTGGTGAGATTACATTAGGTATGGAATACTATATTCCATACACTGATGTCGCCAGCATCCGCAAAGCCCACCCCTGGTTCGGGCGTGAGTGCGCCGTAGCTGTTCAACAAAAACAGGCGGCTTACCGCGCCTAGATCAGGTCTCGGGCTGTGCGCGACCCGAATGTGGCCCACCTCAAAGCAGCGTACAACAGAGCCACTAGGTCCAGTAAGAAAGCCTCCAAGGAGCAGAGACCCAGCGCGTCACGCGGCTTGGTCAGGAGCTCACACCCGACGGGCAGCCGTGGATACTGGCAACTGGCCAAAGCCGTGCAGGCCAACTTTTGCAAGCCCTCGCTGCCGCCGCTGCGCTATCCTGACGGATCACTGGCTCACAAGGCCCAAGAGAAAGCAGAAACGCTGGCAATCTCTTTGCGGCTAATTCCCGGGTCGATGACTGTGGCAGGCAACTTCCTACTATCGCCGACTGTGGAACCACGATGCCGGATATTGTTATCCGGCAGTGCGATGTGCGAGCGGTGCTAAGGTTATCGACACGCGGAAAGCCAGTGGTCCTGATGGCATTCCGGCAGTGGTGCTAAAGAAGTGTGCAGCTGAATTATCTCAAACTCTAACACGCCTGTATCGCCTTTCCTATTCGTCGGGAGAAGTGCCGGAGGCTTGGAAAGAGGCGAACGTCCAGCCGATCCCCAAGAAAGGTGATCTGTCGGATCCTGCCAACTATCGCCCCATAACCGTAACCACCGTCATCTGCAAGGTGTTCGAGCTAATCATCGACAAACAGCTCATGCACTATCTGTAGGATCACTCGTTAATTAGCGACTACGATTACCGAAACGATCAACGGGTGACCTCCTAGCGTACATAACACACACCTGGGGTGAGGCTATAAACAGGAACGGCAAATCTCTGGCTATTGCCCTAGACATCTCTAAAGCCTTTGATAGGGTATGGCATGCGTCGCTTCTTTCCAAGCTGCCGGCATATGGTTTATCGCCCCAGTCGTGTGTGCCGCTGGGTGGCCAGCTTCCTGCACGGGCGACGTATACGGGTTCTCTGTGACGGTCAGGCTTCCTGCTTTTTACAGGTAAATGCCGGAGTACCACAGGGATCGGTATTGACCCCAACTCTCTTTCTTCTGCATATCAATGACATGCTGTCCCTTGGGTGCATTTATTGTTATGCGGATGATAGTACTCTGCATGGGAGCTATTCCGGCCGTCCAGCGGAGGGGCGTGATGACGTGGAGGAATGAGACGGCAACTCGTGGCGGATCTCGACCGGGACCTGGGTCACATTGCCCAATGGAGCTCAGACAACCTGGTCGAGTTCAATGCCAGAAAAACACAGGTGTGCGTGTTTACAGCTAAGAAGTCCCCATTCCTACCCCTACCTACTCTTCAGAGCATTACGGTTCCACTAAAGGACAACCTGGAGATTCTCGGTATAGACGTCCGGCGTGAGCTCAACCATAAAAACTACATAGAGAGTTGTATTGGGCTGGCCTCGCGGAAACCTGGAGTCCTAAATAAGGTGAGACGGTACTTGACGCCACATCAAAGATGTTTACTGTACAAGACGCAGATTCTTCCCTGCGTCAAGTACTGTTTTCACCTTTGGGATGACTCCGCGAGGTACTTACTAGACGCGCTTGACGCTATGCAGAGACGTGCTATCCGAATAATTGGTTTGTCCCGAGGTGACGGGAGACATCGAACCAACTTGAGGACCACTGTCAGAAGTGGCCCCCAATCGCTAGATGCGCCACGGCTTTCCATCAGGCTGGTGGCGACGTCAAATTGGCGGGCTGAACATAAAAAAAAAATATTTAAAAAAAAATGACACAATTAATGTTGTTGTTGTTATAATTTGATGTTTTAGGTTGGTACTTTACGAAAAGACGAAAACACCTAAATTAAAATAACAAATAACCTCATAGAAAAAGAAAAAAGATGACATTAGTCACTGTGCAGTTTAAAATTTCAAATGTTTAAGAGTATGTTTTACGAAATTATAAACACCCAAATAAAATCCCTATCGGGAGGAATCTTATGGGTTTAAACCGGGTTTAAACTCAATTTGGGTTTAAACCGGGATGATTGCCCATCACTAACTGTTAGGTTAGAAGGTTAAAGGCGGGAGCTCCGCTCCGCTTCGCTCCCGCCTTAGCCTTCGTGGTTATTTTTTTTTAATGCAATGAATTTAGACTTTTAAGTAAATCATATGATATGTAATATTTTGGGTTTAAATAGTTATGGATAAGAAATATATACCACAAGATGAATCTGGTTTTGAACTTTCTGCGATGTGATGATTATACATTGTGATTATTATGGATACAAAAATTATGCGTACAGATGATTCTGACTTACAAATTTATGGGTTTCAATGTATGCTAAATGAGTTTATGCCAAACGATATTCTGCGAAAAGAGGTTTATGCTATTAGTTGTTATGCAATATAAAATTATTACTTAAAAAGTTCTACTATGTGAGGTGTACCCGCTCCAAACAACCGGCCAACGGTGTGTTGTCGGCGGCGCGCGGCACCACTTAATTATACACAGAACAGAAGTAAATCGACATGCCTAGTTTTCTTTACAAAAAGTAATGATATCCCACCAAAAACATAAATGTAAAAAAAGGAAAGGGAAAGGCCCAGTCAAATCTAACCTACTTTAAGAACTTACATTTTCTTTATGTAACAGCAATTGTTATAGGTATCCAATAAACCAAAGATATAGACTGTGACCGGCAGTACGGTTTCCGTCACGGTCGCTCGACGGGCGATCTTCTTGTGTACCTCACACACCGCTGGGCGGCGGCTATCGAGAGTAAGGGTGAGGCTCTAGCAGTGAGCCTCGACATCTCGAAAGCCTTTGACCGGGTCTGGCACCTTGGTCTTCTTACGAAACTGCCCTCCTATGGACTGCCCGAGAGTTTATGCGGATGGGTGTCCAGCTTTCTGGCCGGTAGAAGCATCAGGGCCGTCGTTGACGGCAGCTGTTCTGACTGCATGGCCATAAACGCTGGTGTACCACAAGGCTCAGTGTTGTCCCCTACTTTGTTTCTGCTGCATATCAATGACATGTTGTCTATTGACGGCATTCATTGTTATGCGGACGACAGTACGGGCGACACTTATTACACGGGCCGTCCCGGTATCTCTCGGGTTGCAGTGGAAGAAAGTCGTGAACAACTTGTGTCTGAAGTCGAGGCTACTCTCACCAGAGTGTCCGATTGGGGTCGACAAAATCTTGTCCAATTCAACCCTACCAAGACACAAGTTTGTGTTTTCACCGCAAAAAAGACCCCATTCACTGTGGCGCCACAATTTCAGGGCACATCTCTCACCATCTCTGAAAGTATAGGGATCCTTGGTGTTGACATCTCCAGTGATGTGCAGTTCCGCAGTCACTAGGAGGGCAAGGCCAAGCTGGCGTCCAGGAAGCTCGGAGTGCTCAGAAGGGCGCGGCGGTACTTTACTGCGGCGCAAGCACTGCTTCTCTATAAGTCGCAAGTGCGTCCGCATATGGAGTACTGCTGTCACCTCTGGGCGGGGGCACCCGAATACCAGCTTTGTCCATTCGACTCGGTGCAAATGCGAGCTATGAGAGTTCCCAACGATCCCATACTTGCAGGTGGTGTGGAACCTCTTAGTGACAGAAGAGACTTTGCTTCTCTGTGTGTGTTCTACCCACAGACTTACAATAAGTAGACTTGCAGTAAGTAACTACTTATTGTAACTACTTATTGTACGTCTGTGGTTCTACCGCCTGTACAACGATTTGTGCTCTGAAGAATTGTTTGATATGATGCCTACGGCTACATTCTATCATCGCACCGCTCGCCATAGACAGGGTGTTCATCCTCATACGTTGCGTCCTGAGCGCTCGAGCACGGTGAGATCTAATAGAGGCTTTCTTCCGCGTACGCTTAGGTTGTGGAATGATCTCCCTGCTTCGGTTTTCCCAAACGCCTACAGTATGGGGTTCTTCAAGAGGGGACTTAGAAGGTTTTTAAAGGGTCGGCAGCGCGATTGTGGCGCCTCTGGTGTTGCAAACGTCTATAGGCTGCGGTGACCACCGGTACATCTGGTGGGGCCGTATGCTTGTCTGCCACTCTAGTGGTATAAAAAAAAATAGATTTTAATACTTGTGCACAATGTTATTTAGTTCGTATAAATATATATTTGGATTTTGCATAGAACTTGGCACTCATTTAGATCTCCATTCATTTTGCGGCGAAGCCCACAACCAAGCAAAATTTTTGTATTGAACTTGTCTCTCCTTTTTTGCATTTATGTTTTTGGTGGGATTGCTCTTTACACGCTCATACATGTTACTGTCAAGTTCGGTGGATACCATCTTTGGTTAGTTCATTATGGCTCTCGCAGGGATACATTATTTTGTAAAATTAAACTAGTAGGTACATTTCATTGTAGTTGACTGTACATTAAGGGCTCCCGACACGGTCAATTGGGCATGACAAGTCTACGTGCTTGAGTCAAGTTTTTGACCGTTTACCACGTAGACTTGACGCTATCATCAATAAATCTACGGTTTGATGGGAATTGAAGTAGAAAAGAGCGTATTAAAAAAAAAATGGCACTTGATGCACTTTCGATTGATGTGAACTGACGGGACTTGACAAGTTTTTTTTTTTTTTTTTTTTTTAACGCGGGGACTGCAGATTAGGCACTTCGCCGCCTTGTTTCGGGGGAGCAAGGCGGCTTTGTGTGGGACTCGCGGTCAACATGGTACCGTCCTACCCACTAAACCCTGCGGTGTTCCGCCTCGCCTTAACCGGGTCGCAGGATAGGCCGGTGGATAAATCACTGCGGCCCGGCAAAGGGTCGCCCCGTTACATCGGGACTCTCCACGGGGGGGCTTGATGGGCTGCCCCTCCCTCAAATCCTAATGGAGTTGTAAGTGCTGATTTCGTCGGTCCGCTCTCGGATGCCCCTCTGTAAGCAGAGGGGGTAGAGAGCGGCCAAGCGGGAGGGCGCTAAAAGCACCCCCGGAATGACAAGTTTTTATTTCTTTTGCAATCGGAAAACTTCAAAACGTCAAATTCAAAAAAGTTGCGGAATCGATCAGCGTCCAAGAATGTATTCAATATTATTTTGCTACTAGTTTACCTATATATATTAGACGACCTGTTTGGTTCGGAGGCAAAAATACTGTCTTTTAATCAAGAGGTCGCGGCTTCGATCCAATATGGCCGCTGCGCCGTAATCACAAAATATCATGATGGGTATCGTTTAAGGGGATTTTTGGTATGCTGAGTACGAATCAGTTGATAATTCTGCAATCCAATATGGCCGCCGCGCCGTCATCACAAAATTTCCTGATGGGTATCGTTTAAGGGGTTTTTTGGTATGCTGAGTACGAATCACATGATAATTTTGCAATCCAATATGGCCGCTGCGATGTATTCACATAATATCATGATGGGTATCGTTTAAGAGATTTTTTGGTATGCTGAGTACGAATCACATGATAATTTTGCAATCCAATATGGCCGCCGCGCCATTATCACAAAATTCCATGATGGGTATCGTTTAAGGGGGTTTTTGGTATGCTGAGCACGAATTTCGGGTTAATTTTGCAATCCAAAATGGCCGCCCCACCACCGTTGTAAATTTTCATGTTGGATATCGTTTTTGGAGTTTTTTGGTATGCTGAGTACGAATTTCAGGTCAATATTGCAATCCAATATGGCCGCACCACCGTTGTAAAATTTCATGTTGGTTATCATATAAGTAGATTTTTGGTATGCTGAGTACGAATTTCAGGTTAATTTTGCAATCCAATATGGCCGCCGTGCCACTGTTGTCAAATTTCATATTGGATATCATATAAGGGGTTTTTTGGTATGCTAAGTACGAATTTCAGGTTAATTTTGCAATCCAAAATGACTGCCGCGCCACCGTTGTAAAATTTCATGTTGGATACCGTATAAGGGGTTTTTTGGTATGCTGAGTACGAATTTTGGGTTAATTTTGCAATCCAAAAAGGCCGCCGTGCCACTGTTGTGAAATTTCATGTTGGATATCGTATAAGGGGTTTTTTGGTATGCTAAGTACGAATTTCGGCTTAATTTTGCAATCCAAAATGGCTACCGTGCCACTGTTGTGAAATTTCATGTTGGATATCGTTTAAGGGGTTTTTTGGTATGCTGAGTACGAATTTCAGGTTAATATTGCAATCCAATATGGCCGCCGCACCACCGTTGTAAAATTTCATGTTGATTATCGTATAAGGAGGTTTTTGGTATGCTGAGTACGAATTTCAGGTAAATTTTGCAATCCAAAATGGCCGCTGTGCCACTGTTGCGAAATTTCATATTGGATATCGTATAAGGGGTTTTTTGGTATGCTGAGTACGAATTTCGGGTTAATTTTGCAATCCAAAAAGGCCGCCGTGCCACTGTTGTGAAATTTCATGTTGGAAATCGTATAAAGGCTTTTTTGGTATGCTAAGTACGAATTTCGGGTTAATTTTGCAATCCAAAAAGGCCGCCGTGCCACTGTTGTGAAATTTCATGTTGGAAATCGTATAAAGGTTTTTTTGGTATGCTAAATACGAATTTCGGCTTAATTTTGCAATCCAAAAAGGCCGCCGTGCCACTGTTGTGAAATTTCATGTTGGAAATCGTATAAAGGGTTTTTTGGTATGCTAAGTACTAATTTCGGGTTAATTTTGCAATCCAAAATGGCTACCGTGCCGCTGTTGTGAAATTTCATGTTGGATATCGCTTAAGGGGTGTTTTGGTATGCAGAGTACGAATTTCATTTTAATATTGCAATCCAATATGGCCGCTGCACCACCGTTGTAAAATTTCATGTTGGTTATCGTATAAGGAGGTTTTTGGTATGCTGAGTACGAATTTCAGGTAAATTTTGGAATCCAAAATGGCCGTTGTGCCATTGTTGTGAAATTTCATATTGGATACCGTATAAGGGGTTTTTTGGTATGCTAAGTACGAATTTCGGGTTAATTTTGCAATCCAAAATGGCTGCCGCGCCATTGTTGTAAAATTTCATGTTGGATACCGTATAAGGGGTTTTTGGTATGCTGAGTACGAATTTTGGGTTAATTTTGCAATCCAAAATGGCCACACGATATCCAACATGAAATTTCACAACAGTGGCACCTGTTGTGAAATTTCATGTTGGATATCGTTTAAGGGGTTTTTTGGTATGCTGAGTACGAATTTCAAGTTTAATTGTGCAAGCCAATATGGCCGCCGCGCCGTAATCACAAAATTTCATGATGGGTATCGTTTATGAGCGTTTTTAGGCTGAGTACTATTTTAATGTAATAATAATAATAATAACACTACCATAGTCAGCAGATATTTTTTCAACTAAAATATTTTTATTAAATTTTATTCATAAAACAGCGAATATTTACTATAAATATTTCAGAAAATCACGAATAGAAGTAATAGAACCTATAATTTCAATATTTAATGGAAATACTATGGAAATTTTGGAAAAATACTACAATATTATAATGACATGACAGCTGCAAATGGCAATTGAAAAATAACACGAAAATGGATACAAATTAAATGGAAAAATCATGTTGACTAGGGCCAAAAGCAGACAAAATGCCCTCACACCATCCCCGGACTCGTCAGGCGGCTCCACTTCGCACCCTAAGGATACTGCTTTACCTGCCTGCGAAATGTCGAGCTCCACCAGTAGCAGTGACGAGTATTTCTCCCCACCGACGTCGCCACTACCTGTACGTCGGCAGGGGAGAGGCCGGCCGCCAGTTAGCTTGGGACCCCGAGGCCCACCGGCCTCGAATAGGGCCCCCGCTGCCGGTGGTAATGTGCACCGCATGAAGTGGACTAAAGAAATTAATGAAAACGTCATGCGGGCATATTTTGCGGCTTCAGAGCTAGGTGCTAACCTCACTGCGTACCGTGGCCGTTTACTTTCTGTATTTCAGGAACTTGAACCAGCTGTCAACGTGTCAGCACAGCGATTATCGGATCAGGTGCGGGCTATCCAGCGTTGTAATAAGCTTGATAGTCCGACACTTGAGAGGCTACTACTTCGTCGCAAGTTGTGTGTACCTCGTCACAAATTCGTACACCACCAGTTAGTACACCTGTAGTTGCTGAGGAAGTTGTTGATGATGAGACTATATCCGTAAGTACCCAATGTGAGAATCGATTAAGGAGTGCTTTGGAAGATGCGATTGTGGAATATCGGTTTGGAAGTGCAGATTGTAGACCACGTCTTCCTCGTATGCCCATGCATAAAAGAAATCGGGCTCTGGTGTGTGCCCTGGATTCACTATTGCACCAATATCTGGACAATAGTGAAGATCTTAGTGATACGCACTCAATCCTGTACTGTGCGGCGGTTGCAGCTTGTCGAGTAGCTAAGGTTAAATTTTACACAAATGAAACTGCTACTCGACCTAGGTCTGCAAAACCTACTTGGCAGTGTAGGATTGAGAGGCGTATTTCCGAGGCCAGGGCACTCATCGGGAAACTTATATGTTTCAGGTCGGGTAATACCCGTCCGAAGGTGATGCGCTTTGTGAAACAAGCGTTCTTTGGGACTAACATAAGTCCTCAAAGATACGCATCATGTGTCACAGAGCGCATCGATCTTCTGAAACAAAAGGTTTATGCATGGGCAAATCGCGTTAGACGCTATAAAGTGCGAGTAGATCGATTTAACCAGAATCGTATGTTCCAAAAAAACGAGAAGTGGGTTTACAGGAACTGGGAAACCCCATATCTTCCAGAGGTTAATGACGTAACTCACCCAGATGATGATACTACTAATGCATTTTGGAGGAACCTCTGGTCAAGACCTGTTGATTATACTGAGGGTGATTGGATGAGAGATGTTGAACGGTCATGTGAGAATATAACGGATAAGGAACCAGTTTATATAGATGCAGATGATGTTGCTTGTGCAGTTCGTTCGCTCCCGAATTGGAAATCAGCGGGACCGGACGGACTGCATAATTTCTGGTTAAAATGGTTCCGCAGCTCACATGGCCGTTTAGCATCACAATTTCAATCATCCCTAGATATGGGTTCACTACCCGATTTTATGACTACTGGTTTAACTCACTTACTCTACAAATCTGGTAGTGCTACGGATCCCAAAAATTATAAACCCATTACATGTTTACCAACTGTCTATAGTCCAATCCTGCCCGATCTGGCAATAATGTAAACATGTCATGTTTTGACAAGCGTTCTCTAAGACAGATGAGTAGAAAAATATAGTATGACAAAACATTATTTTTTTTAATATCCTGAATAAGGTATTTTAAATGAAAATAAACTATCTTATAGAAGTTATTTGGTGTCAAAATGATTGTAAAAACACTGTATGACTCTTGGATACTGGAATACTCAATTGCAAGTAACTATGGATTTATAGGATCAAATGTGTTTGTTTACATTTTTGCGCAAAGCTATTGAAATACAGTATATAAACTTTTAACATCCATTTTGAATGTCAAAATTACTAAACACATAGAAAAACATTTAATCGATATGACCATCAGCCAACAGGTGCGTCGTAATCGCAAAAATCTGGCGACATGTTGGATAGATTATAAGAAGGCCTTTGATTCAGTGCCACATACATGGCTTCTGAAGGTACTTGAGCTTTATAAAACTGATACAACTCTGTGTACTTTCTTGAGGGCATGTATGGGGCAGTGGAAAACAGTCCTTTGCTATCCAGGGTGTCGTCGGTTTTGCAATAATGGTGCACCAATTAGTATCAAGCGGGGAATATTTCAAGGGGACAGTCTGAGTCCGTTGTGGTTTTGTCTAGCTCTAAATCCTCTCAGTACTATGCTAGAGAGTTCTGGGTTAGGCTATCGGTTGCCCAAAGATGGTGGGGTTATATCGCACCTCCTTTACATGGATGACCTCAAATTATTTGCCCACACTAAATTGCAACTGATGGATTTACTGGGAGTAACAGAAACTTTCAGTAGAGCCATCAGGATGGAATTTGGGGTGGACAAGTGTGCAGTCATGCATGTTAAAAGAGGTGTGATAGTGGAATCTGATGGTGTAGAACTTTCAAATTCCACTAAGCTAAACTGTCTTTCTGCAACCGAAACTTACAAATATCTGGGTATATCACAAGCATTAGGAATTTCTGATACTGGCATGAAAGAGACATTACAGGAGCGTTTCTTTGGCCGCCTGAAAAAAGTAATAAAAAGACTTTTGTCAGGCGGTAACAAGCTGCACGCATTTAATGGGTGGGTCATGCCAGTCCTAATGTACTCTTTTGGTATACTCAGATGGACTCAGACTGAACTCAATAAAATTGATAGAAGAGTAAGAACACTGTTGACTGCATTCCGGATGCATCATCCCCGATCATCTGTAATGAGGTACAACCTCATTACAGATGATCGGGGAAATGTGGGGGTCGAGGCTTTTTAAATGCTAAGACCCTCCATTACCGCGAGGTATACAATCTTAGGGAATTCTTTCTGAAAACAGACACCAATATGCACCGTAATGTGGTCGCAGTGGACACGGGACTCACCCCGCTTGCTATGGGCAGAGAGAACTGGCGCAAACTGTAGTACTTAGTACTGAAGATCGAAAAGAGGTATGGAAAAGCAAGCAGCTACATGGACGTTTTTATCGGGCCTTAAATGGACCTGACATTGATTTAAAAGCGTCCGTATCTTGGCTACAGTTCGGTAATCTTTTCGGAGAAACCGAAGGTTTTGTCTTCGCCATAATGGACGAAGTTGTTATGACGAAGAACTACCGGAAACATATTCTGAAGGATGGTACCATTGACATCTGTCGGGCATGTCATTGTCCCGGAGAATCACTTAGTGCGAGGCAGCATTTGCGTTTTTCCGCGGCGGTTTCTAACCTCAAAATGTCATCAAACTGTCAAAATCAATGAAATCAACTCAATGTTTTGATATTTTGAGGTTAGAAACCGCCGCGATAACCACAAGTGCGGCCTCGCCCTTAGACATATAGTTTCTGGTTGTTCTCGTCTTGCCAATGGAGAATATTTGCACAGACATAACCAAGTGGCCAAGATAATACATCAGCAGCTGATATAGTGGTGATAGATCGATTGGAACGCCTCGCAATAATTATCGATATCAGCATTCCTCATGATGACAACCTCTTTAAAGCAGAAAAGGAAAAAGAAATGAAATATTTGGATTTGGCTCATGAAGTTGTTGACATGTGGCATGTTGATTCGGCAATTATTGTTCCAATTATCGTTTCGGTCCACGGTTTGATGGCAAAGAGCCTCGATAACCATCTGAAGAGGCTCTCGTTAGACGGCTGGTTCAAGGGCCTGATACAGAAGGCAGTACTTCTTGACACGGCACGCATTTTGAGGAGGTTCCTGTCTCTGAAGCCCTAACCACCGGTAGCTTGGTCCCTGCACCCGATGTCGGTGGGACACTATTTTTTTATATTTTTAAATATATTTTTATTTTTGTAAGCATTATTTATTTAAAAATGTAAGACAATATGTTAAGAATAAAAAATAAATGGAATAATAATAATAAATCTTTATTTTCAAGCAATATTAGAGACAGTTACAGATATTTTTAACTTACTCTACGGCTCATAGATACATACCTTAGGCAGCGCGATTGTGGCGCCTCTGGTGTTGCGAACCGCCATAGGCTGCCTTGACCACCGGTACATCTTGGGGGGCTGTATGCTTGTCTGCCACTCTAGTGGTATAAAAAAAAAACCTTAATACTAAAAATACATATACATATAACTTAACCTAATTGACACGCACTGACTGACGTCGACGTGTCGCGGGGCGGGGTGTCCCGTGTCAGCAGACGTCCTCTGAAGCGCCGATACATCACCCCTCTCGGCCAGAAGTCAGCAGCCATGAAGGTGGTGATGCGGTCTGTAGTAGGAAGGTTTAATGTAATAGACCTTAATTTTACAATAAGGACCTTTTGTCATAGTATTTTCGCATTGCTAGTTTAGAAAGCCTAAACTTAATAAGCAAATTATTAAAATTTACTAGTTAGGCGAAAATGGTACTCAGCATTTCAAAAAATCCCTTTAACGATACTCATCATGAAATGTTGTGATTACGGCGTGGCGGCCATATTGGATTGCAAAATTAACCTGAAATTCATACTCAGCATTCCAAAAAACCTCTTATACGATACCCAACATGAAATTTTACAACAGTGGCAAGGCGGCCATTTTGTATTGCAAAATTAACCCAAAATTCGTACTCAGCATACCAAAAAACCCCTTATACGATATCCAACATGAAATTTTACAACAGTGGCAAGGCGGCCATTTTGGATTGCAAAATAACCCAAAATTCGTACTCAGCATACCAAAAAACCCCTTATACGATATCCAACATGAAATTTTACAGCAGTGGCACGGTGGCCATTTTGGATTGCAAAATTAACCTGAAATTCGTACTCAGCATACCAAAAAACCCCTTATACGATATCCAACATGAAATTTTACAACAGTGGCAAGGCAGCCATTTTGGATTGCAAAATAACCCAAAATTCGTACTCAGCATACCAAAAAACCCCTTATGCGATATCCAATATGAATTTTTACATCAGTGGCACGGCGGCCATTTTGGATTGCAAAATTAAACTGAAATTCGTACTCAGCATACCAAAAAACCCCTTACACGATATCCAACATGAATTTTCACAACAGTGGCACGGCGGCCATTTTGGATTGCAAAATTAACCCAAAATTCGTACTCAGCATACCAAAACACCCCTTATACGGTATCCAATATGAAATTTTACAACAGTGGTGTGGCGGCCATCTTGGATTGCAAAATTAACCCAAAATTCGTACTCAGCATACCAAAAAGCCTCAGAAAAATATCCAACATGACATTATATCTGCTAAGTCACTAGGTCACGTGGATCATTTGTTCAAAGTTAGAAATAAAACAAAAATGACAACATCAATCGGATTGAATACTTTAAACGTTTTAAATAGGGGCCGTCGGGTTACACCGGCTCACGGCTTCTACCTATCCAAAAAAAAATTGCGTGTACTTAGTGTACACACGTAAGAAGTGAAACTTCTTCATAAACTTAATTTTCACCTCACCTTAAATTAAGTCAAAAAGTACAAAAGTCCAAAAGTCCAAAAGTCCAAAAGTCCAAAAGTCCAAAGGTCCAAAAGTCCAAAAGTCCAAAGTCCAAAGTCCAAAAGGCCAAAAGTCCAAAAGTCCCAAAGTCCCAAAGTCCCAAGGTCTCAAGGTCCCAAAGTCCCAAAGTCCCAAAGTCCCAAAGTCCCAAAGTCCCAAAGTCCCAAAGTCCCAAAGTCCCATAGTCCCAAAGTCCCAAAGTCCCAAAGTCCCAAAGTCTAAAAGTCTAAAAGTCCAAAACTCCAAAAGTCCAAAAGACCCAAAGTACCAAGGTCCCTTCCAAAAGTCCAAAAGCCCAAAAGTCCAAAAGTCCCAAAGTCCCAAAGTCCCAAAGTTCCAAAGTCCCAAAGACCCAAAGTACCAAGATCCCATCCAAAAGTCTAAAAGTCCCAAAGTCCCAAAGGCCAAAAGTCCAAAAGTCCCAAAGTCCAAAAGTCCAAAAGTCCAAAAGTCCAAAAGTCCAAAAGTCCAAAAGTCCAAAAGTCCAAAAGTCCAAAAGTCCCAAAGTCCCAAAGTACCAAAGTCCCAAAGTCCCAAAGTCCCAAAGTCCCAAAGTCCCAAAGTCCCAAAGTCCCAAAGTCCCAAAGTCCCAAAGTCCCAAAGTCCCAAAGTCCCAAAGGCCCAAAGTCTAAAAGTCCAAAAAGTCCAAAAAGTCCAAAAGTCCAAAAGTCCAAAAGTCCAAAAGTCCAAAAGTCCAAAAGTCCCAAAGTCCCAAAGTCCCAAAGTCCCAAAGTCCCAAAGTCCAAAAGTCCAAAAGTCCAAAAGTCCAAAAGTCCAAAAGTCCCAAAGTCCCAAAGTCCCAAAGTCCCAAAGTCCCAAAGTCCCAAAGTCCCAAAGTCCCAAAGTCCCAAAGTCCCAAAGTCCCAAAGTCCCAAAGTCCCAAAGTCCCAAAGTCCCAAAGTCCCAAAGTCCCAAAGTCCCAAAGTCCCAAAGTCCCAAAGTCCCAAAGTCCCAAAGTCCCAAAGTCCCAAAGTCCCAAAGTCCCAAAGTCCCAAAGTCCCAAAGTCCCAAAGTCCCAAAGTCCCAAAGTCCCAAAGTCCCAAAGTCCCAAAGTCCCAAAGTCCCAAAGTCCCAAAGTCCCAAAGTCCCAAAGTCCCAAAGTCCCAAAGTCCCAAAGTCCCAAAGTCCCAAAGTCCCAAAGTCCCAAAGTCCCAAAGTCCCAAAGTCCCAAAGTCCCAAAGTCCCAAAGTCCCAAAGTCCCAAAGTCCCAAAGTCCCAAAGTCCCAAAGTCCCAAAGTCCCAAAGTCCCAAAGTCCCAAAGTCCCAAAGTCCCAAAGTCCCAAAGTCCCAAAGTCCCAAAGTCCCAAAGTCCCAAAGTCCCAAATCCCAAAGTCCCAAAGTCCCAAAGTCCCAAAGTCCCAAAGTCCCAAAGTCCCAAAGTCCCAAAGTCCCAAAGTCCCAAAGTCCCAAAGTCCCAAAGTCCCAAAGTCCCAAAGTCCCAAAGTCCCAAAGTCCCAAAGTCCCAAAGTCCCAAAGTCCCAAAGTCCCAAAGTCCCAAAGTCCCAAAGTCCCAAAGTCCCAAAGTCCCAAAGTCCCAAAGTCCCAAAGTCCCAAAGTCCCAAAGTCTAAAAGTCTAAAAGTCTAAAAGTCTAAAAGTCTAAAAGTCCAAAAAGTCCAAAAGTCCAAAAGTCCAAAAGTCCAAAAGTCCAAAAGTCCAAAAGTCCCAAAGTCCCAAAGTCCCAAAGTACCAAGGTCCCATCCAAAAGTCCAAAAGTCCAAAAGTCCAAAAGTTCAAAAGTCCCAAAGTTCAAAAGTCCCAAACTCTCAAAGTTCCAAAGTCCCAAAGTCTCAAAGTTCCAAAGTCCCAAAGACCCAAAGTACCAATGTCCCATCCAAAAGTCCAGAAGTCCAAAAGCCCAAAAGTCCAAAAGTCCAAAAACCCTTAAATGACATGCTATCCCTGGATAAAGTACTCTTAATTCGAATCCACCGTGGTGGGGAACAGAACAAAGATGGCGCGTAACCAAAAATCGTGACGTGACGTGACCTGACGCAAATTTTTTTCCAACGCCGATAAAGAAGTTTCACTTCAAAAAATTCCCAATAGCATTTGACATCTTAGGTCGTATGTCGACCTATTTTAAAATCCGTACCAGTGTGCGGCCGGCCAGCCGCAAATAAAAGTGCATTGATGTTACAAGTTGTATCAAAACATTACACACTAGCGGACGTCACGCGGTTTCAACCGCGTAGTTCCCGTTTCCGTGGGAATAGGTACGGGAATAAAATATGCCTATGCCTATGTTTACCGCAAAGAGTGTAGCTTCCCAACAGTGAAAGAATTTTTCAAAGTAGTTCCGGAACCTATTCGATGCAAACAAACAAACAAACAATCAAATCTTTCCTCTTTATAATATTAGTAAAGATTGTATCATTACAAGGCGCGCATTGTAATGCTTCGTTCTCCTCCTTCACTGATATAACCTCGTCTTTTATCATTACAAGTTGCGCATTGCAATGCTCGGTTCTCCTCCATCACCGCTGTAATGCTCGACGCTGTAATGTTACATTACACGCGAATGCTCCCGGTGAGGGACATACATCAGACAGGACAGGACAGAGGGTACATAAAAACACGATCGCAAAATCACCGGTGAATTTCACCGTAGCTCAAGATTCCGCTCCGATGCAAACTACTAGCGAATAGGGCCAAAAGGCAAGTGTGCGAGCCACACTTGACGGCACCTTCAATGGGCGTCAAGTATCGTCAATTCATCCTTCAAGTGAGATCTCAATCACGTAAAGGCATGACAATAATAATTGATCGTCTCGGGGGCCTCTTAGTGTACATACACGTCGATTTACATGCATTCATACATATGGTCACGCCTTTATCCCCGAAGGCGTCGGCAGAGTCATATTAGTATAATATCATATAACTCACAATAGTGACATATCACAGAATTTGTCCCACGTAGTAGGTGTCGCGACGATTTGCCAATCTTGCGAATACTAAATTCTAGCTTTTCATTCTCTTTTTCCTTTGTGGGGAATGTCGCGAAGATCTGATAATCTTGCGAAGTTCTGAAGTTATACTCCATGGAGATTGCTACCTCCATGGTAATTATCGCGTCGGTCTATTTGTTTTTTATCTAAATTTGAATATGATTCCGTTTCTAATGTCAAATGGATAATTTTCTTTGCACGTCATTTAGTTAAAGTCGAACAACGCAAGACGCAAGGTTTATGTGTACAGTCAAGTTTATCCTGTACCGCGTGTGCGAAGTCTGATAGCACATTTACGAAGGCTTGTATTCCTTTTACATGTTATTTCTCACCCGTGTAATAGATAAAACTATTGTGTTGTCATGAGTGTCACGCATGAGTAAGTGAGCCGACCCTGTATACCTACATTTGATGGTCCTAGAACTGGAGTCAATGATACTTGATATAATGAGTCGATGATATTTGATGTTACTAGAGCTGCGATGCTCTGTGTGGGCCACTGATGTTTGATGATCCTATAGTTGGGAGTCAATGTAGTTATCGTATCACCCGGCGGCCTACCTGTGTGTTATAACGTGTTAGATGTCTATAGGCTGTGAACATGAGATTTACGGCATCTAGGTCTTGGATCCAATACTGTTGTACTTTTATGATATGTATAGGAATGCAAGCAATTCTCTTCATGAGACTAACGTTTATTTCATTGGTTACAGATAAAGCAAGCAAGAACATCCCTGGACGTAAACAGCACAGCATTTAATGAATTTATCGGAATTAATATGAACCCAATAAAAGAACCCACAAATCAACCATTTTTTCTCTTTTTTTCTTTTTTCGACATGGTGGAGATGCTGTTCCTTGACACCGGCTCAAGGGTTGAAATTGATACATACTAATAATTTTGAGAGCGAAGTAGCTGTTTACGTTCATAATTTTTTCAATTCGTAATTTTTACACAGACGTACAATAAGTAGCAGACGAAACATTAATTATGTCGATTATTCCCAGTTGTTCCGTTGAAGTAGTTCCGTGGCGGAACTAGTGAGACTTTTTTTCCCAGTTGTTCCGCGGAACAAAGCATCAATAATTCAGTTCCCATTAGTTCCGCGGAACAAAGTAGAAATGAAATACTAATAAATTCATTCCCTGTAGTTCCGCGGAACAAATCATAAATTAAAAACTAATAAATCAAGTCCCAGTAGTCCCGCGGGAGAAAGCATCTCTTACATACGAATATTTTATGTTCCCATTAGTTCCCTACGGTGTCTTACTGCTATTTTCTCATACAATTAAAAAAAATGAAGATCGACAAAACAAATGAAGATCGGTACAACAAATGAAGACTGACAAAACAAATGAAGATCGACAAAACAAATGAAGATCGACGAAACAAATGAAGATCAATGAAACAAATGAAGATCAGCAAAACAAATGACGGTTGGAAAAACAAATCACGGTTGGAAAAACAAATGACGATCGAATAAACATTATGCAGATCAATAAAACAAAAGACTACAAGCAAGTTGATAAGGTTAAAAGTTTCTTGCAGCCATATTTTGTAAGCTAAATGCGATTACCATTCAAAAAATAGGTGCAAGCAATTCTCGACCTTATGAATATGCATAATATTTATTTATTTTTTTATATATTCGTGATCTGTGATGTCTATAAACGCCTAAAATCACATTTTCAGGGAAGTGTCATTAAGGTCGAGAATTGCTTGCAGCTATTTTTTTGAATGGTTATCGCATCTAGATTACAAAAAAGGTCCATGCCAATTTCGACCTTATGAGCATGCATAATATCTATTTATTTTTTATATATTCGTGATCTGTGATGTCTATAAACGCCTAAAACTACATTTTTAAATAAGTGCCATTAAGGTCGAGAATTGCTTGCACCTATTTTTTTTAATGCTAATCGCATTTTGATTACAAAACATGGCTGCAAGTATGTTTTGACCTTATCAACTTGCTTACAGTCTTTTGTTTTATTGATCTGCAAAATGTTTTTTCGATCGTTATTTGTTTTTCCAACTGTCATTTGTTTTGCTGATCTTTATTTGTTTCGGCGATCTTCATTTGCTTTTGTCGATCTTCATTTGTTTTCGTAGATTTTTTTGTTTTGAAAATTACTTAACTACTTTATACTTTTAAACTAGATGTTCTTCGTATAATGGATCTTTTTCCACTCGCATGTCCTAAAAGATCCATATTCATACAAAATAAAATATTTTGAGGCTCTAAGATATTAAAGTGGACATAATATAATGTCCATAAAGATCCATGATAGTTCCGCTACGGAACTATTGGGAATAGAAAAGTCTCACTAGTTCCGCTACGGAACTACTGAGAATAGAAAAGTCTCACTAGTTCCGCCACGGAACTACTGAGAATAGAAAAGTCTCACTAGTTCCGCCACGGAACTACTGAGAATAAAAATGTCCCAGTAGTTCCGCACCACGGAACTACTGGGAAAAAAAAGTCTCACTAGTTCCGCCACGGAACTATTGGGACAAAAAGTCTCACTAGTTCCGTCGCGGAACAACTGCCGCGGAACTACTGGGAATGAAGGAATTATGTTTGTGTGCGTTGGTCTTTCCATTCCGCTCGCTCTAAGGGGTTAGTGAATGCTGCTATCTCGTTTCTACACGTATATCAACACTATACATGACATTTAAAAAAAAATGACGTACGCCTGGTTTTTGAAAGATATAAGCTGCCGATGCTGCAGTTTGACGTATTAGATACCTCTAATTAATGTAGGGGCCAAACTCAGGCACTTCTTTTCAAGATTAAATTTAATGCTAACATAAAAATAAGTGTGGCAAACTGTGATTCAGCATTTAATTAGTTCAGAATTGCATTTTAATATAATGCCTGTAATCTTCGATGATATTGAGTATACAATATATAAAAATGAAGCCCGATTTCCGTGGTCACGGCATCACGCGTGAAATGCTGGACCGATTTCGCTAATTCTTTTTTGTTGTGTTTGTTTCTGTCAAGAGGTTTTAAAAAAATTGGTGCAAAACTATTAGCAGAAATGGTTTTTATTGCGATTTTGAATCGGATCATAGAACTGGAAACTCCGAAATGGAAACCGGGAACAGAAAAACTAAGAGATAATTTTGCAATCCAATATAGCCGCCGCGTCGAAATCACAAAATTTCATGATGGGTATCGTTTAAGGGGGATTTTGGTACGCTGAGTACGAATCTCATGATACTTTTGCAATCCGATATGGCCGCCGCCCTGAAATCACAAAATTTCATGATGGGTATCGTTAAAGGGGGTTTTTGGTATGCTGAGTACGAATCACATGATAATTTTGCAATCAAATATGGCCGCCGCGCCGAAATCACAAAATTTCATGATGGGTATCGTTTAAGGGGAAATTTGGTACGCTGAGTACGAATCTCATGATAATTTTGCAATCCAATATGGCCGCCGCGCCGAAATCACAAAATTTCATGATGGGTAATTTGGTACGCTGAGTACGAATCTCATGATAATTTTGCAATCCAATATGGCCGCCGCGCCGAAATCACAAAATTTTCGTGATGGGTATCGTTTAAGGGGTTTTTTGGTATGCTTAGTACGAATCACATGATAATTTTGCAATCCAATATGGCGGCCGCGCCGAAATCACAAAATTTCATGATGGGTATCGTCTAAGGGGTTTTTTGGTATGCTGAGATCGAATCACATGATAATTTTGCAATACAATATGGCCGCCACGCCGAAATCACAAAATTTCATGATGGGTATAGCTTAAAGGGGCTTTTGGTACGCTGAGTACGAATCTCATGATACTTTTGCAATCCAATATGGCAGCCGCCCTGAAATCACAAAATTTCATGATGGGTATCGTTAAAGGAGGTTTTTGGTATGCTGAGTACGAATCACGTGATAATTTTGCAATCCAATATGGGCGCAGCGCCGAAATCACAAAATTTTCGTGATGGGTATCGTTTAAGGGGTTTTTTGGTATGGTGAGTACGAATCACTTGATAATTTTGCAATCCAATATGGCGGCCGCGCCGAAATCACAAAATTTCATGATGGGTATCGTCTAAGGGGTTTTTTTGTATGCTGAGATCGAATCACATGATAATTTTGCAATCCAATATGGCCGCCACGCCGAAATCACAAAATTTCATGATGGGTATCGTTTAAGGGGTTTTTTGGTATGCTGAGTACGAAACACATGATAATTTTGCAATCCAATTTGGCCGCCGCGCCGAAATCACAAAATTTCATGATGGGTATCGTCTAAGGGGTTTTTTGGTATGCTGAGTACGAATCACATGATAATTTTGTAATCAATTATGGCCGCTGCGCCGAAATCACAAAATTTCATGATGGGTATTGTTTAAAGGGGATTTTGGTACGCTGAGTACGAATCTCATGATAATTTTGCAATCCAATACGGCCGCCGCGCTGAAATCACAAAATTTCATGATGGGTATCGTTTAAGGGGAAATTTGGTACGCTGAGTACGAATCTCATGATAATTTTGCAATCCAATATGGCCGCCGCGCCGAAATCACAAAATTTCATGATGGGTATCGTTTAAGGGGTAATTTGGTACGCTGAGTACGAATCTCATGATAATTTTGCAATCCAATATGGCCGCCGCGCCGAAATCACAAAATTTTCGTGATGGGTATCGTTTAAGGGGTTTTTTGGTATGCTGAGTACGAATCACATGATAATTTTGCAATCCAATATGGCGGCCGCGCCGAAATCACAAAATTTCATGATGGGTATCGTCTAAGGGGTTTTTTGGTATGCTGAGATCGAATCACATGATAATTTTGCAATCCAATATGGCCGCCACGCCGAAATCACAAAATTTCATGATGGGTATCGTTTAAGGGGTTTTTTGGTATGCTGAGTACGAAACACATGATAATTTTGCAATCCAATATGGCCACCGCGCCACTGTTGCGAGATGATTATAATAAAGGTTTTTGAACGTTTTGCCGCCTGTCTGTATGATCGTTGTGTTGTTTATGTACATATTATTTTTATATCTATGTTTGTTTTTCTCTGTTTTTATTATTATTTTTTATAAAAGGTTACTGTTGTTTGGTCTATGTGCGCTGTGATCTAAAATAAAAAATATTTTCTTTCTTTCTTTCTTTCTATTTCTGTCAGTATGCTGAGATACCAAAAAACCCCTTTCACGATATCCAATATGAAATTTTTCAACGGTGGTTCGGCGGCCATCTTAGATTGCAAAATTGACCTAAAATTCGTATTCAGCATACCAAAAAACCCCTTCTACGATATGCCAGCCATCTTGGATTGCTAAATTAACCCAAAGTTCGTACTCGGCATACCAAAAAACCCCTTAAACGATACCCATCACTAAAATTTTGTGATTTCGGCGCGGCGGCCATATTGGATTGCAAAATTATCATGAGATTCGTACTCAGCATACCAAAAAACCCCTTAGACGATACCCATCATGAAACTTTGTGATTTCGGCGCGGCGGCCATTTTGGATTGCAAAATTATCATGTGATTCGTACTCAGCATACCAAAAAACCTCTTAGACGATACCCATCATGAAATTTTGTTATTTCGGCGCGGCGGCCATATTGGATTGCAAAATTATCATGAGATTCGTACTCAGCGTACCAAAGTCCTCCTTAAACGATACCCATCATGAAATTTTGTGAATTCGGCGCGGCGGCCATATTGGATTGCAAAATTAACCCAAAATTCGTACTCAGCATACCAAAAAACCCCTTATATGATATGCAACATGAAATTTTACAACGGTGGCGCGGTGGCCATATTGGATTGCAAAATTAACCTGAAATTCGTACTCAGCATACCAAAAAACCCCATAAACGATATCCAACATGAAATTTTACAATGGTGGCGCGGCGGCCATATTGGATTGCAAAATTAACCTGGAATTCGTACTCGTACTACTATTTTTTTCCCAAAAGCGTTTGACATCTTAGACCGTATGTCCACTTATTTATAATCCGGACCAGTGTGCGGCCGGCCAGCCGCAACAAAAAAAAGCGCATTGTACTACGAGTTGAATCAAAACTTTACACATTGTATCATTACAAGGCGCGCATTGCAATGCTCGGATCACCTGCTTCACTGCTGTAACCTCGTCTTGTATCATTACAAGGTGCGCATTGCAATGCTCGGTTCACCTCCCACACTGGCTGTAATTCTCGACTCGTAACATTACATTAAGCGCGAATGCTCCCGGTGAGGGAGCACCTTTAGAAAAAAATGATGTTTTGTAACATCATTTTTTTCTAAAGGTGCTTTAGCCTCAATAGCATTTTTGAAGACCTATCTATGGATACCCCACACGTATGGGTTTGATGAAAAAAAATCTTTTCGTTTCAGTTCTGAGTATGGGGACCCCCAAAATTTACTGCTTTTTTTTAGTTATATTTAAAAATCTTAATGCGGTTCACAGAATACATCTACTTACCAAGTTTCAAGTACATCGGTCTTATAGTTTCGGAGAAAAGTGGTTGTGACATTCGGACGGACAGACAGACAGACATGACGAATCTATAAGGGTTCCGTTTTTTGCCATTTGGCTACGTAACCTTAAAAGAGGTATTTTAAGATACTCTTATTTCATTAAAATAAATCTTATTGAACTAGGCGGCTAACTCCTTCCCTGTAGTTGCGTTAGTGTGTGTGGTTTTTATATGTGTTAGTTTTGGCGTACTTTTCGATCTCTAATGCTTTGTCTGCTACTTATTGTAAGTCTGTGAATTTTTACCGTATGACATAATTCTTGACGTCTTTTTAATCTTTTTAAAATTTGAGCATTTTGACCACAAATAAGTAAATTATTTTTTTAGTTAACAATAAATTTTAAAAACGATTCCGAAAATAGTGTGTAACTGGCCTAATACCAAAAACAAAAATATCGTGTTCCGTGCCATTATTTTGTTTGAAAAATTGGAATGTCAATTGAAGTGTCATTAATAAAACGAAAAAATTTGAATTTATTTTGCTAAAAATAATAAGAAGTGTATTATTGTAATAATTTGAGCAACTGAAGTTCGTGCTTTACAACCTAATGGTTATATTGTAATTTTCCTTTGGTCGGAGGGTCGATTTCTCCGCGAAATGCGAATGTAAGTAATGCACTATGCACATAGAACTAAATTATATATGTATAAGAATGCAAGCAATTCTCTTCATGAGAATAACGTTTATTTCATTGGTTACAGATAAAGCAAGCAAGAACATCCCTGGACGTAAACAGCACAGCATTTAATGAATTTATCGGAATTAATATGAACCCAATAAAAGAACCCATCAAATCAACCATTTTTTTCTCTTTTTTCTTTTCCCGACAGTAGGTGACGGTAAGCCGTATTGCTGTGTTGAGATGGTCAGGCGCAGGTTACGATGCACATACACATGCAAAGTAATCACGCACACTGAACTGAAGCTACTTTCATTCATATTTATGAGACTGACTTTAAAGGGCTTCAGTACTTAAAGTCCACTTTATCGAAATGACCACTTTATCAAAATGACCATATCTTCAATAAAATAAAATAAAATAAAATAAAATAAAATAAAATAAAATTTATTCCCTTTGAAATTTTTAAAAAATTATTTAGGTTTGTCAAAATTTTTGTGACTCTACCGGGGGTTCGGAAATGCTACAGACTGAGAAGAACACCCCAAGAAACTCAGTCCGGTCCCTCTTATTCATCTTAGTATCTAATACAGTTTTGTTTTTTAAATGTAGAAAGGAGCAATTCGTGTCACTGCCAGGCAGTCTTGTCTTCTAGAAAGTCTTTAATGCTATAATAAGCTTTCTGGTACAATTTAAGTTTTACTAGTTTTTTAAAATTAACTGACAAACCTGTTATGGCTGTCGGCAATGTATTGTACATTCGAATACAATTGCCCGCAAAAGAATTGCTTATTTTATTAAGCCTAAATCTAGGTACAGCCAATTTATTCTTATTTCTTAAGTTTAGGTTATGGATATCACTATTTTTAATAAATTTACTGTTATTTTTATGAGTATATAATAAGTTTTCATATATGTACTGTGAATACACAGTAAGGATGTTGATATCCTTAAACTTTTCTCTTAATGACTCCCGAAACCCCATACCATAAATAGCCCGGACAGCCCTTTTCTGCAACACAAAGATACATTCGATGTCGGCAGCGTTACCCCATAATAGTATGCCATAGGTCATGACACTGTGGAAGTAGCTAAAGTAGACAAGACGCGCTGTTCTAATGTCTGTCAGTTGTCGGATCTTTTTAACGGCATAGGCTGCAGAGCTCAGTCTGCCCGAGACTCTCCCGATATGAGGCCCCCACTGCAAGTTGGAGTCTAACTTTATGCCCAGAAAGACAGTTTCATCGACCAATTCTACTTGATCATCCCTAATCTTAATACTGGTGTTAACGAGCCTAACATTTGGCAAGGTGAATCTAATACATTTTGTTTTAGTTTCGTTTAACAATAAATTATTAGCGTTAAACCAGTGGACTACCCTAGAGAGGGCATTGTTTACTTCGTCAAGATCGCGTTGTCCACGTTCAACTTTAAATATTAAAGATGTGTCATCAGCAAACAAAACTACCTCGTGATCGTCTCTTATAAGGTGAGGGAGATCATTTATGTACACTAAAAATAGAAAAGGTCCCAGAATTGAACCCTGAGGCACCCCCATTGTTACAGCAGAACCATTTGACTGTTTACCATTTATAACTACTCTCTGTACTCTATCTCTAAGGTAAGAACTAATTAAATCCAAGGCCGTCCCCCGGATTCCATAATGATCAAGTTTTTGAATTAAAGTCTGATGCTGGACGCAATCGAAGGCCTTAGATAAGTCGCAGAATACACCATAAGCATCATACGACTCCTCCCAGGCCTCATATATACACTCTAACAATTTGATTCCAGCATCCGTGGTAGACCGACCGCGCGTGAAACCGAATTGTTTGGTATGGAATAGTTTATTTGTATTAAAATGATTTTGCATTTGATTAAGCATTGCCTTTTCAAAGATTTTACTGAACGTGGGTAGTACAGAAATAGGACGAAAATTGGACGGATCTGAGGTGCTACCCGATTTAAACAGAGGAGTTATTTTACTAAACTTCATTAAGTCAGGAAACACACCACTATCAACACAATTATTAAATATTATTGATAATTCAGGGGCAACCATTTCAATTAACGAATTAACTAAATGTACAGAAATTCCCCAGAGGTCAGCAGTTTTCTTAATATTTAAAGATTTAAAAGTTTTTATGACAGTGTGTATACTAATTTTACTGAATTTGAATATTTCATTACAGCAAGGAACATTTGCTTTTAACAAGGATTCTGCTATTGGGGTAGAAGAACCTAGGGCTCTGGTCAAATCTACTGGAATTCGAGAAAAAAATTGTTCAAATTCGTTAGCGACTTCGGCATCTGTTGTAATTATGTTACCATTTACTTTAAGTTTAAAATTATTATCATTCGATTTTGCTTGGCCTTCGTAATGACTACTACTTTTCACACAATGTCCACTTCATCAAAATGACCACTTTTTCATAATGACTACTGCCTTTCTCAAAATGACCGCTTTACCAAAATTATAAGACATACTACTAAACAAATAAATAAAATAGAAGAATATTAAATTATTTTCAAAACAAATATAGATCGGTAAAACAAAAGAATATCGGCAAAACAAATGAAGATCGGCAAAATAAATGAAAATCGAAAATACAAATGAAGATCGGCAAAATAAATGAAAATCGGAAAAACAAATGAAGATCGGTGAAACAAATGAAGATGAGCAAAACAAATGACGATCGAAAAAAACATATGCAGATCAATAAAACAAAAGACTTGGCAAGTTGACAAGGTCAATAATTATTGCAGCATATTTTGTAATCTAGATGCGATTACCATTCAAAAAATAGGTGCAAGCAATTCTCGACCTTAATGACACTTGTCTAAAAATGTGCTTTTATGCGTTTATAGACATCACTGATCACGAATATATAAAACATAAATAGATATTATGCATGCTCATAAGGTCGACATTTGCTTGGACCCATTTTTTGTAATCTAGATGCGATAAGCATTCAATTAATTAGGTGCAAGCAATTCTCGACCTTATGAACATGCATAATGTGTATTTATTTTTTACATATCCATGATCAGTGATGTCTATAAACGCCTAAAAGTATATTTTTGGAGAATTGATATTAAGGTCGAGAATTGCTTGCACCTGTTTTTTTGAATCGTAATCGCATCTAGGTTACAACATATTGCTGCAAGTAATTTGACATTTTGAACTTGCTTATAGTTTTTTGTTTTATTGTTCTGCATGTGTTTTTTCGTCGTTGTTTATCCGACTGTCATTTGTTTATTCGACCTTCATTTGTTTATCAGACCGTTATTTGTTTATCCGACCGTCATTTGTTTATCCGACCGTCATTTGTTTATCCGACCGTCATTTTTTTCGTCGATTTTCATTTGTTTTGCTGATCTTTATTTGTTTTTTAAATTTTTATTTATTTTGCCGATCTTCATTTGTTTTGTCGTTTTTCATTTGTTTTGCTGATCTTCATTTGTTTTTTCGATCTTCATTTATTTTGCCGATCTTCATTTGTTTTGATATTATAGACATTATAGACATGTAGGTATATTGATAAAGTAGACATTATGGACATTATGGTCAATTTGGTACTGTAGACATTTTAGACAGTAGACATTTTGATAAAGTAGACTTTAAGTACTGAAGCCCTTTAAAGGGGTCCCGATCCCGACACGGTCAAACTGGCAATTGTCATGCACGTTAAATTTGAATGGAAGTTGCTTCAGTGTGCGTGATTTCTTTGCATGTGTGTGTGTGCAGCGACGTATATGTACACATGATATTTTACGTGCTTGACAATTGCCGATTGATCGTGTCGGGACCCCTTAAAGAAATCACGCACACTGAAGCAACTTACATTCATTTAACGTGATTGACAATTGCAAGGCATGATCATGTCGGGAGCCCATTATGGAGTAGCGACACGGTCCAATTGCACTTGTCATGTCACGTCAATTTCACGTCACTTTGCAAAGAAATCACGCACATTGAATCAACTTCCATTCATATTTAACGTGCATGACAAGTGCAGTTTGACCGTGTAGCGAGCCCGAGAAGACTGACTTTGATTGGACCTTAGATCATCTAACCACAGGATGCGCCTTACTTAAGCATTGTTTTCTGCCATTGCACATGACCATTTGGTCTTTTGCTTTATAAAAAGCACTGTACATCAGTACATCATTTTATATGATTAAACTAGTACATTTCATTGTAGTTGACTGTACAATAACAATTAACACACAACAGCCATTACGCGTTTGTCGATTAATACATTTTTAAATGCAATGAAATTTTATATGTCTTTGTGTTTCCCCCTTCACTTGTATGAAAACTGGCAGACTATTTTTGTATGCGGTGGTTCGCAAAGGCTAGTCCCGTGGTATATGGTCTAAGGATTGGACATATAGGACGAAGAATGAGAAAAGCCGAATAATTTGAGTTAGCAGTATGGTTTTACATACCTTCGCCTGTCCTTTGGACGAACAAAACCACAACTTGTTTGACAGTTTGACACAGGTTTGACATTGATTGACTTGACTTGACCATGACCGGTTTGGCATTATCAAACCAACTAAGTAATAAATAAAGTGTAAAAACAACCCTTGTTGTCGTAAACTGAGATAAATAAAATGATTAAACACTTGTTCCTTGTTTAGTTTTATCGTGTAACGACTTTTATATTGGTAAACGTAACATTCTATTATTGATTGTATGTGTTCCCAATTTTATTCATTTTGTATTGGTAACTTATTAGTTTCTGGTTTAATGTAAAGATAGTTCAGCCACTCTTCAAATAAAATTTTGAATTACTAATTGTTGCTTGCAACAATAAGACCCAGAAATGAATAACATGCAAAATTCGCAAGATCAAGAAAAAGTTCTAAAGTATTTGGTTGCAGCTGAAATGTTAGCCGAGGAAATATTGTCTGATAAACTAGAAATTGTTATGCTTGACAAGAGAAGAAACCAAAATAGAGAAGCGCTACGAGATATCGCAAAATCATCACAGTCTAAATGTTGGGTAACCGTAGGGTCTGCTTTGATCAAGTATAAGTTTCAAGACGCGAAGACATTATTAGAAGCAGATCAAAAGCAATTACATATAGACATAAATAAATTACGCAGTGATCTTAAAGTGAAAGTCAATAAACTACGAGATTTAGAAATGCAACCTCCTGTTCCGGGTTTGATGCTTGTTCCCCTAACAAATAAAGAAACTGAAGGTCTATCAAATTCTAAACTATGGCCTTCCTAGAATTTCATCATAACAGTAATGAATTGATGAGAAGCATGTAAAATTCTACCACATACCTACACCAACTACCGTTTGCACTGTTTGTGCACAGTACAGTGCTATTTTAGTTGTCATAGTAATTTGTATAAATAACTGTTAAGTTATTAGTTTAGATTTTGATTGATTTGGGTTTACTAATAACTAATGTCTGAGGATGTAAATATATATAGTTAAAAATAATGTACTATGGAACTTTTTGTTTTTTTTACCCATCTTGAGAAATCAGTCATTCAAGGGTTTGATGGTACACCTGCAGCAGGCACAGAACACAAATGAAGAGAAATGAACACGGCTCTATCAGCTAAGTTGGGTTTAATTGAGTTGCTTGCAAGCTCTCTTTTCACAACAAGAACTACAGCTAAGCACCTGTGAGACACCACCAAAACCCCGTGTTTTGGCTCAAAATGGTTAGCCTGTTGGGATGCTCAAAATGGTTTAGTGCAATATACAAAAATGTACTGTGTGGTTTAGCCTGTCAAGACTACGATGCCGCAAGAGGCTAACCTAGAGTTTTGATGTTTTTTCTTTATTAGAACACTGTTCTTTTGTGATTGGAGATAGCATTCAGTTATAGTCAAAGTTTATTATAGTGACTTTTCTCGACAGAGATATTTTCGGAACATTTTACGATATGGCAAACTGCGAATAAGCCTCTACACTTCTACAGGGCTACTACCTAGGTACAGTAGATACGTTTTTTGTTATTTTAGTCAAATCTCATCATATCGCCTCGCCGCATCTGGATTGAGGGCCCAAAAATTAAATCTTCGCAAAACAAAATAAGATTTACAGGGACGTTAGCTAAAAGTTTCTTAAACTTAGGGCACTATGCCAAAAATTTCTTAAACACGAAATAAAGCTTTTATAATGAAATAACTTGGGCCCTCAATCCAGATGCCTGCATTACCCACAGAGTAGGTACTTAATACTAGCATTACCTAAGTGGCATAGTCTGATTCTCAGAAAGTACTACCTCTGGGCTGATAATTTTCATTTAAGGAGTTAGTTAAGAATTTCTTAGAACTTTTAAGAAATTCCCAAATATGTAGAATACGATATTACCGAGTTATTGCGGTATATCTTGGGCCCTCAGTTCATTAATGTTTGTACTGAGGAATCATCAAAATATGGGTTTGTCTAAAGAGATACTTAAATACGACTGTAATATATTTTACTTAACCGCGTCTATAAATTCCTTAAAAAGAAATAATGACAAAAAAGTAAATAGTTAAAATTTAAATTGGTAATTGAATTTTCCTAAAATGTCTGAACTGAGGGCCCAATATTTTCGGCAGTATTGACTAGGATAAGGCTTCTACGCTACCGCACATCAGGGTAAGTACTTTAAGAAATTTTTTATTAAAATTTAAGAAGGCGTTTATTATTCTAAATGTCATACTTTAAGAGAAATTTGACTTTTAATTTTTTGCAGGACAATATTCTGTAGGGTGACCATAATTTCCATGTAAGTATACAAAAGTATTCGATGTGTATTTTGTGTATTTTTATCTCGCTTTTACTGGCTGATGTATCAAGTGCCTCTGTGACTGCCTCTGTGGCGCAGACGGTAGTGATACCGCCTGCGGCGCTGGAGGTCGTGGGTTCGATTCCCACCGGAGACCAATATTTGTGTGACCCATAAATGTTTGTCTCAAGAGTCTGGGTGTTTCTATGTATATTATGTATGTATTTACAAGTATATAAGTATTAATATCCGTGGTCTGATACCCATAACACAAGCAGGTTATTCCTAGCTTACTTTGGGATCAGATAGCGTTGTGTGTAATGTCCGAGAATATTTATTTATTAAAAAAAAAAAAAAAAAAAGTCATAACTTCATAAGAAGTATCAGGATCGAGTTTTATTTTATTTTCAAATTAACAAAGAATAACGATTAGGAACGTAGGATCAGCTGACGTAGTCTCTTTTGTAGGTAGCACTTGAATTAGTTGCAGCTGGGGGCGCATATTCATAGCTAGCTTAGGGCGCGCGGAACCCTAAATCAGGCCCTGGTTAGAGTATACAGGTAGGAAGAATTACTGACCGAGTGACTCAGTCTACATTGATGACCAGCAAGGCTATTTTTATGTCTGATATTTATATTACTTATATCGCTTAACTTAACGAAACTAGATATTTTTTTATAAAGATTTTCAAAATAGGGATACCTATTGCGATGCTATAGTGAGAATATTTATTAATATTTTTTTTATATTTATCATTCTCTTAGTTTAGAAGTTAAAGGGTCACACATTTTTCCACTTTGGAAGTGTCTCTTGCGCAAACTATTCACTTTAGAAAAAAAATATGTTAGGAACCTCAATAGCATTTCTCAAGACCGATCTATAGATACCCCATACGTATAGGTTTGATGAAAAACAAATTTGTTCGCGTAACATTTTAGAATATATCTATCTATATATATAAAAATCAATGCCACTTTTCGTTGTAATTTTATAACTCAAGAACGGGCTCACCTATCCAAACCAAATTTTAAGGTTTTATTCGGACTATTTAGTAGATGGTTTACGTGAAGTTTGCTCAAAATCGGTCGAGCCGTTCTTCATTTATCACGCAAACGAAGTTGCGCGGGTCAGCTAGTTATTTATAAAAATCAATGCCACTTTTCGTTGTAATTTTATAACTCAAGAACAGGCTCATCTATCCAAACCAAATGTTTAGGCTTTGTTCGGACTATTTAGTAGATGGTTTATGTGAAGTTTGCACAAAATCGGTGGAGCGGTTCTTCATTTATCACGCAAACGAAGTTGCGCGGGTCAGCTAGTCTATTATATAATCTGTGGTAACATTGCCCGAGAGATACCATGATACAGCGAACATGGATAAAGTACAATGTCAAAAAATTCTTTATGAGTTTATTATGTTGTATTTCTATAATAAATAACTAATAAAGAAATTAATATTACTCTCTATGTAATCAATAATCAGAACGGGTGGACCGATTCCACTAATTCTTTTTTTGTTGTGTAAGGTATTGTCAGGAGAAGGTTCTTATGGAAGAAAAAATATTGTAGCAGTTCCCACGGGAACGGGAACTACGCGGGTGAAACCGCGTGACGTCCGTAAATAAATAAATAAATATTCACGGACATTACACACAACGCTATCTGATCCCAAAGTAAGCTAGGAACAACCTGCTTGTGTTATAGGTATCAGACCACGGATATTAATACTTATATACTTTTTTTTTAATACATACATATTATACATAGAAACACCCAGACTCTTGAGACAAACATTTATAGGTCACACAAAGATTTGTCTCCGGTGGGAATCGAACCCACGACCTCCAGCGCCGCAGGCGGTATTACTACCCACTGCGCCACAGAGGCAGTCAATCAAAAAAATCAATTTGGTATTTTTTTCATTACCTATTCAAAAGTATTCTGGTTTGTGCGCGAGTATGCTTCCGAGGGTAGGTTTGAAAAAAAAAGTACCTAAATACATGAGATTACGTTCTGTTCCTTATTATTTTGTTTCCATAGCTAGTGACCCTCAGCGCTCCATACGCTGGCGGAGTGCACAGCATGGGCGCAACAGCGCCAGGTCGTTGTAGTGGGTCTGGACGTGGAAACTCTCTCGCTCGAGACCATGGTGCGAGCCATGCTCTCCAGCGGGAGTAAGTGGGACTGCGCCACCTCTTTCTGCGAGCAGGTCATGCTCGTGAAAGAGGCGGCGGGGCGGGTACCGGAGAGAACTCTCCCACCCGAGTTCCGCAGTCGGCGGCCTGGGCGCCGCCGACGTGTCTTCGCCGAGGACTATCGGCCTCCATGACCGGGGGTCTGTGGACAGTGAGAAGGTCGCTCGCCGTCCTTACAGAAGCAGGCCCATGACGGCAGCATGACGTGAGGAACTCACGCACGTCCCCCCCTTAGAAGCGGTATCACACCCTAAACCCCCTCAAAGACGCGGGTTAGCACCCGAACCACCCCCTGGGCGAGGCTGCAGAGGCGGCTGTAGGTCTGTTGGGAGTCCTGGGACATCCTTCCGAGGGCTTACCCGAGGCTCACAACCATAGGTTGTTGGGCGTTACGTGAGGTTTTTTAGTCGGTAGGAGTCCGGCATAACATCCTCTGAGGATTTTGCCTCACGTAAAAAAAAAAAGCTAGTGACCCTAGAATACTCACACACACATTGAAGCTTGATTTAAGCATTTACATTACGTGAATGCGAACGAACATTTTTGTATGAAGTTTCCACCCTGTGCTATAAATGACAAAATCAAACTCAAATCATCAAACTGATGATAATTATTATAAACTGCATTATTCAATTATAATTGTAAATTGTTATAAACTTCATTATTTAATTGAGTTTTTTGAAGGGCTCGTGGCCCCGCGGACTCAGTGTTCTGTAAAACGATCACTGCAGTAAGCAACATTTACTATGGCCGGATATGGATGGGTGACCACCACGTGGACCACTTTGTGACATTTATTTACGAGCGTTTCCGTGCTTCGGAAGGCACGATAAGCCGTTGGTCCCGGTTGTCAGTAAAATGACAGTCGTTAAGCCAAGTTGCAGGCCTTACGGGCGCCTTGAAAAATTTCAACTGTGGGTCGTCACAGCCTGCACCAGGGTCGGCAGCGCGTGTGTAGCACCTCTGGTGTTGCAAACGTCTATAGGCTACGGTAACCAACCTTCCGGTGGGCCGTAAGCTTGTCTGCCACCTAAGTAGTATAAAAAAAAAATATTGCACCACACAAAACATCGCTTTTGACGGTTCAAGCACTAACAACCTTGTATTAGGGGACATGCTGATTAGTCTCAAAAAGTAACAAAATCATATCTACCCTACAGTATTTTCTCCTACAAAAAATTGAAAAATCAATTTTCTCTAAAAGTATGACATTTAGAAGAATAAACGCTTTATTACTTTGTTAGATTTTAATTAAAAATTTCTTAAAGTACTTACCCTGATGTGCGGGAGTGTAGAAGCCGTATCCTAGCTTAGATCATCTAACCACAGGATGCGCCTTACTTAAGCATTGTTTTCTGCCATTGCACATGACCATTTGGTCTTTTGGCTTTATAAAAAGCCTGTATTGTCGATTAATACATTTTTAAATGAAATGAAATTTTATATGTCTTTGTGTTTCCCCCTTCACTTGTATGAAAACTGGCAGAATATTTTTGTATGCGGTGGTTCGCAAAGGCTAGTCCCGTGTTATATGGTCTAAGTATCCTAGTCAATACTGCCGAAAATATTGGGCCCTCAGTTCAGACATTTTAGGAAAATTCAATTACCAATTTAAATTTTAACTATTTACTTTTTTGTCATTATTTCTTTTTAAGGAATTTATAGACGCGGTTAAGTAAAATATATTACAGTCGTATTTAAGTATCTCTTTTAGACAAACCCATATTTTGATGATTCCTCAGTACAAACATTAATGAACTGAGGGCCCAAGATATAGGTACCGCAATAACTCTGTAATATCGTATTCTACATATTTGGGAATTTCTTAAAAGTTCTAAGAAATTCTTAACTAACTCCTTAAATAAAAATTATCAGCCCCGAGGTAGTATGTACTTTCTGAGAATCAGACTATGCCACTTAATGCAGGCATCTGGATTGAGGGCCCAAGTTATTTCATCATAAAAGCTTTATTTCGTGTTTAAGAAATTTTTGGCATAGTGCCCTAAGTTTAAGAAACTTTTAACTGACGTCCCTATAAATCTTATTTTGTTTTGCGAAGATTTAATTTTTGGGCCCTCAATCCAGATGCACACCCATTAGTGCACACTTTACAAACTTGAACAACCTGTGCTTGCAGGAGTTCTTGGTTTTGAGAGGGGTTCTTGGTTTTGAAAAGGGTTGGCAGCACCTCTGGGCTGCTGTGACCACCAGTACAACTAGTGGACCTTATGCTTGTATGCCACCTTAGTGGCATTAAGAAAATGTGATCACTTCCAGTATACTTATGAATTCCCTAAAATAATGCAACTAATCAGTGCAGTCTTGCAGCATGACCTTCAGAGCAACATTGAAGTCTCAATCATTATGGCTATGGGGTTATGTAAGCCAGTGTGAGGTTCTTACAAGGTTTGGCAGGGTTAGCAGTGCAAGCATAATAGTCTCTGGTGGTGCAAACATCTGCAGGCTACGGTGATCACTTTCCATCAGGTGGGTCACAAGTTTGTATGATGCCCCAATGGTTTAAAAAATTTGGAAAAGATATTTAAATGAAACAAATTTGTTGGTTATTTTATCTTATATTAGATACATCTATGCCTGTGCCTCAGGCAGAGTGGTAATTATGTCAGAGTCACCAGGGTCTGTGATGGCAAGTGTGCACACCCTGTAGTACTTTCCGCAAGCTGTGCCTAACTCAATATTGTTTCCGCTGTAGTGGTGGACGCCAGTCTTAGCCAGGAGTGCATAGTACTCAATCTCTGATTTCCTACGAATGAAATACACAATATTAGTCTATGTCAAACACAACATAGGCAATCACAATCACTTTTTTGTTGAGTATGAACAAAAAGTGAATGACTTAGTTGGTGATGATAGCAGATTAAAACTGTGTTATAAGTTTTGGCAGGAAGAGGACATTTCTACACCTGCATAGCAGTCTAATCAACAGACGAGCAGGTACACCACTAGCAAGCTTTAGTTCCAAAAGATCTTGATCTCTTTAGGCAAACATCAAATCCGAATTATAATAAATCTAATGAAGAACATTCAGCTTACCAGTGACTAATCAGCACACGAGTCCGACTACTCCATAGGTTTCCCATGTGTTATGATAAACAGTCATGTAGAATTTAAGAGATTTTTTTTGGAATTGAAGGTAATTATCTTTGATAGCAATTCACAGCTTTCATGTGCAGTCAACCAATTTGGACAAAGTTTCAGTGAGATCAGATAGAGAATTCAACAAAGACCACATTATTAGCTCACTGAACTACAACATGCAAAAATTCAAACATAACTGTTTCATGGAACACAATGAGGGAATCCATACTTCTTAGTCCTGAGACTCCATATGCTTCCCTACAGTAAAATATTGGGAAACTCTACTTCTCAGTAGTCTCACCTTAGAGGAGGGGCATTTTTGGCAATGATGACCAGTTTAGCTTTGCCCTGACGCAGAGTCTTCAAAGTTTGCTTGTATCCTAGGCAGTATTTTCCAGATTTCATAACCAATGCCAATCGAGAATTGATGGACTCGATGGTCTTTTTCTGAAATAATAATAGATTTTTAGGGTAAATCTACTTATGAAGGAGACGGCAGACCGCGTGGTCTGGTCGTCACCACAAAAAAATCTGTGATTTATACGGAACAAAATGTGATTGAATACGAAAATCTAAAACGAAATGACATAACCTAAAAATATGTGCGATACTTTCTCAACCTTACAAATTATCAAATCAGCAAGTCTATCATGTATCAGAGTTATTTTAGGACTTTTATAATTACGATTATGTATAAATAGTTACAAATAATCATTAATGAAGCCCAGCAAGCAGCAAAAAATACACGTGTTGCTTTAGCACGTACCTGTTTCTTAGCAGCAACCATTGTGATTATTTGGTTCCTCGCGATTTACTGAAATATAAATTAAACTGTGGTTAGTTTATAATAACGCTATTATTACAAAAATGGAAATCTAAAATTTAGTAATTCTAAAAATTAATGCACACCTTCCTTTCCGTGGAAACGCTTGACCAAGCAAAGAATGATAAGAAACAGAACTCTATAGTCTATGGTCTATACCAGGGGATCTCAACCTTTCTCGGTCCACAGTGACCTTATTTGTTATCTACTTAAGGGCACCCGACACGGTCAATTGGGCATGACAAGTCTACGTGCTTGAGTCAAGTTATTGACCGTTTACCACGTAGACTTGACGCTATCATCAATAAATCTACGGTTTGATGGGAATTGAAGTAGAAAAAAAACGGCACTTGATGCACTTTCGATTGATGTGAACTGACGGGACTTGACAAGTTTTAATTTTTATTTTTTTTTAAAGCGGGGACTGCGGATTAGGCACTTTTCGCCGCCTTGTTTCGGGGGAGCAAGGCGGCTTTGTGTGGGACTCACGGTCAACATGGGGCGTCCTACCCACTAAACCCCGCGGTGTTCCGCCTCGCCTTAACCGGGTCGCAGGATAGGCCGGTGGATAAATCACTGCGGCCCGGCAAAGGGTCGCCCCGTTACATCGGGACTCTCCACGGGGGGGCTTGATGGGCTGCCCCCTCCCTCAAATCCTAATGGAGTTGGAAGTGCTGATTCCGTCCGTCCGCTCTCGGATGCCCCTCTGTAAGCAGACGGGGTAGAGAGCGGCCAAGCGGGCGGGCGCTAAAAGCACCCCCGGAATGACAAGTTTTTATTTATTTTGCAATCGGAAAACTTCAAAACGTCAAATTCAAAAAAGTTGCGGAATCGATCAGCGTCCAAGAATGTATTCAATATTATTTAGATAATAGTTTATATATATTAGACGACCTGTTTGGTTCGGAGGCAAAAATACTGTCTTTTAATCAAGAGGTCGCGGCTTCGATCCAATATGGCCGCTGCGCCGTAATCACAAAATATCATGATGGGTATCGTTTAAGGGGATTTTTGGTATGCTGAGTACGAATCAATTGATAATTCTGCAATCCAATATGGCCGCCGCGCCGTCGTCACAAAATTTCCTGATGGGTATCGTTTAAGGGGTTTTTTGGTATGCTGAGTACGAATCACATGATAATTTTGCAATCCAATATGGCCGCTGCGATGTATTCACATAATATCATGATGGGTATCGTTTAATGGATTTTTTGGTATGCTGAGTACGAATCACATGATAATTTTGCAATCCAATATGGCCGCCGCGCCATTATCACAAAATTCCATGATGGGTATCGTTTAAGGGGGTTTTTGGTATGCTGAGCACGAATTTCGGGTTAATTTTGCAATCCAAAATGGCCGCCCCACCACCGTTGTAAATTTTCATGTTGGATATCGTTTTTGGGGTTTTTTGGTATGCTGAGTACGAATTTCAGGTCAATATTGCAATCCAATATGGCCGCCGCACCACCGTTGTAAAATTTCATGTTGGTTATCGTATAAGGAGATTTTTGGTATGCTGAGTACGAATTTCAGGTTAATTTTGCAATCCAATATGGCCGCCGTGCCACTGTTGTCAAATTTCATATTGGATATCATATAAGGGGTTTTTTGGTATGCTAAGTACGAATTTCGGGTTAATTTTGCAATCCAAAATGACTGCCGCGCCACCGTTGTAAAATTTCATGTTGGATACCGTATAAGGGGTTTTTTGGTATGCTGAGTACGAATTTTGGGTTAATTTTGCAATCCCAAAAAGGCCGCCGTGCCACTGTTGTGAAATTTCATGTTGGATATCGTATAAGGGGTTTTTGGTATGCTAAGTACGAATTTCGGGTTAATTTTGCAATCCAAAATGGCTACCGTGCCACTGTTGTGAAATTTCATGTTGGATATCGTTTAAGGGGTTTTTTGGTATGCTGAGTACGAATTTCAGGTTAATATTGCAATCCAATATGGCCGCCGCACCACCGTTGTAAAATTTCATGTTGATTATCGTATAAGGAGGTTTTTGGTATGCTGAGTACGAATTTCAGGTAAATTTTGCAATCCAAAATGGCCGCTGTGCCACTGTTGCGAAATTTCATATTCCATCATAATTAATTTCATAATTCATTTATTCATAACAAAATAATTTGTGTAGAATAGCAAATAGGTGACCAGTAACAAACAAAAGATTAAATAAACTTGAATAAATTTTAAAGTAAGCATACATTGCAAATTTCTTAATTAATTCCAACAAAATCATAACAATCAACATATTTAGAAGACTATCAAAAATCAAGATTTAAAAATAAATGTCATAAAAACATACCAATTCTCGAATTGCAAAATGTCCCTATAAAAAAATTAAAACAAACAATTATCAGAAATGTCAACATAAATATACGAATATCAAGATTAAAAAAGAAAAAAAATTACAGTATATTAATATGTCATAAATCATTAGTCCACTAGTTGTTAAATAGTCTAAGGTCCACTATTATTGATAATTACAATAATTTAAAAGGATATCTATAATGTCAAATTAGGTCTATCATCTGTGAAATTTAAGTACCCTGCAAATAATCATCAACACTGTAATAACACTTTTCTAACAATAAATTGCGCAACCTAGTCTTAAACCTGTTCACACTATATATTGTTTTTAATTCTACTGGTAGTTTGTTAAACAGTTTAATGGACTGAACTCCGGATGAATGCTTTACGACATTCAACCTTGGCAGCAAGGTGCTAGGTAGAGCCTTTCTGCGTGTTCCCTCTCTTATTTTTCTTTCATCCATATTTTCTATTTTGCCCATATTCTTGACCAAATCTGTCAGTAATACGAGCAAATACAGACATGGCACTGTCAAAATATTCAGCCGAATAAAGTGATCCCTGCATGATTCCGTTTGTTTTATTTGTACCATTGTCCTTATGGCCCTTTTTTGCATTACAAATGCAGCATTTACATTGTCTTTATAGCTATTGCCCCAAAACTTAATGCTGTACCTGAGTTTCGATTCAATCATAGCAAAATAAACCGGACGAAGTTGAGCAATAGTTAAATCATACCGTAAGCTTCTAATTGCATAGCAAGCACTACTTAGTGAATTTGTTAAAGTAGTTACTTCTTGATGCCATGTTAAAAGATTATCTATTTGTATACCCAGGAATCGATAATGATCTACTAAATCTATTTGATTGCCCGATGATTTTATGTCTAGGCTGTCATTCTGCCTAGCCGTTGTTTTGAATAACATACATTTCGTTTTATTAATATTTACAATTAAATTATTACATGAAAACCAATTTTCAAGAATAGTCACTAAGTTGTTAGTTTTGCTTTCCAGATCAGCAATACTATCACCTGCTATAACTGCACTAGTATCATCTGCATATATAACAACATTTACATCGGGCATTATGCGTTTTACATAGTTAGGTAGATCGTTTATAAAAATAATAAAGAAAAAAGAATATAGAAAATAATAAAGAAATATTGGATATCGTATAAGAGGTTTTTTGGTATGCTGAGTACGAATTTCGGGTTAATTTTGCAATCCAAAAAGGCCGCCGCCCGTGCCACTGTTGTGAAATTTCGTGTTGGAAATCGTATAAAGGGTTTTTTGGTATGCTAAGTACGAATTTCGGGTTAATTTTGCAATCCAAAATGGCTACCGTGCCGCTGTTGTGAAATTTCATGATGGATATCGTTTAAGGGGTTTTTTGGTATGCAGAGTACGAATTTCATTTTAATATTGCAATCCAATATGGCCGCTGCACCACCGTTGTAAAATTTCATGTTGGTTATCGTATAAGGAGGTTTTTGGTATGCTGAGTACGAATTTCAGGTAAATTTTGCAATCCAAAATGGCCGTTGTGCCACTGTTGTGAAATTTCATATTGGATATCGTATAAGGGGTTTTTTGGTATGCTAAGTACGAATTTCGGGTTAAGTTTGCAATCCAAAATGGCTGCCGCGCCATTGTTGTAAAATTTCATGTTGGATACCGTATAAGGGGTTTTTTGGTATGCTGAGTACGAATTTTGGGTTAATTTTGCAATCCAAAATGGCCACCGTGCCACTGTTGTGAAATTTCATGTTGGATATCGTTTAAGGGGTTTTTTGGTATGCTGAGTACGAATTTCAGGTTAATTTTGCAATCCAATATGGCCGCCGCGCCGTAATCACAAAATTTCATGATGGGTATCGTTTATGAGCTTTTTTAGGCTGAGTACTATTTTAATGTAATAATAATAATAATAACACTACCATAGTCAGCAGATATTTTTTCAACTAAAATATTTTTATTAAATTTTATTCATAAAACAGCGAATATTTACTATAAATATTTCAGAAAATTAAGAATAGAAGTAATAGAACCTATAATTTCAATATTCAATGGAAATACTATGGAAATTTTTAAAAAATACTACAATATTATAATGACATGTGTCGGAAAGAAGCATAACCAGAAGTAGCATAACTAGATATAATTCTTTCCCGCTGGGTTCCTTAAACCTAAGACTCACCCATAAAATAAAGAGCGAGTCTATCACAGCAGTCCACGTCCACAGCCGCCTCCGTGTGCTCCACCTGGAACAAATCAAAGGAAGTACCCGTTACTCTCCAAGGAAAGGAGAGCAGCTGATACGCATTTTACATGTCACAATGCACATGAATGCATACTCAGGTCGTTATAGCCCATTCATGGGTACATTGACTCCTTATACCGAAGGACATCAAATGTATCGGCGTTGCTAACCTCACCGCGGGCCGGATCCAGGCCTATGGATCGCGGATTATTGGCTGCGATATAACATATAATAAATCCATTCCCATTTCATAAACATTTCCCACTGTAGACTGCATTCACGTCCCCCTGTGGCCGGCATGATGACACACAGGCCCGGTCAATTGCAGATCGACCTTATGACTACTAAATGTGCTGTACGAAGCACCAACAAACAAGATAAAACATGTAAAAAGTTACCAGCCTTTATTTTGCGTAGATTAGCTGCCAAGCAGCACTAGTGCTTCAGATCACACGCGTTCAGTTCACACGCGTTATTGACAATTAACTTGTCTCGATAATTTGTTATTAGACCAGCGTTATACGTCCGCTCCGGTCACCCGACGTGAACTGAAAAATATCAGTTATTTTGATTTCATGACTAGAGCATTAACCTTCTTTCTCCAAATCTCGCGTATCATCGTGATTGTCGCGACATTCCCCACAAAGGAAAAAGAAAAATGAAGAGACATTATGTCTCCTGAAGAATTTAGTATGTAGAAAAGAGATGTTCGTGTCTCATGAAGAATTTAGTATGTATATTTACATTATTTACATTCGCATTTCGCGAAGAAATCGACCCTCCGGCCAAGGAAAGCTAAAATAAAACCATTAGGTTGCGAGTCCATTCTCTTATCTTTTGTAGAGCACGGACTTTAGCTGCTCGTTCATTTCTAATTGCACCTAGTTGTTCTACTTCCATCACTTCATCAGGTTCAGCTTCAATTGTGACTGGATTTGATTCTTCCATAAATTCAATGGTATTTTCAGTTTCATGTGAAGTATCGTCATTTTTGTTGTTTACATCAGAATCAGAACTTTCTATTGACATATCAACATTTGGGCTATTTTCACTTACTGGTATATTATTCAATTCTTTTGGGACTATGTTTGCATCTTCAATATTGATCTGTTCTTCGTTTTGATCCACTGATGATGAATCTTGTTGGTCTTCTTCGATTTCCAAAGGATACAAATGTGATATTGACCTAGTGAATATAGTGTTGTCAACATTAATTTGTGCGACTCTACATAAACCGTCACTTCCCTTGATCAGAGATACAATTTTTCCAACCTTCCAACCTATCCTAGGTTTCTCGCTTTCGATTTGGACTGTTTGACCTACACGTGGTGTCAAACTTGACCTCGTACGAGGTTGTTTCACGGAATGATTGTATCTTTCCCGTAGACTTGGTAAATAACGATTTTGAAACATTTCTATGAATTCTTCTATTATGATTCTTGCTCTTCTCCAACTATTAATTAAATTATTCTTAGTCGATATACCTGTTATTATAGGTTGATTTTGAACTGTTTCTAAAGTTATGTATTTTCCTACTTGTAGAAAATCTGCTGGGGTCAAGCAGTGTTCCACTTCTGTACTCACATATAACAATGGTCTTGTATTTATAACTGTTTCAATTTCTTTAATAATTGTTGTTAATTGACTATCTCCTAATAGGTGCTTTTCCAATGTCTTTCTCATACATTGTTTAACCAGCGCTACTAATCTCTCGTAAAATCCACCAAACCACGGTGCTAGCTGAGGAATAAACTTCCACTTGATTTCATTTTCAACACAATATTTGATATGATATCAGCTATCAGCTTGAAGTGAGTAGCGTTGTCTGAAGTAATTAAACTTGGTACGCCTCTGGTTGATGCCATGCGTCTTATAGATAATAATCCTTCTTCAGCTGATAAGTTCTGTACCACTTCCCAATGTACAGCTCGAACTGCCAAACATGTGAATAAACACAACCATCTCTTGGCTGTTCCGTTTTCTGTTTTTACCAACACTGGTCCTAGATAGTCTATCCCAGTGAATGTAAATGGTTTACTATAGTTTACTCTCTCAGGAGGTAGTGGAGGAGTACTTGGTAACTTATATGGTCCGCCGTTACATTTGACACAGTTCAGACATTTTCGAAGTATCTTTTGGACTTGCCGCTTGCCTTGAGGTATCCAGTATGACTGTCGTTAGACTTAATGTGTGACTGGCTCCTACATGATAGTTCTTCTCGTGTGTTTCTTTTATAATTTTCCGTGTAAATTCACAATCCTTAGGTAGGAATAGGGTATCTTTTATCAAACGACCATTCTGCATACTTGAGTCTGCTTCTACAACGTAGGACACCATCAATGTCTTTGAATAATTTTAAATTTCTGCTCAAGTTAGTTTGTTTATTATTCAACTCATCTTTAAAGTATTTTGACTGTGTTGATTTAATCATTTGCAAGGTACTATCTTCCATATGGGTGCATTCTTTATATTCTTTCATTACACAATTATCTTCTTTGTTCATTACTTCAATATGATCTGTCTCACTGAAATCTTCACCCACATATAAGGTATTTTGATAACTTGGGTTAACGGGCCAATTCTCAGTATCTTCTAGTAGAAAATCTGGACCATTTAACCATCTTTTCATATCTTCATCTGTTCTTGATGGTCTTGTGGCCACGTCAGCAGGATTCAACTCAGTTGGAACATATCTAAAAGATAGATCTTTGTTTCTTTTAATCTCTTCAATCCGTCTTGAAACAAATGGACTCTTCTATGTCTTTCAACCATAGGAATCTTGTTACATCTCTATCTTGTTCCTTAAGTCCTATTTGTAAAAAGGCTTTTTCCACATCTGCAGTCAATCCAATCTTATGACTTCTAAATCTTATAATCAATCCTGTTAGATCTTCCAATAATAATGGTCCACAGTATAAACTTTCATTTAAACTTTTACTACCCTTTGTCTTTGCCGATGCATCATATACAATCTCAATGCTTTTCCAGGGGCTAAGACTCCGTGATGAGGTATATAATGTATAGGATGATCATTATCCTTAACTTCTCTTGATGGGACTAGTTCAATAACTCCCTTTTCCATTTGTTGTTTCAATGTCTGATCATATGTTTGAAGAGTTCTTTGATCCAATCTCTTGAGTAATCCAATTAATCTTCCATGTGCTAATCCATAGTTTGAAGATAAATCTGGTGGATAGTTGATCCATGGCCAACTAACATAGTATCTATTGTCTCGCATTTCCATTGTTTCATTAAAATGTTTGATTGCAATTTCATCTTTGCTTATCTTCGGTGAATCTGTGATGCCAATAGACTCTAGATCCCATAACATCTTCAAGTTTCCTAAATCCAATGGTGGATCCGGTTGGCTAAGTCCTATCTTACAAGAGCATTGACAAAATGTTACCATTGACATTTGTTCTATATGTCTATTAGTAATAAGACCCGAGACAATCCATCCAAATTCTGATTCAATCAAATATAAGTCTTTTGCAATACATATTTTATTCATCATTATAATTGAGTGATAATAATCATTTCCAATTAATATGTCTACTTTATCTGATAGTGAACCGTCATCAGCGAAAGTATAATTTTTACTAATTTGAAATAATTCTTCTTTGAAACATGGGACGCCTTGAGATATAGTTGGAACAACATTTGCATACATTGTCTTCAAGATTTTATTATTAGTCAATACTTGAAATTTGACTAAAGGACTTTCTAATGTTCTAGGAGTTTCAGATCCAAAGGTGAAAATTGTCAATTGTTGTTGTTCCTCGATGAACATTTGTAACTCTTTAGCAATCTTTTGAGTTACATAACTCCTTTGGCTTCCACAATCTAATAAAATTCTACATTTCTTTGTAATGTTATACTGACCTGTAATCTTCCTCGTTGCTGTCTGTAAGATCTACGATCTTATCTATCTATCGAAGACTTTGTGTTTACACTAAAATATTTCATTGCTGGACATATAGCTAAGTGATGATATACAGTCTGACAGACAGAGCATTTATCCCTTACTGCGCACTTACTAGAATCAATTAAAACAAGCTTTTTGTACCGTTAACACCTTTATTCTTTCTTATAAGGTTTTGTATTTGGTGCAACTTAGAGGTAGTGCATTTTAGCAGAATAAGTTGAAGCTTTAAACTCAAATTCACTTTATTTCAACGCAATACAATAAAACATTCACAATACATTACACTCATTATTTTATTTTCCTTGACTTGTCAGAATCAACAATTCATAGTCTTCTGTCTTGATATCCTCTAATATGTAGAGTCTCCATAGTAGGTGTATTGCGAAGTGCACTATTTCCTTCCATAGTATTTGTTTCACATAATTTCTGCGCATTTAATTCTGCATTTATAATTAAAGATAGCTGTTTGATTGTTACCATGATCTTATCTCCTTCTCCTGTAATGTCCAACAAACATAACTATCAACAAACATAACATCATTGTTATAACAAGAAAATGTCTCAATGATAATAGGGAACAGTGAAAATATCATGAATATCTTATTTTCTGAAGAAACTTTTAACAAACTCACGTATGTACGATGATTAAATAATTGGAAAATGCCTCGACTAGGCAAAATAAATTTGCTTAAATTAATAAAATGACTTACCAAATTCTTCAAATTTTCTTATTATTTAACTATAATAAGTATTTATTTATAAATATAATTAGTAAAATAAATTCAAATTTAAAAATTTTCATTTTGAATGACAGCCAGATTTGACTTGACATTCCATTTTTTCTTTTTTCAAACGAAAAATAAATTTTAATATCACAGAATATTTATGGTTTTAAGGCATGTTGCAGACGATTTATTTTTTGCATTCGTTTTTAATAATATTAGTCAATAAAAATAACTAATTGTTTGTGGTCAAATGTCCCAAATTTTAAAAAGGATTAAAAAGACGTCAAAATTTTAATGTCTTTAAACGTTGTGTCAGGTGAAAACCACGAAAGGCAAAACTATGAACGTAAACAGCTGTGTTACTCTTAAAATGATTAGAATTCATCAATTTCAACCCTTGAGTCGGTGTCAAGGAACCAGCATCTCCACCATGTCGGAAAGAAGCATAACCAGAAGTAGCATAACTAGATATAATTCTTTCCCGCTGGGTTCCTTAAACCTAAGACTCACCCATAAAATAAAGAGCGAGTCTATCACAGCAGTCCACGTCCACAGCCGCCTCCGTGTGCTCCACCTGGAACAAATCAAAGGAAGTACCCGTTACTCTCCAAGGAAAGGAGAGCAGCTGATACGCATTTTACATGTCACAATGCACATGAATGCATACTCAGGTCGTTATAGCCCATTCATGGGTACATTGACTCCTTATACCGAAGGACATCAAATGTATCGGCGTTGCTAACCTCACCGCGGGCCGGATCCAGGCCTATGGATCGCGGATTATTGGCTGCGATATAACATATAATAAATCCATTCCCATTTCATAAACATTTCCCACTGTAGACTGCATTCACGTCCCCCTGTGGCCGGCATGATGACACACAGGCCCGGTCAATTGCAGATCGACCTTATGACTACTAAATGTGCTGTACGAAGCACCAACAAACAAGATAAAACATGTAAAAAGTTACCAGCCTTTATTTTGCGTAGATTAGCTGCCAAGCAGCACTAGTGCTTCAGATCACACGCGTTCAGTTCACACGCGTTATTGACAATTAACTTGTCTCGATAATTTGTTATTAGACCAGCGTTATACGTCCGCTCCGGTCACCCGACGTGAACTGAAAAATATCAGTTATTTTGATTTCATGACTAGAGCATTAACCTTCTTTCTCCAAATCTCGCGTATCATCGTGATTGTCGCGACAACATGACAGCTGCAAATGTCAATTGAAAAATAACACGAAAATGGATACAAATTAAATGGAAAAATCATGTTGACTAGGGCCAAAAGCAGACAAAATGCACTCACACCATCCCCGGACTCGTCAGGCGGCTCCACTTCGCACCCTAAGGATACTGCTTTACCTGCCTGCGAAATGTCGAGCTCCACCAGTAGCAGTGACGAGTATTTCTCCCCACCGACGTCGCCACTACCTGTACGTCGGCAAGGGAGAGGCCGGCCGCCAGCTAGCTTGGGACCCCGAGGCCCACCGGCCTCGAATAGGGCCCCCGCTGCCGGTGGTAATGTGCACCGCATGAAGTGGACTAAAGAAATTAATGAAAACGTCATGCGGGCATATTTTGCGGCTTCAGAGCTAGGTGCTAACCTCACTGCGTACCGTGGCCGTTTACTTTCTGTATTTCAGGAACTTGAACCAGCTGTCAACGTGTCAGCACAGCGATTATCGGATCAGGTGCGGGCTATCCAGCGTTGTAATAAGCTTGATAGTCCGACACTTGAGAGGCTACTACTTCGTCGCAAGTTGTGTGTACCTCGTCACAAATTCGTACACCACCAGTTAGTACACCTGTAGTTGCTGAGGAAGTTGTTGATGATGAGACTATATCCGTAAGTACCCAATGTGAGAATCGATTAAGGAGTGCTTTGGAAGATGCGATTGTGGAATATCGGTTTGCAAGTGCAGATTGTAGACCACGTCTTCCTCGTATGCCCATGCATAAAAGAAATCGGGCTCTGGTGTGTGCCCTGGATTCACTATTGCACCAATATCTGGACAATATTGAAGATCTTAGTGATACGCACTCAATCCTGTACTGTGCGGCGGTTGCAGCTTGTCGAGTAGCTAAGGTTAAATTTTACACAAATGAAACTGCTACTCGACCTAGGTCTGCAAAACCTACTTGGCAGTGTAGGATTGAGAGGCGTATTTCCGAGGCCAGGGCACTCATCGGGAAACTTGTATGTTTCAGGTCGGGTAATACCCGTCCGAAGGTGATGCGCTTTGTGAAACAAGCGTTCTTTGGGACTAACATAAGTCCTCAAAGATTCGCATCATGTGTCACAGAGCGCATCGATCTTCTGAAACAAAAGGTTTATGCATGGGCAAATCGCGTTAGACGCTATAAAGTGCGAGTAGATCGATTTAACCAGAATCGTATGTTCCAAAAAAACGAGAAGTGGGTTTACAGGAACTGGGAAACCCCATATCTTCCAGAGGTTAATGACGTAACTCACCCAGATGATGATACTACTAATGCATTTTGGAGGAACCTCTGGTCAAGACCTGTTGATCATACTGAGGGTGATTGGATGAGAGATGTTGAACGGTCATGTGAGAATATAACGGATATGGAACCAGTTTATACTGGTTGAATTTATAGTCGGCGTATTTAAAAAATTGGAGCTATTTACAAAATAATCAACTTAAATACCTAGACCTACCTATTCACAGTTTATTTACACTTCCCTGTACCTTAACAACTGCTCAAAATGGAGTCCAGAACGTTCGATACACAAACGGGCACGTTTTAGGCTATTGTCTTTTAGTTTATTCAATGTGTCTCTGTCACTTTTCACTATTTCAAAGGCGTCCACTATCGCACTGCGTAATTCATCACGAGATTCGTACTCTCGAGTGTAAACTAATCGTTTTATTTCCGACCACAAATAAAAGTCGATCGCGACGACAATACTGCGTGCGAGTTATAGTCGAACTGCGCGCCGCGGTCGCCGGTCGGCGGCGCGGTCGGCCGAGCGTATTTACCTACCTACAAGACGTAACTAGTCGAGTACCTACCGACGTTACTTGGCAACGAGTCCACGTGGACCGATGCGTTCATGCGTTGTGATTGGTCGAATTTTCCCGGCGCGGTGACTCTTGTTACTGATTGGAACGTTAGACATTGAATGAAAAATTGTAGTAGAAAATCGTAGTAAACGTATTTCGTGAAATTTAAAGGAATAACCAGGTGTTCTCGTTTTGATTTTGGCAAACGATGTAGATTTTGACATTTCGTAATTTTTTATTGTTGATTTTCGAATTGACAGTGCCGATCGGTTCTGTTATCGAAACTGGGCCTAAACCTTTCCGTTCCAAAACGACTATAAATTCAACCAGTATAGATGCAGAAGATGTTGCTTGTGCAGTTCGTTCGCTCCCGAATTGGAAATCAGCGGGACCGGACGGACTGCATAATTTCTGGTTAAAATGGTTCCGCAGCTCACATGGCCATTTAGCATCACAATTTCAATCATCCCTAGATATGGGTTCACTACCCGATTTTATGACTACTGGTTTAACTCACTTACTCTACAAATCTGGTAGTGTTACGGATCCCAAAAATTATAAACCCATTACATGTTTACCAACTGTCTATAGTCCAATCCTGCCCGATCTGGCAATAATGTAAACATGTCATGTTTTGACAAGCGTTCTCTAAGACAGATGAGTAGAAAAATATAGTATGACAAAACATTATTTTTTTAATATCCTGAATAAGGTATTTTAAATGAAAATAAACTATCATATAGAAGTTATTTGGTGTCAAAATGATTGTAAAAACACTGTATGACTCTTGGATACTGGAATACTCAATGCAAGTAACTATGGATTTATAGCATCAAATGTGTTTGTTTACATTTTTGCGCAAAGCTATTGAAATACAGTATATAAACTTTTAATATCCATTTTGAAAGTCAAAATTACTAAACACATAGAAAAACATTTAATCGATATGACCATCAGCCAACAGGTGCGTCGTAATCGCAAAAATCTGGCGACATGTTGGATAGATTATAAGAAGGCCTTTGATTCAGTGCCACATACATGGCTTCTGAAGGTACTTGAGCTGTATAAAACTGATACAACTCTGTGTACTTTCTTGAGGGCATGTATGGGACAGTGGAAAACAGTCCTTTGCTATCCAGGGTGTCGTCGGTTTTGCAATAATGGTGCACCAATTAGTATCAAGCGGGGAATATTTCAAGGGGACAGTCTGAGTCCGTTGTGGTTTTGTCTAGCTCTAAATCCTCTCAGTACTATGCTAGAGAGTTCTGGGTTAGGCTATCGGTTGCGCAAAGATGGTGGGGTTATATCGCACCTCCTTTACATGGATGACCTCAAATTATTTGCCCACACTAAATTGCAACTGATGGATTTACTGGGAGTAACAGAAACTTTCAGTAGAGCCATCAGGATGGAATTTGGGGTGGACAAGTGTGCAGTCATGCATGTTAAAAGAGGTGTGATAGTGGAATCTGATGGTGTAGAACTTTCAGATTCCACTAAGCTAAACTGTCTTTCTGCAACCGAAACTTACAAATATCTGGGTAAATCACAAGCATTAGGAATTTCTGATACTGGCATGAAAGAGACATTACAGGAGCGTTTCTTTGGCCGCCTGAAAAAAGTAATAAAAAGACTTTTGTCAGGCGGTAACAAGCTGCACGCCTTTAATGGGTGGGTCATGCCAGTCCTAATGTACTCTTTTGGTATACTCAGATGGACTCAGACTGAACTCAATAAAATTGATAGAAGAGTAAGAACACTGTTGACTGCATTCCGGATGCATCATCCCCGATCATCTGTAATGAGGTACAACCTCATTACAGATGATCGGGGAAATGTGGGGGTCGAGGCTTTTTAAATGCTAAGACCCTCCATAACCGCGAGGTATACAATCTTAGGGAATTCTTTCTGAAAACAGACACCAATATGCACCGTAATGTGGTCGCAGTGGACACGGGACTCACCCCGCTTGCTATGGGCAGAGAGAACTGGCGCAAACTGTAGTACTTAGTACTGAAGATCGCAAAGAGGTATGGAAAAGCAAGCAGCTACATGGACGTTTTTATCGGGCCTTAAATGGACCTGACATTGATTTAAAAGCGTCCGTATCTTGGCTACAGTTCGGTAATCTTTTCGGAGAAACCGAAGGTTTTGTCTTTGCCATAATGGACGAAGTTGTTATGACGAAGAACTACCGGAAACATATTCTGAAGGATGGTACCATTGACATCTGTCGGGCATGTCATTGTCCCGGAGAATCACTTTGTGCGAGGCAGCATTTGCGTTTTTCCGCGGCGGTTTCTAACCTCAAATTGTCATCAAGCTGTCAAAATCAATGAAATCAAGTCAATGTTTTGATATTTTGAGGTTAGAAACCGCCGCGATAACCACAAGTGCGGCCTCGCCCTTAGACATATAGTTTCTGGTTGTTCTCGTCTTGCCAATAGAGAATATTTGCACAGACATAACCAAGTGGCCAAGATTATACATCAGCAGCTGATATAGTGGTGATAGATCGATTGGAACGCCTCGCAATAATTATCGATATCAGCATTCCTCATGATGACAACCTCTTTAAAGCAGAAAAGGAAAAAGAAATGAAATATTTGGATTTGGCTCATGAAGTTGTTGACATGTGGCATGTTGATTCGGCAATTATTGTTCCAATTATCGTTTCGGTCCACGGTTTGATGGCAAAGAGCCTCGATAACCATCTGAAGAGGCTCTCGTTAGACGGCTGGTTCAAGGGCCTGATACAGAAGGCAGTACTTCTTGACACGGCACGCATTTTGAGGAGGTTCCTGTCTCTGAAGCCCTAACCACCGGTAGCTTGGTCCCTGCACCCGATGTCGGTGGGACACTATTTTTTTATATTTTTAAATAGATTTTTATTTTTGTAAGCATTATTTATTTAAAAATGTAAGACAATATGTTAAGAATAAAAAATAAATGGAATAATAATAATAAATCTTTATTTTCAAGCAATATTAGAGACAGTTACAGATATTTTTAACTTACTCTACGGCTCATAGATACATACCTTAGGCAGCGCGATTGTGGCGCCTCTGGTGTTGCGAACCGCCATAGGCTGCCTTGACCACCGGTACATCTTGGGGGGCTGTATGCTTGTCTGCCACTTTAGTGGTATAAAAAAAAACTTAATACTAAAAATACATATACATATAACTTAACCTAATTGACACGCACTGACGTCGACGTGTCGCGGGGCGGGGAGTCCCGTGTCTGCAGACGTCCTCTGAAGCGCCGATACTTCACCCCTCTCGGCCAGAAGTCAGCAGCCATGAAGGTGGTGATGCGGTCTGTAGTAGGAAGGTTTAATGTAATAGATCTTAATTTTACAATAAGGACCTTTTGTCATAGTATTTTCGCATTGCTAGTTTAGAAAGCCTAAACTTAATAAGCAAATTATTAAAATTTACTAGTTAGGCGAAAATGGTACTCAGCATTTCAAAAAATCCCTTTAACGATACTAATCATGAAATGTTGTGATTACGGCGCGGCGGCCATATTGGATTGCAAAATTAACCTGAAATTCGTACTCAGCATTCCAAAAAACCTCTTATACGATACCCAACATGAAATTTTACAACATTGGCAAGGCGGCCATTTTGTATTGCAAAATTAACCCAAAATTCGTACTCAGCATACCAAAAAACCCCTTATACGATATCCAACATGAAATTTTACAACAGTGGCAAGGCGGCCATTTTGGATTGCAAAATAACCCAAAATTCGTACTCAGCATACCAAAAAACCCCTTATACGATATCCAACATGAAATTTTACAGCAGTGGCACGGTGGCCATTTTGGATTGCAAAATTAACCTGAAATTCGTACTCAGCATACCAAAAAACCCCTTATACGATATCCAACATGAAATTTTACAACAGTGGCAAGGCGGCCATTTTGGATTGCAAAATAACCCAAAATTCGTACTCAGCATACCAAAAAACCCCTTATACGATATCCAATATGAATTTTTACAACAGTGGCACGGCGGCCATTTTGGATTGCAAAATTAACCTGAAATTCGTACTCAGCATACCAAAAAACCCCTTACACGATATCCAACATGAATTTTCACAACAGTGGCACGGCGGCCATTTTGGATTGCAAAATTAACCCAAAATTCGGACTCAGCATACCAAAACACCCCTTATACGGTATCCAATATGAAATTTTACAACGGTGGTGTGGCGGCCATCTTGGATTGCAAAATTAACCCAAAATTCGTACTCAGCATACCAAAAAGCCTCAGAAAAATATCCAACATGACATTATATCTGCTAAGTCACTAGGTCACGTGGATCATTTGTTCAAAGTTAGAAATAAAACAAAAATGACAACGTCAATCGGATTGAATACTTTAAACGTTTTAAATAGGGGCCGTCGGGTTACACCGGCTCACGGCTTCTACCTATCCAAAAAAAAATTCCCAATAGCATTTGACATCTTAGGTCGTATGTCGACCTATTTTAAAATCCGGACCAGTGTGCGGCCGGCCAGCCGCAAACAAAAGTGCATTGATGTTACAAGTTGTATCAAAACATTACACATTGTATCATTACCAGGTGCGCAAAGCGCAAGCGCATTAATGTTACAAGTTGTATTAAAACATTACACACTAGCGGACGTCACGCGGTTTCAACCGCGTAGTTCCCGTTTCCGTGTGAATAGGTACGGGAATAAAATATGCCTATGCCTATGTTTACCGCAAAGAGTGTAGCTTCCCAACAGTGAAAGAATTTTTCAAAGTAGTTCCGGAGCCTATTCGATGCAAACAAACAAACAAACAATCAAATCTTTCCTCTTTAAATATTAGTAAAGATTGTATCATTACAAGGCGCGCATTGTAATGCTTCGTTCTCCTCCTTCACTGATATAACCTCGTCTTTTATCATTACAAGTTGCGCATTGCAATGCTCGGTTCTCCTCCATCACCGCTGTAATGCTCGACGGTGTAATGTTACATTACACGCGAATGCTCCCGGTGAGGGACATACATCAGACTGGACAGGACAGAGGGTACATTAAAACACGATCGCAAAATCACCGGTGAATTTCACCGTAGCTCAAGATTCCGCTCCGATGCAAACTACTAGCGAATAGGGCCAAAAGGCAAGTGTGCGAGCCACACTTGACGGCACCTTCAATGGGCGTCAAGTATCGTCAATTCATCCTTCAAGTGAGATCTCAATCACGTAAAGGCATGACAATAATAATTGATCGTCTCGGGGGCCTCTTAGATCTTGATCCGGATTTTAAAATAGGTCGACATACGACCTAAGAGGCCCCCGAGACTATCAATTTTTATTGTCATGCCTTTACGTGATTGAGATCTCACTTGAAGGATGAATTGACGATACTTGACGCCCATTGAAGGTGCCGTCAAGTGTGGCTCGCACACTTGCCTTTTGGCCCTATTCGCTAGTAGTTTGCATCGGAGCGGAATCTTGAGCTACGGTGAAATTCACCGGTGATTTTGCGATCGTGTTTTTATGTACCCTCTGTCCTGTCCTGTCTGATGTATGTCCCTCACCGGGAGCATTCGCGTGTAATGTAACATTACAGCGTCGAGCATTACAGCGGTGATGGACGAGAACCGAGCATTGCAATGCGCAACTTGTAATGATAAAAGACGAGGTTATATCAGTGAAGGAGGAGAACGAAGCATTACAATGCGCGCCTTGTAATGATACAATCTTTACTAATATTATAAAGAGGAAAGATTTGATTGTTTGTTTGTTTGTTTGCATCGAATAGGCTCCGGAACTACTTTGAAAAATTCTTTCACTGTTGGGAAGCTACACTCTTTGCGGTAAACATAGGCATAGGCATATTTTATTCCCGTACCTATTCCCACGGAAACGGGAACTACGCGATTGAAACCGCGTGACGTCCGCTAGTGTGTAATGTTTTGATACAACTTGTAACATCAATGCACTTTTATTTGCGGCTGGCCGGCCGCACACTGGTCCGGATTTTAAAATAGGTCGACATACGACCTAAGATGTCAAATGCTATTGGGAATTTTTTGTAGTGAAACTTCTTTATCGGCGATGGAAAAAAATTAGCGTCACGTCACGTCACGTCACGATTTTTGGTTACGCGCCATCTTTGTTCTGTTCCCCACCACGGTGGATTCGAATTAAGAGTACTTTATCCAGGGATAGCATGTCATTTGAGGGTTTTTGGACTTTTGGACTTTTGGGCTTTTGGACTTTTGGACTTTTGGACTTTTGGACTTTTGGACTTTTGGACTTTTGGACTTTTGGACTTTTGGACTTTTGGACTTTTGGACTTTTGGACTTTTGGACTTTTGGACTTTTGGACTTTTGGACTTTTGGACTTTTGGACTTTGGGACTTTGGGACTTTTGGACTTTTGAACTTTTTGGACTTCAGACTTTGGGACTTTGGGACTTTGGGACTTTGGGACTTTGGGACTTTGGGACTTTGGGACTTTGGGACTTTGGGACTTTGGGACTTTGGGACTTTTGGACTTTTGGACTTTTGGACTTTTGGACTTTTGGACTTTTGGACTTTTGGACTTTTGGACTTTTGGACTTTTGGACTTTTGGACTTTTGGACTTTTGGACTTTGGGACTTTTGGACTTTTGGCCTTTGGGACTTCGGGACTTTTGAACTTTTGGATGGGATCTTGGTACTTTGGGTCTTTGGGACGTTGGAACTTTGGGACTTTGGGACTTTGGGACTTTTGGACTTTTGGGCTTTTGAAATTTTGGAAGGGACCTTGGTACTTTGGGTCTTTGGGACTTTTGGACTTTTGGACTTTTGGAGTTTTGGACTTTTAGACTTTTAGACTTTGGGACTTTGGGACTTTGGGACTTTGGGACTTTGGGACTTTGGGACTTTGGGACTTTGGGACTTTGGGACTTTGGGACTTTGGGACTTTGGGACTTTGGGACTTTGGGACTTTGGGACTTTGGGACTTTTGGACTTTTGGCCTTTGGGACTTTTGAACTTTTAGATGGAACCTTGGTACTTTGGGTCTTTGGGACTTTGGAACTTTGGGACTTTTGGACTTTTGGCCTTTGGGACTTTGGGACTTTGGGACTTTGGGACTTTGGGACCTTGAGACCTTGGGACTTTGGGACTTTGGGACTTTTGGCCTTTTGGCCTTTTGGACTTTGGACTTTGGACTTTGGACTTTTGGACTTTTGGACTTTTGGACTTTTGGACTTTTGGACTTTTGGACTTTTGTACTTTTTGACTTAATTTAAGGTGAGGTGAAAATTAAGTTTATGAAGAAGTTTCACTTCTTACGTGTGTACACTATGTACACGCAATTTTTTTTTTGATAGGTAGAAGCCGTGAGCCGGTGTAACCCGACGGCCCCTATTTAAAACGCTTAAAGTATTCAATCCGATTGACGTTGTCATATTTGTTTTATTTCTAACTTTGAACAAATGATCCACGTGACCTAGTGACTTAGCAGATATAATGTCATGTTGGATATTTCTCTGAGGCTTTTTGGTATGCTGAGTACGAATTTTGGGTTAATTTTGCAATCCAAGATGGCCGCCACACCACCGTAGTAAAATTTCATATTGGATACCGTATAAGGGGTGTTTTGGTATGCTGAGTCCGAATTTTGGGTTAATTTTGCAATCCAAAATGGCCGCCGTGCCACTGTTGTGAAAATTCATGTTGGATATCGTGTAAGGGGTTTTTTGGTATGCTGAGTACGAATTTCAGGTTAATTTTGCAATCCAAAATGGCCGCCGTGCCACTGTTGTAAAAATTCATATTGGATATCGTATAAGGGGTTTTTTGGTATGCTGAGTACGAATTTTGGGTTATTTTGCAATCCAAAATGGCCGCCTTGCCACTGTTGTAAAATTTCATGTTGGATATCGTATAAGGGGTTTTTTGGTATGCTGAGTACGAATTTCAGGTTAATTTTGCAATCCAAAATGGCCACCGTGCCACTGCTGTAAAATTTCATGTTGGATATCGTATAAGGGGTTTTTTGGTATGCTGAGTACGAATTTTGGGTTATTTTGCAATCCAAAATGGCCGCCTTACCACTGTTGTAAATTTCATGTTGGATTTCGTATAAGGCGTTTTTTGGTATGCTGAGTCGAATTTTGGGTTAATTTTGCAATACAAAATGGTCGCCTTGCCACTGTTGTAAAATTTCATGTTGGGTATCGTATAAGAGGTTTTTTGGAATGCTGAGTACGAATTTCAGGTTAATTTTGCAATCCAATATGGCCGCCGCGCCGTAATCACAACATTTCATGATGAGTATCGTTAAAGGGATTTTTTGAAATGCTGAGTACCATTTTTGCCTAACTAGTAAATTTTAATAATTTGCTTATTAAGTTTAGGCATTCTAAACTAGCAATGCGAAAATACTATGACAAAAGGTCCTTATTTGTAAAATTAAGGTCTATTACATTAAACCTTCCTACTACAGACCGCATCACCACCTTCATGGCTGCTGACTTCTGGCCGAGAGGGGTCAAGTATCGGCGCTTCAGAGGACGTCTGCTGACACGGGACACCCCGCCCCGCGACACGTCGACGTCAGTGCGTGTCAATTAGGTTAAGTTATATGTAGATGTATTTTTAGTATTAAGGTTTTTTTTTATACCACTAGAGTGGCAGACAAGCATACAGCCCCCAAAGATGTACCGGTGGTCAAGGCAGCCTATGGCGGTTCGCAACACCAGAGGCGCCACAATCGCGCTGCCTAAGGTATGTATCTATGAGCCGTAGAGTAAGTTAAAAATATCTGTAACTGTCTCTAATATTGCTTGAAAATAAAGATTTATTATTATTATTCCATTTATTTTTTATTCTTAACAATTGTCTTACATTTTTAAATAAATAATGCTTACAAAAATAAAAATCTATTTAAAAATATAAAAAATAGTGTCCCACCGGCATCGGGTGCAGAGACCAAGCTACCGGTGGTTAGGGCTTCAGAGACAGGAACCTCCTCAAAATGCGTGCCGTGTCAAGAAGTACTGCCTTCTGTATCAGGCCCTTGAACCAGCCGTCTAACGAGAGCCTCTTGAGATGGTTATCGAGGCTCTTTGCCATCAAACCGTGGACCGAAACGATAATTGGAACAATAATTGCCGAATAAACATGCCACATGTCAACAACTTCATGAGCCAAATCCAAATATTTCATTTCTTTTTCCTTTTCTGCTTTAAAGAGGTTGTCATCATGAGGAATGCTGATATCGATAATTATTGCGAGGCGTTCCAATCGATCTATCACCACTATATCAGCTGCTGATGTATTATCTTGGCCACTTGGTTATGTCTGTGCAAATATTCTCCATTGGCAAGACGAGAACAACCAGAAACTATTTGTCTAAGGGCGAGGCCGCACTTGTGGTTATCGCGGCGGTTTCTAACCTCAAAATATCAAAACATTGACTTGATTTCATTGATTTTGACAGTTTGATGACATTTTGAGGTTAGAAACCGCCGCGGAAAAACGCAAATGCTGCCTCGCACTAAGTGATTCTCCGGGACAATGACATGCCCGACAGATGCCAATGGTACCATCCTTCAGAATATGTTTCCGGTAGTTCTTCGTCATAACAACTTCGTCCATTATGGCAAAGACAAAACCTTCGGTTTCTCCGAAAAGATTACCGAACTGTAGCCAAGATACGGACGCTTTTAAATCAATGTCAGGTCCATTTAAGGCCCGATAAAAACGTCCATGTAGCTGCTTGCTTTTCCATACCTCTTTGCGATCTTCAGTACTAAGTACTACAGTTTGCGCCAGTTCTCTCTGCCCATAGCAAGCGGGGTGAGTCCCGTGTCCACTGCGACCACATTACGGTGCATATTGGTGTCTGTTTTCAGAAAGAATTCCCTAAGATTGTATACCTCGCGGTTATAGAGGGTCTTAGCATTTAAAAAGCCTCGACCCCCACATTTCCCCGATCATCTGTAATGAGGTTGTACCTCATTACAGATGATCGGGGATGATGCATCCGGAATGCAGTCAACAGTGTTCTTACTCTTCTATCAATTTTATTGAGTTCAGTCTGAGTCCATCTGAGTATACCAAAAGAGTACATTAGGACTGGCATGACCCACCCATTAAAGGCGTGCAGCTTGTTACCGCCTGACAAAAGTCTTTTTATAACTTTTTTCAGGCGGCCAAAGAAACGCTCCTGTAATGTCTCTTTCATGCCAGTATCAGAAATTCCTAATGCTTGTGATATACCCAGATATTTGTAAGTTTCGGTTGCAGAAAGACAGTTTAGCTTAGTGGAATCTGAAAGTTCTACACCATCAGATTCCACTATCACACCTCTTTTAACATGCATGACTGCACACTTGTCCACCCCAAATTCCATCCTGATGGCTCTACTGAAAGTTTCTGTTACTCCCAGTAAATCCATCAGTTGCAATTTAGTGTGGGCAAATAATTTGAGGTCATCCATGTAAAGGAGGTGCGATATAACCCCACCATCTTTGCGCAACCGATAGCCTAACCCAGAACTCTCTAGCATAGTACTGAGAGGATTTAGAGCTAGACAAAACCACAACGGACTCAGACTGTCCCCTTGAAATATTCCCCGCTTGATACTAATTGGTGCACCATTATTGCAAAACCGACGACACCCTGGATAGCAAAGGACTGTTTTCCACTGCCCCATACAAAGTACACAGAGTTGTATCAGTTTTATACAGCTCAAGTACCTTCAGAAGCCATGTATGTGGCACTGAATCAAAGGTCTTCTTATAATCTATCCAACATGTCACCAGATTTTTGCGATTACGACGCACCTGTTGGCTGATGGTCATATCGATTAAATGTTTTTCTATGTGTTTATATTTTAGTTGAAAAAATATCTGCTGACTATGGTAGTGTTATTATTATTATTATTACATTAAAATAGTACTCAGCCTAAAAAAGCTCATAAACGATACCCATCATGAAATTTTGTGATTACGACGCGGCGGCCATATTGGATTGCAAAATTAGCCTGAAATTCGTACTCAGCATACCAAAAAACCCCTTAAACGATATCCAACATGAAATTTCACAACAGTGGCACGGTGGCCATTTTGGATTGCAAAATTAACCCGAAATTCGTACTCAGCATACCAAAAACCCCTTAAACGGTATCCAACATAAAATTTCACACCAGTGGCACGGCGGCCTTTTTTGCTTGCAAAATTGACCCAAAATTCGTACTCAGCATACCAAAAAACCCCTTATACGATATCCAATATGAAATTTCTCAACAGTGGCACGGCAGCCAATTTGGATTGCAAAATTTACCTGAAATTCGTACTCAGCATACCAAAAACCTCCCTATACGATAACCAACATGAAATTTTACAACGGTGGTGCGGCGGCCGTATTAGATTGCAATATTAACCTGAAATTCGTACTCAGCATACCAAAAGACCCTCTATACGATATCCAACATGAAATTTACAACGGTGGTGGGGCGGCCTTTTTGGATTGCAAAATTAACCCAAAATTCGTACTCAGCATACCAAAAAACCCCTTATACGGTATCCAACATGAAATTTTACAACGGTGGCGCGGCAGCCATTTTGGATTGCAAAATTAACCTGAAATTCGTACTCAGCATGCCAAAAATCTCGTTATACGATAACCAACATGAAATTTTACAACGGTGGTACGGCGGCCATATTGGATTGCAATATTAACCTGAAATTCGTACTCAGCATACCAAAAAACCCCATAAACGATATCCAACATGACAATTTACAACGGTGGTGGGGCGGCCATCTTGGATTGCAAATTTAACCCGAAATTCGTACTCAGCATACCAAAAACCCCTTAAACGATACCCATCATAGAATTTTGTGATAATGGCGCGGCGGCCATATTGGAATGCAAAATTATCATGTGATTCGTACTCAGCATACCAAAAAATCCCTTAAACGATACCCATCATGATATTATGTGAATACATCGTGGCGGCCATATTGGATTGCAAAATTATCATGTGATTCGTACTCAGCATACCAAAAAATCCCTTAAACGATACCCATCATGATATTATGTGAATACATCGCAGCGGCCATATTGGATTGCAAAATTATCATGTTATTCGTACTCAGCGTACCAAATTTCCCCTTAAACGATACCCATCATGATATTATGTGAATACATCGCGGTGGCCATATTGGATTGCAAAATTATCATGTGATTCGTACTCAGCATACCAAAAAATCCCTTAAACGATACCCATCATGATATTATGTGAATACATCGCAGCGGCCATATTGGATTGCAAAATTATCATGTTATTCGTACTCAGCATACCAAAAAACCCCTTAAACGATACCCATCAGGAAATTTTGTGATGACGGCGAGGCGGCCATATTGGATTGCAGAATTATCAACTGATTCGTACTCAGCATACCAAAAATCCCCTTAAACGATACCCATCATGATATTTTGTGATTACGGCGCAGCGGCCATATTGGATCGAAGCCGCGACCTCTTGATTAAGGGCGAGCGCCCACTGCTTTGCGATCCGGTGCGTTCCGATCCGTTTGCCGTGCCGCAACGCAAACGCAAGTATGGGTGCGCACACTGCTGCAAAAGAATCGCACGTTTCGCCAGCACTTTTTTTTTAATTGTTTTGTGGCTTGGTTATTTAGACCCGAAAATGTTTTGATGGGAATCGATTGGTTATAGGAATTTCAACTTTTCATCGATGTTTAACGCTATTTATGAGACTTCGCCGTCCATCTGTCTGTCTGTCCATCACGAGGCTGCATCTCATGAACGTAGATAGCTAGCGAGCGGTTTTTTTTACAGATTATGTGTTTCTTTTGGCGCTAAACAATAAAAAATACTAAAATATTTATATTATTATTTAAGGTCTCCGATCTCCAATACAGCAAACATTTTTGACGTTTTTTGGAACGGAACTCAAGTAAGATTTAAATCACTTTTCATGCTCCGATTGAGCTTAAACTTGGAATACTTATTTAACTGCAATGACAATACTATAAGATGGGTTTTCCGTATACTGAGTACGAATTACATGAAAATTCGGCAATCCAATGTGGCTGAAGCGCTGCAATTACAAAATTTCATGATGGGTATAGTTTTAGGGGTTTTTTTAATACGTTGAGTACGAATTACATGATAATTTAGCATTACAATATGGCCGCCGGGCTGTAAATACAAAATGTCATGATGGGTATCGTTTTAGGGGTTTTTTTAGAACGCTGAGTACGAATTATATGATAATTTTGCAATCCAATATGGCCACCGGGCTGTAATTACAAAATTTCATGATGGGTATCGTTTAAGGGGTTTTTCGTATGCTGAGTACGAATTACATTATAAAATTGCAATCCAATATGGCCGTCGCGCCGTAATAACAAAATTTCATGATGCGTATCGTTTAAGGGGTTTTTTAGTATGCTGAGTACGAATTACATGACAATTTTGTAATCCAACATGGCCGCCGCACTGTAATTACAAAATTTCATGATAGGTATGGTTTAAAGGGTTTTTTAGTATGCTGAGTACGAATTACATGATAATTTTGCAGTTCAATATGGCCGCTGCGCCGAAATCGCAAAACTTCATGATGGGTATCGTTTAAGGGGTTTTTTGGCATGCTGTGTACGAATCACGTGTCAATTTTGCAATACAATATGGCCGCTGCGCCGTAATCAAAAAACTTCATGATGGGTATCGTTTAAGGGGTTTTTTGGTATGCTCATACAAATTAAATGGTAATTTAGCGATCAAATATGGCCGCCGCGCCGTAATAACAAAATTGTATGATGCATATCGTTTTAGGGGTTTTTCAGTATGCTGAGTACGAATTACATGACAATTTTGTAATCCAATATGACTGCCGCACTGTAATTATAAAATTCCATGATGGATATGGTTTAAACGGTTTTTTAGTGTGCTGAGTACAAATTACATTATAAAATTGCAATCCAATATGGCAGTCGCGCCGTTATAACAAAATTTCATGATGCATATCGTTTTAGGGGTTTTTTAGTATGCTGAGTACGAATTACATGACAATTTTGTAATCCAATATGGCCGCCGCACTGTAATTACAAAATTTCATGATAAGTATGGTTTAAAGTTTTTTTTAGTATGCTGAGTACGAATTACATAATAATTTTGCAGTCCAATATGGCCGCTGCGCCGTAATCACAAAACTTCATGATGGGTATCGTTTAAGGAGTTTTTTGGTATGCTGTGTACGAATCACAAGTCAATTTTGCAGTCCAATATGGCCGCTGCGCCGTAATCACAAAATTTCATGATGGGTATCGTTTAAGGGGTTTTTTGGTATGCTAATTACAAATTCAATGGTAATTTAGCGATCCAATATGGCCGCCGCGCCATAATATAAAAAAATCATAATGGGTATCGTTTAAGGGGCTTTTTCGTATGCTGAGTACGAATTACATAATAGTAGGATCTCGGACTCTGCCTGGGCGACACGCCGTAGAGGAGAAGAGACGGCAACTCGTGGCGGATCTTGACCGGGACCTGGGTCACATTGCCCAATGGGGTTCAGACAACCTGGTCGAGTTCAATGCCGGGAAAGCACAGGCGTGTGCGTTTACAGCTAAGAAGTCCCCATTCCTACCCCTACCCTCTCTTCAGAACATTATGGTTCCACCAAAGGACAACCTGAAGATCCTCGGTATAGACGTCCAGCGCGAGCTCAATCACAAAAAATCCATAGAGCGTTGTATTGGGCTGGCCTCGCGGAAACTAGGAGTCCTAAATAAGGGTAGATGGTACTTCACGCCACATCAGAGATGTCTAGTGTACAAGACGCAGATTCGCTCCTGCGTCGAATACTGTTCTCACCTTTGGGATGACTCTGCGAGGTACTTGCTGGACACCCTTGATGCTATGCAGAGACGTGCTATCCGAATAATTGGTCGTCCTGAGGTGACGGGAGGCCTAGAACCGTTGGCGCAGCGAAGAACCATACCATCCTTGGCTGCCTTCTAACGAATGTATCACGGCGAATGTCCTGTGCAGCTCTTCAACCTGATCCCACCCTCTCCTTTCCGATCCCGAACAACGCGTACCGGGCAGAGATGCTACTCATACACAGTGGAGAGAATCTTCGCCAGAACTGAGCGTTTCAAAAGATCGATCCTATGCTGAATTATAAAAACCTGGAACGACCTGCCCGCACACGTGTTTCCCCTTATCTTACAACCCCGGGTTCTGTAAGAGGAGCGTGAAGAGGATCATCACAAAGCCGCTAACTTGAGGACCACTGTCAAAAGTGGCCCTTAATCGCTAGATGCGCCACGGCTTTCCATCAGGCTAGTGGCGACGTCAATTTGGCGAGTTAAATATAAAAAAAACAAAAGTATTTTTAATTTAAGTTGTTTGATATATTATGTCAGTAAGTTCAGAACTTTTAACTTACCTACTTATCATGTTTGTGAAAAAAAAAGTAGTTACATAGAATTTTATGTTTAAATGCGATTTTTGATACATTTGAACCCTCTTTTAAATCTCTGGTGAATAATAAGCACTTACTCACTAAAACCACACGTGCCCGATCACTGCACGGTCAGAAACCATGGGTAGGCAAAAGGATTTGCCAGGATTTCCCTTGACTACCATTGCGGCCTCTCCTAAGGGGTTAGAGTCTTTTCCTTTGACTGCCTCTGTGGCGCAGTCGATAGTGATACCGCCTGCGGCGCTGGAGGTCGTGGGTTCGATTCCCACCGGAGACAAATATTTGTGTGACCCATAAATGTTTGTCTCAAGAGCCTGGGTGTTTCTATGTATAATATGAATGCATTTAAAAAGTATTTAAGTATTAATATCCGTGGTCTGGTACCCATAACATAAGCAGGTTATTCCTAGCTTACTTTGGGATCAGATAGCATTGTATGAAATGTCCGCGAATATTTATATTTATCTTACTTCTTACTAATATTTTAATGCGAAAGTTTGTGTGTGTAGATGTTTGTTACTTTTTCACGCTCAAACCGCTGAACGGATCGGGCTGAAATTTGGTACAGGGATACATTATAGTTTGGAATAACACATAGGGTACCTTTCATCCCGGGACTAACTTCCCGCGGGAACAAATTTTACGCGGGCGAAGCTGCGGCCATCAGCTAGTTTATATATATTTTATATTATTATTTTACGACTTTAGGGGTTGTTCGGGTGTTTAGCCGCTTCTTGGGACGATCGGCGCGCGTAAAACTTTCACGCCACGCTGCATTATTGAACCTACTTTTGTAAGCAGAAGGTGAGCGGTGGTGGACGGTGAGCAGTCCCCTCGCCGTCCTAAGGCCCCCGGTCATGAAGGCCGATAGTCTTGGGCGCAGAGAAGTCTACGGCGCCTTCATCGCAGACTGTGGAGTTTGGGTGGGTGATGGCCTGATTGAAACTTTTTCCCTCCCTTGTGGGACCTCGATTTCCAGCGCCTCTATGCGACATTTAAACAATGAGTCGAGAGGCATCGCTTCTAGGTTCCAAAGAGGGGTCCCAACTTGGAGATATTCCATGCAGTATCCTCTTATTACTCTGACGGCTCCTCGTTCCCCTTACTTGGGAACCTAATACGAGAATGCCGCTGTTCAAAACCCCCCCCCCCTTTCAGTTTTGAGATTACACTTTGGTATCGGTGTCCGAAATTCCATCCGCTAATAAGTACGAGCCCCAGATATTTCATCAAGGGCTCGATACCGATGCTAATGCCCCCTACTTGTATGCTGGATCTATAACGTGGCTCTTCCAATGTCAGTAAAAGCACAAAGTCTCAGATTTGGGAGGGGCGACCACTAAACCCAACCGTCATAGAAGACTTCCAACGACAAAGTTATTCGGAGAATAAGCCCTCTGAAGCAGTCGTTAGATGCTGCGTTCCGATTTACTCCAATATTAAGAGGGGCCACTATCAAAGGCCAGATGTGGCCCACGGGCCACTGTTCGAATATAGCGGCCTTAAACGATACCCATAATGAAATTTTGTAATTACGGCGCGTCGGCTACTTTTGAATAGCAAAATTATTATGTAATTCGTACTCAGCATACGAAAAAACCCCTTAAACGATACCCAGTATGATATTTTTATATTACGGCGCGGTGGCCATATTGGATCGCTAAATTACCATTGAATTTGTTATTAGTATACCAAAAAACCCCTTAAATGATACCCATCATAAAATTTTGTGATTACGGCGCAGCGGCCATATTGGATTGCAAAATTGACACGTGATTCGTACACAGCATACCAAAAAACCCCTTAAACGATACCCATCATGAAGTTTTGTAATGTCGGCGCAGCGGCCATATTGGACTGCAAAATAATCATGTAATTCGTACTCAGCATACTAAAAAACGCTTTAAACCATACTTATCATGAAATTTTGTAATTACAGTGCGGCGGCCATATTGGATTACAAAATTGTCATGTAATTCGTACTCAGCATACTAAAAAACCCCTAAAACGATATGCATCATGAAATTTTGTTATTACGGCGCGACGGCCATATTGGATTGGAATTTTATAATGTAATTTGTACTCAGCACACTAAAAAACCCTTTGAACCATATCCATCATGGAATTTTGTAATTACAGTGCGGCGGCCATATTGGATTACAAAATTGTAATGTAATTCGTACTCAGCATACAAAAAAACCCCTAAAACGATATGCATCATGAAATTTTGTTATTACGGAGCGGCGGCCATATTGGATTGCAATTTCATAATGTAATTCGTACTCAGCATACGAAAAACCCTTAAAACGATGCCCGTCATGAAATTTTGTAATTACGGCGCGGCGGCCATATTGGATTACAAATTATTATGTTCTTAATTGGTACTCAGCATACTAAAAACTCTTAACTGATCCATTAGCCATCGTCCATTACCCATCACCAGTCACCCATCAGATGACCCATCATATGATCATCCATCACCTATCAACCTTCACCCTGTAAAATATCCGCTACATCTATATGCTTGTCTGCCATTTTAGTAGTATTTAAAAAAAAATCGGCTAAGTGTGGGTCGCACCCGCGCACAGGGGGTACCGTTCCGTACGACCATTCTAAAGCCCAAATACCGCTTATCCTTTTTTAATTACTATTGTGACCTTCATCAGGACTTGGCACCATCATCAGACTTGGCTTACCAAATTTTATATTTTTGCCTTGTACGCATCAACACGATTCTAAGGAGCCCAAACACTGCGGATTTATTTTTATAATTAGTATGGTGAACTTCACCAGGACTTGACTTCATCATCGTACTTGGTTGACTAAATATGATGTATTTGCCATGTACGCATCAAGACCATTCTATAGAGCCCAAACACTTATATGTCTGTATATTTAGTTATTTTCATGACCTTCACTTTGACTTGGCTCCATCATCACACTTGGTTTACTATCCTCCATGATCTTTTTACCATGTACGCATCTAGACCATTCAAAAACTCAAACGCTATGGGTTTATCTTTTTTAATTAGTATGGCGACCTTCACCAGAACTGGACTTCATCATCAGACTTGGTTCACCATCCCCTATTATATATTTGCCAAGTACACAAAAACACCAGTCTAAACGTCAAAACGCTATGGGATTATCTTGTTTCGTTGAGAAGTTTGGTACTATGGCGACCTTCAGGGTTCGCCTTTACACCAGGTCTAAAATACCATCATATTGTACTCTCCCCGAAACTACAGATGTATTTTAAATTTCAGCTCATTCGGAGCATGAGAAGTGGGTCAAATCTTACTTGCAAAATTTGTACCCTACATACCTACACACATACATAGCAAGTTAAATAAAAGCTTGTTAAAAAAGTTTTAATTATAATAAAAATAATTTTCGTAGTTGATTTACATTTTTTTTCTAAACTTACCAATCATATAAAATAATTTCTTCGCTGTATAAGTATTTGTAATATAAAATCCTTGAAATCAAATTAAACTAAATAACTATACTGTTTGCAGACATGGACATTGCTACTTCAAAGACAATTATTAAAAAAAAAAAGTCGCCGCAGCCAGCCGCCGCAAAAATTTGCGGCAGTCGTACGATTTTTTATCAGCAGTGTGCGCACTTCTATGAATCTCTATGTGTTACAGATTTGCGGCAAACGCAACGCACCGGAACGCAAAGCGGTGGGCGCTCGCCCTAAAAGACAGTATTTTTGCCTCCGAACCAAACAGGTCGTATAATATATATAAACTATTATCTAAATAATATTGAATACATTCTTGGACGCTGATCGATTCCGCAACTTTTTTGAATTTGACGTTTTGAAGTTTTCCGATTGCAAAAGAAATAAAAACTTGTCATTCCGGGGGTGCTTTTAGCGCCCTCCCGCTTGGCCGCTCTCTACCCCCTCTGCTTACAGAGGGGCATCCGAGAGCGGACCGACGAAATCAGCACTTACAACTCCATTAGGATTTGAGGGAGGGGCAGCCCATCAAGCCCCCCCGTGGAGAGTCCCGATGTAACGGGGCGACCCTTTGCCGGGCCGCAGTGATTTATCCACCGGCCTATCCTGCGACCCGGTTAAGGCGAGGCGGAACACCGCAGGGTTTAGTGGGTAGGACGGTACCATGTTGACCGCGAGTCCCACACAAAGCCGCCTTGCTCCCCCGAAACAAGGCGGCGAAGTGCCTAATCTGCAGTCCCCGCGTTAAAAAAAAAAAAAAAAAAAAAACTTGTCAAGTCCCGTCAGTTCACATCAATCGAAAGTGCATCAAGTGCCGTTTTTTTTTTTAATACGCTCTTTTCTACTTCAATTCCCATCAAACCGTAGATTTATTGATGATAGCGTCAAGTCTACGTGGTAAACGGTCAATAACTTGACTCAAGCACGTAGACTTGTCATGCCCAATTGACCGTGTCGGGTGCCCTTAAGATGTCAAATGCTATTGGGAATTTTTTGAAGTGAAACTTCTTTATCGGCGTTGGAAAAAAATTTGCGTCACGTCACGTCACGTCACGATTTTTGTTCTGTTCCCCATCTTTGTTCTGTTCCCCACCGCGGTGGATTCGAATTAAGAGTACTTTATCCAGGGATAGCATGTCATTTAAGGGTTTTTGGACTTTTGGACTTTTGGATGGGACATTGGTACTTTGGGTCTTTGGGACTTTGGAACTTTAAGACTTTGGGACTTTTGAACTCTTGAACTTTTGAACTTTTGGACTTTTGGACTTTTGGACTTTGGGACTTTGGGACTTTGGGACTTTGGGACTTTGGGACTTTGGGACTTTGGGACTTTGGGACTTTGGGACTTTGGGACTTTGGGACTTTGGGACTTTGGGACTTTGGGACTTTGGGACTTTGGGACTTTGGGACTTTGGGACTTTGGGACTTTGGGACTTTGGGACTTTGGGACTTTGGGACTTTGGGACTTTGGGACTTTGGGACTTTGGGACTTTGGGACTTTGGGACTTTGGGACTTTGGGACTTTTGGACTTTTGGCCTTTGGGAGTTTTGAACTTTTAGATGGGACCTTGGCACTTTGGGTCTTTGGGACTTTGGGACTTTGGGACCTTGAGACCTTGGGACTTTGGGACTTTGGGACTTTGGGACTTTGGAACTTTGGGACTTTGGGACTTTGGGACTTTGGGACTTTGGGACTTTTGGACTTTTGGCCTTTGGGACTTTTGAACTTTTAGATGGGACCTTGGTACTTTGGGTCTTTGGGACTTTGGGACTTTGAGACTTTGGGACTTTGGGACCTTGAGACCTTGGGACTTTTGGACTTTTGGACTTTTGGACTTTTGGACTTTTGGACTTTTGGACTTTTGGACTTTTGGACTTTTGGACTTTTGGACTTTTGGACTTTTGGACTTTTGGACTTTTGGACTTTTGGACTTTTGGACTTTTGGACTTTTGGACTTTTGGCCTTTGGGAGTTTTGAACTTTTAGATGGGACCTTGGTACTTTGGGTCTTTGGGACTTTGGGACTTTGGGACCTTGAGACCTTGGGACTTTGGGACTTTGGGACTTTGGGACTTTGGAACCTTGGGACTTTGGGACTTTGGGACTTTGGGACTTTGGGACTTTGGGACTTTGGGACTTTGGGACTTTTGGACTTTTGGCCTTTGGGACTTTTGAACTTTTAGATGGGACCTTGGTACTTTGGGTCTTTGGGACTTTGGGACTTTGAGACTTTGGGACTTTGGGACCTTGAGACCTTGGGACTTTGGGAGTTTGGGACTTTTGGACTTTTGGACTTTTGGACTTTTGGACTTTTGGACTTTTGGACTTTTGGACTTTTGGACTTTTGGACTTTTGGACTTTTGGACTTTTGGACTTTTGGACTTTTGGACTTTTGGACTTTTGGACTTTTGGACTTTTGGACTTTTGGACTTTTGGACTTTTGGACTTTTGGACTTTTGGACTTTTGGACTTTTGGACTTTTGGACTTTTGGACTTTTGGACTTTTGGACTTTTGGACTTTTGGACTTTTGGACTTTTGGACTTTCGGACTTTTGGACTTTTGGACTTTTGGACTTTTGGACTTTTGGACTTTTGGACTTTTGGACTCTTGGACTTTCGGACTTTTGGACTTTTGGACTTTTGGACTTTTGGACTTTTGGACTTTTGGACTTTTGGACTTTTGGACTTTTGGACTTTTGGACTTTTGGACTTTTGGACTTCTGGACTTTTGGACTTTCGGACTTTTGGACTTTTGGACTTTTGGACTTTTGGACTTTTGGACTTCTGGACTTTTGGACTTTCGGACTTTTGGACTTTTGGACTTTTGGACTTTTGGACTTTTTGGACTTTTAGACTTTGGGACTTTGGGACTTTGGGACTTTGGGACTTTGGGACTTTGGGACTTTGGGACTTTGGGACTTTGGGACTTTGGGACTTTGGGACTTTGGGAGTTTTGGACTTTTGGCCTTTGGGAGTTTTGAACTTTTAGATGGGACCTTGGTACTTTGGCTCTTTGGGACTTTGGGACTTTGGGACTTTGGGACCTTGAGACCTTGGGACTTTGGGACTTTGGGACTTTGGGACTTTGGAACTTTGGGACTTTGGGACTTTGGGACTTTGGGACTTTGGGACTTTGGGACTTTTGGACTTTTGGCCTTTGGGACTTTTGAACTTTTAGATGGGACCTTGGTACTTTGGGTCTTTGGGTCTTTGGGACTTTGGGACTTTGGGACTTTGAGACTTTGGGACTTTGGGACCTTGAGACCTTGGGACTTTGGGAGTTTGGGACTTTTGGACTTTTGGACTTTTGGACTTTTGGACTTTTGGACTTTTGGACTTTTGGACTTTTGGACTTTTGGACTTTTGGACTTTTGGACTTTTGGACTTTTGGACTTTTGGACTTTTGGACTTTTGGACTTTTGGACTTTTGGACTTTTGGACTTTTGGACTTTTGGACTTTTGGACTTTTGGACTTTTGGACTTTTGGACTTTTGGACTTTTGGACTTTTGGACTTTTGGACTTTTGGACTTTTGGACTTTTGGACTTTTGGACTTTTGGACTTTTGGACTTTTGGACTTTTGGACTTTTGGACTTTTGGACTTCTGGACTTTTGGACTTTCGGACTTTTGGACTTTTGGACTTTTGGACTTTTGGACTTTTGGACTTTTGGACTTTTGGACTTTTGGACTTTTGGACTTCTGGACTTTTGGACTTTCGGACTTTTGGACTTTTGGACTTTTGGACTTTTGGACTTTTTGGACTTTTAGACTTTGGGACTTTGGGACTTTGGGACTTTGGGACTTTGGGACTTTGGGACTTTGGGACTTTGGGACTTTGGGACTTTGGGACTTTGGGAGTTTTGGACTTTTGGCCTTTGGGAGTTTTGAACTTTTAGATGGGACCTTGGTACTTTGGCTCTTTGGGACTTTGGGACTTTGGGACTTTGGGACCTTGAGACCTTGGGACTTTGGGACTTTGGGACTTTGGGACTTTGGAACTTTGGGACTTTGGGACTTTGGGACTTTGGGACTTTGGGACTTTGGGACTTTTGGACTTTTGGCCTTTGGGACTTTTGAACTTTTAGATGGGACCTTGGTACTTTGGGTCTTTGGGACTTTGGGACTTTGGGACTTTGAGACTTTGGGACTTTGGGACCTTGAGACCTTGAGACCTTGGGACTTTGGGAGTTTGGGACTTTTGGACTTTTGGACTTTTGGACTTTTGGACTTTTGGACTTTTGGACTTTTGGACTTTTGGAGTTTTGGACTTTTGGACTTTTGGACTTTTGGACTTTTGGACTTTTGGACTTTTGGACTTTTGGACTTTTGGACTTTTGGACTTTTGGACTTTTGGACTTTTGGACTTTTGGACTTTTGGACTTTTGGACTTTTGGACTTTTGGACTTTTGGACTTTTGGACTTTTGGACTTTTGGACTTTTGGACTTTTGGACTTTTGGACTTTTGGACTTTTGGACTTTTGGACTTTTGGACTTTTGGACTTTTGGACTTTTGGACTTTTGGACTTTTGGACTTTTGGACTTTTGGACTTTTGGACTTTTGGACTTTTGGACTTTTGGACTTTTGGACTTTTGGACTTTTGGACTTTTGGACTTTTGGACTTTTGGACTTTTGGACTTTTGGACTTTTTGGACTTTTAGACTTTGGGACTTTGGGACTTTGGGACTTTGGGACTTTGGGACTTTGAACTTTGGGACTTTGGGACTTTGGGACTTTGGGACTTTGGGACTTTGGGACTTTGGGACTTTGGGACTTTGGGACTTTGGGACTTTGGGACTTTGGGACTTTGGGACTTTGGGACTTTGGGACTTTGGGACTTTGGGACTTTGGGACTTTTGGGCTTTTGGACTTTTGGAAGGGACCTTGGTACTTTGGGTCTTTGGGTCTTTGGGACTTTTGGACTTTTGGAGTTTAGGACTTTTAGACTTTTAGACTTTGGGACTTTTGGACTTTGGGACTTACGGACTTTGGGACTTTTGGACTTTTGGCCTTTGGGACTTTTGAACTTTTAGATGGGACCTTGGTACTTTGGGTCTTTGGGACTTTGGGACTTTGGGACTTTGGGACCTTGAGACCTTGGGACTTTGGGACTTTGGGACTTTGGGACTTTGGGACTTTGGGACTTTGGGACTTTGGGACTTTTGGACTTTTGGCCTTTGGGACTTTTGAACTTTTAGATGGGACCTTGGTACTTTGGATCTTTGGGACTTTGGGACTTTGGGACTTTGGGACTTTGGGACTTTGGGACTTTGGGAGTTTTGGACTTTTGGCCTTTGGGACTTTGGGACTTTTGGACTTTTGGACTTTTGGACTTTTGGACTTTTGGACTTTTGGACTTTTGGACTTTTGTACTTTTGTACTTTTTGACTTAATTTAAGGTGAGGTGAAAACTAAGTTTATGAAGAAGTTTCACTTCTTACGTGTGTACACTAAGTACACGCAATTTTTTTTTGGAGAGGTAGAAGCCGTGAGCCGGTGTAACCCGACGGCCCCTATTTAAAACGTTTAAAGTATTCAATCCGATTGACGTTGTCATTTTTGTTTTATTTCTAACTTTGAACAAATGAGCCACGTGACCTAGTGACTTAGCAGATATAATGTCATGTTGGATATTTTTCTGAGGCTTTTTGGTATGCTGAGTACGAATTTTGGGTTAATTTTGCAATCCAAGATGGCCGCCACACCACCGTTGTAAAATTTCATGTTGGATATCGTATAAGGGGTTTTTTGGTATGCTGAGTACGAATTTTGGGTTAATTTTGCAATACAAAATGGCCGCCTTGCCACTGTTGTAAAATTTCATGTTGGGTATCGTATAAGAGGTTTTTTGGAATGCTGAGTACGAATTTCAGGTTAATTTTGCAATCCAATATGGCCGCCGCGCCGTAATCACAACATTTCATGATGAGTATCGTTAAAGGGATTTTTTGAAATGCTGAGTACCATTTTCGCCTAACTAGTAAATTTGTCACGGGACATCCTTCCTGAGGGCTTACCCGGGGCTCTCAACCATAGGCTGTTGCTGTTAGGCGTGGCGTGAGGTTTTTTTAGTCGGTAAGAGTCCGGCATAACATCCTATGAGGATTTTCCCTCACGTTAAACAAAAAAAAAAAAAAAAAAAAACTAGTAAATTTTAATAATTTGCTTATTAAGTTTAGGCTTTCTAAACTAGCAATGCGAAAATACTATGACAAAAGGTCCTTATTGTAAAATTAAGGTCTATTACATTAAACCTTCCTACTACAGACCGCATCACCACCTTCATGGCTGCTGACTTCTGGCCGAGAGGGGTGAAGTATCGGCGCTTCAGAGGACGTCTGCTGACACGGGACACCCCGCCCCGCGACACGTCGACGTCAGTGCGTGTCAATTAGGTTAAGTTATATGTATATGTATTTTTAGTATTAAGGTTTTTTTTTTATACCACTAGAGTGGCAGACAAGCATACAGCCCCCCAAGATGTACCGGTGGTCAAGGCAGCCTATGGCGGTTCGCAACACTAGAGGCGCCACAATCGCGCTGCCTAAGGTATGTATCTATGAGCCGTAGAGTAAGTTAAAAATATCTGTAACTGTCTCTAATATTGCTTGAAAATAAAGATTTATTATTATTATTCCATTTATTTTTTATTCTTAACATATTGTCTTACATTTTTAAATAAATGATGCTTACAAAAATAAAAATCTATTTAAAAACTAGCTGAGCCCGCAACTTCGTTTACGTCACATAAGGTGTATGAAAGGAAAGGTTTTTCTTCATCAGAGTCATCAAGCAGCGTCTGAAACTGCCCTGTTTGCTTAATCATAAAAGAGCTTAATGATTAAGTCTATTTTAAAACAATTCAGTCCACGCCTTCGGCGCGGACTGAATTGTTTAAAAATAGTCTTAATCATTAAGCTCTTTTATGATTAAGCCAACACGCTAGTTTAGGTTCACTCACATTCAAAGAAACCCCTACAATTAAAATTTTCAAAATATCTGATTCTTAAAAGTGTTATAACTCTTTTATTTCTAAACCGATTTACATAAAACAAACGCTAAATGTTAACTGGAGCAAACCTCAACACAATAAAAAAAACCGCATTGCAATCGGTTGAGCGGTTACTGAGATTAGCGTGCACAACCGTACAGACAAACAGATATACAGACATACAGACATACAGACATACAGACATACAGACAGACAAAAATTCTAAAAATCATTGTTTCGTGTTCTATTGCGTTCATAAAGCCCCCCTATAATATTTTTTCTTATTTATCTTCCATGTACAGACAGCGACCTGTTACGATTTTATTATATGTATTGATGATATAAAAAAATAGTGTCCCACCGGCATCGGGTGCAGGGACCAAGCTACCGGTGGTTAGGGCTTCAGAGACAGGAACCTCCTCAAAATGCGTGCCGTGTCAAGAAGTACTGCCTTCTGTATCAGGCCCTTGAACCAGCCGTCTAACGAGAGCCTCTTCAGATGGTTATCGAGGCTCTTTGCCATCAAACCGTGGACCGAAACGATAATTGGAACAATAATTGCCGAAACAACATGCCACATGTCAACAACTTCATGAGCCAAATCCAAATATTTCATTTCTTTTTCCTTTTCTGCTTTAAAGAGGTTGTCATCATGAGGAATGCTGATATCGATAATTATTGCGAGGCGTTCCAATCGATCTATCACCACTATATCAGCTGCTGATGTATTATCTTGGCCACTTGGTTATGTCTGTGCAAATATTCTCCATTGGCAAGACGAGAACAACCAGAAACTATATGTCTAAGGGCGAGGCCGCACTTGAGGTTATCGCGGCGGTTTCTAACCTCAAAATATCAAAACATTGACTTGATTTCATTGATTTTGACAGTTTGATGACATTTTGAGGTTAGAAACCGCCGCGGAAAAACGCAAATGCTGCCTCGCACTAAGTGATTCTCCGGGACAATGACATGCCCGACAGATGTCAATGGTACCATCCTTCAGAATATGTTTCCGGTAGTTCTTCGTCATAACAACTTCGTCCATTATGGCAAAGACAAAACCTTCGGTTTCTCCGAAAAGATTACCGAACTGTAGCCAAGATACGGACGCTTTTAAATCAATGTCAGGTCCATTTAAGGCCCGATAAAAACGTCCATGTAGCTGCTTGCTTTTCCATACCTCTTTGCGATCTTCAGTACTAAGTACTACAGTTTGCGCCAGTTCTCTCTGCCCATAGCAAGCGGGGTGAGTCCCGTGTCCACTGCGACCACATTACGGTGCATATTGGTGTCTGTTTTCAGAAAGAATTCCCTAAGATTGTATACCTCGCGGTTATGGAGGGTCTTAGCATTTAAAAAGCCTCGACCCCCACATTTCCCCGATCATCTGTAATGAGGTTGTACCTCATTACAGATGATCGGGGATGATGCATCCGGAATGCAGTCAACAGTGTTCTTACTCTTCTATCAATTTTATTGAGTTCAGTCTGAGTCCATCTGAGTATACCAAAAGAGTACATTAGGACTGGCATGACCCACCCATTAAAGGCGTGCAGCTTGTTACCGCCTGACAAAAGTCTTTTTATTACTTTTTTCAGGCGGCCAAAGAAACGCTCCTGTAATGTCTCTTTCATGCCAGTATCAGAAATTCCTAATGCTTGTGATATACCCAGATATTTGTAAGTTTCGGTTGCAGAAAGACAGTTTAGCTTAGTGGAATCTGAAAGTTCTACACCATCAGATTCCACTATCACACCTCTTTTAACATGCATGACTGCACACTTGTCCACCCCAAATTCCATCCTGATGGCTCTACTGAAAGTTTCTGTTACTCCCAGTAAATCCATCAGTTGCAATTTAGTGTGGGCAAATAATTTGAGGTCATTCATGTAAAGGAGGTGCGATATAACCCCACCATCTTTGCGCAACCGATAGCCTAACCCAGAACTCTCTAGCATAGTACTGAGAGGATTTAGAGCTAGACAAAACCACAACGGACTCAGACTGTCCCCTTGAAATATTCCCCGCTTGATACTAATTGGTGCACCATTATTGCAAAACCGACGACACCCTGGATAGCAAAGGACTGTTTTCCACTGCCCCATACATGCCCTCAAGAAAGTACACAGACTTGTATCAGTTTTATACAGCTCAAGTACCTTCAGAAGCCATGTATGTGGCACTGAATCAAAGGCCTTCTTATAATCTATCCAACATGTCGCCAGATTTTTGCGATTACGACGCACCTGTTGGCTGATGGTCATATCGATTAAATGTTTTTCTATGTGTTTAGTAATTTTGACTTTCAAAATGGATGTTAAAAGTTTATATACTGTATTTCAATAGCTTTGCGCTAAAATGTAAACAAACACATTTGATCCTATAAATCCATAGTTACTTGCAATTGAGTATTCCAGTATCCAAGAGTCATACAGTGTTTTTACAATCATTTTGACTCCAAATAACTTCTATATGATAGTTTATTTTCATTAAAAATACCTTATTCCGGATATTAAAAAAAATAATGTTTTGTCATACTATATTTTTCTACTCATCTGTCTTAGAGAACGCTTGTCAAAACATGACATGTTTACATTATTGCTAGATCGGGCAGGATTGGACTATAGACAGTTGGTAAACATGTAATGGGTTTATAATTTTTGGGATCCGTAGCACTACCAGATTTGTAGAGTAAGTGAGTTAAACCAGTAGTCATAAAATCGGGTAGTGAACCCATATCTAGGGATGATTGAAATTGTGATGCTAAACGGCCATATGAGCTGCGGAACCATTTTAACCAGAAATTATGCAGTCCGTCCGGTCCCGCTGATTTCCAATTCGGGAGCGAACGAACTGCACAAGCAACATCTTCTGCATCTATATAAACTGGTTCCATATCCGTTATATTCTCACATGACCGTTCAACATCTCTCATCCAATCACCCTCAGTATGATCAACAGGTCTTGACCAGAGGTTCCTCCAAAATGCATTAGTAGTATCATCATCTGGGTGAGTTACGTCATTAACCTCTGGAAGATATGGGGTTTCCCAGTTCCTGTAAACCCACTTCTCGTTTTTTTGGAACATACGATTCTGGTTAAATCGATCTACTCGCACTTTATAGCGTCTAACGCGATTTGCCCATGCATAAACCTTTTGTTTCAGAAGATCGATGCGCTCTGTGACACATGATGCGTATCTTTGAGGACTTATGTTAGTCCCAAAGAACGCTTGTTTCACAAAGCGCATCACCTTCGGACGGGTATTACCCGACCTGAAACATACAAGTTTCCCGATGAGTGCCCTGGCCTCGGAAATACGCCTCTCAATCCTACACTGCCAAGTAGGTTTTGCAGACCTAGGTCGAGTAGCAGTTTCATTTGTGTAAAATTTAACCTTAGCTACTCGACAAGCTGCAACCGCCGCACAGTACAGGATTGAGTGCGTATCACTAAGATCTTCAATATTGTCCAGATATTGGTGCAATAGTGAATCCAGGGCACACACCAGAGCCCGATTTCTTTTATGCATGGGCATACGAGGAAGACGTGGTCTACAATCTGCACTTGCAAACCGATATTCCACAATCGCATCTTCCAAAGCACTCCTTAATCGATTCTCACATTGGGTACTTACGGATATAGTCTCATCATCAACAACTTCCTCAGCAACTACAGGTGTACTAACTGGTGGTGTACGAATTTGTGACGAGGTACACACAACTTGCGACGAAGTAGTAGCCTCTCAAGTGTCGGACTATCAAGCTTATTACAACGCTGGATAGCCCGCACCTGATCCGATAATCGCTGTGCTGACACGTTGACAGCTGGTTCAAGTTCCTGAAATACAGAAAGTAAACGGCCACGGTACGCAGTGAGGTTAGCACCTAGCTCTGAAGCCGCAAAATATGCCCGCATGACGTTTTCATTAATTTCTTTAGTCCACTTCATGCAGTGCACATTACCACCGGCAGCGGGGGCCCTATTCGAGGCCGGTGGGCCTCGGGGTCCCAAGCTAGCTGGCGGCCGGCCTCTCCCCTGCCGACGTACAGGTAGTGGCGACGTCGGTGGGGAGAAATACTCATCACTGCTACTGGTGGAGCTCGACATTTCGCAGGCAGGTAAAGCAGTATTCTTAGGGTGCGAAGTGGAGCCGCCTGACGAGTCCGGGGATGGTGTGAGTGCATTTTGTCTGCTTTTGGCCCTAGTCAACATGATTTTTCCATTTAATTTGTATCCATTTTCGTGTTATTTTTCAATTGACATTTGCAGCTGTCATGTCATTATAATATTGTAGTATTTTTCCAAAATTTCCATAGTATTTCCATTGAATATTGAAATTATAGGTTCTATTACTTCTATTCTTGATTTTCTGAAATATTTATAGTAAATATTCGCTGTTTTATGAATAAAATTTAATAAAAATATTTTAGTTGAAAAAATATCTGCTGACTATGGTAGTGTTATTATTATTATTATTACATTAAAATAGTACTCAGCCTAAAAAAGCTCATAAACGATACCCATCATGAAATTTTGTGATTACGGCGCGGCGGCCATATTGGATTGCAAAATTAACCTGAAATTCGTACTCAGCATACCAAAAAACCCCTTAAACGATATCCAACATGAAATTTCACAACAGTGGCACGGTGGCCATTTTGGATTGCAAAATTAACCCAAAATTCGTACTCAGCATACCAAAAAACCCCTTATACGGTATCCAACATGAAATTTTACAACAATGGCGCGGCAGCCATTTTGGATTGCAAAATTAACCCGAAATTCGTACTTAGCATACCAAAAAACCCCTTATACGGTATCCAATATGAAATTTCACAACAGTGGTACAGCGGCCATTTTGGATTGCAAAATTTACCTGAAATTCGTACTCAGCATACCAAAAACCTCCTTATACGATAACCAACATGAAATTTTACAACGGTGGTGCAGCGGCCATATTGGATTGCAATATTAAAATGAAATTCGTACTCTGCATACCAAAAAACACCTTAAACGATATCCAACATGAAATTTCACAACAGCGGCACGGTAGCCATTTTGGATTGCAAAATTAACCCAAAATTCGTACTTAGCATACCAAAAAACCCTTTATACGATTTCCAACATGAAATTTCACAACAGTGGCACGGCGGCCTTTTTGGATTGCAAAATTAACCCGAAATTCGTACTTAGCATACCAAAAAACCCTTTATACGATTTCCAACATGAAATTTCACAACAGTGGCACGGCGGCCTTTTTGGATTGAAAAATTAACCCGAAATTCGTACTCAGCATACCAAAAAACCCCTTATACGATATCCAATATGAAATTTCGCAACAGTGGCACAGCGGCCATTTTGGATTGCAAAATTTACCTGAAATTCGTACTCAGCATACCAAAAACCTCCTTATACGATAATCAACATGAAATTTTACAACGGTGGTGCGGTGGCCATATTGGATTGCAATATTAACCTGAAATTCGTACTCAGCATACCAAAAAACCCCTTAAACGATATCCAACATGAAATTTCACAACAGTGGCACGGTAGCCATTTTGGATTGCAAAATTAACCCGAAATTCGTACTTAGCATACCAAAAAACCTTTTATACGATATCCAACATGAAATTTCACAACAGTGGCACGGCGGCCTTTTTGGATTGCAAAATTAAACCAAAATTCGTACTCAGCATACCAAAAAACCCCTTATACGGTATCCAACATGAAATTTTACAACGGTGGCGCGGCAGTCATTTTGGATTGCAAAATTAACCCGAAATTCGTACTAAGCATACCAAAAAACCCCTTATATGATATCCAATATGAAATTTGACAACAGTGGCACGGCGGCCATATTGGATTGCAAAATTAACCTGAAATTCGTACTCAGCATACCAAAAATCTCCTTATACGATAACCAACATGAAATTTTACAACGGTGGTGCGGCGGCCATATTGGATTGCAATATTGACCTGAAATTCGTACTCAGCATACCAAAAAACCCCAAAAACGATATCCAACATGAAAATTTACAACGGTGGTGGGGCGGCCATTTTGGATTGCAAAATTAACCCGAAATTCGTGCTCAGCATACCAAAAACCCCCTTAAACGATACCCATCATGGAATTTTGTGATAATGGCGCGGCGGCCATATTGGATTGCAAAATTATCATGTGATTCGTACTCAGCATACCAAAAAATCCCTTAAACGATACCCATCATGATATTATGTGAATACATCGCAGCGGCCATATTGGATTGCAAAATTATCATGTGATTCGTACTCAGCATACCAAAAAACCCCTTAAACGATACCCATCAGGAAATTTTGTGATGACGCCGCGGCGGCCATATTGGATTGCAGAATTATCAACTGATTCGTACTCAGCATACCAAAAATCCCCTTAAACGATACCCATCATGATATTTTGTGATTACGGCGCAGCGGCCATATTGGATCGAAGCCGCGACCTCTTGATTAAAAGACAATATTTTTGCCTCCGAACCAAACAGGTCGTCTAATATATATAAACTATTATCTAAATAGTATTGAATACATTCTTGGACGCTGATCGATTCCGCAACTTTTTTGAATTTGACGTTTTGAAGTTTTCCGATTGCAAAATAAATAAAAACTTGTCATTCCGGGGGTGCTTTTAGCGCCCGCCCGCTTGGCCGCTCTCTACCCCCTCTGCTTACAGAGGGGCATCCGAGAGCGGACCGACGGAATCAGCACTTCCAACTCCATTAGGATTTGAGGGAGGGGGCAGCCCATCAAGCCCCCCCGTGGAGAGTCCCGATGTAACGGGGCGACTCTTTGCCGGGCCGCAGTGATTTATCCACCGGCCTATCCTGCGACCCGGTTAAGGCGAGGCGGAACACCGCGGGGTTTAGTGGGTAGGACGGTCCCATGTTGACCGTGAGTCCCACATAAAGCCGCCTTGCTCCCCCGAAACAAGGCGGCGAAAAGTGCCTTATACGCAGTCCCCGCTTTAAAAAAAAATAAAAATAAAAACTTGTCAAGTCCCGTCAGTTCACATCAATCGAAAGTGCATCAAGTGCCGTTTTTTTTTTTTCTACTTCAATTCCCATCAAACCGTAGATTTATTGATGATAGCGTCAAGTCTACGTGGTAAACGGTCAATAACTTGACTCAAGCACGTAGACTTGTCATGCCCAATTGACCGTGTCGGGAGCCCTTTAATGACTAACGTAAACATAAACAAAAAATCTCAATATTAAACCCAATTAAATATATTTGATATTTTCACCGATAAAAAAATTTTCTTTCAATAATTTTGAGATCAACAAATCCTCCCAGGATTTGTTGTAAATGTTGTATGAGACTATAATTTTTAATGCAATTTTTTATTTTATTTTGATCACACATTTTTGTAATATAGAAATGCTTTGAAATCATACATATAATAGGCCCCCGAGACGATCATGCCTTGCAATTGTCAATCACGTTAAATATGAATGGAAGTTGCTTCAGTGTGCGTGATTGCTTTGCATGTGTGTGTGCATCGACGTATACGTGCACATGAAATTCTACGTTATTGACAATTGCCAATTGATCGTGTCGGGACCCCTTAATAAAATGATAGAAAAGTCAAAACTGTACATTGGAAATATAAAAAAAAAAACTCGCTGAGTGTTCAACCTACTAGGGTCCCGACACGATCATGCCTTGCAATTGTCAATCACGTTAAATATGAATGGAAGTTGCTTCAGTGTGCGTGATTGCTTTGCATGTGTGTGTGCATCGACGTATACGTGCACATGAAATTCTACGTGCTTGACAATTGCCAATTGATCATGTCGGGACCCCTTGAGATACCAAAGTCGAAAATATAGTTAGAATTTTTTTTGTCTGTTTTGTTTGCTTTGCTTTATCCGGAAGGATCTCAAAAAGTACTCAATAAGTTTGATTCAAATTTTGCACAAATATTAACTAGGGGTAGGGTCTTCCAATAGGCGATATATTATGCTAAGCAGAGATCAATCAAATTGGCATTATAACATAATTTTCACGCGTACGAATTCGCGGGCAACAGTTAGTCATTAATAAACACTAATTATAAGCATTTTAATGTAACACAAATATTTTATCCCTCAAATTACAAATTATTCATCATAATGACAAGGTCTATCGAAAAAAAATATATTTTGGAATTTGATTAAAAACCTTTTTTCCCTAAAATAAAAAATGAAGCGCTCGTGAGCCCGCAGGAGTCGAATAGATCCTTTTTAATTTAAATTTTCTTTTGCCGGCGTTCCTTGCGTCGGCGCATGGGGTTGCGGGCCTTGTCGCTATTATACTTCACTCTGAAGGCGGCATGGCTAGTATACCCTTTGCGTCTGAGGCAGTGGAGTCTTGGTTGGCGCTTACAGGTAGTGCTCGTCTCCCAGCGGAGCCTCGTGCCCAGAGGGCTTGGGATGAAGTTAGAGTAAAACTGGATCATGAGCGGCGGTTGGAGAGTGCATCTGGGACAGATCGGGCTAGGTTGCTCGCTATAACACAATCAGAGGCGGGGGCATGGTTGCACGCATTGCCATCACCTCACCTGGGTACTTTATTGGACGATGACTCTTTGCGTGTGGCAGTGGCTCTTCGCCTGGGCTGTAGGGTGTGTGAACCCCACAGATGCACCTGCGGTTCCATGGTGGAGGCTGACGGCCATCACGCATTGAGTTGTCGTCGTAGTGCAGGTAGGTTCCCGCGTCATCATGCCCTCAATGATTTAATACGGAGAGCTCTGATTTCAGCAGATGTGCCCTGTACTCTTGAGCCCCCTGGTCTGTCCAGGTCAGATGGCAAGAGACCGGATGGATTGACTCTTGTACCGTGGAAAAGGGGCAAGTGCTTGGTTTGGGACGCGACTTGCGTGAGCACCGTGGCTGCGAGTCACTTGAGCCGAACGGCTCTTTCCCCCGCTGCTGCGGCCGAAGACGCGGCTAGCAGAAAGCATCAAAAGTACGCGGCTTTGGAGTCGCGCTACATTGTGCTGCCGGCTGCGTTCGAGACAATGGGCAGTTGGGGCAAGGAAGCTAAAAGATTAGTGGCTGACATAGGCAGAAGAATGGGGGAGAAAACTGGTGACTCTCGGTCCGGCTTGTACCTGGTGCAAAGGTTGGCTATTGCCATTCAGCGTGGAAATGCGGCGAGTGTTTTGGGCACCTTTGCACCGGATACAATCCGGGGCGGGTTATTTAGTTAATTTTTTTTGACGTTTGTATTGTACAATGATGTTATTGACGATTAAATAATAATTCATTTATTATTAAAGATATATTAAAACCTATTTAATTTTAAACCAGTTTTTTCTATTTTCTGATCTTATTTCTACAGGTAAACTTTTTAATACGTAAGGAATTCTTTTATCAAAGTCCTAATTCATTCCCCAATCAACCCAGAATCATTGGGGTGGCTGAAAATCCAACTTCTCTTAAATACGAAGTCGCATAGGAATGCCAATTTTAGAACTGGAAGTTGTATTGTTGTTGTTGTTGTGTTGCTGTTAAAGTGGAATATGCAAAACTCCATTATCTCTCGTCGTAGCGATCAGACGCTAAATACAATCGTGAGACGCTCTATCGGGTGAACTCGGGACCACCGAGTGTACCCGAGCGAAAAAGATACAGCCAGCTGCTCTTTGCAGTTGTACCGCTGTATTTCGTATGATCAAATTATAAATATAAAAATTATAACTATATAATTTTTATATGGTTATATATTAAAATAGGTACCAGAAAGGTGCAATATAGTAGCGTTTAGTGTATAACCTGAGGAAACATTAAAAAATTTAGGTCCAGTTTTCGAGTTTAACCAACTGCATAGATAACTTTTTAATCCCACATAAATTTAGAGAATTACAAAGTTACATCAGCAGTCAATAAATTAGTGTTTGTAAATTTAAAATTATATTAAAGACTTTGAAGTAAAACATCTATAGCCAAGGGAAAACCGCTTCGTGGCGTGAAAACAGTGGGCAGCTACAACGTATGCCTGTACATTTCAACATGGCAATGTGCACACCACCAATTCCGTCAGATAAAAACTAAGGAGAAATGTGGACGTATAGTATGCCTCTGCCTACCCCTTCAAGGATAAAGTCTTGACCATACGTTGTATTTATGTAGGTATATTTCATCAAAACTTTGGGCCTATCCAAATTTGTTCTTGTTTAAATATTTCTTTATTACTTAGTAACATTAGTTCAGTGAACATACATACATAACATCACGCCTGTTTCCCAACGGGGTAGGCAGAGACTATGGCTTTCCACTTGCTACGATCCTGGCAAACAACTTTCGCTTCTTCAACTTTCATAAGTGTCTTCATACATGCTCTTCGGTTAAGGGTACTCTTGACCTGGCCTTTTCTCAGAAGATTGTCGATTTTATCGACTTGAGTATGCCGAGGTCGACCTCTACCAGTTTGCCCATTCACTCTCGCCTCATAAATCTGTTTCGTCAGCCTATTTCCATCCATTCTCTCCACATGTCCAAACCATCTGAGCATCCCTTTTTCTATCTTAGTCACTACATCTTCTGTCATGCCGCAATGTTCCCTTATCACACTATTATTTACTTTATCCATCAATGTCACTCCAGCTATACTTCGCAAACTTCTCATTTCCACTGCATTAATTTTACTTTCATGCTTCTCCTGCCACACCCAACTTTCACTACCATGCATAAGTGTAGGGACAAGCACTCCTCTATGTACAGCCATCCTTGCCTTTTTAGACACGTTCTGACTGTTCATAAAGGTGTGAATGGCTCCATTCACTTGATTTCCTGCCAAAACTCTTCTTTCAATATCATTGTCACACTTTCCATCTCTTGCAAATTTTGAACCCAAATAAACAAACTCTTTCACCTGTTCCACGCTCTTTCCTTCGATCAATATCGAGCAATCAGTCATACATTTCTCTCTTTCAAAAACCATTACTTTTGTCTTGCTTACATTAACATTCATTCCTCTACTTTTAAGCGCATCGTTCATTACATTAACCATCAACTGCAACTCCTCCGCCGATGATGCCAGTATTACCTGATCATCAGCATAAAGGAGGCATTTGACGGTTAGCTCATTCATTTTTAGTCCATACGCACACTCTTGTAGATCTTTCAAACAACTGTCTATATAAAGGTTGAACAGCCATGGTGACGCTACACAGCCTTGCCTCACACCTTTTTCGATGGGAAAAAAGTCTGTGCAAGCTCCATTGATCCTGACACAAGCACTGGAGCCCTCATATAGAGATTTCAATGCTCGTATCAAGTTGCTGTTCACTCCATACATGAACAGTGTTGACCACAGTTCATTCCTCACCACTCTGTCATAGGCCTTTTCTAAGTCCACGAAGATGCAATAGACTTTTTGGCGTTTTGCCAAAAACTTTTCAGCTAGGCATCTTAGTGAAAAGACCTGATCCGTGCATCCCCTTCCTTTCATAAATCCTGCTTGTACATCCCACATTTTTCCTTTAGTTTCATTCATCACTCTTTTAATCAAAACTTTCGCATACAATTTGCCTACGACACTGAGCAAGCTTATGCCGCGGTAGTTTTTGCACTCTTGCTGTGACCCTTTACCTTTGTACAGCGGCACTATGACCGATTTGCACCATTCTTCTGGTACTCTGCCATTTCGCCAGCAAAGATTGAAAAGGCGGTACAGCTGGCAAGCTACCACGCCACGACCCGCTTTCAGCATCTCGACAGAAATTCTATCAATCCCAGCAGCCTTTCCTAATTTCATACTATTCAACGCTTCCACAATTTCTTCCATACTTAAGTGGCTTTCATTATCAAGTTCATTCATTTCCGAGACATGAGTCTCCCTTTGCATATCCTCTTTTTCAAATAAACTTTCAAAATATTCCTTCCACCTTTTTAACACACATTCCTCTCCTATCACAAAACTACCATCATGGTTTCTGATTTGTTTAAATTGTGAGGTAGTCTGTTCAGTCCTCATTGTTCTTATAGACTTCCAAAAGAATTTTATATTCTGTTGGAAGTCATCAGATAACCTGTTATGAAAGTCATCTTCATCATTCTCTCTCTTACTTTTCATCACTTCTTTCGCATCACGCTTATACCTTTTATACTCATCCTTTGCCATTTTTACATCCTCATCCGTTGCCATCTGCATTCTTTGATTGGCCATTGTAGCCAGCCAGTTCAACCATGCTTGCTTCTTATCAGACAAAGCTTTTAAAACTTCTGCAGACATACTCTTTACCTGACATCCATGTCGCCTTTTGCTTATCCCACATACTTCCACTGCAACTTTTACGAGACCTTCCTTAATCATCTTCCATAATTCTTCCATCTCACATATTTCCTCTGAATTTTCGAATTTCTCGCTCAATTTACTCACAAATTCCTCTCTCACGCTTATATCTTTCAAATTTTCGACTTTAATGCGCTCCAGTACACTAATGGGCTTATGCGCACGATGCCGCCACCGCTGAAACAGACCTCTTACTCGGCTAATTACCAAGAAGTGATCTGTGTCAATCCCGGCACCGCGGTATGCCCGGGTGTCCAGCACATTCTTTCTCATTCTTGCGTCTACTATCACAAAATCAATCATGCTTCTCTGGCTTTCTTGTTTCCTTGTATACAAGTGGATATCTTTGTGGTTAAATATGGTGTTGGTTACCACAAGATTCCTATCCAAACATACTTCTAGCAGACTTTCGCCATTTTCATTCACTCGCTCATCCCCAAACTTTCTAGTTCAGTGAAGCCTAATTAAAAAGTCATGCTTACGTTTATTTAGGCTTAAAGGGGTCCTGACACGATCAATTGGCAATTGTCATGCCTCGTCAATATCATGTGTACATATACGTCGATGCACACACCCATGCAAAGAAATTACGCACACTGAAACAACTTCCATTCATAAATATCAGACTTGACTCAATATATTGACCCGTGTCGGGAGCCCATAAAAGTCATACGTTTAGTTAGGATTGTAGGTATGTGGTAGGTATATGGACTTTCTGTCTTAAATTTTACGTAATTAGCTAACTCAACAACATCTTATTGTGTTCATAAATCAATATTTATGATCTTTAAGATTTCTTTAAGGTCTTTGAAGCGCTCGTGGCCCCACGGACTCAGTGTTCTGTAAACGATCACTGCAGTAAGCAACTTTCACTATGGCCGGTCCATGGATGGGTGACCATCCATGTGATCACTTTGTGACATTTATTTGAGCGTTTCCGTGCTTCGGAAGGCACGTTAAGCCGTTGGTCCTGGTTGCCAGTAAAATGGCAGTCGTTAAGCTAAGTTGAAAGCTTTATTTCAACAGCAGGCAGTCACGACCTGCGCCTGTCCATTTAAACACGGCAATACGGCTCACAACCTATTACGTGGGACAAATTATACAGAAGGGTGAAATGTGGGCATATAATATGCCTCTGCCTACCCCTTCGGGGATAAAGGCGTGACCATATGTATGTATGTATGTTTAAGATTTCAAAAAAATAGATCAACTTGGCAATCGCAGTATTATAAACAATCTAGTTTAATGTATTACTTGCGAGATAGGTAGGTACACATTATGTTTTCATGCGATTGCCAAGTCAATTTATTTATTGAAAACCTTAAAGATTGTAAATACGGTTGCATTAAGGGGTCCGCACACGATCAATTGGCAATTGTCAAGCACGTTAAATAACATGTGCACATATACGTCGATGCACACACACATGCAAAGAAATCACGCACACTGAAGCAACTTCCATTCATATTTAACGTGATTGACAATTGCAAGGCATGATCATACGACGTATGTACACATGATATTTTACGTGCTTGACAATTGCCAATTGATCGTGTCGGGACCCCTTGATATGAGACTTGACACGATACTATTGACCGTGTCGCTAGCCCATAAAACCGGGTAACCGTTGTGCCACGCATCGCGGTCTTAGCGAATTGCGGGGCGGCGAGTGAAATGGCCGCCATGGCGGAGGTGGACGCGACCATTCCAAAACTTTCAAGCCAATATTTAATTTCATTTCAATTATATCTCAATTGTATCATCATTCTAAATATTATAAATTTCAGATATCAAAACTTTTTGTGACAACCCTATTTCCATAGAAAATTATAAAAAACTTAGAAACGTATTATCTCAGCTGTCCTGCATTGAAAAAATTTAAAAATTTATGAGTAGGAAGCTACATAACATGGACATTAGTTAGATAGCGAAAAAAAATGCGACCGTTCACTAGAAAAGTTTTTATATTTATTTTTGTAAAATTTTAAAATTAATTTTTATTTCGTATGCTAGGGCAGGTGCGAACTTGTAATTTCTACACATCATTACGAATATATTCCTCCATTCATTGGTAATTTTAACCACAATAAATTTTGATTATTTCGAGCAAAATCTGTAAAAATGTTTTTGTCAAAGTTCAATGACCTTTTAAGAAAAGCTTCATAATTTCAAAACCGATTTTTTTTAAATTTTTTGTGTGTCATATTATACTGTACTAGCAGACGTCACGCGGTTTCACCCGCGTAGTTCCCGTTCCCGTGGGAATACGGGAATAAAATATAGCCTATGTTCACCGCAAAGAGTGTAGCTTCCCAACAGTGAAAGAATTTTTCAAATCGGTCCAGTAGTTCCGGAGCCTATTCGTTACAAACAAACAAACAAACAAACAAACAAACAAACAAAAAAACAAATCTTTCCTCTTTATAATATTAGTATAGACTACGTTGATATCTATTGTTATTGGCCATAAAAAGAGAGTGACCGCTACTGAGCGATTTTAAAACACTGTGGGACGTACTCAGAACGTGTCAAAACCATAGAGTTAGGATGAATACCTAATGGGCTAGCGACACGGTCAATAATATTGAGTCAAGTCTGATATTTATAAATGAAAGTTCCTTCAGTGTGCGTGATTTCTTTGCATTCATGTGTGTGCATCGACGTGTATGTACACAAGATATTGACGAGGCATGACAAGTGCAGTTAGCCCATGTATCGGGCCCATAATGGGCTCCCAGCACTTGACAAGTCTGAGAATATGAATGAAATCAGCTTCAGTGAGCGTGATTTCTTTATGCGTGATATTGACGATATATTATATTTATTTGCACTAGGTTGAAACTTGAAAGGTTATAGACACATTTATTTATTTTACTACCTAATAAAATGGACTCGCGAATTATGTGTGACGAGATGGGAGTGTGTGATTTAAGTCACTTCAATATGGGCATGTATAGTCGATAGAGATGTAAACCTTTGAGGAAGTAATATAACTGAACGGACTATAACAACTCATTACATAGGCATAGGCTGCCTCTGTGGCGCAGTCGGTAGTGATACCGCCTGCGGCGCTGGAGGTCGTGGGTTCGACTCCCACCGGAGACAAATATTTGTGAGACCCATAAATAATTGTCTCAAGAGTCTGGGTGTTTCTATGTATAATATGTATGTATTTAATTAAGAAGTATATGAGTATTAATATCCGTGGTCTGATACCCATAACACGAGCAGGTTATTCCTAGCTTACTTTGGGATCAGATAGCGTTGTGTGAAATGTCCGTGAATATCATTATTATTATTACTTGTCAAATAACTACCTACTAAAGCTGCTGTGGTTCCACTTAGGCGGACCGGAGCGGAGCTGTGGATTTTAAACCATGTGATTGGCTTAAAATCCACAGCTCTGCTCCGTTTCCCTCCCGCCTTAAGGTACTCCGCACCGTGATTGGTGAATCGCTGCACAGCTCCGCTCCGCTCCACCTAAGTGGAACCGCACCTATATAGTCTGTTCACGGATATTTTACATCTGACAGCTTCTCATTGTACGATTTTCTGTGTACATATCGCTGTCGCCCTATGAGTGCCAGCGTTTTACCCAGCCACATCCCATTTTACCGAATATAAGTGGAGATTTTAACATCTAACCGTAAGCACAAGGGTTATGTTTTTCATGTCATAAATAATCATAATATGCTTAACTTAACTAAAACAGTGCTTCTTTTATTATACAATTGTATAAGAGTGTTACTTTTATATTTATTAATATCGGAAAAGAACATTCATTACCATCACAAACGAATGCAAAGTGGTTGGTTCCACAAAGTTCCATATCTCAAATAATGGCCAGGCCCTAAAAAACACCAGCAAAAGATGAAAGTAACTTTCGACTAAAGTAAAGTGCACGAGAGAAACAAAAAACTTATTTTGGAACACAACACACATATCAAAGTAGGCAACACAAAGGTTGAGTGATATAATCCCATGACATAAAGATCTCTGAAAACTTGAGACTGGATATGCCGACGCATTCCACCAATTACTATGACAAATCAATTACAGTTAAAGCCATTCGCCTTTGGAATGCATTGCCCCTTGAATATTAAACAGACTCACACACTGAATTCATTTAAAAACCTAGTTAAAAATCATTTTCTTCCTACTTATCAATGAAACCTATGAATTAATTTCTATTCTACTATGTATGTCTATTCAATTCTGAATGTATGTATCTATTGTTTTGTTTAAATAATTTATTTTAGTCGACTACACCGCGTTGCTTGGTTGCACGTATCATTTATGTCCATCCAATGGTTGCCTGGCAGAAATCGGCTTAAGCAATAAGGCCGCCCAATGTACATTTGATTATTTTTTTATGAATTGTGCTTGCAATAGATTTTTTTTGTAACAATATCGGTGTACAATAAAGAGTTATCTATCTATCTATATTAACTGTCAACGGACGAAATACAGAAACAAACTCACGAGCCACGTCGCTAGCTACCTACTTACTTATTAGAGACAGACTCAATACTTGTCAACTTCATATATGTATATGGGAACTTATGGGCAAGTACTTAGGTAATATATTTTTATGTTAACATACTAAAGTAGGTGAATTTTTTTTATGTTAACGTCCATCCATCCATATGGTCACGCCTCTATCCCCGAAGGGGTTGGCAGAGGCATATTATTTGCACGTGGTTAACCGATGTTGTGTTGAGATGGACAGTCGCAGGTTGTGACTGCCTGCTTGGCTTAACGACTGTCATTTTACTGGCAACCACTACATTTTATGTTAACAATTAAAATGAATACTAGCTGTCCCTCGCGATTTCGTTTAGAGATAAAGCCCCTCGCCACACTGGGGACGTCCCGTGTGGTGACGAGGAGATAAAGGACGACAAAATCCCAAAGTCCAAAAGTCTAAAAGTCCAAAAGTCCGAAACTCCTTAAGTCCAAAAGTCTTAAGTCCAAAAGTCTTAAGTCCAAAGTCCAAAAGATTTTAGCCTTCTAAAGTCCAAAGTCCAAAAGTCCAAAACTCCAAAGTCCAAAAGAATTTAGCCTTAGGAACTTAGGCCATTTTAGAAAGTACTATTTATTCGAATCGACCGTGGTGGAGACGAGAAAAAGATGGTGCGTAACGAAAAATGAGACGCGTAACCCAAAAAAAATGTTACGGAATTTTTTTTCCAACGGCGTTTAAGAAGTTTCACTTCAAAAAATTGTTGAAGTTTTTCAATCCAACGGAATGTCAAGTTGGCATTAATTCAGAAAAAAAAATCCTGTCATGGAAATTAAGGAAAAAATTGAAATTTTGGCGAAATACTCATTATTTTTTTAAAATAACATTTTATTCCTATAAATGCGTCGTTGATGCAAGGGCGTAATATTAAATTGTCTTGAAGAAATTTGGTAGCAGACTAACCCGTGACTGGACCGATATACAACTATGTATTTCAAAATTTTATTCTAAATTTCTTGCTCCCGAAAAGCGGTGGAACATTTGTGAAACGTACCTTTAGACTATTTGTCTCGAACCAAAAAGTGCTATTCACTGCGTGATTCCTTGAGAATATTGAATTAATCGCATTCTTACTAAATTCATATAAAAATGCGATTGGTGGAATAATATTTCAATCAATCAATCTAGGTTCTAGGTTCTAGGTTTACACGGGCTGGTTTCCGCAACTCGACGTCATTTTGCGCCTATTTTGCGTGGGGGGCTGTGGTATGGCTACTGCCATCCCAGTTCCTCCAGGAAGTCTAGCAGACTCTTCACGTTGCCGACGACTTCCTGGAGCGACCTCGGTGTACCGAAGTGTTTAGCCCTGTATCTGGCCAGTTCTGGGCATTCCATAAGAATGTGACTGGCAGTTTCGTCCGTCTCCATACAAGCTCTGCAAAGGGGACTGTCTGTGATACCTAAGTTAAAGAGATGTTTGTTTAGTGGACTGTGACCCGTAACTATACCTGTTATCATACTTATCTTGGTCCTGTTGAGCTGCAGAATTTTGCGAGAGAATCTGGTGTTGATTGTCGGCAGTGCCTCTCTCGCTTGTCTGCATGTATCTAAGCCGGTCCAGTAATCCTGGTGATGGCTCCTAGTATGTTGTTTTAGCAGGTTACGTACCCATCCCGATGGTAGGGGCAGAATGGGTTCAGGGCCCATTGCTCTCAGCGACGAGCCTCTTCTTGCCAGCTCGTCCGCTGCGTCGTTACCTCGTGAGCCACTGTGTCCTTTTATCCATTGTAGGGTAACATTGTTGTTTGTGCATATATCCATGAGACCCATGTGGCATTCCATGATAAGGCCCGATGTTATTGTATGGCTCTGTAGCGCCTGTAGGACCGATCTACTATCAGTTAGTATCCGGATACTTTGATTCTGTATGGTCCTGGCCTTGATGGCCTCAGTCGCCTTGATTATACCCATGCACTCCGCCTGATATACCGTGCCGTGGGTGCCTAGAGGTGTTGCGATATTAATGTTCAGGTCCTCCGAGAAGGTTCCTGCTCCGGTACCCATCCTCGTCTTGGATCCATCTGTAAATATCCTCAACTCCCTGATATTGAGTCCCTCTTGGGGGCACTCGTGTAGTTGTATTTTGTACTTTTTGTCGAACACAAACTGCTTTGGTATTGTGTCAGTGATTGCTTCAGTTAGTGGTTCCGAATCCACCAACTTCTTGTATATCTCTGTATGTGTTACCTTGATTGGTTTCCACAGTCCTAGACTTTTGAGTCTAATGGCTGTAGCCGCGGCTTCCTGTTTGATGAAGATGTGCAGGGGCGGGAGACCCAGCATCGCCCCCATGGCGGCGGTGGGCGTGGTTCTCATTCCACCGGTGGTTGCCATGCAGGCCAGTCTTGGGAAACTTTCCAGGACCTTCTCGACTGTGGTTAGGCTTGTGCGTGTCCACCATACCACAGCCCCGTAGGCAACGATGGGTCTGATTATCGATTCGTATAGCCAGAGGGTGATCCTGGGGCTCAGCCCCCACTTGCTTCCTATCATTCTGCGGCACTGCCAGAATGTGATTGTAGCTTTGTTGATTTTGTTTTCGAGATGATTACTCCAGTTTAATTTGCTGTCAAGAAGTACCCCAAGATACTTGACCTCTTTGGAGAATTTTAGTTCGGTGCCATAGAGACGTGGCAACCGATAGTTTCCCAGAATCCTTTTGTTTGTGAACAATACCAACTCCGTCTTGCTGGGATTGACCGATAGCTCGTTGGCAGTGCACCAACGTTCCACGATCTTAAGCGCCGTCTGTGTGATATCACACACCGTGTTGGTGAAGTTTCCCCTAGTCAGTATTGTTATGTCGTCTGCATACCCCACAGTGTAGTGATGATTTGCATTTAGTTTGGTTATTAAGTCATTTACAACGAGGTTCCATAGCAGCGGTGAGACGACGCCCCCTTGTGGGCATCCTTTGGCCACCGCTGCGCACTGTTCCCCACTTGACTGTAGTCTTATAATGCGTTTACTCAGCATGTTTCCTATCCATTCACTGACTACCGTATTTACTCCATGTCTTGTCAGTGCCATGGTTATGCTTCTGAAGCTAGTTCTGTCGAAAGCTCCCTCTATGTCTATGAAGGTGCCAAGGCACATTGATTTAATCTGGATGGCCTCTTCTATTTTGTGTACCACTGCATGTAGTGCTGAGTCCGTAGACTTGCCGGGGGCATATGCGTGTTGATTAGGATGCAGTGGTTTATTTTGAAGGGCCGTCCCTCTAATGTCTCTGTCACACAATCTTTCCAGAGTTTTTAAGAGGAAAGACGTGAGGCTTATTGGTCTGTATGATCTGGGGTCTGAATAGTCCCCTTTGCCTGGTTTTGGTATGAAGATCACTTTAACCTCCCTCCACAGTCTGGGTACGTATCTGTGCGCCAGACATGCTACGAAGATGATGGTAAGTGACCATGCCAACTGGTGTCCTCCCCATTTTAAATGTGCGGGGAAGATTCCATCCAGTCCTGGAGATTTGAAGGACTTGAAGCTGTTGATTGCCCATTCAGTTTTTTGTTGGTTGACTACCTGTCGTGCCAGCTCCCAGTGGACTTCCTCTGTGGTTACGTTTTCCACCGGCCACTCGGGTGTCTGCAGCATTTGGCATCCTGGGAAGTGCGTCTGTATTAAAATACTTCCCGCCTCTTCACGAGTGTTTGTCAGGCTGCCGTCAGGTTTCTTTATAGATCCAGATATCTCTGTTCCTTGTTTGGCCAGTATCAGTCTGACTCTATTAGCTTGTGTGCAGTTTTCAATGCTACTACAGAAATTTCTCCACGACTTGGTACTTCGGTATCTTAGTCGTTTCTTGTATTTTGCTTTGGCGGTTTTGTAGCAGTCCCAATCTTGGTCTGCACAAGTGTTCATAGCCCTGTTGAACAGCCGCCTCATGTTCTTCCTGAGCCTTTCTAGTTCGGGCCCCCACCAATTAGAGCCTTTATCCCTCGCGTTGGTGGGTTCTGTTTGGGGACAGGCCATATGATAGCTATGTATGATATTGTCTGTCAGTTCTTTAACGTGAAGATCTATTTGTTCAGTACTTTCGATTATGTCCGGTATTACCTGGGTTCTTAATCGTTGTTGTAGGTGATGCGAGTATTGCTTTACGTCCGTCTTACGGGGGTTACGACGCGGAGGTGCGTATTGTAATTCTGCTTGTAGATTATATCTTAGCCACCTATGGTCCGAGCAAGAGGCCTCACCGGACACGTGCCAGTCCGTGATAGTCCTTGCTACCTCTTCTGTAGCTAGTGTTAGATCAATTATAGTTCTAGCAGTTCTAGTTACAAATGTTGGCTCTGAGCCGTGGTTAAGGACTGTTAGTTTTGTAGTTATAAGGTAGTCAAAGAGTTCCTTACCTCTGTCGTTGGAATTTTTCATACCCCATAATGTGTGATGGGCATTTGAGTCCGTGCCGATGAGCAGTTGTAGGCCTTCGTTCTCGCAGTGCGACACCAGCCGCGCCATATTGTGTGGTGGCGGTGTGTTCGCACCATGCATGTAGACGGAGGCCAGGACTGCGCCGGATGAGTTGGCGCCCTGTTCGTTAGACAGCCTCACCGCACATACGTCTCTGCAACAGAAACTGGTTAGTGCATGGGCTCTGATATTTTTACCTATGTATATACAGGCTCGCGGATGTTCCGGGCCATGGTGTGCGAACATCTTACCATTTAAGCTTTGTAGACCGCATATGTTGCCTTTTCTGACCCACGGCTCTTGGATCAGAGCTACGGCATCTTCATTTACCTCCAGCCATTTGCGCAGTTGAGCCGTAGCAGCAGTACAGTGCTGGAGGTTAGCTTGGTTAATTTTAATTGGACATAGGGAAGGGGACGCCATCGCTATCAGGCCCTTCGTCCTCTCCTATGTCTAGGTTACCTAGCCCTTCGATACACGCCTCGCCGACTTCGAGGAGTCCCAGGAGCGCTTCTTCTTCCGCCAAGGTTGGTTGCTGGGTTTGTGGTGATGACGTGAGGGGCTGGTTGCTACTACTAGCCGCTCTTGGCTCGGCTGTGTTGTGTACCTCCACTATAGCGGTCGAGGTTGATGGAGCTGGGGTGTCCTCCGCGTTCTCCAACCCCCCGAAAGGCCTAGGGGGAGTCCTAATGAACTTCCCCCCCGGGCCCTGGAACAGCGCGTAGACCGCCCCGAACATGTAGGCAAGGCGGCGTTCCCGCTGCTCCAGAACCGGTACAAGGTCCTCCGGGATGCTGACGATCACGAACGTTTGATCTTTTGATGGTTGTGGAATCATTTTATGTAGCAGCCAGCGATCCACTGCAGCCCATTTGTTCTGCAGCTTCAGCGTGCATCCCACTGATCGTGCGTCTGTCCGAATCCCCGGCAGCAATATGCCGCAGCGTATCCGTCGAGGGATTTCGCTCTGTCGTTTCAGCGACAGCCCGAGGGTGGTTTCTGTGGAGACTGTATGTAGATGTTTGTGAAGCCACTCCACAGTTTCTTTATTTTCACACCAGAGCTTTATCACGCCATTTGCGTACACTGGCTTACCCTGGAGTGTGGGTCCGAAGGTATTCGAAGCTTGGTTGAAGGCCTCCTGTTCAAGTCTCGCCTCCAGTCGTGCCATGATTTGCTGCATCTGTTCTGATGTGAGCTGTGATCCGGTGGACGATGTTATTGCCACCATCAGCTCACTCTTTGCCACATCCGCGTAAAGCCGGCCCGAGTTCTCCAGTCTAAGCTTCTTGGGTTCACCCCGAGGAGATATTGTCTCATCGAGGCGCCCCCTTTTGGCCGTCGGCTGTGCCCTGGGGTGTTCCGCGGAGGTCGTGGTTTGTGTAGAGCGGCCTGCTGCATCTTCCACCCGTCTTCGGGGGTCCAACGCAGGTCGATCTGCCATCGGGGGGAGTTGCGCGGCGGACCCCGCAGCCCCCTCCGATGCCAGACCGCTGGTCTCACGCCGTCTCACTTTGGCTTTCGAGCGCCTGTTGTTCCGCTTCTTGGCCACCCCGCTGGTGCTGGGAGGGTTGACGTCGCGTGTTTGGTTGGTGGTCGCCGTCTTTTTTTGAGATGGCGCCGACACCGGTTTTTTGGAAGGGACTATTGTCCATCCAGTTTGAACCTGGCTCAGAGCCGGGTTGGTCGTCTCTTGGTTCGGAGGCGTTCCCGGGCCCGCAGAGTGATCTGCGTTCGTCGTGCCCGCGTCCGAATCAGAGGGGATGTTGAGTTTGGGTTTTTTATTATTTAGGGTTTCCATAATCCTAGTATAAAGAGTAATCTCCCGTGGCTTCCCACCCTCCACGGAGCCCGCAACTGGGGAGGTTTTACAAACCCCAGGACTACCACGGGAGATTTCGGTACAGTAGGAGGTTCCGAAGCGCGACATCGGGTGCTGCAGTCTGTACAGGCGACCAAGCCTGCACAGACCTCGTTCCCTCAGCATGGCCTGTCCCCTTTCCTACCCCACCTAGCCTACGGCCGTGAAGCGGCTGTTTGTCCGTTACCCCACATTGGCTCTATGTGGGGCTACCGTTTTGCTGGAAATTCGGACCGAAGAGGGAGTGTTGCCTCCCGGGGTAACTAACCCGACCCCGTTATGGCTCAGCCCTCCAGGATTCCTGCATCCCAGCGTACGGCGATCAACTGCACAGGACCGAAGTGCAGGTAGGCCTATATAGACCACCGTGTCGCCTACTAACACGGTGGCCCGGTTATGTCTTGTCACGTCGTCTTTGAAGTCGAGTCTACTGGTCTTAGGATAGGAAGAGAAAAGGAAGATATGGGCGAATACACGCCCCCCCCCGCACCCGACCCTGGGTTGTAGTCCAGCTTCCGATGCAGGAGGGCCCGTCCATTCACCCGACCCCCGCGGACTTGTTGTCTCCCGGCCCGCGCACATGTCGCGTTCGTGGGGTACCCCAAGCAGCAGAGGCCTATAGACTTTTAGGTTGGGAGGGTATCGTTTAGTCTTTCTTGGTCGTCGTGGTTTATGTCATCCATTGTCGTCGCGTCTTTTAGGAGTTTTGTAGGAAAGGAAAGGGTTTGTGTTTGCGGGCGACCGCCCCCCCCGCACCCGACTCCTGGTAGTGACCCAGTGTCGGGCGCGACAAGGAACGCCCGTCCACTTGGATGCCGTCAGCCTGGTGGTCCCCCGCCCGCGCACTGGGCGCGTTCATTTGAGTCCCTCAAGCCGCGGAGGAGAACGGTAGGGAAGTGTTGTCGAGTCTCTCTAGTCATTAGTCAGTCAGGGTGGCTTGGTGTGATGGGAAGGAGTGAAGGGAGTCTGGGGGAAGGACGGCCACAAACAGCCCAATGTTTTCCCCAGCCAGAGTGGAGCATATAGCCCCGCCTCACGACTGGGAGACCCATGTGGGGTGCCGTGTAATGTCCCAAAGAGGGGAGTTGCGAAGGATGGGAGTCATGGGATCACGGGATTGGGGTAGAGGAGTAGACCGTAACCACCTGGATTCGGTAGGTACGGCCCTTCCCATTGTCCGGGGTCCCCATTGGGGACATTCCCCACGCCTTACACCCCACGGTAATGGTGATGCAGTGCGCGGGGCTGGCTATCCGCAACCTGCCAACCCAATCAATCAATCAATTTATCCTATAGCAGTCCACATTGCTGGACATAGGCCTATCTCATATTTATTTCCAGTCATCATATTATTCAGCCATATATTTATTATCTCACACACACTTAATATTTAGAAAATAGCGACTATGTCTTTTTTAATTTTGCCTGATGATATGTACTTACATTATTTTGGTTATTATCTCTGTGCTGTAAATTTTCATTTGAGTTGAGTCTGGGACCGGTCTACTTAATGTGAAATGAAGATATTTTATGAAATAAGATATGGCAAATCATGTGAGTAACCAAAGCCAGTCTATATTAACATAAAAATTAAAAAATCAATATTTTTTCGTCCCTGAGTTCGTCCCTTTACACCGCTGTCTATGCCGCGGATTCGCTGGAGCGGCGGGTCGTGGCATGCTTCATACAACTCAGTACATTTGATTGTTCCGCTCGCCGCGCCGCACCTAGATTTCGCTCGAGCGGAAACTGCGTGGCACATCCGTAAGAATTGGAATTCCTGATTCGGAAACCGAACCAGGAAACCGTGCGTGTGCGGCCAGTCTAAGACTCGCCGCACACGAACGGTTTCCTGGTTCGGTTTCCGAATCAGGAAACCTGAATGGTTTTTTAACCGACTTCCAAAAAGGGAGGAGGTTATCAATTCGTCAGTATTTTTTTTATGTTTGTTACCGGCGAATCGCTTGAACGAGTTAACCGATTTTGACGATTCTTTTTTTATTTGAAAGCTGGTGCTTCCCATGTGGTCCCATATACAGGAAGTCAGAAGCTGGGATCCTGGAGAAATCGAAGAAATCACTCAAATCGAGGGAATTCCTTAACGAATTACAGCAGTTACCTTGTGTTTGGGCTTGATTAATTTGTATTGGGGAGAACATTACATCTAGACAGATATATTTTTAGTCTACCCCTCACTAAAAATAATGAAATAAAAATTTTTAACAAAAAAAAACCGACTTCAAAAAAACTAAAAAATGAAAAATAAAATTACCTTCGCACGAAGAAATAGGTAGTAAATTTAGATTTATCAGATATTATTGAATGTATACTGAAGTCGGTGCCAATATTTCTATGAGAGATTAATAATACCTACCTAAACCTATAGTTTTTTTTGGCGCCGATTTCAGTATTACATTTAATGATATCTGATAAATCTAAATATACTACCTATTACTTTGTGCTAAGTTGATTTAGTTTTTTTGAAGTCGGTTTTTTTTTGGTAAATTTTTTTTTTATACAAAATGTTCAACAAGGCGCACACGTCTTTACTATTTCCGGACGGAAAAAAATTTGACGTTCGTTTCCGAATCGTTCCGTGCGTGAAAATCTAATGCTCCCTCCACATTACTCGCGAAGTTGAACGAAGTTGATAGTGTAGAGGGGCTCTCGGCCTACTTCGTCAAAATTTTTCTTTGACTCGGGCAACTTCGCCGACGAACTTCGTTCAACTTCGCGAGTAATGTGGAGGGAGCATAATGATGTCACTCCGAACGCAGTACTCTCATACATTTTGTACAGTTTGTCTATAAAGTCGTGAAATGAATGTTTGAGGAACTAAAAATAGTTATGTGTGTGGCAACACTGGCAACAAGAAACCTATGTACGTCAGTTGTCAATGCTATTGTCGAATTTCGTTTACTCTCTCACGTAACTTTAATGTTTGGATTAAACTGCAACAAATTGAGACCAAACTACGCATAAAGGTTTGAGAAATGAGTAAAGAAAATCGGAGTGGTGCGCAGGAAGTGATTTTTAAAGTTTTCCAGTGATGTTTCGCGGAGTACCAATCTGGACAATTGTTGTGGGATTTTGAGGATGTTTATGAGCGAACAGCATCTTTGGTGGGTATGTAATCGTGTTATTGTTTGTTTTGAATCTGTCTGAAGTTACAAATTTACTGAATTTACGATTTGGAGACAAAAAAAGGCATTGCTTGCATATTTTTAGGTTAGAATCTTAAACATACAATCTACCTATAATGTAAGTCAGTGGTTAGAACAACATGGTTATTTTATAGTACGACCTACATTTTTGATACTCAGTTCAATCTGGTTTTCTCCCAATTTTTATTTTGAATTAATTGCTTCATGTCAATAGTTTGTTTCCAATATGTAATTAATTTGCTTTTTTTACTTTTTTCAGGAAAATCAGAGAGTACAGCTAGGCGAATAGTTAACGAAGGTTTTAATAATGAAGGAAAGTTTGAAACTCCTGGTAAACACAGAAAAGGTCGGCAAAGAAAGAAATAGATGATTTTAATATTTGAGCACTGCGCCAAAAAAATCCTTGTCAGATGGGGGAAAGTTACAGATAAAACATGTAATTACATGATTGTGGCAAAGCAATTGGGACTGCTAGGCACCTGCTGGTGGGTTGTAAGACGCTATTAGACCGGGGCTTCTGGATCTGGTTCAATAACTTTATTCTGGATCTGATTCAATAAAACAGAAACAAAATTAAAAATGTAAAATGTGTTTTATTTATTAACTCACTAGCTGATGCCCGCAGCTTCGCCCGTGTCGAATTTGTTCTCGTTCCCGCTTCCCGTAGGAACTTATTCCCGGGATGAAAAGTAGCCTATGTGTTATTCCAGACTATAATGTATCCCTGTACCAAATTTCAGCCAGATCAGTTCAACTGTTCGAGCGTGAAAGAGTCTCACATCCACACTCATAAGCTTTCGCATTGATAATATTTGTATTGTTCCCGGTCCCGCTTCCCGTAAGAACTTATTCCCGGAATAAAAAGTAGCCATGGTTATTCCAGAATGTATCCCTGTACCAAATTTCAGCCAGATCCCTTTAACCGTTCGAGCGTGTAAGAGTAATAAACATCCACACTCACAAACTGTCGCATTTATAATATTAGTAAGATTTTACTCGGAACGAACTCCTCGTATCAAAATCATTTTGGTCGTACTATATAGGGTTGCATACATGCATTCAGCAGCGCCCTCATTTAATTTCACGACTTTATAGACAAACTGTATCTATTGCCGCACACGAACGGAAATTTTCATTCCGAACCGCGTTAGAATTATCAAATTGTTTTGTTGCCCTCCGAATGGACGATTTCGATAAACAAAATGTGCAGACATTTGTTATCGTCGTCGTCCTTAATACGTGCTTTACTTAAATCGTCTCAATTAGATCTGTCTGACCCAGTATATTATTTATTCTGTGGAACTTATCTTATAAATTCCGAATACAAAAAAACTGATGTGTGCGCTATGCACGCGGAATTACGAATTGGAATTCCTGATTCGGAAACCAAACGAGGAAACCGTGCGTGTGCGGCCAGTCTAAATCCTAGTTGCGTTGCGTTTGGTTTCAGATCTGAAAGCAGGTGAAAAAAAGACGTTTATTGACACTGACACTTAAATTTGACGTAGTCAAAAAAACGTCCGTCTGGCACTCTCTGGCTGTCTGTCCGTCATCAACGACGACCGATGTGTTGTGTGGTTGTGTGTCAATCCTAAGTGCAAATTAATTTCTAAATTGTCTGTCTACAGTCCTGTCCGGTATAATAAAGAGTGTTCACTTATATATTACTGGTTAGAGTTTATTCTACGTCAATTAAAAATATTTTGATACAATGACTTCAAAGGTCGTGAAAAAAGAAAGAAATGCTGGTCCTTCAGCTATTGGAAAACTTTATCTGGTAGCATATAATAGTATCCAAACTGTTGGGTAAGTCATTTACACCATGAGCAGTTTTCGAATCATTATGCTCTAGACCTCACTTCCACCACCATCAACACTTTTCACAAAAAAAAAATTATATGTAAGTGACAATATTTACAAGTTAATTATAAAATTTGAAATGTAGTTTTTCACTTTCTACATTTAGTAAGTATTTAGCTAATTAGATACGTACTGGAATTACATTTAATGCTATCTTATAAGTCAGATGTTTAAAATAAATTCACATAATAGTTGTAACAAATTTGTAAAGTGAAATTTTAATCCCAGTTGTAATGAAAACTTTCTCTGTAGTTATTCAACAGCTTAACCAAACCAAATTATGAAACAACTGGACTGGCTTCACCCACACCTTTCTTCCAGTCCCATTCAGTATCAGCAACATCAAAAAAATGCTGAGTATGTACCTATTGCAGATGTGTGTAGGTGTAGGGTAATACATGGTAAACATCGCCTTCATAGAAGCAACAGTCTCTTTCAGTAACATACAGAATGCATACCATAGAAAGAGAAATCCTTCCCACAATTCTATACATTTGAATTTATTTTGAATACATAATTCTATGCCCGTAAAGGTCTCTTTAAAATAAAAAGTATGCCCTTAAATAAGTTTAAAAAGTGTATAAAAAGTAAATTGTACTGGAAGGGCTACTATACAATAGACGATTATTTGCTTGACAAGGAAGCCTGGAATTGATCTGCTTGGTCTACTGCATTTTCAAGCAATAGTTTGTGATTTTTAGTTTAAATTATTGTAAATAGAGCACAAAAAGAAAAGCCCGCTGAGTTTCTTGCAGTTCTTCTCATGCGGGCGGCATTCCGAACTGGTGGTAATGACTTTGCTTTGTATTCATTGACATGTCGCAAGTGCCTATGTGTTAGGATTATGTGAAATAAATGTTTTTTTGAGTTTGAGTTTGAGTTTGACATCTTTAAAACTAGACATAGGTAAGAGGATTATCCTACTTTAGCTATTATTTGTACAGTAGAAACTCGTTTATCCGGACCTCAGTTATACGGATTCGCGATTATCCGGACTACCAACCGCGACCAATTTATATGTCTACCTACAAGTCGAATTTATGCAAGCATGAAAGTGTGCCCCGCGCGTTTCGTTTTAGTTCGTTTGCAATTGTGACTCCGCTCTGACGTGTCACCTCTACATATTTAAACATGCCAAAGCGTAAGAGAGTGGTGTTATCGCTTGAAGACAAAATAAATATTATTGATTCATTAAAAAAAGGAGAAACCGGCCGTAAGTTAGCTGATAAGTATGGTGTAGGTACATCCACGATAAGTGATATTAAGAAGAATACCGATTCAATTTTGTTGTACACCGGCAAATTAGATAGTGAAGACGGGAGTAAAAACCGGAAAATGATGAAGATACCGAAAAATGAACCTTTAGAAAAAGCTCTGTATTGTTGGTTTTACAAAAACGATCAACTGGGCAACCGATATCTGGACCTTTGCTCTGTGAAAAAGCATTACAGTTAAATAAACAATTAGGCGACGATGAATCGTTTGTGGCAAGTAATGGATGGTTGTACAGATTTAAATCACGTCATGGAATTCGTGAATTGGAAATACAAGGTGAAAAAATGTCAATTAATGTAGATGCAGCAAACTCTTTTAAAGATAATTTTAAGAAGAAATTGAATGAAAATAACTATGACTTGGATTTTGTTTATGATGCTGATGAAACTGGATTAAACTGAAAGTCGTTACCTTCAAAATCTTTAGTTTCTAGGCAAAAGAATTCAGCTCCAGTATATAAAACAAGCAAAGAGAGAGTAACAATATTAGTTTGCGCTAATGCTACCGGGACCCACAAAATACCTTTGCTCCTCATAGGAAAATCAAAGAAACCCAGATGTTTTAAAAATATCAGGGTACCCTTAATTTATAAAAATCAAAAAAGCGCATGGATGAACTCTGAAATATTTATTGACTGTATTCTTCATTGACACAGAACATTATTCTTCATTCATTCGATTATCCGGATTTTCGATTATCCGAATGCCTATCGACAACAATTAGTCCGGTTAATCGAGTTTCTACTGTATGAATAAAATTAACATATTTTTATGATTTCAGATGGACATACCTGTTTTTTCAATCTATAATACATTTCTTCAACCGTGGCACATTAGATACTTACTGGGATGAAATTAAATGGACTGTGATAGTGTTCCAAAATGCTGCAGTACTTGAGGTAACCATCTGATATTTTAGAATTCTAAGTTGCTTGTTTTGTTACGATGGAACAAATTTCATGGCGATTGTTTGTCAGTCTTAAGTGGTCCTTAGATGATGCTGCATGATGATGATGCTGCATGATGATGATGATGGCATGACATTCACTTTAATCCTGCATGCATGTCTATGAATCAGTTTACTTTAAGGCACATTGCAAACAATGGTGACGGGCCGGGCCGGTCAATTTCACCGCAAACGACAGCACTAAGGGAATCCTATACTACCAACACACATGAAGGGCAAAAGGATCGTGCTGCTGGTGCCCTTAATTAATAAGTACAACAATATTTTGCATTATATACAGGCTTCCATCAAATAAACTTTGATTGAAGCCTACAGCACCTTCAGGCTATACAGTATGTAGGTAATCTTTAAAGGTGTTATTTGACGTCATATCATATTGAACTACATAGTACACTGCACGGAGAGTTTAATAAGATGGGGACTAGGTTATTTATTTACTTAAATTTTATTGAAAATTAATATTTCAAATGGAAACAATAAATACTGGACTTGCAAAATGTAAATCTGCCTAAATTTCCTCTTACACTTGACAGAAGTGAATTACCTAGATAATATTTTATGCCTCAACTGCTCAAATTTGACCAGACCCTACCACTTTCTGTATATCTATTTTAGGTTGTCTGCAAAGTCACTGTAGAAGTGTTGTCATCTTGTAACTTCAGAACATGTTCTCATAACGTATCAGCTTACTTATTTCGGCGTCATCTAGTTTCATGAATGAGAGTGAAACGAATGACATTTTGTAAATAAAATTTGAAGTTCTATTAAATACAATATACTCTCCTACTCGACTCGACTCCTACCGAGTAAAAGCTCACATGTACAAACCACTGCCTACTCGGTCAGACCATAGTAAATCATCAGACATACTTAGTAAAATCAGAAGATCTACTCTGGTCAGACCGTCAAGCCTTCGGAATGATGTCCTAGGATTCCCGGCCGCCCTTGGCTACCACTGCGACCTCACCTAGGGGGTTCGAGTACCTACTTTCCCGCGTTCTTCGGGGTCAGTCCACGTCATAATTTCAAAATAATCTGGCCGACCTTCAAAATTCCTAACGCTCATTTCGCCGATGATAAATTCAACGAATGGTTGTATGGTCGACTGTTAAAAACTCCGAATGGTCACTTCGCCGATGATCAGTTTTACGAATGATTGTATCGGGGTACTCTGAGTCGGGGTGTTGTGTTAACCATTCACTTATTATGGTTAACACCTCGACTCGGATGGGTTAGGTTAGAAGGCTAAGGCGGGAGCGAAGCGGAGCGGAGCTCCCGCCTTAGCCTTCGTGGTTATTTTTTTTATAACCATCCAACACCAACATCAATTTCATACAATCATTAGTAAAACTGATCATCGGCGAAATGACCATTCGGAGTTTTAACAGTCGACCATACAACCATTCGTTGAATTTATCATCGGCGAAATGAGCGTTCGGAATTTTGAGGGTCGGCCAGATTATTTATATGTAATGACGTGGAGTTGTTTTGGTGTTAACCCGTTCTTGGGCCGTGTGGCGTGCGTGAATCTGCATAAAATATCCTTCTTTGTAACTGTATATGTATGTAAATAATATCTTCTTAGTTTATCGGTTACAAAGCCTGGTTATGATGGCGGCCGAAAGGGTTGGGACCAGTAGTTGTGTATAAAACATTAAGTACTTACATTATATTTAAATAAGTTCATAATATACAGTATAATAGTTTCTACTTAATACATATTTATGAAGATTTAAATGAATATTCGTGCCATTTATAACTACCGAAAAATACCGGAAAAGTGCGAGTCGGTCTCGTGCACGAAGCGTTCCGTATCAAAAACGACAAAAAATTACGTTTTTGTATGAATACAAAAGGGGGAAAACATACTTGAGGAGGTTCCCCCTTAAGTATTGTTATATTTTGTGCTTTTAGTAGATAATATGATACAGCGTGTCATTTTGTGCATGATTGTACTTTAGCTTTTTAAACTAAGTTTTATAAATGAGGTCCTATTTGTTGATATTGCGACAACAGAAATACTAACATCTGTCATAAGTTCATAACATCTATCCATATATAAAAATCAATGCCACTTTTCGTTGTAATTTTATAACTCAAGAACGGGCTCACCTATCCAAACCAAATTTTAAGGCTTTGTTCGGACTATTTAGTAGATGGTTTATGTGAAGTTTGCTCAAAATCGGTCGAGCAGTTCTTCATTTATCACGCAAACGAAGTTGCGCGGGTCAGCTAGTAATAAATAAAAATAAACAAAACGTATCACAGTTCATGAGAAAGACAGAACCGGAGAGCCTGGTGATACACAGAGGGATAGACAAACAGCAGAGACTCAGTAACAGGGTCCCATTTTAGCCTTTGGGCATGGAACCCTAAAAAGCTAATTAGCATGTAGCCCCGACAGGCAACTACGAGTTTCTATAGGAATTGTAAATAACGTGCCATTGTTTACTCACACATACGATTATATTATCGACTAGAGGACGTCACGCGGTTTCACGCGCGTAGTTTCCGTGGAAATAAAATATATAATATGTTCACCGGGGATAACATAGCTACCCAACTGTGAAAGAATCTTTCAAATCAGTTCAGCAGTTTCGGGAGCTTATTCAATGCAAACACACAATTTTTTTTTCCTCCTAACATTAGTATAGTATAGACTAGTTTGTCCCGTGCAACTCTGTTTGCGTACAGCTTGGCTATTCTATACTATAAATATGTATGTGTTATATTAGTGTATAAGCCTTCCTCTTGAATCACTGTTTGATCTATTGCTGAAAATGCGTTTTAATAGTGGAGTAAAGATCCAAGCGAACAGACAACGAAAGCGGGTTATTCCTAGTAGTTCCCCGGCAGTATAATAATTATTATTTTTTTTAAAAAGGTAGATAAAACAAAATACTTTCGGCAAGTTCACAAATTCAAGAATTGATTGCACGTTGCAAGTTTTTAGAATGGTTATCAGTTATCACACATAACATAAATATTTAAAAAAATGGGTGCAAGCAATCGATTTTAATTTCTTTTATTGATCTTCATTTATTTTAAAAATGTCACTAATACAGAACTCAAGGGGCCTGTCTGAAAAAAAAATACGAAAAAGAGGTCACAATAAAATAATATTTTGTCAAATAGACTTACCCCAAGTTTCCGAAAGGCTGATCAACGCTAAAATTAACTAATCGGCTTTTAAATCTCTTGTCAAGGAGCAATTGGGTTGCTATAGTGGAATTCAACAGATGTAAATAATATAGTAAACAAAGAAATTGGATCTTGACTACTCCATAATTACTTACATTTAATTATCAATCCTGATCATAGTCGTTTCAAGGAACTCTAGTTAGATTTATGCGGACATTTCGACACTAATAAACCTTGAGATTATAGAATAATTTCATGAAAAATACTCGGATGGTAAAAATTTAAGACTGTCATTTTTGCTTGTCATTAAATTATTTTTTCTCAGACTTGTTTGTCTTTGCCATAGTGTTGTAAAACTGTTGTACTGGCCAATTGATTTTAAAAGGAGGTCATTGTTTTATCAATCTGTCAGTTCGAAAAAATGTACTTACTATAATAATATCACTTATTGACCCAGAGAGCGAAGAGTGCGAGTCTTTGCCCCTTTTCACAAGTACCGGCGTGATTTGCCCGGCAACCGCTTGCATTCGCCGCCGGTTACCCGGCACCGGCTACCCGGCTACCGGTACGTGTGAAAAGGCACTTTGAGTTTGGGTCTTCGATTCCACAGTATAGACGATTTTGCTTTCGTCCGTATGTGTGTGTGCATGTCAGTTTCGGTCTAGAAGACGCATTTGTTAACCAATTTTCTCCAAACTTAAAGAGCCCCATTGTACTTATTTGGGCACAGGTAAAATCTTATGTCGGAAAAAAAAAACAAATCATTTCAAATGGCAGAAATCAAAGAACTGCTAAAAAAAGGTTTGGCGAGAATCGGAGCAGAACAATGGTCAAAATGTGTTGCTCACGTTAAAGAGGTAGAGGAACACATGAAAAAATTAATTGAGATGATTAGCGATACCGTAACAAACACTTTTTTAATTACTGTGTCCGGCGACACATCTAGTGACTATTACGAATCAGACACAAATGAATGATGCGCGCGACGCTGCCAAGCTGCCATATGACCGTAGTAGGTGCTAGATGCAATTCTTCATGGAAGTCATGCCAGACTTTTCCCAGTGATTATGAAGTGCGTTGTTACAGCCTCGCTAACCAAATGCTTAATTTCTAGTCATTTTTTTACATGTGTTCCTTTTCCTTTTGAACCTGAGTGACACATTAATCTTCGATTCTAGTCAAACCTATTTTTAGCAGTACTTCAACTTCTGTTATATTTGATGATTTGTTTTTTTTTCTTCCTACGTAAGACTTTACCTGTCCCGAAGTAAGTTCAAAGTGATTAAGCGAAGGTGCCGTTATTTTTTTTTTGAGGCGGCGAGATTGGCAACATACCTATGTATTTGGTTTCGTAACGTGCTTTTATTGCGCTTGTTCAAAAAGCTTTAATTTTTTACTACTTTGCTTCGAATATACCTGTCACCATGTCATTACTATGGCCTACTTCCCTTTCTTAGGATTTAAAAACCCCACATTAGAAATCTCTCAGGATTTCTTAGTCTGCTTCTGTAAGAACGGCGAGCAGCCAACGAGGCGTCTACACTTTTTATCATCCCTAAAGTAATATATTACCTATTGTAAATAAATGATTATACTATTAAATTTTCTAAGTTTCTTTTTAAGCTATTGCATAGCTTCTATCGCGGGCCTTGCGTGGAGACCGAATCCAGAAATTGTGTCACGAAAACGAGTCACACTCTCGGCTACCTTCGGCCACGTTCGTGTATCTAGTCTAGCAATTCATAATTTTTTTGTTTACGTCAATTATGAACTCTGCAGTCGTTATATATTATTATTAATATGTCAAATAATCCAAAAATTTATGCTTGTACCCAGAATCGATCTTGCGCCTTCTGCGTACCGATCCGCGTCTTAACCACTCGACCAAAGTTGAATTAAGAGTGTTGGTCGAATTTAGAGTTCTTAATGTGAAATGACAATTTCGATGCTGTCAATTACATTAGTTGCTGTCAATTTACTTCGTCTAAATAAAAATTCGACTATAGGTGTATAGGTATTCATCATCTATGTACAACAGTGAACTATACTCGAATAATTTGTGTAAAAAGTGTTTTAAATATAAATAAACAAAGTGCATTTATTAATGTAGAAAGTCACGAAAAATAGTGAAAGAAAATGAGTGAGTACTCTATATACATACATTTTATTATTATTATCACCAATGCAGTATCATTTTTTGTTTTGTTAATTTATATATAATACTGCTATAAAGATAACCAAACCCGGGAGTACGTTCCCATGGGAAGCGGGAAGAAAATTTCACGCTGACGTAGCCGCGAGCGCCATCTATCCCATACCTATGTACTTTAAACGTGTCATAAAAGTCACAACAATACCATACATGCATATTTCAAAGAATGTCTATTATTACCATAAAATTTGTAAAAATAGTTTTTAAGTAGAAAGAAGAAACCTATTGTTTTATCTTTTAGTTTTAACTAGCTGACCCTCGCAACTTTGTTTACGTCACACAAGGTCTATAAAATTAGAGGTATTTATTAATCATACTCATCAAGTAGCGTGTAAATCTGCCCTGTATGCTATATCAAAATAGAGCTTAATGGTTAAAACTATTCCTCAGTATAGAATTTTCCTCAGTATAAACAATTTACATACAAACACCGGCGTGTTAGAATTTTATTACATGTATCAATGTAGTAGACGTAAAGTGTATAAAATGACATCAATCAAATGTCATCAATATTCTGAAAAAGAAATTAAAAATAGAGTTCACAAACTCTTTTGAAAATACATACTGTACCTACCTTAGAGGATCGTTATGAAGATAACAGGATAGTTAACAACCATCCATAGAAAATAGATGGTATAATGCTGAATACCGCAAAGAACAATCGGCGCGGCATAGAATGGGGCCTATACTGATATCCTGGAGGATATTAATGATGCCGATGTCCTGTGCCTGCTGAGGCACACACACGCCGTCATGCATGTCTGCAGGACAACGTGCAGGACAACGAGCAGGATGAGGCAGCGAATGTCTGGACTGAAATTAAAATCGACAGACGCAAGAGATGTGGTGGAGGCACTAATTCACGTACCTCGGGAGTGTCGTGTCAGAAACTGATGGAATAGAAGAGTACCCTACATCATTTCGAGTCTCGCCAAGGCCAGAATAACCTTTACACAGCTGCGCCCCGTAGGCAGTTGCGAAAATAGACACGAAGAGTGAAACTCAAAACAAAGTAAACGTTAAAACTGTACTGCTAACTGCTATACGGATGCGAGACATGGAAGGTCACTAAAGTAAAGACAGCTACCAGCTATAAGTCTTCGTCAAACGCTGCCTCCAATGGATCCTCGGTACATATGGGCCCGAGAACATCACGAACGTAAGACTATTGGAACGCTGCAGTGAGACCCCAACAGATCAAACGTCGGAAGTGTAGCTGCTGCGCTGGATTGGACACACGCTGCAAAGGGACCATGAATCACATCATACCAAGGCAAGCCTTACTGAAACTACTGGTAGGCTTTCAAAAATTGTTCGATAGTAAGTAGGTACATTTATTGATAGTGGCTATAGGCTACATAACATAATGCGAAGATTAATAGGAGTGGTGCAGCAATGAGGAATGTTTCGAAAACGGAAAACATTTAATCGTTATAAGAGTATCCGTTGCGCCTCTGCGTAAATGGTTGAAGTTACATAAAAATAATTTATTACAAAATAATTGTTCTTCTTAAAAAGTTCTAAAACAAAATTCCAAAAGCCCAAATGTCCACAGTCAAGTAGGCACTTGGTACTTTACTTTGTTGAACATAGGCCTTAAAATCTTACTTCTTACTAATATTATAAATGCGAAAGTTTGTGAGTGTGGATGTTTGTTTACGCTCAAACCGCTGAACGGATCGGGCTGAAATTTGGTACGGAGATACATTATAGTCTGGAATAACACATAGGCTACCTTTTATCCCGGGAATAACTTCCCGCGGTAACAAATTTTACGCAGGCGAAGCTGCGGGCATCAGCTAGTATTCTTATATAGAAATAATTATACTAGCATAGTTGGTAAAAAATGCTATGTAATAGCTTTACCGCGGCAGTCCCCGAGTGCCACACGTCATTTTTTTTTTTTTAAAGATCCTTTAATTAAATTAATATAAAAAAATATTGCACATAATATATATTGATATACCGAATTTCATGATTTGATGAATTTGGCGATTAATATACCGAAGTCAATGAATGTACGGTGAACTAGATATAACTCAATGATTATTTACATACATAGAATCAGTAAAGTTACAACACTATGATCATAGGCAACTTCTGTCAAAACATGACATGTTTACATGATTGCTGAGCTGTCCAGAAAAAGACTATAGAAGCTTTGTCAAATGGTTTGATTTGATCATCGTGTCCGTTGAAATGGCTGTCTAATTTCACTCGAGAATCGTATGTCAACCGTTATTTTGGGTTTCCGAAACGTTTGTCAAGCCTTGATCATAGATTACTCGTGTCAAAAGCTTTGTCAACTAATCGGTGCCTATCGATACTTAGATAACTTATGAATACCATTGATTTTTAACGTAAATCCACATTTTCTCTTCATACATACATACATATAGTCACGCCTTTATCACAGCAGCATAGTATTCGCCCAAATTTCACCTTAAAGCTTTATGCCCCACGTAAATACCCTTTCAACACTCACTGAAGAATTATATTATCAAGCACATTTAAGGACTATACCCGTGTGGCGACGGGATCCCGTGTTGCGACGGGTAAGAGTATAAAATGTCACCACCCCAATACATCCCGAGGGTGATAGGCGACTAAGGGCCGGCGCCCACTGCCGGCGTGGCACGGTATGGCACGGCAAGTTGTGCTGCGGCATCCCGCGGCGTTACGTGGCATCCCACGGCGTTCCGTGGCATCCTTCACTGCCGGCGTGGCACGGCAAGTTGTGCTGCGGCGTCCCAGCCCCTCTGACATCGACCAGTTTTGCTACGCGTGTATTCGAAGTTGGTTGTGTCATTATGGTTCAAAACTTTAAAATTCAATGATATGAAGTTCAAATCTTCTTCCTCCCTTGCCCCCGCGCACCGACGGACCGCTGCACAAGTTTCAACGAGATGATGCGGCATGAAACGACGCGCCGCGGCATCCCGTTGAATAAAACGTCATGACACGTCATGCCGCAGTATCTCGCGGCGCGTCGCGTCATGCCGCAGCATGCCACGGTATCGAAATAAAGTTACATGAATTCTAAAGTCAATGAAATAAGTATCAAAATAACTTGATTAGTAAAAAAATCCTTTGCCGTGCCATGCCGTGCCACGCCGGCAGTGGGCGCCGGCCCTAAGGGAACAGTTTAGCAAAAAGATCCATTGCGTAGAGAAGGAAAACTCGAAATGAAAACCGGTTGTCAGTAAAATAACTATCGTTAAGCCAAGTTGAAGGTTAGGCCGCGGTGACCAGCGTCAGTCCATTTCAACGCGTTACGTGGACACCTATTACGTGGGACATCAACAGTAGGATGAAATGTGGTCGTATTCTATGCCTCTGCCTACCCCTTCGGGGATAAAGGTGTAACTATATGTATGTATGTTTATATACATATAAGGACTAGGAATACTGTGGTGATGCTTTGGTGTTCTCAAGAGACGGTTTCCATGTTTGTCCATAGGCCTTTGTGTTAAGCTGCCTACTAAAATGAACTTTATTGTTGCTTGTTGTGTTTTACATCATTTGGCTCAATTACAGAAGAACCATCCAGTTTGTTATTAGATCCGAATGCTCCATAAGATAGTGGTGTTAGTTCAGTGAATAATGAAAACACCTCTGTGCGAACATTTATATTGTTGACACATTTTAACTATTAATTCAAATTAATAGTAAGTATTGTAGGGTAAATGTACAGAAACAACCATTATTATCAACATGTTTTATTCTTTAAATGACATAATTTACTTTGGGATTGCCCCAAAGTAAATTTAAGAAAAGTAAAGCTGCAGATTTAAATAGAATAAACACATACACAACAAAAACACTATACAAAACACATACACTGTAAAAATAACCTAGTTAGATGTCACAGCAGACTGCATACAGTCAGTAATTCTTTCCCGGGTAACTGTATTACGCTATTACAACAGGCCACCAAACAAAATAGTAGTCTCTCAGCAAGTTGACAAGGAAGCCTGGAAATGATCTGCTTGCTCTGCTGGATTACCAAACAATGTTTCACAGTCTTTACGTATCTGTAAGCTGCTGTAAGCAGCACTAAAAGAATAGCCCGCCGAGTTTCTTGCCAGTACTTCTCAAGCTGGCTGGCCGCGTCTTGAACTGGTGGTACCAGCTTTACATTTTATTCATTACAACGTTTGCCTATTTATTATGATTATGCAAAATGAATGTGTTTTTGAGTAAATATGTTTTTGTATATCTAACTTGAGATTTGAAATTTGTCAACAATGCCAGTATGACAGTCCATTATATTTTTTCATCCGTTTTGAAACCAGCCAGGATGGCATTTTTGACTGATATGAATGAACTAATGAACAAAAATGAGCAGTGTGTCCACAATAAAAAAACAATGCGCATGTCACATCAAAATAATCAATAATTAGTAAATATTGGCCTGATCAACGTTTCGGAAACCCGAATTGATTTGACGTCCATGTTAAGTTAACAGGAGTGATAGTTGATCAATGATTTGATAGGCCTTTCAGAAACCGGCCGTTAATCTTTAAGCTCTTTTATGATTAAGCAAACAGGGCAGTTTTACACGCTGCTTGATGAGTCTGATGAAGAAATACCTCTCCTTTCATACACCTTATGTGACGTAAACGAAGTTGCGGGGTCAGCTAGTAAGCATTAAATGTTAAATGGAGAAAACCTCAACACAATAAAGAAAACCGCATTGCAATCGGTTAAGCAGTTACTGAGAGAAGCGTGCACAAACGTACAGACAAACAGATATACAGACATTCAGACATGCCGAAAACCAGACAAAAATTCTAAAAATCATTGTTTTGGGTTTTTTTTTAACGTGTGGGAAAATCCTCAGAGGATGTTATGCCGGACTCTTACCGACTAAAAAACCTCACGTAACGCCCAACAGCCTGTGGTTAGGAGCCCCGGGTAAGCCCTCGGAAGGATGTCCCGGTTGTTTTGGGTTCTATTGCGTTCATATAGCCCCCCTATAATATTTTTTCTTATTTATCTTCCATGTACAGACCGCGACTTGTTACGATTTTATTATATGTATTTATTGATTATAAATTGTACATACATACATAATGTGTAAAACGATCATAGAATCAGCCCCAAATTTTTAGATAAATGCATTTTAAGGCTTCAATTTTAATCGACGGGAAAAAGAAATGCCATTATCTTAAGAAAACATACACTTACTATTTACTGCTTTTCGACTTTGCAAGAGTATGCAAGAGTATACAATAAGCACTACTAAAATCCCTACTAATAATATAAATGCGAAAGTAACTGTCTGTCTGTTACGCTTTCACGCCAAAACGGATGGAGCGATTGAGATGAAATTTGGTATAAGGATAGTTCGAGGCCCTGGGAACGACATAGGCTACTTTTTAACCGACTGTGCAAAAGGAGGGTTATGATTTTACGATATAACGACTCTTACGCGATAAAGACTTCTACGCGGTTGAAGCCGCGGGGAACAGCTAGTAAGCTTCAAGGTCGTTAGCCCTATGCACGGCCGTAAAAGGTAGACAATCACGAATTTTTTTTTAACTTTTAAATCGAACATTTAGTATCTTTAAACCATTTACACAGCGTACCCAACGGCAGCTCTCAAAAGGAATAAATTCTCCCCGCTTTCGAAAACTTTTTAATAGCTGCTCTTATTGGTCTCACCGTGAAGTTATTTAAACTGTAGCCATCCTCATGAAATGCACTATCGAACTGTAAAAGTTTTTTTTAAATCCAACCAGCTGTTCCTGAGTTTCTAGCGTTCAAGTAAACAAACATACTGGCCAGCTTTGTAATATTAGTATAGATTTTGATTGTACTTTTTTTTTTCAATGAACACCGCTAAAATAAATTTAAATACATGAAACCGGTTAAAATAAAATAAATAAGGAAGGTAGGAAATAAAATTATCTTAGTTCTTCTTATTAAAGAAAAGTTAAAAAACAAACCAGGAAATAGTTACAAAATTTAAATATGATTTTTCAAATACAGGTGGCAAAGACCTAGTCGCTAGTCGCAAAAACGGGCGAGGTTTCTGGTCAAATAATTGTAGCTTTACCTACTTTAGACGAAAAAGAATTTGACTACGAAAGGTGTGTTAGTGAAACCAATGAATGCTTACAAAGTATAGAGGTTAGAGTACTACGAGATAAATTCGAAAAGCTTTTAATATTGGGTGTAACAAAACTACCTGTTCAAATTTCGTCATGTGACGTGGCATCAGTCATGAAACATTACAAAAATGAAGAAAAAAAAATCACATGAATACTTTAACCGTAAATCCGTTTTAAAGGTCCTATAAATTTTCATTATCACCCTTTCTATCGCTACTGAGCGGCAGTAGAAAGCGACAACGACAGCCAGACGGGTGCTCCGTGTTTGTTTTGCCACGGCGACCATGTTACCTCGATTGCCGCGGTAAAAAATGGATTCTTAATGTGCGACAATTTTTTTTTTAAATAAAAAATTAACTCCCCTTTTTTATTAAATATTCGTATTTGATTTCCGATGCCAAGTCATCTCATGAAATTTGGAGAGGTAGTTTTGTTACACCCAGTATAAAAGGACTGACTGACAGACAGAAATGGACATACTCTTTCTTAAAATAATGGCCTCAAAAATATGTAGGTACCTAGTATTTACTCAGTTTTCGCTCTGTAGTGGTTGACACAGTGCAGAGCGACGGCAGTAAAAAAACTCCCATACAACAAACGTCATCTTTTCCGCTTTTTGGGACCCTCCGCGCGCGAGTCCGACTCGCACTTGGTCGATATGTTTCTATGGTTGTTGCAAAATACTAATGACTAGCGGATACCACGCGGTTTCACCCGCGTAGCTCCTGTTCCCGTGGGAATATGGCTATAAAATATAGCCTATGGTTCACTGGGAAGAGTGTAGCTTCCCAACAGTGATAGAATTTTTCAAATCGGTCCAGTAGTTCCGGAGCCTATTCGAGGCAAAGAAACAAACAAACAATCAATTCTTTCCTCTTTATAATAATAGTAAGTAAGTATAGATTATAGTTATAGTCCTTATATTATTATGACTCCGGGCAGGTGTAGTAAAAAGCGGTCGGATTTGGTAATCACAAGTTGAATAACAGACAATGCGTCTCTTCGAAGGAAGAGGTCATACAGGTTTTTATTTCCGTCGCTGGCAAATCCGCGGCCAAAGTTAACTACAAATAAGCACGGCATACGAAATTCAACAATCTAAAAGCGTAATGTATTTTTTATTGTAATAGTTAATTACTGTTCTAAATTAGCCTGTTTATTTTTGTGATAACAATGAAATACAGTTCTGTTAAAACTTGAAAGAGTAAAGAAATTTGTTAAAAGAATTATTTATCTAGACGAAAAAAAAGGTTTCTGAATTTTTTTTTTTAATGAACTGAACTGTTAAAACGTGAAAAAGTAAAGAAATTAATTCACAAAATTTACTAGACGAAAAATGGTTTCTGAAAATAAGAAACTTACAAATCACTTTATTTTTATAGAACTAGAAAGATCGAATATCTGCAGATGTGGCCGTCTGGCCATCCCATTGCCACTTTAATGCTACTCGGTCTAGTCTTATGTCAATTTATTCAGCAGCCATTCAGAAACCCATTGAAATATACACAGTAGGTAGGGAGGTACAATATCGATTCAGCCGTTTAGGAGGATATAGTGACAGAAACGTACGGTATGAATTATTTAATGAAGATAGTCAAACCAATAAAATCTAGTCTACAGAATTACTAACTCCACACATAATTATGTGAGTAGAATATTCGGCACAAGCTGAAGTAAAGGTGGCATTCTGGCTGGTTAATTCATTACTTGACCCTGATATTGAATTTTTCTTTTACATAGTCGTTACCTTAACGACCATATAGAGCTGCCTACTGCGTACGACCACTTGGAAAAAATTTGTCAAGTAAATGGCCGTCACAGACTTCGTACTTTAAGCTATAAGTACAAAGTCCACGCTTGTTACTTAAGTACCTAGCGGTATTACCAAAGATACCAATAGCACTACATACAAAATTAAAAAGTTTAGTTGGGTGGGGGGGTATATGTTAAGAATAAGAATAATACACAATATGATAAATATACATAATATGATAATATACGATATATTAGGGTTCCGTACCCAAAGGTTAAAAACGGGTCCCTATTACTGATCCTCGCCGTTTGTCACCAGACTGTATCTCATGAATCCTGATAACTAGACAGTTGAAACTCCTACAGACAATGTAGTTCTGTTGCCGGTATGACATCAAAGGGTAAGTGGGTACTAAAAACAAAAATAGGGTGGTTGGTACGGAACCCTCCGTGCGTGAGTCCGTCTCGAGCTTGGTTGTTTTTTTTTTCATTTGTATTAAGTTATTCTTCTTTAAATAAATCTTCATAACAGATTTTGCTCAAAATGCTGCGAATATTAGGCACATTATAATCTGCGCGAAACAAATAGGTGATGGCTTTGTAGTTGTGAACCCATCTGCTGACAGTAAGTAAGTAAATTAAAACCAAAAATACAATAAGATTTCATTCGTGGCTTAGGATATTTAAATACCTAGTAATCCTCCTATATCAGTTACCTACGTACTTTGAGGATTATCGGCAGTCGATAATAGGTGGGTATTTACATTCAATACTTAATTGTTATAATCTTTCAAATATTGATCGGGCTGAATTTTTGGCGACAAATTAGTGTATACTCATAGAATCGTAGATAAATCACGTAAAATGGGTGAATCCTAAAGACTTGCACAGGGTTGGCATGAGCTTTGTAGTCATGGATGAAATCCTAGTCAAAATATTCCACGATTAAGTAGATCGGACGTTACCAGCAACGGTTATGTGTTATGACGATGCACTTTGCGGGCCCGTACTCGGGCACCCGTAAACAAAGTTAAAAGCGGAAAATGTACTTTGTCTTGCCTCTGTATATGTTTGGATTGCTGAATAAATTACACTTAATTTATGCTATATTATATTATGCGTACCATAAGGAAATTAGTTGGGACCCGAAAATATGCAGATAATAATAAAAACCCCTTAATGTTGCATTGTAAATATACAACGCAAATGTACGTACAGTCGACTACAATGAAATGTACTCGTTTAATCTTAAAAAAATGATGTATCCCTGCGAGTGCCATAAACGACTAACCAAAGATAGTGATGTTTGTCTCTATCTTTGGTTAGTTCATTATGGCACTTGCAGACATACACCATTTTGTAAGATTAGACGAGTGCATACATTGTAGTCGACTGTATACACATGGGGAATATAGGTACAGAAAACTTTAACTACAAGCAGAGGGTCAAAAGCAAGTGTCTTCTTGCTAAGTATTTTAACCTCGGGCTACAGAACATAAATTAATTATGACCTATCTACTTTTATTGCAGTCAGGATTCTAAGTTAAAATTTCTCGCTGTCATCAAGATTCTATTCTAGAAACCTTCACTCAGTCCTGTAATAAAAAAATCGCTCTCAAATTAAATATAATATTTTCCGCCCTTGTGACAGAATATATCTAAAGTCGGATTATTAATCTCAGTCAGTAAAATGACAAGTGCAACTGTCACTGATACAGAAAAGGGTGACCCGCTACAATAGTGATGTTCGGCAATCAATAGACTTAGACATTTTAGACATTATATAAATAAAATAAATAAACAAATATTCACCGGCATTTCACACAACGCTATCTGATCCCAAAGTAAGCTAGGAATAACCTGCTTGTGTTATGGGTATCAGACCGCGGATATTAATACTTATATACTTTTAAAATTAAATACATACATATTATACATTGAAACACCCAGACTCTTGAGACAAACATCTAAGGGTCACACAAATATTTGTCTCCGGTGGGAATCGAACCCACGACCTCCAGCGCCGCAGGCGGTATCACTGCCAACTGTGCCACAGAGGCAGTCAAAAAATTCTTTATTTTATTAGGTGTGAAAGTGTTTTTTTTATTGAATTTACAATTTTATATTGTAAACTAGCTGACCCGCGCAACTTCGTTTGCGTCACATGGGAGTGAGAAAGAGAGAGGCGTGGTATTGATATGTAAAGTGATCTAATGTTTCCCGTCGCATTTACTCTGTCGCTTATGTTCATTAGAGCTGACCCGCACAACTTCGGTTGCGTCACATGAAAGTGAGAAGGAGAGAGGCGTGGTATTGATATGTAAAGTGATCTAATGTTTCCCGTCGCATTTACTTCCGCCCGTCCTTTTTTGGTACGGATCCGACTTGCACTTAACCGGTTTTTATCGTTCATTTGATTGACTGGCTACTACTGCAAACCACAATTATATCCGTCGTCGCTCGCTCATATTTTAAAATTTATTAAGAGGGTTATCGTAAGCGAATCGTAAAAGATAGACATATGCTGTCGCGGACTTTTTTTTAGAACTTTTTAAGAGAAACAATTTTGTAGTACACAATTTTTACGTAACTTTAACCATTTATGCAGCGTATGCTTCGGAAGCTCTCAGACGGTAAAAAATATTCCCCGTTTTCGAAACACTCTTGATTGCTGCTCCGCTCCTATTCGCCTTAGCGTGATGTTATATAGCCTATAGCCATCCTCAATAGATGGACTATCAAACTGTAAAAGAATTTCCGCAATCCAACCAGTTCCTGAGATCCTAGCGTTCAAACAAACAAACAAACAAACTCTTCAGCTTTATAATATTAGTATTGGTTAATGCTCTAAAGGTTGCGCAGCGGGCTATGGAAAGGATAGCTTGGGGTGTCTCTGAGGGATAGACTCCGAAATAAGACTATCCGGCAGAGAACTAAAGTGGTCGACATAGCCGGCCATATCTGCAGAAGAACCGACGGCCGATTGAGCAAACGAGTTCTAGAGTGGAGACCGCGTCTCGGCAAACGTGGGGTAGGACGTCCACCCGCTTGATGTACCGACGACCTGGTAAAGATCGCAGGCTGGGACTGGATGCGTAAGGCGCAGGACCGTGGATTGTGGCTTAAATTAGGAGAGGCCTACGTCCAGCAGTGGACTGCGATAGGCTCATTTGATTGATTGCTTGAAATAATTATGAAGCAATCGAGATCCAAATTATTTGTTTACTGCATTATTTGAATGAGTTGAAATACGATATAGGTGGTTTTATGTATCTACCTAATACTAGCTGACCCTCGCAACTTCGTTTACGTCACATAGGTAATGTGCACGAAAGGAGAGATAATTCTTCATCAGACTCGTCACGCACCGTGTGAAACGGCCCTGTTTGCTTAATCATAAAAGAGCTTAATTATTAAGGCTGTTGTAAAACAATTCAGTCCGCGCCGAAGGCGTGGACTGAATTGTTTTAGAAGATTTTTATGATTAAGCCAACACGCCCGTTTAGATTTACCCTCCCATTCAAAGGAACCCTAGAATTCTAGGTTTAGCGAAAGTTGAGATGCCTCTAATTTCTGAACTACGAACCCCTCAATCTTGAAACTTGGGTCGAAAAATTCTTAAAGTACTCCCTTTCCAATACTAAAAAAATATTTGAGATCGCATCACGCGTTGAGAAATTACAACTGAAAAACCATTTTATCTTTCATCCCCTCTCCCGCAGGAACCGCGCAAAACTTCGGGATCAAAAGTATCCTAGAACCTTCCTCGGGCTATAAGCTCGGAATGTACCAAGTATCATTCAAATCGGTTCAGTAGTTTCAGCGTGATATTATTCGGGATACCGACAGACAGACAGACAGACATGAAAAGTTTAAATTACATTTTCGGCTTCAGTATCGATTAGAGAACGCCCCCCAATTAAAATTTTCAAAATATCTTCCATGTACAGACTCTCGACCCTCTACAGTTTTATTATATGTATAGATTTAATTACTGTTTGATATTGGATAAAAAAATATAATCTCGACTAACTTGTTGTTGACTTAGTTGTAAAACTCGATTTAACCACATCACTATTTATTTGTGACAAAAAACACGCAACACTGAAAATGTCATTTTACTGACTCGAATTAAAAATCGTAGTTTAGATACTATTCCTCGCAGCCAGTAATGGTAATGGCCAACGGGCGTTGCCGTAATCATTCATCACGTAACGATAAGAACGTTAGCCCGGTACTTAAAAGCTGATTTACATAATTAATGCTGAAGAGCATACCGCTAAATAACAACGTTTTAAACCGTTGTTGGGTTCAAAGGTGACTTGAATATAGTTTATAATCAGTCGTACCGTATAATACAATACATATAATGTAATTAATTGACTAGGTGGGCACTCGAATCAATTATACAATTATGTAGACAATTCTGGGAGATTTCGAGTGTTGATCAATTCATTAAACATGAACACGAACCTAGTCTATTGTATTTATTTTAACTTGCCAAAAAAGAACATTAAACATGCATACTAAATTAGCTATTCTCAGCTTACATTAGCATCCCTTCTTCTGCCACTGATGGGTCCGCCCTTACGCTCTCACATAAAACTAACAATAATATTCATAAGCTGGTGATCGTCACAAGTGGGCAATGACCGCAAACTATAGAGAAAAGAGCGAAATAAGTGCGAGTAGCGACAACGAGCACAATTAACATAAACTAGAAGTGAATTACTGTTCTGCGAGTGTAGGTTTCTCGTGGCGTGAAGTGGCCGTTATTCGTGTGTGGCTCATTTACAATGTATGAAAAATTTAGTCCGCAGCATTGTGGCCGCGTTTTGGGTATGACTTTGTACTCTCTGACTTTTGTGCGGTGAGGAAAATTAGAATGGTCTAAAATTTTGTAGACCAGCTGGTTACTGAGGTTATCATTGGGGCCAAGCCAGTGTGTTGTAGCCCTAGTGATGTGGCTTCGATCTCCGCAAGAGATGCCTATATAAATGTCCTCGCTGTTCCAGTCCATCCAGTCTTTTGACGAAAGTACTAAGTCTGTATTGATTACCTCACAAACAGAAGTTTTAACTTTTGTCGGCGTTATTGGAAGCGACTGTTGTTGCATCTCGATCCTTTTAAATTTGGCACAAAGATAGTTCTTATGCAGTTGACTTCACTAAGAAAGATTTATTGGAAGTTTCGACTGAAGGGCTGCGACGAGAGTAAGAACACTCGAAACAGTCGAATATATTTTAGTAGCTCGATATGATAGCTCTTCGGCAGCTCACACATTGATAGAGTTACTGTAGCATCCCTACATAAACTAATCTTTTCAGCCTCCTGGGCACATAACTGCGTAAAGCACGAACGTTAAAAATTGCTATCTGCTGTGATAAACATGTCTCTTTTGGGAATAGTCGTAGCAGGGGATTATTCCACTTTGTTCACCTGGGTCAGTGGCGGGGCAAGACCTAAATTCGGTGTGGGCAAGACAGATTTCGCGAGGCCCTGCGCCAATAATAATAGTATCGCCATAAGGAAAAAAAATTACCACAGAGGTTTACGTCAAATGTGAGTGGGGTCGCTCGTCCCAAAAAATCAAGGATAAAACATATACCTATTGTTGGTTCCACTACCTAAATGGGTCCACGAGTATTTGTAAATCCTGTTGGACCCCTTAGTGGAACTTAGCAGTCGAACCAACAGTCCGGAAGGAATACTTTTTACTGTTTTTAACAGACTTCAAAAAAGGAGGAGGTTCTCAATTCGTACGCTATTTTTTTTGTTTGTATGTTACGCGATAGCGGCACCAATTATGGATGGATTTTGAATTTTTTTTTTGTTTGAATGAGGCTACTTCTGAGGTGGTCCCATATCCAGGGTATCAGGATCTGATGCTGGGATCCAGGAGAAATCGAGGGCAACCACCGAAAATTGTAGGAACAACTAGTGCGTTTGTTAAGTTTTTGATTAAGTGCCTTAATGTACTACAATTTAATGAAGGTCTGGAGTCGATCTGATGATGGAACCGAAAGACAGTCGAGGGAATTACAGCGGTTACCTTGTGTGTCGGCTTGATTGATTTGTGTTGATAAGAACTTAACACATAGATAGATATACTTTTCGGTCCACCTGTCACTTAACCAATAAAAAAAAATTTACAAAAAATAGAACCGACTTTACATTAAAAAGGGATAGCTTGCGATTTTCTCGTGTTTTCTTATTTTAACGCTAATTTTTGTCTACATATTTCTAATTTTCTTTGATTATTGAATGTACATAGTTTTAATTTCATTGTCTTTGTTATATATTTTTGTTTATTTTTTTAAGTTTATATAATTCTAATTTTGTTTGATTATTTTGATGTACTGTACGTATATGTTAATTGAATCGTTTCTGTTCTATTTTTTATTTATTGTAGGCGATTTTAGGCGAGACAGATTTCGCGAGGCCCTCCGCCAATAATAATAGTGTCGCCATAAGGAAAAAAAATTTAACCACAGAGGTTTACGTCAAATGTGGTGAGTGTGGTCACTCGTCCCAAAAAATCCAGGATAAAACATAAAATTGTTGGTTCCTAAATGGGTCCACGAGTATTTGTAAATCCTGTTGGACCCCTTAGTGGAACTTAGCAGTGGAACCAACAGTCCGGAAAGAATAAAATAAGGGATTCCCTGCATTGGTCGGCGGCGTACAGTGGATCGATTCATACAAATCGGCGGACATAGGAATCTTGAAATACTTTTTACTGTTTTTACAAAAACTAATGATGGCAATGTGTTTATCTTAATAATTGTAGTAGAAAACACAGAGATACAATTTTGATTAGAATCAGTTTTTGTCAAATATTTTAAAAAATATTTGACAAAAACTGATTTCAATGCATGGAAAGTACATTAAAAAAGGGATAGCCTGCGATTTTCTCGTGTTTTCTTATTTTAACGCTAACTTTTTGTCTACATATCTCTATTTTCTGTCTACATTTTACCACTTTTGTTTTTATAAGTTAGTTTTTGTATTTATTATAACTATGATGTATACAAAAACTAACTTTTATCATCATACATAATTTTCACAGCAAAATTAATTTATATCTTTTTTTATTTTATTCTCGCTTTGAAGCAATGCATAAAAATTTTTGAGGCGCGAGGCCCCTTGTACCGCGAGGCCGTGGGCGGTGGCCCACGTCGCCCACGCCTTACGCCGCCTCTGACCTGGGTGATATCATATAGGTGAACAAAGTGGAATTGATTACTCTACTTTGATCACCTCGGAAATAAATCACCTGGATGATATCACCTAGGTGAACAAAGTGGAATTGATTAGACTACTTTGATCACCTCGGTAATAAATCATTTCAAATTCATTGTTTTAACCATATCACGACGGACAGGTTGTAACTTCTAGGTATCGACTCGGGTGCAAAGACGCATTAAAACATCAGTTTTATTCATGTCTATTCTGTTTAAAAAAAACCACGAAGGCTAAGGCGGGAGCGAAGCGGAGCGGAGCTCCCGCCTTAGCCTTCTAACCTAACCTATCCGAGTCGGATTCGAATCAATTCCACTTTGTTCACCTAGGTGATATCACCCAGGTGATTTATTTCCGAGTTGATCAAAGTAGACTAATCAATTCCACTTTGTTCACCTAGGTGATATCACCCAGGTGAACAAAGTGGAATAAGCCGTAGCAGGGCACTCCTGCAGAGTGGAGGGAAGAAATGCCCAAGCAATTCTACTGTTATTATAATGTAAAAGTTGTGAAGATGTTTGTTACTAATGACGCTCTAACTCCTAAACCATTTTGACTATATTCGACCTCAAGTTACTATGGAAATGGGAACGAGAAAACTTTTCACGCGGGCAGAAGTTGTAGCTAGCTTTATAACGATTAATGAGTACCGCAAAGCACTAAACAATGCTTCTCTTTTCTCATTACAGATAGTGCATTCGCTGATAGGCTTGGTCCCGTCTGGGGTAGCAGTAGTGTTGCCGCAAGTGTACTCGCGAGTATTTCTGGTCTGCGGTTGCCTGATGGCCACAGAATCGGCCCCTGTGAGCCCCGGACTCCCGCTGTGCATGGCTGCCTGGACTGTCACAGAAATAATCAGATACGCGTACTACGCTCTCAATTTATATAACAGTGTCCCGCCAACTTTGCTGTTTTTGAGGTAAGTAATAACTTTTAATCCTACTAATATAAATGTGACAGTATGTGAAGATGTTTGGATGTTTGGATGTTTGGATGTTTAGATGTTTAGATGTTTAGATGTTTAGATGTTTAGATGTTTAGATGTTTAGATGTTTAGATGTTTAGATGTTTAGATGTTTAGATGTTTAGATGTTTAGATGTTTGGATGTTTGTTACTCAATCACGCTCTAACGGATGAACGGATTGGGATGAAATTTGGTACAGAGATAGCTTATAGTCTGGAATAACATATAGGCTACTTTTCATCCCGTGAAAATATTCCTACGGGAAGCGGGAACGGGTACCAATTTTCACGCGGGCGAAGCCGCGATGGTCATCTAGTCTATACTAATATTATAAAGAGGTAAAGTTTGTGTGTTTGTTAAATTGTAAGGGGTAATCTCGGGATCTACTGAACCGATTTTAAAAATTCTTTCACCAATAGAAAGCTACGTTATTGTGGAGTGTCATAGGCTATATAGCATCACGCTACAACGAATAGGAGCGAAGCAGTAATAGTAAATGTTTCAAAAACGGGGGATAAGTTATTCCTTTTGAGAGTTTCGTTGCGTGTGCTGCGTTAATATTTATAGTTATGTATTGAATATTAACGAGGAGACACTACGGGAGTAAACGCTAAGCGACGGGAGTAAATGCGACGGCAACAGGTAATACTCTCTCTTATGTGGCGCAAACGAAGTTGCGCGGGTCAGCTACTAATTTATATTTTGAGCAACAATAAGATACAAACAATCAGCTATTTTAAAGTAGTAAAGATCTGTTAAACTTCATGAAAAATTCATGTGTGATTACTAATAGCATAATAGTGGTGCCATTAGCAAATCTCACAATAATTTTTTTCGGCAATGGTAGTGAGCTAGTCTCACACCAGTTTAATAGCACTATTGTAAACTGCGTAGAATTTTGAATACTCCCAAAGTTGACCACTTATCAATTTTTTAATGGAGTTATACAATACACCTTATTTCTTCACCACCAAATAATTCGTTCTTCAAGCGATCATCAATATCTGTGCTTTTTTGTATGTTGTCCGAATTACCACATCTTACTGCACTACGCTGACCAGACGAGTCGGTATATTTTATTTCGGAATTTCCTTCTAAATTCGGATATCTCCCAGCAAGACTGGACTGAAAACTTAGAAAAGTCGCAGGGTGGGTCTGGAATTGGATGGCGCAGTACCGTGTTATGCTGATTTGATTGATCGATTGAAATAGTAACATATATTATGATTACGTCTTTCAGCCACAAAGGGGTAGGCAGAAACATTTCACCTTTTTAGAAATTGTCCTAAGTAACAGGTGGTGAGCGGATTGCCGTGTTGATATGGACAGGCACAGGTTGTGACTGTCCGCTGTTGACAATTTTCAAGTCGACAATAAATGCCTTCAACTTGGCTTAACGACTGCCATTTTACTGGCATCCGGGACCAACTACTTAACGTGCCTTCCAAAGCACGGAAAAGCTCGCACAAAGTGGTCTTGTGATGTTCACCCATCCATAACCATCCATAGTAAATGGTCCTTACTACAGTGATCGTTTACAGGAACTCAGTGTCACGTCCTGTCCAGCGCGGGGCCACGAGCGCGTCAAATGTGATGAAATATAGTAGACATAATTATATTAACTTGTTTTTATGTTTCTTGTTTTCAGATACTCTACGTTCTTGATCCTGTACCCCGTCGGAATAACGGGAGAGCTCATGTGCATGTACTACTCTCTCGGAGAGATTGCGGAGAAGCAACTGCTCACAATCTCTATGCCCAATGCGTGGAATGTGGCATTTAACTATTACTATTTCTGCGTCTTTTATATGTTCTTGTACATTCCAATATTCCCCTTCTTGTATGGGCACATGTTGGCTCAGAGGAGAAAAATGTTGGGCAACGATGCAAAGAAAATTAAATAGACAATGTGATAAACCTTTTCTACCTCACTCATCACATTGATGAGTTCTAATCTAGGTGAATTTATATTATTAATGAAATTTTATTTATTTCTGGTTTAATGGTGCAAGAGTTTAATCAGGGCAATAGGTAGATAAAGCGTTATTATTTATTGTAAGAAAGAAAATTGATATTTTAGCGAATTATGGCTGCTAGAACAGGTACAATATATTGTACAGCAGGGCACAATAGCCAATATGAGGTACTGAGGAAAGTAAATGTCTACAAATCGCAACAAAATCATAATTATTTTCATTATTATTTGTTATATATTTTATATAGGAAATGCATTAAGTATATATTACGCCTTAGCTTTGAATTGAGTACAAATACAAAAATGCTACTATCCAAATTTCTGTTAAAGATTTAGTCCAGCTGAACTAGAAATTTGGCCAAAAGAGGTGTGATCGCGAGCAGATGACCTTAAAATATTTCATTTCTGCTGAACCAAGCCTTTACTAACAGTGAGAGATATAAGCGCGAGTCACACACACGGCAGTAAATACCGCAAAAAAAAACTTTAATCCTAAAATATTAAAATTTTCCGCATATTTATTAGTGGCAACGTGTTAGATTGCTGAAACTTAATTTCAAAAGGTCAATTAAAATATTCATATATGACTTCAACTTATCACGTTGAATCATAAAGTATATAAAGAATACGCGTATGGATTTATTTTAGCGGAGTTAAATAATATAGTAGGCTTCAATTGTCAAGCTAGACTAGGCGTTTATATCCGTGATTACAAGACTGTTTCGACTGTTAAAGACTGTTTCGACGGAGAACGTCTTTTTGTAAAAAGTCTGACCTAAGGCAATGAATACACACGTACGTAGAAACGTAGCTCTTAAGGATTTTTAGTTCCAGTTATAATGGCGGCATGCCCCCAGCTCATGTAGTTCCCAGGTGGCGGCGCTGTCGGCGCATATCACTGTCGCAGTTCATTGTCACAAACTAGTAGGCACATTTTTAAGTATTTAATCGGCTATATTCAAGGATTATTTATGAAAAAATACTTAAACGTCTTTTAAATCAAAACATAATATATCTATAGATGTTTGAAATGATTGGTTTTATTGTTTTTCATCGAAAAAAATGGCTGCCGCACTGCCACGCCGACAAGCGGCAGTTTGTGTCACAGAAGGTTTGTCTTCAGAGCGGCCTTGGGAACTACTCTTCTTTGTACGCGTGTATTCATTGCCTAAGGCGAGGACAGACTCTGACTGCATGGCCAGTTATAAATTCACTGCCTGCTAGCCTACCATAAGCCATATAATTTTACTGAATGGTTGTATTATTTTGTACCACGAACGTGTCAATTTATAACCTACGATAATCTAATTGACAAATTTGATTTGGTGCCACAGCTTTTATTGATGTTAAGAATGCCTGTAAAATAAATTTTAAACATTTTCTAAGAAGCAATTTAAGAACAAAATGTACCGATTAATGGTAAATCTTAATTTATTTAAATAGTAAATCTAATACTTATATTTAATTTCTTTTTGTACATAATGCTTGCTACAGGGATATGAATATTATATTTGGTTAGGAAATTCAGTAGATAAAACGTAGAACAATTTTTAAGAGCAGCCTAGTTCTTTACTATTTGATTCTTGTTCTAAAATTCGCATTTATTATTTAAGTTGATTTGTGAGATGTAGGCCACTTTTGTAATGCATCATTTGGGATGGATAATAATGAACTTTAAACAATCATTAAAATAACATTTATTATAAAAATACTTGATGGCGCCCGTGTTTTTTTCCGTTCCCGTTTCCCGTGGGAACGGAATGTATATTCCCGAAATAAAAAGTCGCCTAAAGTATTATTCCAGACTATGGTCTATCCGGGTTTGACGCATACCGTCCCATTCGCATTTCGTCACGAATTCAAAAATGGTCCTATTCGCATTCGGTCCCAATCGCATTCAGTCCCATTCGCATTCGGTCCCATTCGCATTAGGTCCCATTCACAAAATGGTCACACTCAGATTTATCATGGCTATAAAAAAAATAATCACGAAGGCTAATGCGGGAGCTCCGCTATACTCGTAACGATGATTTTCGATACATGTCATGTCCGCTTTGGTGGAAGGACATGTATGACAATTGTCGTTACGAGTATAGCGGAGTCCGTAATGGGGCCGACTCGCTCGCAGTGGAAGGCGGGCATTAGCCTTCGTGATTATTTTTTTTCCTTCTTCTAAAGAATATATAATAAGAATCCATCCTTTCTTCTAACCTAACCTATCCATCATCGTCATTGTCATTGACTGAATAGAAATGGTAAATCTGACTGTGACCAATTTGCGAATAGGACAAAATGCGAATGGAACCTAATGCGAATGGGACCGAATGCGAATGGGACTGAATGTGAACGGGAGCGATTGCGAACGGGACCATTTTTGATTTCGTGACGAAATGCGAATGGAACGGTATGCGACAAACCCAGTCTATCCATGTATCTATCTAATAATGCTTTCTTGGCCTCACTTTCTTGTTCGGTAAGCGTCATCTGCCTTTTGTTGTATAATCTGATGTTAATTTGGAAAATGTTTTAATTCGTAGTCTCGTGTAGTGAATAAATGAAAGAAAAAGTGGCCTACATCCCACAAAGGTTCAATTTGGTAGTATGATTCGGTTATGGGCAATGGTATTGTAATAATTAATTATTAAATGGCTATATTGTTATTTATAGTATAAATAAATGACTCATTTTTACATTATATTTGTATCTATTGGAAATTTCATCCTCGAACCCTCTATTAGTCACATATTTAGGAATCACATCCTTACTAATATTATAACGCCGAAGAGTTTGTTTGAACGCTAGGATCTCAAAAACTACTGAATATATTTCGAAAATTCTTTTACAGTTTGATAGTCCATTTATTGAGGATGGCTATAGGCTATATAACATCACGCTAAGATTAACAGGAGCGGAGCAGCAATGAATTATGTTTAGAAAACGGGTAACATTTTTTACCGTCTGAGAGCTTCCGAGGCGTACGCTGCGTAAATGGTTAAAGTTACATAAAATTGTGTATTACAAAATTTATTGTTTCTCTTAAAAAGTTCTAACAAAAAGTCCTCGACAAAATACGTCTAAAAGGTTCGCTCACAATAACCTAATTTGTCTCTCTCATAAGATTCGGTCACAATATTTTAAAACTGAAGACTTTGTTTGTGCTAGACTCTCGGAAAGTACTGGTTGCATTTCAAAAACTATTTCACAATTTTATAGTCCATTTATTGAGGAAGGCTAATGGCGATATAACATTATGCTAAGACGAATAGGAGCGAAGCAGCCATGCCCATGAATAATGTTTCGAGAACGGGGAAAATAGCTTTATTTTGAGAGCTTCTATTACGTACGCTGCGTAAATAGTTAAAGTTACGTAAAAATTGTGTATTACAAAATTGTTTCTCTTAAAAAGTTATAAAAATAAGTCCTGAACAGCATTAGTAGGTATGCCTATCTTTTAAGGTTCACTTACGATAACCATCTTAAAAGTTTTAAAATATAAGCGACGCAACGGGAGTAAATGCGACGGGAAACATTCTATTCAAAATAACTTACCTCTCTCTTATGCAGTCTTATGTGACGCAAACGAAGTTGCGCGGGTCAGCTACTTTATTTTATTTACGAGAGCGGATGTCACGCTTTTCCACTTAGTCTAGTAAATGAATGCTCAAAATGGGGGTGTGGGTGGAAAAGTCGAAAGCAGAAACTTTGCTTAGGAACTTTGTTCGGAGTAGTTAGGAGATAAACATACCAAAAGTCCTGACCCCTACGAGGTGAGCCCGAGTAGCACTAAGAAGGTCCCGTTTTTAGGGTTTCGTAGTCAAATAGCAAAAACGGAACCCTTATAGATTCGTCATGTCTGTCTGTCTGTCCGTCCGTGTGTCACAGTCATTTTTCTCCGAAACTATAAGGCCTATGCTATTGAAACTTGGTAACTAGATGTATTCTGTGAACCGCATTAAGATTCTTATATAAAACTAGAAAAAAAGTAGTAAATTTTGGAGGTCCCCATACTCAGAACTGATTTTTTTTCATCAAACCCATACGTGTGGGGTATCTATAGATAGGTCTTCAAAAATGCTATTGAGGTTCCTAACATCATTTTTTTCTAAAATGAATAGTTTGCGCAAGAGACACTTCCAAAGTGGAAAAATGTGCCCCCCCCCCTCTAACTTCTAAACTAAGAAAATGATAAATCTAAAAAAAATATGTGATGTACATTGCCATAAAAACTACCAACGTAAATTGGTTTGAACGAGATAGAGCTAGTAGTTTTTTTTAATACGTCGAACCGCAATTTTCGGTTAGAAAAATTACTAGATACCACTGCGAACGTGTTAAAATATCAATTTAAGTTACAACGAACTATAAGAACTTTTATATTATGTTACTTGCTGCTACGAAACCCTTCATGGGCGAGTCCAACTTGCACTTGGCCGGTTTTTGGTTTTTGCTTACTTCTCGAAAACGGTGCTTTGTACGAAATTGTGTTGTATGACGTAATAAAAGCTAATTAAATTCTCTACAACTTTGTCTTTTGCACTTTGTATCTATCTCCAATCATTGCCTAGCTATGAGCTTCTAAAGGTGGTCGATTTTCAAAGCGCGCATTGTAACAGTAATTTACCAAAATCATTTTTTTTTAACGTGATGGAAAGTCCTCATGGATGCTAGGCCGGACTCCTACCGACTAAAAACCTCAGGTAACGCCCAACAGCCTATGGTTGAGAACCCCGGGTAAGTCCTCGGAAGGATGTCCCAGGACTCCCAACAGACCCACGGCCGCCACTGCGGCCTCGGCTAGGGGGTGGTTCGGGTGCTATCCCGCGTCTTTGGGGTTTTCGGGTGTGATCCCGCTTCTAAGGGGGGCGTGCGTGAATCCCTCACGTCACGCTGCCTGTATGGACCAAAATCCTTTCTTACAATGCGCGCTTTGAAAATTGACCACCTTTAGAAGCTCATAGCTAGGCATTGATTGGAGATAGATACTCATACAAAGTTATAGAAAATTTAATTGGCTTTTGTGGTACAACACAATTTCGAACAAAGCACCGTTTTCGAGAAGTAAGCAAAAAATCAAAAAATCCCGTTTTTGGGTTTTTTGCTTACTTCTCGCCCTTCCTTGTGCTCCCCCCCCCACTCCCTTTGGGCTCACCTCGGAGGGATCAGGACTTTTAGTATGTTTATCTCTTAACTAGTCCAAACAAAGTTCTTAAGTCAAAGTTTCTGCTTTCGACTTTTCCATTCACAAGTTATTCGTTTACTAGGCTAACTAGCGTAAATCCCGTTCCCGTGGGAATACGGGGATAAAATATAGCATATCAGCCTATGTTACTCTGTGATTATGTAGTCATATTCTGTCATAAACAGGCAAAAGAGGTTTTTGGTCTAATATTTTCGACTTCTTTTTGTTAGTAGGTATGTAACGAAAAAAAACTGTATAAACTATGTAGATCACTAATCTGTATTATTAATACAGATCAGTGATGTAGATACTAAAAAAGTCGAATTTTTATTAGACGAAGTCAGTTGACAGCAGCTAATGTCACTTCTTCATAGAAATTAATCTTCTTCTTCTTCTTTTAATTAATGGCCCTCCGTTTATTAACGATTTTGCCAGTCTCCAGTAAAATTAATAGATACAAATAAAATCAGTAAAAAATGGCGATACGCCAGTCTCAAGTCCTAAAAACACATCCAGAAATTAATCAACATTGTATGAAGAAGTGACATTAGTTCACATTAGTTGCTGTCACTTTACTTCGTCTAATTAAAAATTCGACTTTATTTATAATATTTGGTAGATTTTATTTGCCAGCTCCTTGTTAGGTTATATTTTAGTTGGGTACAGCTTGTTTCGCTGTACCTACCTATACAGATGGTGTGAAAAAAATAATAAAATTGTATTGTAGGTAATCTTGGTAATGCATGCAATAGTAAAAATATATTAGCCTTTTTAAATCTAGGTATTTAACAGACCTGGATTTATATTCTAGCTGACCAGTTTCGCCTTACAGCATTCTCAAAGTGTAAATAACCTGTGATGAGGATGACTATGAGTTATTTGTTCACTTTATTGTACCTACGCCAGGTAAATATGAGTACCAACTACAATATTTATTCTGTACCAGTAGCAGTACCTATTTATTAGCTATCACATAAGCGATCTCGGCAAACTTTATGAGCACGAGTTTAGACGATTGCTGAAAGTTATAGGAGGTACCTACACTTTAATCTTCCGCACACCTGTTGGTTATCGTGCAACTCTAATAGCAGTAATATCACGTCGTAGTTTCATATCTGGGCGCCGATTCTCGACCACACGACGTGAATGCGTGGACGCAAATTTACGGGTGAAACGTCGTCCGTCTCATGTTCGCCGTTCCTAAATATGAGACAGGCGACGCGTCACCCGCCGATTTCCGTCCACGCATTCATGTCGTGTGAAGCGAGAATCGGTGCCCTGTAGTTATTTTGGCGATTTCTCTGTCACTCATCACAGTCGTCACTCATAATGATTCATTTTTGTACCTACCCATCTTTTTATTAATTAGGTACTTACACAAAGTTTCCTCACCCACTTTTTTCAAAATAGCCGTTATGATTAGCTAAACCTACCTAACGGTTAATTTGTCAGTGGTCAGGTTATTTACTCTGTTCTACTAAACACCACTCATAATGTAAGCTATAGGTAGGTACCTATACCTACTAAGGTAAAGTGCGAAGAATTTTAGCACATAAACGAGTATTTTAGCTACTAAATAACTCACTGCTATCTGCTATACTAAAATAATAAAGCCTAATGAACTAGGGTTTAACCATAGATTTAGAATTTTTCGCTACCATTCTAAATCTATGGGTTTAACCACAAGCTAGATCAAAAGGTCGATTAAAATTGTCACAATGAATCTTTATTCGTAATGGAGTTAGTGAGACTTTTGGACTTTTTGAGTGTTGAACTTTTGAACTCTTGGAGTTTTGGAGTTTTGGACTTTTGGAGTTTTGGAGTTTTGGACATTTGACTTTGGACACTTTTGGACTTTGGACTTTTCAACTTTTGGACTTTTGGAGTAGATACTTATTGGACTTGACTTTTGGACTTTTGGAGTTTTGGACCCCAAATCAGTCATGAGTCAAGTCATGAAGAAGTTTCACTTCTTACGTGTGTACACTAGTACACGCACACATTTTTTTATTTACTAGATATGACTTAACTAGACTTTTTAAATTTTCACCTTATAAAAATAAATACAGACCTAGGCCTAATGTGATCCATGGCCTTCTTACGTCCGTCTACTCTACATTATCTAATTCTACCGTGTTCCGCAATAAGTTCTCATTCGTTCATAGGTAGAGTTCATTTCTTTAAATCCATAATCTAACGGCTATTAGCACTGTAATCATTTTACATTACCCACAATACACAATATTTTATCTATTAACAATAACATATTTAAGAGATAATATCATTATTCAACACTAGCAAAAGGATTATTTGCGCAAACCTCATTAATTATGATCTCTATCGGCACAAAACGTTTAATCGGCACTGATTCGTTTTAAGTAGCTAGATAAATACCTATCTGTGGTTCACTTATCAGACTATACCTTTGAAGTTAATAAAATAATTCAAACAGGTGCCGAGATTTTAGTTGGTGTGTAAATATCCATAGAAACACAATGAATATAAAATATACAGCTCTGTTTTTAGTGGTTTTGGTGGCTGGTGCACAAGCCAACAGCATCAACTTGTTGAAAATCCTGCAAAATGCCAAGCAATTGGATGACAGGTGAGTTTATTTGGGATGCCTGGAACGCAATTTCATGAATGTACCTACTTTTTCAAACCTTCACTCAGCTACACACACTCGCGCACAAATCGAAATTACTATGAAAATCCTTTGACCCTGGTTTTCGTGAACTCCGTGAGCCGTGTGTATGTGTGCGTAGCCCGAGCTCACTTTGTATGTCAGTACCTAGATTGTCTTCTCTACTTATTATATTGTGGCCTGGCTGGGTATATTGAGCACTCTACGCAACTACAGTTTATGTATGACTTTAACTCGTAACGATTATAAACAAGTAGGTGCAATTCTATGGGGTCGTCCATTAATCGCGTGAGGTTTTTTTGGCCATTTTTTGGACCCCCCCTCCCCCTTGGTGATATTTGGTGAGGTTCCAGATTACCCCTCCCCCCCTGGGCCGAATCACGTGTATTTTTAGTAACAACAAAGTTTTTTTTAAATTTTTTAGAAGTCTCTATTGTTATAATCTATCCATACTTCTACACGAATACTAGCTAAGAGAGGAACTTCGTTTGCGTCAAATAATAGAGAGAGATATTAATTAATATTTTAATTCATTTCCCGTTGCATTTACTCCCGTCGTGTTGCTATATAATATTCATTATTTTGGAGCTAATAAAGGTGTCAGTTTGCCAAGCTTAAAATCTTACGTTGCGCGTTGGTTTGATCGCAGTTGGCTAAATAGAAGCGAAGTAATGAACAAAAGTACAATAATCAAGGATGAATTTCCATGCGATCATTATGATTTTGGCCACGACTATCGATATCCACGTGGACTGAGCTTCGTTTTTTTTTGTTACGGGGCGAATGCGGTTTGGCACCATCATCCTAGCTGCGGGGGCAGCCGGGACGATGTGTCGGGCTCCCGGTGCCGAAAAGGGACGGTCCTACTCTCTAAACCCCGCGGTCTCCTTCCTCATCCTACAGCCGGCATGGATATCCAAAGATTAATCACATCGGCCCGGCCCGCCCGGGTTCTCCCAACACTTCCGGGGTTCTCGCCCGCATCGCACCGCTCTTGAGCGCTTCTCTGGAAGTAGAGAGCGGTGAGCGGGTGGGCTCTGAAGGCATCTCCGGAACAAGGGGACGGGCCTTCCCCCAAATGATCATCGGTGGACGGGGTCATAGCTGCGTGCATCGGCTAGTCTAATATATATAACTTATAATAAAGCTATAGAGAGTCGAAAATCGGTACGTCGAATATATTTTCTCTCTCGAATATATTCCAAGATTTTTTTTACTGGACATTCTATCTATGTAACTTCCATTACATCCGATACTGAAGCTAAAATTGTTTTTTTTTGTATGTCTTGCTGTATCACGCCAAAACTATAGATAGTACCATTTTAAATAATACGCACATAATTTGAGATTATTATTGACTAGCTGATGCGCGCGGCTTCGCTTCCCGTGGGAACATTTTCCTGGGATAAAAAGTGACCTATGTGTTATTCCGGACTATACTCTAACCCTGGTACCAAATTTCAGCCAGATCCATTCAGCCGTTAGAGCGTGATTGAGTAACAAACATCCAAACATCTAAACATCCAAACATCTTCACAAACTTTCACATTTATAATATTAGTAGGAAGTAGGATAGTAGGATCAGATTGATGCCGATATCCTGCGCGGTTCCTATGGGAGACACGATAAAAACAAAATGATTTTTGTGTTGTATGATCACCGCATAGGTATTTCGATTTCAATTAATTTCTGTTGTAAGAAAGGAATTAAGCGATTTATGAATTATTCCATACAAGTTTTAATATTGTAGGTTTTGTTGTTCAGAAATTACAGTGATCTCAAATTCAGGGTTGTAAAGTTGCTGTTCGAAATAAATACACGTGATTTCTCACTACACCCCCCACCCCCCATGGTGATGTTTCGTGATTTTCGTCAGACCCCCTCCCCCCCCCTTTCGAGCCTCACGTGATTAATGGACGACCCCTATACAAAAGTGCCGTGTAACTTATTAATTAGATATGTATCGGTAGATAGTCGCACCACGACCTATGGTGGATAAATTCGTCATATTCCACTTTTCCAGTAACGTTTGGAAGCTTGAATAGTTCCAGTAAATGTAATCAGCATACTACCTAATTTATTTTCAAGAGACCGGACAGTCATTCCCTAAGTTTTCTTTTTCGAACCGGTGAGTGTCTCTATTTGGACAACAATATTGCAATGACTACGTCCTTCACCTACCTACAGGGACTGGATCCCATGCCATTACTTCTTCTAACCTGGTTGAATTCTTATCTCTCTCTCTCACCATATAGCCACCCTTGCAAGTTGCAACCGTTACACTTAGGTAGGTACATGCAGCTTGCCCTTCTGTGATACTGAACAAAAGCTTACTGCGTCTCTACTTTATTTATTACTAGCTGACGTCTCGCGGTTTCACCCGCGTAGTTCCTGTTCCCGTGGGAATACGGGAATAAAATATAGCCTATGTTTACCGCAAAGAGTGTAGCTTCCCAACAGTGAAAACCTTTTTCAAATCGGTCCAGTACTTCCGGAGCCTATTCGTTACAAACAAACAAACAAACAAACAAACAAAAAACAAAAAACAGATCTTTCCTTTTTATAATATCTATTAGTATAGACTAGCGACGTCACGCGGTTTCTTCAGCGTAGTTCCCGTTCCCGTGGGAATACGGGAATAAAACATAGCCTATGTTCACCGCAAAGAGTGTAGCTTTCCAACAGCGAAATAATTTTTCAAATCGGTCCAGAGCCTATTCGTTACAAACAAAAAAACAAATCTTTCCTCTTTATAATATTAGTATAGATACCTACCTATTTGGTTTATCATCGTTTTGGTAACCGGTTTTTACTTCAGGCACAAAAGTATTTAAGTACTTACAAGCTTCACCAAATATTTGTTGGTCTTTCTCTATAAGTGTGTACCTACCCTACCTACTTTGCAATTCTCCTGAAGTAGTTTATCCCAAATTTGGCTAACACCGACCCATCTAACAAGGATGTACCGTCTTGCAATTACAAAAGAAGGCAAGGCGTGGTGGTCACACTTCACACAACACGTGCACTGTTGTGCCTGCCGCTACGCCCGCTACCCAGTAACCGTGCGACTGTGCGACATTTGGCTCGATCGATTGAGGTATCCACCAAATTAGGGTTCCGTACCCAAAATTTAAGGTAAAAACGGGACCCTATTACCATATCCAATGAATCCTTGCTCATAGTTAGGAAAATGCTGCCCTTGATCATCTTATGCTCCCCCTCTTTCAGGTGGTGGGAAACCTACATTTATAGGTACCTAGATAGAGTTCTTAGACCAATAATGGTCTAAGGTAGAGTTCGTAGAAATGTAAATGCATAGGTAAATTAAAATTCTATGATAGCAATTTTTCCGTTCAATTGTATCTTGATTATTATTATCTAGCTAGATCAACAGTTACCACGATCCTTATGTAGGTATTTACAGGTGGCTATTGTATCGTAATCGCATGATTATGAAAGGCGTAGGTACCTATGAAAATTAAAACTTATAAATAATATTTGGTACTTATATCATAGGTACTTTGAATGACCGCAAATCTAATCGACTTACGAAAATAATCTTTTTTATCAGATTAATCAAAATATTTGTACGATACAGGGCAGCACACATGTTTGTGACGCAACTAAGGTTATTTTACCCGGATTCAACAAAGGAGATTCTGTACTAAATTACGTTTAAAGACTTTATAAAAAGTAAATACATATTGTAGTTGGTACCTACCTACCTTCCCTTTTTCTTCCCCATCTAATCGCCATCAAAACTTGTGCTATGAGATCTAGACAACCAATACACTAACTTATTACGACATAAGTAAGTTTGGGTAGGTACTTAGATATTTTATTTGGTGGAAATGACCACAACAGACTAAAACACGGTGTCTGTCAATCCGACTATGACCTCAGGCACCCCGGCAGACATGGCTCCTACCACGACCTTGTTTTTGGGGTCTCCTAACCATATAAAATATCTACTTACTTACTTATCGTCTTTTTAGGGTTCCGTATCTACCCAAAGGGTAAAAAACGGGACCCTATTCATGAGACTTCGCTGTTTGTCTGTCTGTCCGTCACGAGCCTGTATCTCAGGAACCGTGATAGCTAAAGCTGAAATTTTCAAAGATGATGTATTTCTGTTGCCGCTATACCTAACAAATACTAAACTAAAAGAGGAAATAAGGGGGGGGGGGGGGGGCTTCCATACAACAAACATGTTTCGCCGTTTTTTGGTACGGAACCCTCCGTGCGCGAGTCCGACTCGCACTTGGCCGGTTTTATTTTGTTCTTTTATTTTATTATAGACATTGGGATGGACTCGGTATCACCGCCAACGTGAACGACTATGTCGACGAGACTATTGCAATGATCATCCCCTTCATCCAGACGCATGGACTGGATCCTATGCCATTACCAGATGCAGAAGAAGGTTTTGAAGTGGTCAGTAGGTATTTTTTTCTTTACCGAAACTGATAGGTACTTAACTGTAGTAGGCGGTACTTGTAGAATAAGAAGCTATTCGTTTCCACTCAAGTCACACAACTATTCGTTCCGCGCTGGTTATGGGTGCCTTTCTACCAGAGATCTGCTATGTGGATGCGTTTGAAATCCACCAATCAAGTTACTTGTGGACCGACGAATGTGACTGGTGGATTTCAAACGCATCCACATCATTTTTTTCAATTCCATCATTGGTGGAAAGGCACCCTAAAAGTGGTAATGCGGAGCACTGTTGATTGACCATATTTTATTAGTTGTACCTACCTATACCTAGCGACGTAGCGTTATATTACGTAATTGACTAATTACTAGTGTTGTTCAAAGTTGTAACTTGAGAGTAGCGAAAAATTCTAAATCTATGGTTGTAACTTATAGGGAAGTACCTACCTAATCATAACTAAATGTGGTCCGTACTTACCTACCCATGTTATGTTATGCATATTTGCAATCTGAAAAATCCTTTATCAATGTACTACGTAACTCCGCAATCGACAAAGTGTTCATACGGTGCATCTTGATTTCACAGAGACCGATTTTGATCACCTACAGCGCCTGGCTAAGAATCCACGACGGCTACATGACTGGGTTGGTCAACGTTGCTCGTTCTGGCGACCAACAGGTGTCTTATTTCGCCAAGATGCTGCGTGTTCGCGTTCGGCTTCATTTTACCGACCTCGAGGTAAGAAGTTCTTGTTAGTAGGCATCGATATACAAATTCTCGGGGATGGTATGATGCCGGCACGGTATGGTGCCGTGAGTCAAGGGTAACTCCTCGGAAGAATATTCCAGGATTCACGTATCTTGTAAATTCTTGTATTCTATGATTATAGGTAGACACCAGACAGGTACTTAATTATTTAGAGAAACAGGACAAGATTTAAGGCCATAGACATCCTTATCAAACTCGCTTGAAAACTCTGGGACAGAAAGAGAAAACATCGTTTCCTTTCCTGGCACCTACTGTTGCTTGGCTCGTGTTCGAAGGAGAAACTGGAATTAAGTGGAAGCAATTTTCACAACACTGTCAACTTTTCAAGGTTTACCTTAGGACAATCTATAGAGCGATGCGTCCTCAGCGTCGCATTAAAGAGGCTAATGAGTAATTCACCAAATTACATAGTAAAATTGCTTTATTTTTCTTCTAGATCGTCTACAGATATTTGGTGCAAGTGATGAACATTGGCCCCACAGGCGGAATCATCGGTTCTCTTAACCGCTTCGTCATAATTTTCGACGTACTCCTTGACTTCAACAATGACGAGATCCATCTGCAGGAGTTTAGCCTTACTGATGTCGGGTAATTATAACTTTCTTTCTTAATGCTTGAGGCTTCCATATAATCACCTAATTGACATGACTCAAGATCGAGTTCCTGTGTATCTCCTACTAAAAACAGTGAAGTCTGTTTCCTGTTCGTTGGACATAAATCACGACCTTCTCACATTGAACCGGCTAGACTGACTAGTAATTCTCCCATTAATTTGCTCTGGTATTCGAGCGTTGTTAAAATACCCGAAACCACCCCGCCTGTGTGTTTCTGCATCCAGCAGACAATTCTATTTCTCAAATCAAACAAAATTATTTTATGGATGTTTACATCCATAAAATAATTTTGTTTGATTCGCTATTCTAGCACAGACATTTATGTCTGTGCTAGAATAGCGAACTTTGATGAACAATGTCATCAAAACGGTGTTTAATTATAATTTTCTTTACAGACGCCTTCGCGTTCGTTTCACTGGCAACATCCTCATTGACTGGTTGATAAATCCTGTCGTCGGCGTCTTCACGCTCATCTTTGACAACATCATTATCAGAGCTGTGGCGAACAATATCAGGGATGGTATCCAAGGTGGAATTGATGTAATTAACCAAAACGTCAAAGATATAATTCAGGTAATTGAAGCTCACAATCATTGAGTGTGAGGTATATCGTTTAAGTACCTATCTGTAAAACCTAGATTTTGTCTGAATAAAATCGCATTTGGCATAATAAATCGCTGTCTTATTTACCTACGTTGTATACGTTTGTGGGTATTGTAGAACACAGTACCTACAAGGTTTTATGTCTAAGTTCTGAGTAGTGAGAGTGTGCTTCAAGCTGTAATCCTCACATTTGAAATCTCAATGAAAACGAATTTTGACAACGCCAAAAATAGTCGTAAATAGTCGTAGGTACATGTGAAAAAAATTGTCGTATTATAGTTTCGGCGTTATAGCTATAGGTTAGTGAGGATTATGGCTTGAACGTCAAGCTGTAACCCTCACCTCTGGTGCAAGCAAAGGGTAAATTCTATCGAATTGGTTAAGGTTCCAAAAAATAGTCGTGAAATAGTCGTAACGACCTGCCAAATCTCAGAAATAGTCCATAAGCGGTTCCCGAGATATGAAGGTACCCTGGTGAGGATTATGGCTTGAACCTTTGAAAACTTCAAATGTCTCCGGAACGCCTGCGAATTTCGGTTCAAAGTTTGTAGCTCCCGTTACCGTGGGAATGAGGGAATAAACGGGAGCTACGCGGGTAAACCGCGTGACTTCCTCTAGTATCATTGGATGTTACAAATTTTGTACACGACTGTACATCAATAGAAATGTAGGGAAAATCAAAGATTTTTTTTATTTTCACATTAAATCAACTCAAATTCATTATAGCTAGTATAGACAGCTATATAGACTATTTCATGACTATTTTTTGGCACAAACTTTGAACCGAAATTCGCAGGCGTTCCGGAGAAATTTAAAGTTTTCATCGGTTCAAGCCATAATCCTCACCAGGGTACCTTCATATCTCGGGAACCGCTTATGGACTATTTCTGAGACTTGGCAGGTCGTTACGACTATTTCACGACTATTTTTTGGAACCTAAACCAATTCGATAGAATTTACCGTTTGCTTGCACCAGAGGTGAGGATTACAGCTTGACGTTCAAGCCATAATCCTCACTAACCTATAGCTATAACGCCGAAACTATAATACGACTATTTTTTTTACATGTACGACTATTTACGACTATTTCACGACTATTTTTTGGCGTTGTCAAAATTCGTTTTCATTAAGATCATCATCAGAGAAGAAGAATAGGAGCGGAGAGAGAGACACAGAAAGAGATAAATGTTTTGAAAACGGGAAAAATTGATTCCTGTTGAGAGCTACTGTTGCGTGATTCTAACGAATATTACGAAATGGTTCTCTTAAAAAGTTAAAAAAAAAGGCTGCGATAGCGTTATCTTTGAAGATTTGCACACGATAATCTGTTTAATGCCGAATAAAATTTGTTCTATAATAATGCAATATTAGCGACGGTATTACATGCGACGGGAAACATTAATTACACTTCTCTTATAAAATTTGTTCTATAATAATGCAATATTAGCGACGGTATTACATGCGACGGGAAACATTAATTACACTTCTCTTATAAAATTTGTTCTATAATAATGCAATATTAGCGACGGTATTACATGCGACGGAAAACATTAATTACACACTAATTGCCGCTTGCTATTCAACCCCCCACAAGGCCTTTGACTTGGCTTAAATACCGCCATTTTACTGACAATTGGGACCAATGACTTAACATGCCATCCTAAACATGAAAACCCTCACAAATTAATGTCACAAAGTGGTCCCATGGTGGAATGGCTGAACCAAAAATTTTAATTTATGATTTAGTTAGCATACTTACTAATTGTTTCATAAAATTATTTCAAAAGTTTGAAAGTTATTCTTATTACTGATATATTTTTACATCCCTAGGACAAAAAAGTTACAAAAGACAAACATATCAGAATAATAAAATATTAACTAAATAGGTAATATGAAAGACCATTCTAAAATTCATAACATGTCTGACTAACAAAATGTGGATTTGGATTGGTGCCACTTATACTGCCGTCATAAGAAAAAAGGCCTTAACTAACAATTTTATCAAAAATGAGTTATCAACATAATATATGTATTCAGAATCAGCAAAGAAAATACCATCTTTGGTATTACTTACAAAGCTGTATCTCTTACGAAATTAGAGATACCTTAGGGATTAAAGCCTTAACTACGACAAAAATTATGATTTTTGTATGTAAAAAGCCTTAATTACAAAAATAAAGGCCTATTGTCTAAGTATTTTCGCAATGCTAGTCTAGAAAGCCACGACTTGATAATTAGGGCTTTGAAATAAGCAAATCTACTAAATTTACTACCATAAAAAGCCTTAACTTTGCAATATGTAAGGGCTTTTCATTTAAGTATTTTGGGAGATTTGGCCGGAAGGTTAGAATTTGAATAAAGAATAAGAGTCATTTACTAAAACCATTCAATAAATCACAGGCTATCATTTTGGACAAAACTTCAATTACCTGTCTCTGAATCAACGCTGAGGTACTTAGGGCCTTTTTTCTTATGACGGCAGTATAGGTAGAAAAGTGAGCTTTTTGCCGGACTCTTACCAACTAGAACCACATGTCTTCCTACCACTGACTATGACCAGGAGCTCCGGGTAAGCCCTTGAAAGATAAAAAGTACTGGGATATTGTTACAGGTCATTAAAACTAGAAACATTGTTAGACCCAAAAATAAAAGGCAGCACAAGTCCATTTCAAAGTTTAATCACTTTTTTTGGACTGATTCCTTACTGGATGGGATTCACACTAAAGTTTGTATAAATATAAGATAAAAGAATATTGTACTGTTGTTATGATGAGTTATATATTGCAGGCTCTTTACGTTATTTCTATTTTAATTGGCCTATCTACTTGACTACTCACAAAGTGAATTGGTGGTAAAACTGATGCCCCACAGTCACATTTCCTGCCAGAAATATAATCAAATGAGCCTATTCTGTTTTTACACTTTTCACAATGAAGTTTCCCTTTAGTCCATTGCTCCTCTTCAACTTTGCCTTTTATCCATGTGGGCGCAAGATCCTCATTGACGTAAATGAACTTCTTTATGTCGTAACTTGTGCAGGATTTGGGATCGCATATTGGTTTATCCACGACACAAATATCTTCAAGTAATATATGGCGGCATTTGTGGCACTTTATAAATTGCGTACTCATTTTTTAAAGTAATGGTAAACATATGTAATACAAATAAAATAACCTAATATTTTTGTTTACATACTAATCCAATCCTTCATTATCATTTTGATTTGATGACATTAATGACATTTGAGAGAAATTGGATTGTCTTTGTCATGTCATTGTCCCTTTCTTTTGGATGTTATGGCGTGGCTACTAAAATTTATAAAACATTCGTACTTCTGCACCTAATGAGTCTTGTCACAAAAAGTAAACAAGTTTTGCGCATGGAAATGTACGATTTTATTTAAATGTATTATTATCGATGAATACATATTAATATTTTCATTGATAAAATAAATAAAATCTTTGCATCGGCATCGCTACTCACGCAGTTTAACGAAGTTGACGATTATATTATGTAAGTGTAGAGAGGCCACAGAACTCTGCCGACTCTTTGGCCGAGAGGCACTTACTTTGTCAAAATTTTACTTCGCCTCGGGCGACTCCGCGAGTAGTGTAGAGGAAGCTTTAAATGTATTGGCGAGCGATGTAACGAAAGATTCGAACTAGCGCGATTCGCCTCTAGTGTCAAAATTGTGACATTAATATTGTATTCTCTTTGCGCTATCAGTTCATAAATAATTATAATAGGTGGTTTCTTGCTGGACGAGTCAATACATTTTGTTACGAAGAATTTCAGTTGACGAAAATTGTATATTTGAAATTTGTTCATGTCTTGTTAATGTTTATTTTGAAATAACTACATCTGCGGGAACTAAATTGTATAAAATTCATATGCCTTCCGGCGTAGTAACTATAGTGCTTCCGTTTTATTAACTTCCCTTGTTACATACTTGAAATAAACACAGAATATTTTTAATTAATTATTTATTTTATTTATTTCAACAGAACCTACTACTATCAATACAGGCAGTCATGCGCAATGTTACCAGTCTTATGTCTTATATTAACTAACTATATATACCTAATGTTACCTCAGTGAATTCACTCAGTGAACAATAGAATATATCGGTTTTCTTCGCCACAAGATTGAGAATGTGAAGCGCCCGTGACAGTGGCGCCTCCTTTAGGAGGTTGGTGCGCGGATTCAGCACCACTAGCAGCCGAGGCCTACGTCGCCGCGTCGTCGCCACACATACCTTTCCGGCACGCACAGACCTACCATTCCTAAAATATCTGGATTGTGTAACTTACCTCTTATCAGTTTAAATAAAAACGACACGAGCGAGAACTCCCTCCTAACTCTTAACTCATTATATCCAACCATGGGAACAGGGTTGGATACATGAGTGGGTAGAAGGGGTACACACCGTACAAGCGTAAGTATAAAAAACCTATAAATTTATTTTGAACCCGCTCCAGCATGAGACTATATTTAGTCTCCTGGGGGGCCCAGATGACTGCATTTTATTAATAATGTTCCCTTTAAAAAAATAGTTTTTTAAAGTAAAATAAACATATATGTGGCTTCTTTTCCTGGGACATCCTTTCGAGGACTTACCCGGGGCTCCCTACTATAGACTATTGGGCGTTAGTGTGGTTTTTAGTCGGTAGGAGTATGGCATAGCATCCATGATGGATTTTCCCTCACGTTAAAAAAAAAGGGTGGCTTCTTCTTTACTTGAGGGAAAATCCTTATGGGTGCTATGCTGGACTCCTACCGACTAAAAAACCTCACGCATCCTGCCTAAAAACCTGCGATTGGGAGCCCCGGGTAAGCCCTCGGAAGGAGATGAATCCCTCACGTCATCTAGGGCTAGGGCCTGCTTCTGTAAGGACTGTGAGCAGCCCCCTCACCGTCCTCAGGCTCCAGGTCATGGAGGCCGATAGCCTTGGGCGAAGACACGTCGGTGTATTATTATATTATGCCCACAAATTCACCTTTTTGATTTTGTCCCACGTAATAGGTGGTGAGCCGTATTACCGTGTTTATACAGACATGCGCAGGTTGTGACTGCCCACTGTTGAAAAATTTTCAGCCGCCCATATAGGCATTCAACTTGGCTTAACGACTGCCATTTTACTGGCAACCGGGACCAACAGCTTAACATGCCTTTTGAAGCACGGGAGTAAGTGGGACTCCGCTGCCTCTTTCTGTGAGCAGGTCATGCTCGTGAAATAGACGACGGGGAGGGAGCGAGAGAGAACTCTCCCACCCGAGTTATAAACTCAGCAGGAGCCCGGCATTCCACCCATTAAAAAAAGCCTATTGCGATTGTAATCTATCACTGTATCTACAAAATTTCCGCCAGATCCGTTCAGCTGTTCTGCGTGCAGAGCGTGAAAGAGTAACACAAATTCACACGTCCAGAGGGGCAAGTGCGAGTTCTGGCGACACACACACCCACACTTACAAACTTTCGAATTTGTAATCGACCGACCGACGCATTTCTTAGCCGATTTGAAGTGAAGAGTGTTGTCACGTTATTTTTAAACGGAATAAGATGATTTTTGGCTGAAACATAGCGGATAACGTGAGGGATTCACGCACGCCCCCCCTTAGAAACGGGATCACACCCGAAACCGCCCAAAGACGCGGTAAAGCACCCGAACCGCCCCCTGGGCGAGGCCGCAGTGGTGGCCGTAGGTCTCTTAGGAGGGTCTTCTCTCGTTTCCCATAAATTCACTTGCACTAATATTGTTTGCCATAATCATCCCCGATCATATACAACGAGGCCAACGCTCCCGGCTCGCTCATGGCTGCCGCAAATCAGCCACAGCAGCAGCCGGGCGCGAAACGTCGGAGGAAGCGCCGCGGACGCCACGGGCGTAAGCCCGCCAAGGCGCCTGAGGCTCCCCCCGCCACCGCACAGCCTGTGCCACCCGTTGCCGCCGCCCCCGCAAGGGGGAAGGCGGTGCGCGTGGCCCAGCCCCAGCCCACCGGATCGCCACAGGTCAGCCTGTACACCGTCATCAGCACTTTGCAACAGGTGCTGATGGCGCTCGAAGAGCAGAGGGACCCCATCCCTCTGATCACCAGGTGCATGTTGGAGTTCTGCAACTCGCTTGCATGAGCACAACATGCGCCCACCCGGCCTGCCCACGTCTACTACTCCACGTCGAGTAGTTAAGACTGTGGGCCGGCCCAACCCGGACTCGACCGCTCCCCGTCGCTGGCTGATGGGCGCTCACTGGGTCAATCCCAGTGAGCTCGACCTCGCCGTGCGACGGGTCGTAGCCTCTCCGGATCGGAGTCGTCGCGGTGGCCGGCCAGCCTACGTGCGCGGGCATGGCCGCGCCGCAGCGACGCCCATCCACTTGGACACCACGGACGCCTAGCGTCCCACCTAGTGACCCGCCTGTAGTCGCAGGCGGCGTGGCCACCACCAGCAAAGGCACAAGCGCCTACGTTGGTTCCCCGGGACCCCAACGGGTCCGCGTGGAAGACCTCGACTCCGACGCCCCGATCATAATATTTATTTGCACTATTATCATTTATACTAATAACGTTTGCCTTAACAACTCAACAGTCATAACTTTTATTTGCCATAAAATGACTTTCTTTATCAACATATATCATAATAATTAGTTTCCATAAGTTACACATCTCATAATCGACTCTTGACATAATTAAAATTTGATATAATTATGAAAATTATACATAATATTGTTAGGTCGAAATTAATTATCGTTAACACCCCGACTCAGTGCAATCCGACTCGATTTTTTTAAACCACCCAGAAGTAGGAGCCCCGCGAAGCGGGGTCCGTCGAGCTTAGTTAGTAGACGCCATATGAGGTTTAGTTTTAGGTTTAATTGTGAATAAATTATCTGTGTCTTATAAATTATCTTTATTTATATTATGGTGAATAAAAGTTATGGAAAATGGCATTATTGAAAACGAAAATTATGGCAAATACATTTATGGATTTAAATTATTATGACACTTGATCGATTATGACCAATGTAATTAGTGTAAGTCATTTTATGTCATTTCACGATTATGGCAACTGAAGCGTTATGTCTAATGAAATTATGGCAAATACCAGTATGGCATATGAAATTATGGCATTTTAAATTATGGCAAACATTAGTAAACCCTTAGGAGTCCTGGGACATCCTTCCGAGGCCTTACCCGGGGCTCCCAAACATAGGCTGTTGGGCGTTACGTGAGCTTTTTTAGTCGGTAGGAGACCGGCATAGCATCCATGATGGATTTTACCTCAGGTTAAAAAAAATACCTAGAGCAGTTGTGTAAAAACTACTGTTAATGTAGCGGCGTTGTTAACGGCCTGTCTTGGCACGGTTGCATTTACACCTAGATAGATAGGTACATTTTCGTCCACCCGTCACTTATAATAATGAAATATTTTTTTAACAAAAATAAAACTGACTTCAAACAAAAACTAAAAAAAACAAATTTACTTAGCACAAAGTAGTAAGTACCTAAGTATTTTAATTTATCAGAATTTATTCAATATGATATTGAAGACGGTGCCATTATTAATACCTACCTAAACCTAAAGCTTTACTTGGCGCCGATTTCAATATGATATTGAACAAAATCTGATAAATCAAAATACATATTTATTACTTTGTGCTAAGTACATTTCATTTCTGTTCAAACAAATATTATAAGTTGTATGGACAAATACGTCAAATAAAACAACAAGTCGCATGTGCGTGATATTTTATTCCACTGAACTTATTCCACGAAAATTTTGCGCTGTTCAATGAATGATTTTTTTAATTAACTATGTGACTAATGTGCTCTGTTTATAATGATCTAAGTATGTAGGTACGTACATGTATTTGACATTACGCATTATTATAACAATAATGAACTAACGTTCAATAATTTGTATAAAAAGTATACTTAAAGCAAACATTTGTAGCTTATAAATTAACTGCTGTAATATCGTTCCAGTCAGTGCTTTTATAGAGTAACTTTGATGTAAATTTGGGAGTAGCTTGATATTTATCATCAGTTAGAAAATGTAACTAACTGTTTTTCAAAGAGAAGCATTAGCATTGATGTAATGATGAATACATAGGTAGTGTGTAAACATGATACTTAACGTATTTTATTACTTTAGGCATTTTATTTTATTTTATATGAATGCAGTGTCATAATACGTAACAAATAATATGAAAAATTTAATTTAAAAATTAAAAACTAAGACTGCTGCCCGATACTAAGACTGCTTTATTAAGTCCAAACCTGGTATAAATATTATGCTGCCATTTTGTGAGGAACTATCTGAGAACCATCTCGATGAACATCGACTTCCGAATTAAAAAAATCATGATACTTTCTGGAGTAATGATGCCAAATAGATACAATTTAAAGACATGATTGACCTCAGTGGTTTAAATAAAAGATAAATATAGGTAGATAGAACTGACTCTAACCGCATTTAAAGTTCTGGTGTTTATAAAGTCTCTTGAAAAATAAAGCCCATGTCAATAGAGACTTTGGTTATTTTTATGATATAATTCTGAAGGCTTTTCTCTTTTTCTTTCTACATCGACTGCGAGGTAACGAATTGAAATGCCTACAAAACATAACATTACAATAATTTACATACTAACATACCTATCAACAATGAAAAATAAACTCAATCAACAGATATACAAGACCCTAGATTTTACCTCAGCCGAAATAACGACATGTAAAGAGTATTTATTCAAAACTCCAAACTAAATAGCAACATGCCTCGGTTATCATACTGGCCATAATTGAAAACAAAAATGGCGCTAAAAAAAAGTTGTTGAATTAAACATTTAAAAAAAATTCACATTTATGTGGAACGGAAATGTTGTCAAGTTATAAAATCTTGGAATTATTAATTCATTGGTGAGCTTTTTCTCTTTCTTATAATTTAATATTTGCTTCACCAAAAATGATTCAGTCTTCCTTACGAACAGCAATGGCTAAGTCCAGGGATCAAGGGCCACTTTCTCAGTTGACAAGAGTTTCGGTATAGAGCCTCAAGCCTTCTATTACCATCCCAAGTACCCGGGATTGTAACATGAAGGAAAGAATTTAATAGAATTTTCACCTTATGAGAATTCGACTGTGGTTTGACAAACAATTTAAAAGATATTTTGAATTTCTTTGTATAGGTATTCGTTATATCTATGCCTCATATGAGTCGTTTCGGATTAAATAGGAGATTGGGATTCATATAAAGAGCTCTTTAGCTCACTCACAGTGGTAGATTCGGTAAATTGCATTCAAGGAAGCAAATTGATCTACGCACGGTTTCTTGAATAATGCGAATGGTACGAAACTGGAACTGCTGGAAAGCTTCTACTAAGAAGGAATCTCAAGAAGTCAGTTTCAAGGCTATGGTATGCTGTTGTAATGTTATGCTTTGTAGGGTAAACCACCCAATTATTGGCACTTTTAGAATGAATTATTGGCACTTTAGTTAAGAGTATATTTCGAAAAATAAGGGAAACCTAGTTTATTTCAGTTCGGTGTTGCCCATTATGTAGTTGTAGGTATGCATTAAAAAGTAAAATAGCATTCTTTTTCTGTTAGAAATGGGCAAAATTACCTAAAGTGCCAATAATTGGAGGAGTGCCAACGATTGGGTGGTTTACCCTATACTTTTTTTGGTAAAAACGGGACCCTAATATTGACACTCCGCTGTCTGTCCGTTTGTCTGTCACCAGTCTGTATCTTGTGCTGTCAAAGCTAAACAGTTGAAACAACAACAAATAGGTACCTACTAAAAACTGAAAAAAGTTTTACTCCCGTATTTTTTTTTTGAGTTTTTAGTTACCTACGTATCTAACCCTTTAATGCGCGAGACTTCGCACTTGGTCGGATTTTTCATTGTCTCGCAGTTATTGTGAAGAATAGAGTATTTTCCTACGGTGTAAAACTTGTCTTATTTGGTGCGGCTGGAATTCACTTAACTCGGAAATATTTACTCTTATTTTATCTTCGCTCAGGAGCTAAATTAATCTCTGTCACGATGCTCACCTGTGTTCCTAAACATAGGTGACGAGTTTTTGCTATACACAGTATTCAAGCCAGCATATCTTAAGATTACTAACTGTATTTTTATTTCTGTATCTAACTTTGATGTACATTCTAACTTTCTCTATCACAAAGCCAATTTTAAAATCTATACCTAGTCTTAAGGTGATTGGATTGATGTAGCTCCTGGTACGAAAGGTATCAACAAAAAGGAATTTTGCCTTAGAGTAGAGTCAGTTTTTATATTCCAACTGCAGAGTAATCACAAAGTAATGATAGATAAAAAAAATATTGAAGAATTTATGGCATTACTAAAACTGTGTGTTATTTTTTTAAAAACATGGAATGTAAATGAACACAGAAGTGTTAAAATGTAATACTAAAAATAAGAATTCATTGCTATTAAATTTAAAACAAATAAAAATGGGAAATTACCGCAAAATTAGTCACTATTTGAAGGCAAAATTATTCATATTTTCCATGTTTCTAGAATTTTACATTTTTAGTACAGCTCATTACAAAGAATACACCGAATGAACACGCAACATGCTTTAGAATATATTTTCTAAATAACAGAACGCTTTCGTAACAAAAATGTACATACCTATTATGTAATATTTAGTGAGTTAGTATAACGATAAGATAATCTTGAGAAAATTTAGGAGTTATTTTACACGTGAACCTAGTGTGTATTCGCTTAAACATTCTGTAACGCTTCTTGACTTGGCAATTTACCTGTGATTTGTTCCAATAGGCTTATAATTACATAAATATGGGCGACCTAAATACACTATAAACGCAGGGAAATATTATTGTCGTTCTTTACGAATAGATATGTGGTAATAATATGTTTATAGCTAAGAATATTCGTATGTGATACAATTTGTGTACGGTTTTTTAGGTAAAAGCAATGTAATGGCATTTAATCAATACCTAGTTATGAATTTAATGTGTAAGTTATATTTCAACTCATTATCAATGAATTATCAAAATCAAATTTTGTATACTAGAAATATTTTTTGTCATAAAACAAATAATATTGTATTAAATATATGTCTAGCGTTTAGCGTTTTAGCGTGTTAGTAGGTGTTGATAAATTATGTTAATTAGGCATACCTAATTTATAATAATAAGCCAATTTAGAAGCACACAGAATGTATAAAGCGATACAAACAACATTAAAAATAATAACGTGCGCTTAATTTTTCAGCTTAACAATATAAAATTTCGATCACAGACAAAATTACATAATACAATGCACGCGTTAACTTTGCGCTTATATCCTTGAAATATAAAATACTTAACTTATTGTTATATTCTAATGTACCATAATTGTGAGATTATTCAAAGCTGAAACAACCAGTTTTCTGTGTCTTAACATTTCAAGGCAACAATTTTCAAATGATTAAAGCGAACTTCTCTTCGCAAGGTGGCCACTTAACAACTTACGCTTAACACTAAATTATTCTGAAGGGCATTTTTAGCTAAATCGTATCCTACATGCTATTTTATTATACAAAATTATTTTATTACGTATAGTACATAAATGGCTCAAATAGCTTTTTTGTATGCTGTATGATTTTAAAAACATAGTTGACTAATGTCTCATGTATGCGACCCTTCTTTACACAACTTTACAGTACGTAGAGTCGCAATGAATAAGACTTTAGTTATAGTCAATTTGCACGTAAAAGTTATTAACGTTTGATGATTAGAATTCCCACAAGTACGGTGGACCAATATTTTTAATACTGAGTTCCTATTAGAATAACTAATGAAATCAGGCGTTCAGAAATCAAACGTAGAACAGTGATAAAGAAAGAGGAGGAGGCAAGAAACCGACGTACTTTCAATAACATAACCTTAACTATTGTTACTGGACGGAATGCCGAATCGAACACCTCAATTGCCTTGAGGAGTATGATGCACCATTCCGTTAAAAAAATGAAATAAAAAGAAAAAGAAACCAGATTTATTCTCTTCAAGTTAAGACTGTGTTTTGTAAAGGGAAAACACTTGCCGACTTAATGCCACTCCTTGACTGTTGTGCACTAGGATTGACAAACCGAGGGTGCGTTGTTTGTTACCCCACCCTCTTCCCCCTTTATTATCCTTTTTTGGAAATCAAATTAGCCCTTGTTCCATCACGATATTTTTCGATGAAACTACTAGCGTACTGGCTTTAGTCCTACTTAATTAGATGTAGTAATTAAAGTTCTTTGGAAAAAAATATAAAACACAAGTCCGTTTCTTAAACTATGGTTTTGATAACAATCACATTTTAGGCACTTATGCTGGTTCTGCTTGATAATATAGTGTAAGTTGAGATTGAAAAAATACAGCAATAGATACTTTAGATTAACAGATTAACAGATTAACAGAATATTAGATATTAGTCATATTGAAATAGCTCAGGTAACCCGAATATCAGAGTTGTCACTACCAAAAAAAAACATGACAAGATTTAAAAAGGTGTACCTTTAATGAGACACTAGTAAAATGTCTGCAGTAGCATTTATATACTAAAAGTAAGTAACTAGTTATATAATAATTGTCCTGGCAAAAATATGTATTAAGCTCCTGAAGTTCTACTTTAATCAACTTGTATAACACAGACTCTAAGACTATTTTTTCAATGATAAATAATTTAGTATAATTATTTATTACGCGAACTAGTGTAGTAAGTTACAGTCATGACTTATAAACAAAATTACATAACACTAAAACAAACTAGCGTGTTAAGGTTTCTCAATTATATCTTATATAGAAATCGGTGTCTATGTATACTCTAAAACGCCCCTGGATCTAGATTTGTAAACACGGATTTCTTTTATTAAATGCTACATTATTGCTGCGTGAATGGATCTTACGACTTTTACGGTTGACGTTTTGGATTTAGTACTGCTGTACATATATTCGTTGTTATCATTTAAGTGTTTCTGTTAGGCATGTAATAAGTTTAATATATACATAAGCTAGTTCATATTAAAATTATTTAAGATCAAGAGTAATGTCGACTCAATTCATAAGATTTACGCCCGAATACTGAAGTGTTCTATCGATATTTAGAGAGCATTGACATTGAATATTATCTCAGTACCTAACTTTTCTTTACATAAAATTACATTATTTTCATTTTATGCCGCAACATTCAGATGCCTTGTACTTATAACTAATTATTTAGCAAAAATAACTTTTATAAGTAACGAATGTATTTTGCCTGTATTCTTGTTATTCGTAAACTGATGTAGGTACCTAATCTTTAATGTATTTATTATTTTATTTATTGAAAACAATAGACAGTAAGGTATTTTGTTCAGTTTGGCTAAGCATCAACGTTGAATTTTTGGTGATTGTGACCAATTTTGTTTCAAAACTTGACAGTTTACAACAAATTCAAGTATCGAGGTATTAAAACGTTTTAAGTCACTAGGTCGATATAATTTTGTTGCAGGTTTCTTGAATGATGTGATTACTAGTAATTTGCGTGCGACTACGATAAGCTCTGTTATTTATAGATCGAATATACAATGTACATGATTATTATACTAATAATCAGACAATTTGAATATCTATGTAAATCTAGGCAAGCAAATAACAATATTTTATAGATTTAGGCAATTTAGGACGTCCGTAATGTGAATGATTTAAAGCAATAGCATTTTGATAGATTGGAATAAGCACGTTTGGAAATTGACAAATTACAAACCTAATTCTAAATATACATTACTATCTATGTCGCGTGGCAAATCAGAAGCGGAAAATACTAGATTTGTTATAGGTATTTAAACTTTTATGGTCACTAACATTTGTATTCAGAGTTACCGTGTTTCCGATATTTATTACTGTTGCAAGCGCCATAATCATAAAGGAAATCACTCCGGAGTCTGGAACAATGATTCTAAATGAAATATTTACTCAGTGAGCATGACGCTTGCAAGAGTCCCAAAATATCGGAAACACTGGTAAAGATACCTTTAATTCTATAGCTGAGTTTGCTGTTTTTCATGTTATAGCCAGATGTGTTTAAAACATTTCTTGCCAAATTAAATATCTAGAATAATCAATCCGTTATACTCCTTGTTTCAGAAAATGGTACAATCTTAATACAAATAACAATATAGACCAATTAATAATTTATATAATTTTTGTGCTGTTATACTTCAGCCTTTAAATTTTATTTTTACTTAAGAGTCGATTCAAGTTCAAGCTTGTCCATAATCGATATTTTACTTTACAAATCTCTTTCTTGATTTTACTTAGGTAGTTAACTTTGTTTTCCGTCAAATTTGCTCCTGGGGGAATTACTTGCGATTAATTTAGGATCCCTACCATTAAAAAAAAATAGAATTTTGATGTAATATTTAGTTAAATTTTAATTAATGCATTCCGCAAAAATTTGTTGAAGGAAAAATAATCACCAATTCAAGTAGCTTTAATATGTTACTAACATTTAGTTAGGGTAATAGCAATAAAAATAACTACAACATAGTCAGGATCAACTACTACTAAAAAGTGCCCGTAAAATTGTTGGAAGATAATCAGCACACTACTAAGGTTCTACCTTCATGTTGTGCTCATGAAAGTGAAATTGATCGACTTTACAATCATAATTATACTGATACATCGTGAAACAAACTCTTATAATCTCACATTAATTAGTTTTATTGGGTAAGCTGGCAAACTGGTCAGTTAATATACTTACATATGATTGGTTTTGATACAGTTTTATCTACTAGTCTGAACTTGGGTGATAACTGATAGATATAGGTCTAATAAATATACTACATGACAACGAGCGACCCGCGTAAGCATGACACTCGACCAATGAAATAGCAGAATAATAGTCACATGATCAAATAGACGCTTTTCATTGATAGTATACTCTTGAGAGACCCTAGACTACACTATAGTGCCGTGCTAACGCAATACTCAAATTCGCTTAGCTTCTGAGGTTCGAGTATGACAAAGCACCTAGAATATATTACTTCAGTACAATAATCGCTGATGATTGGTGAACATATTCACTTATGTAATGTAATAATCACTATGTATCCTTAAATATACAGTGGGCGTTAGTATTGCTTATTAATGATATATTGGCGAATTCTCTTACTCCGTAACTAGGTTACAAATTACAACATAAAGTTAATACTTTGAGCCACAATTGGAGTAAATATATAAATAAAGAATATAGATGAAAAAATAAAAATATAGATGAAATTTGACGAATGAACGTGAGAATCAAATATATTTAGTGAATCACTTTCATCACGAGATTGCGGCATATTTACGTATCTTTGTATTAAGTAAAGTAATACAGTACAAGAAGATACAAGAATTGAAATAGTTTACTTAAATATTTATTCAGTTTGTGACTTTTTATTGAAGACAATGCGGCGAGTGTTTGTTTACTTGTATGTCTATTGAGTTCTTCTCGTAAACGCGCTTCCACATCAAGTAGTCAATCTCTCTATAGTAGTGGAACACATTACCCTAGCTACAATGTAAAGGCAAGGAGCAAGGACGGGTAGAAAGCGTTTATCGTTTAGATACTTTCTTTCGGAAATACAGTTCACGGTATTTACTTAGTCTCTCAGTCTTATAAGCCTCGTTCTGAATTAGCTGAAATCTAGGATAACATTGTTATGCTTTTTAAAGTATCAGTATGTTAATTTTGAAAACACTAACACTGGAATCGGTAACTAAACATATTAAATAGAGATGTCGAGGAAGAATGATCTCAGATATAGTGTTATTGTACGTAACTATAAGTATTGTTCGTAGTACACAATGTAAAAAATGATTTATCATTAAAGCCTGTAAATTACAAAAAATTAAAGCACCCAATATATCCACCACTTTTTGCATTCCTAACCACTTGCGTAATTGTATATCAATAATGTTAAACGGTTTCGTGTCTCTTCGTTTAAATTAAACGGATCCGGCTCGATGAACTATCTTAAAGTTTTCCTAAATAGAACATTATTGAAATTTTATACTTTATTACAAATGGACACGCCGCGGGCAGGGTCACCCACGCACCATGTCGCGAGGACGTGTTCGTTTAGCCGTTAACGGAAGTACAAAATTGGTCCATGCCTCGGATGAATGCCGCATCAGAGGAAGCACCGGGCGTCCGCCGGCCGAGAACGTGCGATTCGCCGGCAAAAGTGGAATCGCCCGCGTGTCCTAATCGGCCGCGTGCTACCGGGCTCCGTCGGCGAGTTGGGGCCGGCCAGCGAGCCGCAAGAGGCCGACTCGGCGAGCGAGCGCGACGAGGGCCGAGAGCGAGGAGCGCTCGTCTCGCGCGCCTCACACTACCTGTAGAAGGAGTGCGAGTGCGGGGGCGGCGGCAGCGCCGGCGGCACGGGCGCGTGCGGCTCCGACGCTGAGCGCTGCACCCCCGGCGTGCGGTCTCCTCGCACGTAGCGTCCTCCTCGGTCGCGCTCACGGTCTCCATTCCAATTCCACTCCCACTGTATCAAAATAAATGCAAAAATGGGCATCTCTCACTTTTGAATGAATTAAACTTGAAGAAAATTTATCACTAAATTTTTCAGTTTTTAGTATCTACTCCTTTCGAATTATAGTAAGTTTAGTATCATGTAGACACGAGCGTCATTAGCAATTATGTAAACATTGAGTTTGTAAATCTTCGGCTAATGTTGTACCACCTTACCTCGTTCGTCTGAGGAACTGAGAGTGAAGCCTTGGGCAGTACTTGGGAGGGCGTGTGAACCGGCTGTGCGTTGGGGTGTGGCGGTACCTCGCGGGCTTGCAGTAGCTGCAGTATGCGACGCACGTCCGCTGTCAGACCAGTTTCCAGCACAGCTACTCGTCGACTTAGCTCTTCCAGTCTAGTTAGTACAGTCGCTACAGACGCAGCTGACGCAGCTACCCCCACGTTTTGGTACTGTGGTGACGTGCTATCCTGTATAGTACATCAAAAGTCATGAGTTACGTCAAAATGCGTGTTGGGACTCATTATAGCGTTTTATTCTTCTTAAAATAATTTATTTATAGCATTGAGAACAAGCATAATCTACTGTTTGAATACTATAGTAAATCACCAGCAAACCGTCAGAATGGAAAAATTTGAAAAGTAAAGACTATCTAATGTATTAATTAAATAATATGAACCTGTGCAGCTGCAGCGTTTTGCGTTTTCTCATTAGAGAAAGAGAGCGCGGCTGGGCGTCCAGTCCGGTGGAGATTGACTTCGGAATGTGGTGCCGAGCGGCATGACGGTGTCCGTGCGGCGGATGATGTTACTGGAGGCGCTAAGATGTCGTCACAAGAGACGTGCTGATGGGAGGAAGGAGCTGCTGGCGGTGAGGGTGACGCATTCGTGTAGTAAGAGCTAGGGTTCGTGCTAAGGCTGGACACGGGTAGTGTCGCACTGTGAGCTGGAGTACTGACAACCGGTTCGCCTGCCGCGGGGCACCCCGTTAGAGGTGATGTGTCGTTGAGAGGACCCACTGAAGATTGCCGGCGAACACCTGCGCGACTTCTGTATGTTTGAGGCGTAGATTGAGCTGAAAATTATGGAGAGCGGTGTTACTGCGTTGAACGTTGAAAATTGATTACTTTGAATAAATTCTGCACTGATTTTAAAAATCAATAAAATCACTCTGACTGTATCGTTGATATAATGGTCGTTTAGTGCGACTGCTGATCACGAGAACGTGGGTTTGGCGTGGGCATAATTTATGCGATCCCTAAATATTTCTGTGGAGACTGGTTTTTTCCATGTATTGTAATAATGCATTTACAAAATAATGATTATTATAACACGAACATAAGGCTGTTAATCTTGCTTACTTTAGGGACAGATAGAGCAGTGTACAAACATTTTAAATATTTCATAAGTCAGTCAGTCATGAATGCTATGCCGGACTCCTACCGACTAAAAAACCTCACGTTTCGTCCTACAGCCTATGGTTGGGAGCCCCGGGTAAGCTCTCGGAAGGATGTCGTAAGACTCCCAACAGACCCACGCCTGCCACTGTGGCCTCGCCTAGGGTGGTTCGTGTGCTATCCCGCGTCTTTGGAGGGTTTCGGGTGTGATCCCGCTTCCAAGGGGAGGCGTGCGTGAACCCCTCACGTCATGCTGCCGTCATGGGCCTGCTTCTGTAAGGACGGTGAGCAGCCCTCTCACCATCCTCAAGCCCCCGGTCATGGAGGCCGATAGTATTCGGCGGAGACACGTCGGCAGCGCCCAAGCCACCGACTGCGGAACTCAGGTGGGAGAGTTCTCTCCAGTTCCCGCCTCGCTGCCTCTTTTACGAGCATGACCTGCTCGCAGAAAGAGGCGGCGCAGTTCCACTTACTCCCGCTGGAGATCATGGCTTGCACCATGGTCTCGAGCGAGAGAGTGTCCACGTTCAGACCCACTACGAGGACCTGGCGTTGTTGCGCCCATGCCATGCACTCTACCAGCGTGTGGAGCGCTGTGTCATAGCTGCGGTCCTCGCAGTGCTGACACTCGGCCGTAGTTTTCCGGTGTCTTCGCCACAGATACCTACCGAAGCTACCGTGCCCGGTAAGTATCTGTGATAACCGGTGGGAGAGAGCACTGTGGCTCCTCTCCAGCCACTCGTCCATGGCCGTTCCGACGGCTGCGATTGTGGCGAATCTCCCCTTTTGTTTCAGTCCACTTCTGGATATACCGACCTATGCAACTATTTAATAAATTAAGGAAACATAATGTTCGACAAAGTCGTTACAAAAGATGTTTACATAATTTTCTATTAAAATAAATTTATGAATTTCAATTTTTTATGAATTCGATTGTTGTGTGGTATTTTTACAGATGAGTAGGTACTGTACATGTTCCATCGATAATAATAAGGCAACTATACGAGTAGGTACTCCTGGCCATTTATTTATTCATGCAATATAAAGTAGGTAGTAAATTATGCATACTTACAGTACTTGTTGTGCAGTGGCTGATGTGTTTTATGATGGTAGAGGTCTGGGAAGCTCCGTTTAAGTTGCGCTAGCATGCCTGCACACAAGGGCCGCGCTCAGAGCGGGGCGGGCGGAAACGGGGGTGCGGGGTGTGGTGTCGAGTGCTAGTTCGCTAGAGTGCCCACTGTTCGATATTCACCGTATACGATGTACATCATACGACAACATCTGCCACACCGCATCCCCTCCCACGTCACCAGTCAACAGGAATACAAATAAATAAGAAAAAAAAGCGTAACTCATGCGGCTTCACAAGAAATAAAATTTAAATTTAGTAATTTCAATAAATTAAAGTAAATACCAAAGTATTTTTATAATTATCATGTTTTAATGAATTTTGTACATATTTTTAAATTTTGCAAAAAGGTTTTGCGTTTTGTAAGTACCTAAGCATCTGATTGAGAGATTCATTTACTTATGTATTTGCAAAGTAGTCTAGGATTCATGTTCTGATGAATTTTATATTACTTATTCGTTGACATATTACTTAAACATTCTTTATTGGTGGTAACATAACTCGATAAATTCTGTCACAATGTAAAACAGACCCTTAATTTTGTTCCTTTCGCTGTTTTCTATACTAGCTGCTAGTAAAATAGTAGATAGATACGATAATCTTTTTGCAAAATACTTATTAATAAATGATTGAAAATATCCAAAAACAGGTATTCTCTCAATGTTAAAACATATTGTTACCAATTTCAAGTTTAAAGTGATGAAAAGATTTAAATATGGCAAGGGGAATGCGCTTTGTTCATTCATTTACTATGGTGTAGGTCATCTACTCTATGGATAGAGAGGAAGGTCTACCACGACATGCCGTCCGTGATTTTCTAAAGCGCAGAGTACACTGGACAAGAAATGAAAAGAAGTGAATAATATTATAGGAGTTATTCACATTGTGAACTATTATAGGCATTATACAACTCGATGAACCCCTGCGGTGGCGAAATCTTTTCATTTCGGATTCAGTATGATTGCTCTTTGATTTTAGAAAATAGCACGGACGTATGCGTCTTATAAAAGAATGAAAATGAACATTCCAGAGGGATGTTCATCTTCTTACCGGTTATCGAGTTGAGTGTAGTGGAGCGCTGTTTACTAAAGTTAAAATTAAGAGGAGTGACGTCTTGCCCTGCCTTGTCTGCTGAAAACTCCAAGATACCACGACTTGCAGGAGACTCGGTCTCGTCATCACTACACTGTGAGTCCTGTGAAAATAACATACTCGTACAAAACAAACATAATTGTGCTTGCTAAGATTGAGATTAAAACGTATTAGAATGTTTTCTAGTCGTTCAAGCTTATTTAAAGCTTCTTAGTAGTTTCAGTTCAATAAAAGGTTTTCCAAATTTATTATGAAAACTTTGAAAAGGTTTTTCTAGTTTTTGCGTTGGGAAGTAAAGTTTTGTACAAAAATTTGTTTTTAATGAATTATAAACACGTTAATTATACGTACTACTTTTTCAGCAAATGTTTCAGTGTGTGGCCGACGAGTATTACGTGCATATGCCTCGCGAAGTAGTCTTGCGTCATACGGATTTTCGTAGCGCATCCGCCGCCGGGGTTCTATCCCACTTATATCCTCCTGTGGACAAAATATAGTATTCACTATAAATACCTGCTCCCTTCAATTTAAGGAGTAATATTATACGAATTTACTAATACCATGCAATGAGCAATATACAAGTAAACATTACTTTTTTTAATATGTATTGACTGTATTGAATGATAAGTGAAACTTTATTAAAAGCAGATTATAGTCATACTAACGTCTCTCATGTTGTAGGTAATCTCGAGGTTGTTGACAAATGAGGAACGGAATTCAGGGTAGAAGTCGAGTACGTCAAGCAGATCGTCTCGGTGCACCCGATGTAAGTCACAGTACGTCAGTGCGCGCACTCGACAGTTGCTTCGACCCACTGTTGGGTAGATACACGGATTCTCGCCGAAGATGTCGTCCTTGCCTGTTATCAATAATAACAGTAGATCAAGTACGCGTAAGTAACATTTAGCTATGAATGACTATTAAAGTAGAGTAAAATTCTTAAATCAGATATTTCCGAAGTTTTTTTTCTATACCACTGAGGTGGCAAACAAGCATACGGCCCACCAGAAGGAGCGGTGGTCACCGCAGCCTATGAACGTTTGCAACACCAGAGTCGCCACACTCGCGCTGCCGACCCTGTAAAAACCTTCTAAGACCCTTTTTGAAGAACCCCATACTGTAGGCGTTTGGGAAAATCGAAGTAAACTATTGACAAACTCATGATTTTAAATTCATGAATTTCTTCAAACAATAGACGATAATTATGAGGATTAAGTGGGTTCTGAAGCGAAGCTTTCAGAAACAATCGCGAATGCTAGGATGTAAGTATAAATACATGGATCAATCTTGTTAAAAAACGAAAAAATTACGTCTCATGTTGAATAGAAAGAATTTTGAAAACTAAACATCAGGTTCCTCAGTTAGGAATTAGTACAGCTAAACTTACCCAATATAGCCATGACGATGTCGTCTTTTAGAATTTCGATAGAGCCTCTAGAGATAAAGTAAATGGAAGTGAGTACGTCGCCACGATGAACCAAGGTCTCACCCGGAGGCGCGTGAGTGGTTTTAAAACGTAGGGAAAGTGCCCTGGAAATAAAAATACACATACTTTATGAAATAATTTGAATCGGAACGATTATAGTACTCAAAGAAAATATGGCTGTTGATAAAGCTAAAGTTTTAATGGAGAACAAGATTGGGAAAATGTCAACAAAGACATGTAATCGTTTCTGTTAGGTACTTCCAAGGATAGGCACTTGCTTCAGTAGTGATATTATTTATCCATCTGTATTTGAAAAAGCAGACGAAGTAGTACATACCGTAAGCAGCCTGGACTAGCACCATCAAAAGCTGAGCAATTCGTTAGCAAGTTGCGATTCAGATGAAGACAGATGTCAGCTTGCAAACACTCTGGAAAACCTTTTAGTAAGCTGGATGTGTCAATACCATTGGTGTAACTCCAAGCATGTTGGAAATATTCTTCAAGTCTTTGACGCAAAGGATTCGCTATCTGTAAAGATGCATACATTTATAAAGACGTACTAACATATAATCGGAACCCATTAACATAAAGAAAGAATAAACACACTTAAGAGAACAATAGCAATAAATATAAGCGAATATGCTGTGGACATTATAACAAATTCAACGTTACCTGATGAAATCTAATAAACTCTCGCACTCTGAGAATCTGAGTATGATAACGTGCTGTTCCTGAGTATAATCTTTGAATAATAGCCGATACGTTACCAAAGATGCTAGCATACATCAAAGCTGAAATGAAAAGTGACTTTTAAATAAATCATCACGTAATGCGAGTTTTGAACAACGTGTCTGACTACTTACACCCTACAAGCATAACGAATATTGTGAATCCTTTCTCCATATCAGTGTTTGGTGCCACATTACCAAAACCAACACTAGTGAGCGACGTACATGTGAAATATAATGCGGTTATATATCTTGACCTAAAAATTAACAACGTTGTTATTAGTTTCACTTGAGCCAGAACAAAACCTCTTGCTTGAAATTTGAATGTCAGTTACCTCATGGATGGACCAGTTGAATTATCATAAGTGGCTTGGACATCATTAGCAAGCGCATCTAACCATCCTATAGGAGCATGGAGTTGTGGCCGTTCCCAACTTCCTATAGCATACCTGAATGATGATAATAGTTTTAATGTTAATAATGGTCTAAACGTGAAAGTAATGATCAATAAAATGCGTTGTGAATATCATAATTCCTCACCATAAGCAAGCTAACCAATGGGCAATAAGGACAAACGTTGCCATAAGGAGCAGCAGTACGGCAGTTCCATACTCAGAGTATCGGTCAATTTTGCGAGCGACGCGTACGAGTCGTAGTAGTCGCGCCGTCTTCAGCAGTCCGATGAGAGTCGTTGTCTGCAACCAGCACAACGACACCTCAGAACGTTCAAATAGCCGCTAGTGCAATGCAACTTAGCCGCAAACCCAACTCAAGCGTTATATGAAACGTTCGCTTAAAACTAAATAGCATCAACGAGGCCTCGCAGCGAAAATTACGCTAACTAAGCAAAAACTTGCCTATGAATGCTGTTTAGCTCAAACTTAGATATAGTTTGCAGAATTAAAAGCGATTATTTTAAAACTATAAAATTAGCTGGCTTCGTACATAATGCGGTGCATATATAAACTGATTACATTTCTCATTAACCCTTTACAGTAAATTAACCAGGCTCGAATCTCCATACCATAGAATTGTGAATATAATAATGTGCGAGTTACATTCTTAAATAAAGTGGACAGTAGTATTAATATTTATATTTACATATTAGAATTGTGTTCAAAAATTTTTTGACTGTCTGATAAATTTATTGTCACACTTTTCAAAATTTAGAACTTACCTATGAAATTATCGATTTACGATACGACTCAGGGCAATATTCTGTAATCTAAATCGATGCTATTCATATGGATTTAATTTATATCCTTTTATTTATGTGGCGACTAAACCATATTTAAGTTGGTTGTTCTTAAACTACCTATTTAAGCAGTTAATTTGACCTTTATCTCTTGAAACTAAGTGATGAATTTGACTTTTAACATCCGAAATTAAAAGTTTCAAGTTATTATCATGATATTAACATACTAAACCATATAAAAAATCAGACTGCCACTCGCCAAATGTAAGGTTGGACACCTCCTGATGACCTAGAGCAGGGAGGGAGTGGGTGTGGAACTCATAGTATCCTGTGTTACGGCTAAAATCAGGTGAGGCCTACCTACGCCTGTCGCAGTGGACCGGGATGGGCTTCGTTGGTTGATTGATTGAAATAAAACGTTGGTACAGAAGTAAAATATTCACACGGGTGTCGTTTTGTGCTGAAACTTTATGGTAAGCATTGCTCGTGAATATGTTGCTCTGGCAGATTGTCGATGCATTTGTTTTAATGAGTGAATAAAAATTTATGAGTGTTGAGCACACTGCCCGCGCTCCATTTGTGACGCGATCAAAACCGTGCACAGCAGAAAAGTTTATATTCGATTGTTGTAGCAGGTTTGGATTTTGGAAGAAAGGTAAAACAAAAATAAATAAAATTGTTTCAAATCAATTTATTTTAATTTTTGAAAATAAAACACATCTTATATATGTATCAAAATAATCAACAATGTGAATGTCAAATTGCAACCAATTAATAAAAATATTCACAAACAAATTAAAAATGAGTAAATAATTCAGTCTGTTTGTTATACATTTTGAGTGGCGGTTACAATGTTGAACATCAATACTTTGTAAGTATATTGTTGATGTAAGGTGGGTGCTCGGTATTATGTTAGTTTGGGATCGAGACAATAAACTTGGTGCGTTTCAACGTTGTGAATAATGCAATTTATAGATTAGTACAAAAGTTACGTCTGGGAAGTGTGAGCGTACTTGCTACCAAGCTCTGTGCATTTCGTGACTCAAGTACTGTTACTAGATAAGCCAATGAATATGTTCCGCCTTTGTTTTCATGTAAGTCTTATGTATCGTATAGGAATTATTCCTAATTTACTCAAATTCTAACTAAATCATTTACAATATGCTTTCTAAAATAATGTACTTTAATTTTTGGAATAGGTGATATTATTCTAATTCATACTACATTTGTAATTGTCAAAGAGATTCTCAACTACTAAATAATCGATTACTTATACAAACATAGGTACTTTCAATGTTTTATAGTTTACATGTGCTAGAAAAGAAGCTAATATATATTTTACTTGAATTTAAATTAAAGATGCAAAGGCTCCCACGTCTCTCTTAACGAATTTCGTATGAGTTAGGTCTCAATAGACAAATGGTAAAAAAAAATGGTGGCCAGAACCAAGTTAGACATTGATCTAGCTGCACGCCTTGATACCCTGTGCTGCCGGCGGCGGATTGCGGCCAAGCTAGTGATACAGCGGTTAATGGGCCTCGTTAGATGTGGGGCATGGTGTACGATTTGTAATGATTGATATTTTGCTCATGGGAAGCGTCCTTATCTTCCATTAACGCATTCACTTGTGGGTTCAAAATGACTAGTGGAAATTAATGAAGAAAATATATCAACTAAAAATGTAATAATTGAGTGGCAGCAACATAAAAATAGTTCACAAAGATGGTATACCTCATCACTTTCCAGCCCCTGCTGTAACAAGAAATGGTATTACAAATTCAATATGCACCCACCTTCGGGGTTCCACAATGTGACTATTAGAAAAATAACAAAATAAACAACAGGTTACGATTCATCAACAAAATGAACGGGTAATAAGGTTAGTCTAAAATTAAAATAAATCACAAATTAACTTTGTTTACGAACAAAACATACTGAATGATATGATTTTTGAAGGGTTTACAATTTTGATCGCTTTGAAAGTAATTTACAAAATAGCCAATTTAATATTTGAGTGGAGTCTTTAAGTGATCGGCTGTGGTAACCTAATCGTAAGTGACATTTGCATTGAATGCATTCCACAACTACGTGACTCGCTGGATAATAACCAGAATTCATTTGTCCGAAATAACTTTCATAACATATCATTCACGAATAACACGTATAGGGCTTTAAAAAAAATAATAAGTATGACGGTTATTGTATAAGTATATTGTTTCGTCTTGAAATACTTAGGTATAGCAACCCTGACTTGACCTAGTTTGCTTTCATATTCTTATGACCTATTTTACCCTTCACTATGCGGAATGTATCGTGCTTCGCCACCCTAATCTTATTGTATTGTATGGCCTCCACTTGCGATCATTTTCATTTTCATACACGAATTTTAACAACACTAGTATTTTAAAGATTGTGTTAAAACTACCTTAATAGTGAATTAGAGCTGACACCGTTTCGGACAACTGATCGTCTGGATATACACCGTGAAAAGCAAACTTAGTTCACACATCGAAACCGATTTGAATCGATTCTCGCCATGAATGAGCCGGTCGCGTTTGCGAAAATCGATATGAGTTTGCGAATCACAGTAAGCCCGATGGTGTTTTGTCTTCTATTCAGCCATTCGTTTTTGTTGTCTAATTCTAATAAAAGTTCGTGTACGTATAGTATGTGAGATGAAACCAAATATGTATGTAGGTGGGAGGGAATGTCAGCTCACTTCATCGGTATCGGTGCCGAAGAGTAGAAGGTCGAATGGAATGGCAGCGACAAGATCGATTAGAAACCAGCCACGCAAGTAGTGGAGAGCAATTTTCGTAGGGTCCGACTCCACTTCATCAGCAATGTTCACATACGTGGTGCGGAAGTTTATTAGGATGTCTACTATGAAAGTCACGTCCACTGAAAAGAAAATATCGCAGTGAAAGAACCATTACACAAAATTTTAATCGACATAGGAGAATGTAGGCCAAGGCGTCTTATTTACATTAGAAGTGAGGTTGAATTTAACATAATTGCCTAAAATATACATGTTTAGCACTAGAATAGTGTTCAAGGTTTTCAAGACTTTTGGCAGTTTTCCATATATATATCGTTGCCAGTGTAGGAGCTTATTTCTTTAAGACTTATGATGGCAACTTCATGCTCTTTAAACAAAAAAAGTCTTTATTACCTATCATGTCGATGATAACTATGGGGTCTTCGCCAAAAGTACGGGAACGTTTGTCGAAAGCTGGCTCATTCAGTTGAAATGCAGCCACGTAGGGGGTAAATATCGCCGTATAGATGACTAATATTAGTATCAACCAATCCCAAGCGGCCTGTAAAACACAATTAGAAAATGTTAAGTTAAAGAATTGCTGTTAATATTTAAGTAAATATAATATATCAAGCTGTTAGTAGTTGCGTGTCGCCGTATCGCGAGGTCATTGCGACACACGTAAATTATAATAAAAGCATTTTTCGTCGTACTTTAACAATAGGTACTCCAAATCCATGTGAATTAGGTATTGTAATAAGTTCATTATAACCATACAATAGTTCTATCCTTCATTTAATCGTATGCGTACTGAAAGAAGGGGCAAGTATCAAAACAAAGTGATCCTAAAAGGGCTCCGTTTTTCCTTTTAGCTACGGTACCCTAAAAAGGTGGACTTTCGTAGTCTTGAGATGAGACACAATGATAGCCAAGTCTGTCAACTATGGGGTTATCTTTTCGATAATCATTAAATATTTTCCAAGACAGCTATATTTGAGCGTATCTCCTTATGGGTGAGGAAGGACAACTACATCACCCAATGAGCCTGGGTGCTGCACTGTCTGGCAGCAATGCCCTTCGCAGTCATGAATATATCCCCCTTGTATTTGGGCACAAAAGAAGACACCGTGCAGTTTAGTCGGTACACGTCGATATGCCCACCTTGCCGATAGCTTGCTGCGATGAGTTCATGAGAATCTCCTACGCTAATAATAAAAAAGGGACACTACTAATTCTATACTAAGATAAATATTTAAAGCGAATGAAACTGTTAAATGGCCATTAAGGGAAATGAGAATCACGTATTACATACCTTGTAGGGAGAATGGTGGAGGATAGTGCAGGGGTGAGAAGGCTGCGTGGTTCCTTTGTGGCCACCCGTCGCGCCCAGTGACAGTACCTGAGAATAATGCACACAAAGCTTTGTGTATTACCCACACTGTATACATGTACAGAAGTCTGTCTACTTTCAATATGTTTCCAATCTGTTGTAACTTTTGTTGAAGTCTTTTCCCTCGGCGCAAAACGAAGTACAGATATCCGTTGACTTTAGGACATCCTTGTTTTGCGCCTAGGGTTAAAAATCTATTCAATTTCAAATTTATCTTGTTACATAGGTACCAATTGTTTGGAAATGAACTAACGCTACATAACAATTATGATATTTTTATGTTTATGTAGATTATATAAAATGCAGGCGTGCTTGTTGATGCGATATTATAACAGGTAGGATGCAATTCATTAGCAATATTCATTCACGATGATAGAAAAGGGGTATTTTGAAGAAAAATCATTCGCAGCACTACAATTTATAAGTATGAATATGAATGACAAAATTGTGTGTATGCACTAAATGAATGTAAATGCTATTGAATCTTTATTAGCTGACGATATTATTTGTTTCTTGTTAGATTATGTTATAATAGATAGGTACGTATTTATCGAAGACGAAGAATTTAAATGAAAACACGTTAACACTGAATGATATGATATTCTTTCAAGCTTTCTTAGTTTGAACTGTAAACATCATAAAATTTGGACATAATCATATTATACAATTATGCGATTATTAGTTCTAACTGTCTTATCTTTTAGTAGATATTTGAATTTAAGTTTAACCTGACAAATTCGGCCTTTTAAACTTACCGTGTAAATAAATTAGTAAGGTTTCTAGCTTTTATAAACATTGAACTTTTATCATTGTTTAATTTATTGCATTTTCTTACGACTCTTGGCATAATATTATCTTGCAAAGAGATAAATGAATTACCTCCTTGCCGATGGCAGGCAACCCGTTGAGGCCATTACAGGGCGGTTCGAGGCGGACGACACTCTTGCGAGAGCCGCGGAAACCAGTGTCACGCACACGAACTGAGGAGCGCCAAGTGGAGAGCGTCGGGTCATCGCGGGAGCCTCGCGCGGAGGCGGCGCGGCGCGAGGTGGTCAGCGCAGCGCCGCCCGCGCACGGCGGGGTCACAATCAAAGGCACGTCAGGGGGCCCGCGCTCCTCCATACCGCTGCCGCGCCAACGTTCTCACCGGAACCCACCGTGCTCCGAAGCTTCTAGGTGCTCACATTCCAGAACGGCTCGCTCGAACGCCGACGCCGACTCGAGAAGCGCTATCGCCGTGTTTTGCATAGATAATCGATCTATTCCCACGTTCGCTTGAGACTCTTTCTTCTCTTCTTCTTTGGTAAACGTATTTATATATTAGTTTTGTATTTCAATAGATTCTGTATGATAGAAATGACAAAAATGTACGATGGTATGGTTTTGATTATGTAGTTTCTTTAAAAACGCTGTATTATGAACAAAATATTTGACGTGAAACATATATTGGAGTATTAGCGAAAAGCACAACATTTTTCGTCGACAGTGAGTAAAATGTATAGCGCGCGTCTAACAGACATAGGTAGATACAACTAAGAGCAGCTAAAAACGAGGAATGAGGCCGGATCTCATTCAAGATACTGTGTCAATGATAAACCGGCTCTTTCATTCTTTTTGAATGTGTTCAACGTATGCAAAACGCTTTTCAGCACGTGAATAATACATGCATGTCTCCATATGAAGACAACGGAATTGGCATAAAATGCTGTTATCTTGGCTATAAAAGTAAGTAGAGTTGGATAAGAGCTCCTGAAAAGACCCTAATTCGATCCTGTACTGAAAGTCATGAAAAAAGATCGAATCTCTTTATACGGTTATATAATTTCACATATTCACTGCTTTCATGCCATGTGCATCGATTTTTGTGATAGGTATGTAACATTAAACACTACTAAACTTGTAAATTCAACTTGAGTGATAATATTGTTAGATAATCTTTTCGTTACTGTGAATTACTCAACATAACTTTTGACTTTTACAACTTTATTACACGCTATGTCCCCTGTTATTTTTCCAGTAAACTAAGTACTTTTACGACATTCTTTCTAAATTGGAATTTTTTTATGTTTGGAACTGTAGTATGTAATTGTATTCTACTTCAGCCAACGTATTTAAATAGTATTTTTTTTTTCAAGACGGTAATTATCTACATTCACGTTATTACAAATTCCAGTGACATAGTTAACCATATTTCAGTTTTCATTTACTCGTCGTGGTAATTGTTCTTTTAGCACGAGCATTCATGAATCTATGGCATTATGTAACAGATACGGGTTCAACAATATGTCGTATCTGATGTAGTAGCTTAAGATGAAGAAGCTGAGCATTACGATAACAATGAGAGCATAAATGGATTTTGTATGAAGCGCTACAAAAGCCTACTTGGTCGGAGAAAATTCTTCCTGAATGTGAAGAGTACCGGGAGGGGCTGCATGCTCCACAAAGTTTTTATAAGAGACGTCGCCATACAATGAGGACATAGAAACAATGTAGCGTCTGTAACTGACGTTACAATGCAGCTTTCGAAGCGACAAGCGCGGAATAATACAGAAAATGACTGAAATGTCTAAATAAAGTGCGGAAAATAATAGTTATTGGCTGGTATCAACGTCAACTACTAAGTTAGAATCAACAAACCCTACAAGAAATTATGAAAGAAGAATGATACCAATAATCTTTCATAAAATGTTGTAACATTCATTCCGGCTAAAAGCATCGAATCAAATATGAAAATGTACGTGAGCTACCGTCCTTTACTAAGAAGAGAAAATTAGATAAAAACGTAGACAAAGGAAACCATACCATGGTAGTCATAACTCCAAGCATGGATCGCGCTTTTCCCACAATATTATAGAAACAAAGAAAGAACCAGTTGAAAGAATATGTAATGCTAAGCTCGCAACCAAATTATGGAACAATAAACACTTCTTTGTAACTCACGCACTGACACTGAGCGAACTAAGCACAGGACGGCACAACACTTGATTTTATTAACTCGGCATTAGACCTTAGCTATTTTAGCCACTTTTAATATTATGTATATAAAACAAACGTAAATTAAAAACACCTTTCGCAGTGCAAATAATATCAGCGATGGCCGATTATAAACTCATAATTATAATTTTTACTTTTTAATGCAGACGATCGATTAAGCGCTCGACTCAGTGTGACGGCCCGTGTTTCGGGTTAACATTTGTTTAGTGTATCGTGTGATTTAAGGATTAGCTGTAAAACGCGGCGTCGTCCTCTAAAGGCGATTCGCCTAGGAACGATTTCAAGATAATAATTCGATGGCAGTGTGAAAAGCGGCTGAGCCCGCAGCGTGGTCACTGGACTTAAACTCGATAGGGTACTGTATCGGCGCACGCAAGAGGTCGCTGTGCGCGCGTCGAGGACTGCCGAGCGCCGAGCGGTGGCGGACAGACACGGAAACGACCGAACACAGGCGTGACCTCGCACAACCTCGCCTTACCCATCGAATATTTCAGCGGCACTCCGCATGCCATGAGCCACCTTCCTCGTCGAACACGTCGCGGGTTGTCCGCGGCCACACTGCTGTAAAATCACGTGACGCATTGATATTAAGCTGGTCGCTAGACCTACACCCCATTAATGTTATTATGTGCTTATATAGAACTACGTTTAGCATATTGATTATGAGCGAAGTTTTATTATTGTAATGTGTTTTGATAAGATTGATAAGTTCACACATCATATTTTAGTAGTTGTCAAGTAGTCATAGCATTTTAATTTAGTAATTGGTACTTCTTTAGCTATTGACTGTGACACAATCATAGAGGTAGAGACTTTGAATAGAAAACAACATAAAAATTTTAAATAAAAAATAGAACCGACACACACACCCACACACACGCACGCACATACACGAAAGCCTAAGCATGCTTTAAGGTTTTGTTTTGGTTTTGTTTCATATATTATCGTTTTCTCTATGTATAATTATTTTAAGTTTATAAGTTAGTAGGAAGCAATTTTAATATTTTAATAGTTCTGTGTAAACATATTGTCAAGTGTGAATATTTTGGGGGAGAACACTGATATCTGTATTTTATTCCAATTTCATGTATGTACCCAATTAATGGCAATAAAGAATTTATTTATTTATATATACATATTAAACTTAGAAAACATCAACTCTTCGAAACAAACATTGGTAGATCCCACGATTATTTGGCCTGCCCGGGAATCGAACCCAGGACCCCAGCGCGACAGTCAGCTATATTACCGAATGCCACCGAGGCAGGCAAATAACAATCTAGAGGGTACAGATATTTTTCTTCTCCTACATCCAAATTTCCTCCCCTGAGGAGATAGATTCGTCAATCCTATCCTGGTTATCCGTAACTGTTGTAAGTACGTTAGGATTGAAGAATCGAGGATGGGTACTTCTGAAGAAAGCCGATAACATCAGGATATTTTATAATTATTTAATAGGTAGTTTTTAGGTTTATTCGTTACCAGAAATACAAATCTTCTATCAGATATGAGTATAATTACTAATCGAATGCTACACAAAAAGTCTGTAACTATAATGTTAAATTATAGGGCCTACTTGAATGAATTGCTTCATTATTGGATTAAAAAACTACCTAGGTACTGATGAAGTAAATTAACGAAAAGGGAACTAGGTGTATCCCAATGATAATTCACTTACTGTGGCATTAGTATAGTTACAACATTATGATCATAGACAACGTCTGTCAAAACATGACATGTTTACATGATTGCTGAGCTGTCCAGAAAAAGACTATACATACATACATTGTGTCAAAAAACATTACCCTCCTTTCTTCGGCAGTTCGGGTAAAAAGCTTTTATTTACATTATTTGCGAACTGCGAAACTCAATTTCTGATCCCCGGAGTCCTACAAATTCATACGGGACCCTCTGTGGGCCTCCGACTCGCACTTTTCCGGGTTTTTTCTAAATGTGGGTGTGTATAATGACTCTATTATTCTAACCTTTTGATATAAATTTGGCAATCAAACATTGCAACCAATGAATATCAAATATGAAAACAGATTAATATACAAATTATTCAACGTCATGAATTGGCAGTTAACTCTTGGCAAATTTTCTCCCTTGTCGCAGACCATAAATTTTTATGGTTAAATGATAATTCATTTATTTCCCATTTGTATCACCATGTTGTTATATTTTCTCATGAACATTGAACTGAACTTAAAGTCACTAGTTAGGGAATCTAAAAGGTTAGTTGCGTAACTGTATGAAACAGGTTATACGCTATGTTATAGCTAAGTATCTGTATTTATCGCAAGTCCTTGAACTATCGCGTGCTAATCGCCGAGCTAAGTTCACCAGCCAACGCCAATCTAGCACCCATCTTTATCGTGACGTAGAGCTTTAATCTATACTTCAAAGTAGGTAGGTATACTGCAATCACTTTCACTGTAAAGTGTAGAGAGTATTTAAAATTGCTACAAACTCGTAGACCACCTACGGTTTCGTAGCACATAGCGCTACGACGTAATCAAAAGCGATACTATTTGTTTTCCGAATGTTTCTAAAAATGTTGATTGCCAGATATGTACCTATGCACTGCTTGAAAGTTTTATTAAAACCGGCCAAGTGCGAGTTGGACTCGCCCATGAAGGGTTTCGTAGCAGCAAGTAACATAATATAAAAGTTCTTATAGTTCGCTGTAACTTTGACTGATGTTTTAACACGTTCGCAGTGGTAGTGATTTCACTAACCGGAAATTGCGGTTTATGACGTATTAAAAAAAATCTACCAGCTCTATCTTGTTCAAAATAATTTTCGTTGGTAGTTTTTATGGCAATGTACATCATATTTTTTTTTTAGATTTATCATTCTCCTAGTTTAGAAGTTAGAGGGGGGGGGGACACACATTTTTCCACTTTGGAAGTGTCTCTTGCGCAAACTATTCACTTTACAAAAAAATTATGTTAGAAACCTCCATAGCATTTTTGAAGACCTATCTATAGATGAACAACAAGTATGAATTTGATGAAAAAAAAATTTTGAGTTTCAGTTCTGAGTATGGGGACCCCCAAAATTTACTGCTTTTTTTCTAGTTTTATATAAGAATCTTAATGCGGTTCACAGAATACATCTAGTTACCAAGTTTCAAAAGCATAGACCTTATAGTTTCAGAGAAAACTGACTGTGACACACGGACGGACAGACAGACGGACAGACAGACAGACAGACATGACGAATCTATAAGGGTTCCGTTTTTGCCATTTGGCTACGAAACCCTAAAAATAATGAGAAGACAAAATAGACTGTTAGTTATCAAATTGAACTTTTTAAACTGCGGTCCCACCTGATGGTAATAATTGACGTTTTTTATAAATTAAAATATCAATTAGGTACTCAAATATGTACATAAAAGTTTAATTCTGTATTTGTAATGTTCAGGACAAAGTTGATATTGGTATTTAAACTTTCATGGTCACTAACACTATTATTAGAGTTAACGGGATAACAATAATACATGGTAAATATCCCGTTAACTCTAATAATAAAGTTAATATTTAGAAAAATACGTTCTGAAAGTTGTAGGTACAAGTCGTGGAAGTACATACGTGTTGCAATGTAGGGTTCCATAGCTCCTATTTGTAAGAAACTTTTACCTAAAGATCTTTCACTCGACTGTGATAATCTTTGGTCCATTATACATATACTGCTGTTATTCTTTGCACGTACTTAATTCAGTTATAAAGATTTATAATTGACATGCTAATTCTTACACCTACAACATGTTTGAAAGACTAAGAGTACCGCACAATCTGGAGGGCGTAGAATTGTGTAAAAGATTTTATTTTACCAGAAGTACATCAAAATTTTATTAGTTTTGACGTCTAATACTTTACTACTACTTTACGCCAAATTCTAGCTTGAGTATGTTTAAAACTCACTTACGGTAACAGACCGACAGACGGACAGTGCAAAACTATAGGTAAGGTTTACCTGTTTACCAAGAAATCCTGCAAAACAACACCTAGCAGTAAGGGCTGAAAAGCTACCTAATATGTTTTATAAACAAATTTTTTAGGGTTCCATAACCAAAGGATAAAAACGGCACCCTATTCATGAGACTTTGCCGTCTGTCTGCCTGTCCATCACGAGGCTGTATTTTCACAGGCGATGTATTTCTATAGCCGCTATAACAACAAATACTAAAATCAGAAAAACAATAATATTTAAGGGGGCTCCCATACAAAAAACCGTTTTTTGAAATGTAACCCTTTCGTGCGCGAGTCCAACTCGCACTTGGCCGGTTTTCCTTTTGACCATCATATTTTAGAATAATTATAGTGGTAATAAATATTCATGTAAGTGTGGTGCTTATTCCATGTCATTAATTAATTTTTAACCGACTTCAAAAAAAGGATGAGGTTCTCAATTCGTACGCTATGTATTTTTTTTTTGTATGTATGTTACGCGATAGCGGCGCCAATTATGGATGGATTTTGAAAATTCTTTTTTGTTTGAAAGAGGCTACTTCTGAGGTGGTCCCATATCCAGGGTATCAGGATCTGATGCTGGAATCCAGGAGAAATTGAGGGCAACCACCGAAAATTGTAGGGACAACTAGTGCGTTTGTTAACTTTTTGATTAAGTGCTTTAATGTACTAAAATTCAATGAAGGTCTGGAGTCGATCTGATGATGGAACTGAAAGACAGTCGAGAGAATTCCTTAACGATTTACAGCAGTTACCTTGTGTTTCGGCTTGATTGATTTGTGTTGATGAGAACTTTACACCTAGATAGAAATACTTTTCGGTCCACCCGTCACATAAAATAAAAAAATAAAAATTTTAAATAAAAAATAGAACCGACTTCATATAAATCCTTAAAAATAAAATTTACCTAGCACATAGTAATACGTATTTTGATTTATCAGATTTTATTCAATATCATATTGAAGTCGGCGCCAAGTAAACCCATAGGTTTAGGTAGGTATTATTAATGGCACCAACTTCAATATTATATTGAATAAAATCCGATAAATCCAAATACATATTACTATGTGCTAGGGAAATTTTATTTTTAAGGATTTATATGAAGTCGGTTCTATTTTTTATTTAAAATTTTTATTTTTTTATTTTATGTGACGGGTGGACCGAAAAGTATTTCTATCTAGGTGTAAAGTTCTCATCAACACAAATCAATCAAGCCGAAACACAAGGTAACTGCTGTAAATCGTTAAGGAATTCTCTCGACTGTCTTTCAGTTCCATCATCAGATCGACTCCAGACCTTCATTGAATTTTAGTACATTAAAGCACTTAATCAAAAAGTTAACAAACGCACTAGTTGTCCCTACAATTTTCGGTGGTTGCCCTCAATTTCTCCTGGATTCCAGCATCAGATCCTGATACCCTGGATATGGGACCACCTCAGAAGTAGCCTCTTTCAAACAAAAAAGAATTTTCAAAATCCATCCATAATTGGCGCCGCTATCGCGTAACATACATACAAAAAAAAAATACATAGCGTACGAATTGAGAACCTCATCCTTTTTTTGAAGTCGGTTAAAAATTAATTAATGACATGGAATAAGCACCACACTTACATGAATATTTATTACCACTATAATTATTCTAAAATATGATGGTCAAAAGGAAAACCGGCCAAGTGCGAGTTGGACTCGCGCACGAAAGGGTTACATTTCAAAAAACGGTTTTTTGTATGGGAGCCCCCTTAAATATTATTGTTTTTCTGATTTTAGTATTTGTTGTTATAGCGGCTATAGAAATACATCGCCTGTGAAAATACAGCCTCGTGATGGACAGGCAGACAGACGGCAAAGTCTCATGAATAGGGTGCCGTTTTTATCCTTTGGTTATGGAACCCTAAAAAATTTGTTTATAAAACATATTAGGTAGCTTTTCAGCCCTTACTGCTAGGTGTTGTTTTGCAGGATTTCTTGGTAAACAGGTAAACCTTACCTATAGTTTTGCACTGTCCGTCTGTCGGTCTGTTACCGTAAGTGAGTTTTAAACATACTCAAGCTAGAATTTGGCGTAAAGTAGTAGTAAAGTATTAGACGTCAAAACTAATAAAATTTTGATGTACTTCTGGTAAAATAAAATCTTTTACACAATTCTACGCCCTCCAGATTGTGCGGTACTCTTAGTCTTTCAAACATGTTGTAGGTGTAAGAATTAGCATGTCAATTATAAATCTTTATAACTGAATTAAGTACGTGCAAAGAATAACAGCAGTATATGTATAATGGACCAAAGATTATCACAGTCGAGTGAAAGATCTTTAGGTAAAAGTTTCTTACAAATAGGAGCTATGGAACCCTACATTGCAACACGTATGTACTTCCACGACTTGTACCTACAACTTTCAGAACGTATTTTTCTAAATATTAACTTTATTATTAGAGTTAACGGGATATTTACCATGTATTATTGTTATCCCGTTAACTCTAATAATAGTGTTAGTGACCATGAAAGTTTAAATACCAATATCAACTTTGTCCTGAACATTACAAATACAGAATTAAACTTTTATGTACATATTTGAGTACCTAATTGATATTTTAATTTATAAAAAACGTCAATTATTACCATCAGGTGGGACCGCAGTTTAAAAAGTTCAATTTGATAACTAACAGTCTATTTTGTCTTCTCATTATTTTTAGGGTTTCGTAGCCAAATGGCAAAAACGGAACCCTTATAGATTCGTCATGTCTGTCTGTCTGTCTGTCCGTCTGTCTGTCCGTCCGTGTGTCACAGTCAGTTTTCTCTGAAACTATAAGGTCTATGCTTTTGAAACTTGGTAACTAGATGTATTCTGTGAACCGCATTAAGATTCTTATATAAAACTAGAAAAAAAGCAGTAAATTTTGGGGGTCCCCATACTCAGAACTGAAACTCAAAATTTTTTTTTCATCAAATTCATACTTGTGGGGTATCTATAGATAGGTCTTCAAAAATGCTATGGAGGTTTCTAACATAATTTTTTTGTAAAGTGAATAGTTTGCGCAAGAGACACTTCCAAAGTGGAAAAATGTGTGTCCCCCCCCCCTCTAACTTCTAAACTAGGAGAATGATAAATCTAAAAAAAAAATATGATGTACATTGCCATAAAAACTACCAACGAAAATTATTTTGAACAAGATAGAGCTGGTAGATTTTTTTTAATACGTCATAAACCGCAATTTCCGGTTAGTGAAATCACTACCACTGCGAACGTGTTAAAACATCAGTCAAAGTTACAGCGAACTATAAGAACTTTTATATTATGTTACTTGCTGCTACGAAACCCTTCATGGGCGAGTCCAACTCGCACTTGGCCGGTTTTAATAAAACTTTCAAGCAGTGCATAGGTACATATCTGGCAATCAACATTTTTAGAAACATTCGGAAAACAAATAGTATCGCTTTTGATTACGTCGTAGCGCTATGTGCTACGAAACCGTAGGTGGTCTACGAGTTTGTAGCAATTTTAAATACTCTCTACACTTTACAGTGAAAGTGATTGCAGTATACCTACCTACTTTGAAGTATAGATTAAAGCTCTACGTCACGATAAAGATGGGTGCTAGATTGGCGTTGGCTGGTGAACTTAGCTCGGCGATTAGCACGCGATAGTTCAAGGACTTGCGATAAATACAGATACTTAGCTATAACATAGCGTATAACCTGTTTCATACAGTTACGCAACTAACCTTTTAGATTCCCTAACTAGTGACTTTAAGTTCAGTTCAATGTTCATGAGAAAATATAACAACATGGTGATACAAATGGGAAATAAATGAATTATCATTTAACCATAAAAATTTATGGTCTGCGACAAGGGAGAAAATTTGCCAAGAGTTAACTGCCAATTCATGACGTTGAATAATTTGTATATTAATCTGTTTTCATATTTGATATTCATTGGTTGCAATGTTTGATTGCCAAATTTATATCAAAAGGTTAGAATAATAGAGTCATTATACACACCCACATTTAGAAAAAACCCGGAAAAGTGCGAGTCGGAGGCCCACAGAGGGTCCCGTATGAATTTGTAGGACTCCGGGGATCAGAAATTGAGTTTCGCAGTTCGCAAGTAATGTAAATAAAAGCTTTTTACCCGAACTGCCGAAGAAAGGAGGGTAATGTTTTTTGACACAATGTATGTATGTATAGTCTTTTTCTGGACAGCTCAGCAATCATGTAAACATGTCATGTTTTGACAGACGTTGTCTATGATCATAATGTTGTAACTATACTAATGCCACAGTAAGTGAATTATCATTGGGATACACCTAGTTCCCTTTTCGTTAATTTACTTCATCAGTACCTAGGTAGTTTTTTAATCCAATAATGAAGCAATTCATTCAAGTAGGCCCTATAATTTAACATTATAGTTACAGACTTTTTGTGTAGCATTCGATTAGTAATTATACTCATATCTGATAGAAGATTTGTATTTCTGGTAACGAATAAACCTAAAAACTACCTATTAAATAATTATAAAATATCCTGATGTTATCGGCTTTCTTCAGAAGTACCCATCCTCGATTCTTCAATCCTAACGTACTTACAACAGTTACGGATAACCAGGATAGGATTGACGAATCTATCTCCTCAGGGGAGGAAATTTGGATGTAGGAGAAGAAAAATATCTGTACCCTCTAGATTGTTATTTGCCTGCCTCGGTGGCATTCGGTAATATAGCTGACTGTCGCGCTGGGGTCCTGGGTTCGATTCCCGGGCAGGCCAAATAATCGTGGGATCTACCAATGTTTGTTTCGAAGAGTTGATGTTTTCTAAGTTTAATATGTATATATAAATAAATAAATTCTTTATTGCCATTAATTGGGTACATACATGAAATTGGAATAAAATACAGATATCAGTGTTCTCCCCCAAAATATTCACACTTGACAATATGTTTACACAGAACTATTAAAATATTAAAATTGCTTCCTACTAACTTATAAACTTAAAATAATTATACATAGAGAAAACGATAATATATGAAACAAAACCAAAACAAAACCTTAAAGCATGCTTAGGCTTTCGTGTATGTGCGTGCGTGTGTGTGGGTGTGTGTGCGTATGTGTGTGTGTGTGTATATGTGTGTGTGTGTGTATTGCATGTATGTTTATGATTTTAAAGAACTTGTAGAAGGTCTTCCGCAGATTCATATTCCATTTTTTTTACCATGGTTTTAACCACTCAGTTACTGCCGTTTTAAATTCTCCGTATACTTAGAAATTATATGAGTATGTATAAAAAAGTTTTAACTAAATCGCAAAGAAAATGTCCAAAAGCCAAAGTACTTGAAGCAAAGTCGTTGATATACCTAATTGGAGAAAATAGAAAAACCTCGCAGAACTTCAGAACAATACACACTCATACAGTACTGTTGTACGATTACCGATTATAATTATTTAAAGTTTAAGTCCTTTTTTGTATAATTTATTATGTATATCTATTAAAGTAATTGTTGTCAAACTGATTATGATTAAACCTCTTTTCATAATCAATTAGCGAGTACAACCGTTAAACAACACTATGCCAAAGACAAACAAGACTGAGAAAAAATAATTTAATGACAAGCAAGAATGACAGGTTTAAATTTTTATCATCGAACTATGTTTCATGAAATTATTCTATATTCTAAAGGTAAATTAGTGTCGAAATGGCCGCATAAATCTAACTATGCTTCCTTGAAACGATTATGATCAGGATTGATATTTAAATGTAAGTAATTATGGAGAGTCGAGATCCAATTTGTTTGTTTACTACATTGTTTGCATCTGTTGAATTCCACTATACGTATGCATGTCCAATTCTTTGTCACGTCCTACAGCCTGAATGGCTTGACGGATGTTGACATGCGAGGTGTCATTTGATTCGTCGTAATTGTGTGAGTGACACCAGGGATACTATTTTTTTTAAATTAAATGGCAGACTTTTGGTGCTAAAATGAAAACCTTGAAAATTTTTCTTGCACGCTTTACAGCCTGGACGGCTTTAGGTTACGTCCGCACAGGCAGGCGGCTTGCTTGGTGCCTAGCGCCTAGCGAGTCACCTAGCGAGTCGCTTAGTAAAACGGACATACTTGAATGTTCGCGACCGGCCGCACTGCGCGCTTGGCGCCTAGCGAGGAGCTTAGCGTGTATCCAAGTAAACAAACATGTTGGTTTTTTGTCGCCAGGCGCGAGGCATTTTGAAGAAAAAAACATACGAAATATTAATCCCATCCATACATACAAATAAATTCAATTGGAGTGTCTGTTTGTAATATTAAAATAACCGCTTTCTACTGCATGCATATGAATGTATTACGGTACACATACCAAAATATATACTTTTAAAATTTTTGTCTGTCTGTTTGTTCTGGCCTCCGGCTAATCTCTGGAACGGCTGGACCGATTTGGAGAGGACTTTCACTGGCAGATAGCTTCTGTAATAAGTAGTAACTTAGGCTACTTTTATTTTAGAAAAAATCTTTTTTTTTAGAAAAAAAAAACTAAATAAACTAAATTTTTTCATTACATTCTACGCGGACGAAGTCGCGGACACAGCTAGTCATAAATAGATGAGTATCCGAATGAGTTAATTTTCCTTTAACTTTACTGAGAAGTAGATCAAATGTGTCTCTGGCCATACGCAAATCTTCGTAATTTTTTAGTGCAAATTATGCAATTGCTTATATAGAACAAAAAAATCCCCATGACTTGACCGTGTCTTATTTATGTCATGAACCCAATATGAAGCGCTCGTGGCCCCGCGGACTCAGTGTTGTGTAAACGATCACTGTAGTAAGCAACATTTACTGTGGCCGTTCATGGATGGGTGACCGTCTCGTGACCACTGTGTGACATTTATTTTCCGTGCTTCGAAAAGTCCTTGGTCCCGGCGGTTGCCAGTAAAATAGCAGTCGAGGCAGTACCTAAGCCAAGTTGAGGGCCTTTTTAGGCGGCTTGAAAATTTTTAACAGCTGGCACTACTGGCAGTCCTTGCCTGCGCCTGTCCATATCAACATGGCAATACGGCTCACCACCTATTACGTGGGACAAAATCTCAAAGGTGAAATGTGGGCATCTAAAATGCCTCTGTCTACCCCTTCGTGGATAAAAGGCGTGATCATATGTATGAACCCAATATAGAGCAGTATATAGCTATTTTTGAAAGTGAAATCTCTTCAACGTGCCGACAAGCAAGTGACCAAGGCACCTAGCGACCCACCACGCAAACCACCTTTCAGTGCGGCCACCATGTATCCTAGCAAGTAGCCAGGATGCAAGCCGCTAGGCGCTAGGCGCCAAGCAAGCCGCCTGCCTGTGCGGACGTAACCTTACGGATTTTGACACGCAAGTTGTCATTTGACTCGTCGTGGTTGTATGAGTGACACCAGGTATAATAAAATTCCTAAAAAATCAAAATGGCGGGTTATTGCACTATAATTATTTGAGTGCGACGGACGCAAAAACTACTGAACCTATTTCGATGCGGTTTTATTTGTTTATAAGGTCTTAGTCAGACTTAAAATCTTACATTTGTTTGATTGCAATCGGTTGAGTAGAACCAGAAATAGGACCAAAAATAAAATAATTAAGGTTAAATTTCGGTGAAGTCCCTTCACTACACAAAAATTATTAACTCTACTTCTAAGATAACTAAAAAAATTGAAATAGTTAAACTTAATTATTAAGAATACAGTTATCAGATTTTACAATTATATTTGTAGTATAAGAATTCCCTTGAGTGTCTTTTTCCCAGTTATCTCAAAAGTGTAATATTTCACAGCTTTAAGGGACCATAGACTTAGGTATTTGGTTTTATGTCAAAAAATGATTGATCCACTTCATTCTTGATCGGTATTATTATCAGACTTTCTAACTGGAGCAATAGATTGCTCTGATTTTAATCTAATCTGAAAGGTAGTTGGTAATAAGGTAGTTAATTACTCGGAGACTGTAAAGTAGTTATTAAGCTATTGCATAGCTTCTATCGCGGGCCTTGCGTGGAGACCGAATCCAGAAATTCTGTCACGAAAACGAATCACACTCTCGGCTACCTTCGGCCACGTTCGTGTATCTCACACTTCAAATATAGTGGAATTCAACAGATTCAAACAATGTAGTAAACAAACAGATTGGATCTCGACTCTCCATAATTACTTACATTTAAATATCAATCCTGATCATATTCGTTTTAAGGAACCATAGTTAGATTTATGCGGCCATTTCGACACTAATTTACCTTTAGAATATAGAATAATTTCATGAAAAATACTTCAATGATAAAAATTTAAACATGTCATTCTTGCTTGTCATTAAATTATTTTTTCTCAGTCTTGTTTGTCTTTGGCATATACTCGCTTATTGATTATGAAAAGAGGTTTAATCATAATCAGTTTGACAACAATTACCTAGTTTAATAGTATAATAAATTATTTAAAAATGAACTTTAACTTTAAATAATTATAATCGGTAATCGTAAAACAGTACTGTGTGAGTGTGTATTGTTCTGAAGTTCTGCGAGGTTTTTCTATTATCTCTAATTAGGTATATCAATGACTTTGCTTCAAGTAGGTACTTTGGCTTTTGGACATTTTCTTTGCGATCTAATTAAAACTTTTTTATATATACTCATATAATTTCTAAGTAGGTATGCATACATACGGAGAATTTAAAACGGCAGTAACTGAGTGATTAAAACCAATGCAACACACACACACACACCCCCACACACACACTCACACACACACACACTCAAAAATCAACTCACATAAACATACATGCAACAAACACACACACACACACACACCCACACACACACTCACACACACACACACACACTCAAAAATCAACTCACATAAACATACATGCAACAAACACACACACACACACACACACACACCCACACACACACTCACACACACACTCACTTACACACTCACACACACACACTCACACACACACACACACACACACACACACACACACACACACACACACACACACACACACTCACGCACACTCACACGCACACACACACATACACTCACACACACTCACGCACACTTACGCGCACACACACACACACGCGCACACACACACACACACAGAGACACACACACACAGACACACACACAAGTCCAAAAGTTCTAAATTCCAAAAGTCCAAAAGTCCAAAAGTCCAAAAGTCCAAAAGTCCAAAAGTCCAAAAGTACAAAAGTACAAAAGTCAAAGTACAAAAGTCCGAAAGTCCAAAAGTCCAAAAGTCCAAAAGTCCAAAAGTCCAAAAGTCCAAAGTCCGAAAGTCGGAAAGTCCGAAAGTCCGAAAGTCCAAAAGTCCAAAAGTCCAAAAGTCCAAAAGTCCAAAAGTCCAAAGTCCGAAAGTCGGAAAGTCCGAAAGTCGGAAAGTCCGAAAGTCCGAAAGTCCGAAAGTCCAAAAGTCCAAAAGTCCAAAAGCCCAAAAGTACAAAAGTCCAACAGTCCAACAGTCCAAAAGTTCAAAAGTCCAAAAGTCCAACAGTCCAAAAGTCCAAAAGTCCAAAAGTCCAAAAGTCCAAAAGTCCAACAGTCCAAAAGTCCAAAAGTCCAAAAGTTCAAAAGTCCAAAAGTCCAATAGTCCAATAGTCCAAAAGTCCAAAAGTCCAACAGTCCAACAATCCAAAAGTCCAAAAGTCCAATAGCCCAAATGTCGACAGTCAAGTAGGTACTTGGTACTTTACTTTGTTGAACATGGGCCTTAAAATCTTACTTCTTACTAATATTATAAATGCGAAAGTTTGTGAGTGTGGATGTTTGTTACTCTTTCACGCTCTAACGGCTGAACGGATCTCGCTGAAACTTGGTACAGGGATAAATTATGGTCTGGAACAACACATAGGCTACTTTTTATACCGGGAATAAGTTCCCACGGGTAGCGGTAACGGTAATAAAATTTACACGGGCGAAGCTGCGGGCATCAGCTAGTATATAATATTATAAATGCGAAAGTTTGTGAGTGTGGATGTTTGTTACTCTTTCACGCTCAAACCGCTGAACGGATCGGGCTGAAATTTAGTACAGAGATACATTATAGTCTGGAATAACACATAGGTAGGCTACCTTTTATCCCGGGAATAACTTCCCTCGGGAACAAATTTTACGCGGGCGAAGCTGCGGGCATCAGCTAGTATTCTTATATAGAAATAATTATACTAGTATAGTTGATAAAAAATGCTATGTAATAGCTTTACCGCGGCAGTCCCCGAGTGCCACACGTCTTTTTTATATATGGGTGGGTATTCATATGGTAGTTTTAATGGCTAAAACTTTTAAAATTATACACAAATCTGCCCTCTGACAGAATTCAACTATTTAATATACGAGTACTATAGTAATTTCAATGGTATCTGTGCGGTTCGAGAAGCACGACTGATCAGTTCTTTGCCCTAAAAGAATCGCCCTAGCCTCGAACTAAATTGTCTTTTTAATACAGTTGCTCAAAAAGTGGCGTATTACAGGGACGTATAGCCTTCGGGATGTGGGCTATTACACACTCGTGCTTTTTCTTTACCATTCCCGCACTCGTGCGTTTCCTCTCCCAATTGTCAAAATAATGTCTGTGATTCAAGCAAATATTTCTAAAAAATATATACCAACTTGTTTTAATATCATATTAAAAGTATTTTAATTAAAATTTAAGCATAAATTAATATAAGTATCGGCCAAATTAAATTTATAAATATAAAAAAGTTGGCTGTATGAAGTGCACTGCCATAGTCTCTGCTTAGGAAGGTATATATTTTTTCATTTCTCATACTCGGAAAATAGTGTTTTCTTGATCTGACTATTGGGTGGAAAATACTGTTTCCCTCCCTAGGGAGGGAAAAACTCATACAAATTACTTCCCACCCTAGGGCCGGAATGAACTTTAAAAATAGAACTGCTGACAGGTCAGCGGTGGTAGTGAAGATATTTGTGTAAAAAAAAAAAATGCTGGGCCCATGCGACTTTCCAAACAGCCAGTGTGAACTTAGCGAAAATTTCTTCCGGCCCCATACACGTACAATAATATTGATCAATATAGCAATAAATTGAACGTGAATTGGTATTAATGAGGTTTGAACAGACTATATTCGGATGGAATTAAATATTGTGGCAATATTATTGAGTCAATAATATTGTACGTGTATGGGGCCGGTAATCTCTGCAACAATTACGCGGTGAGTTCCATATTTAAAATTTAAAAAGTCGGCATAATGTAGGTACCTAGTTGTTATTTAACTGTAACAGAATTCAAAACAATTGGTAATAAAATAATCTTTTATGGTAGGTAAGGTTTGAATCTTATTATTAGTTTTATTTTCCTCTTATTTGAAATGAAAAGTAGAGTGTTTAACTCGGGTAAAAGAATCAATTCCGACTCGGACTATAGCCGCCCTCGCTGCGCTCGGGCGTCTAAATACCTCGGGAATTGATTCTTTCCACCCTCGGTTAACAATCTACTATTTTACGGTTGGCGCTATTTTGGATATTCAGGTTTATTGTGTTTTTATTATTTTATAAAACAGCTTAATTTTTTCGCAACTGTATTAAAAATAGTTGTTCAATACAACGTGTGGGACTGTTATTTAAACTCGTTCCGACTGTCTACCCTCGCCTTCGGCTCGGGTCAACACCTGTCGTAACTCGTTGTAATAACAGAAATCCCACACTTGTATCGAAAACTACTATTTTAACTCGAATATAAGGAACTAGCCGGTACCCGCAGCTTTGTCCGCCTGGTAAAAGTTTATCCGTATCGATTTCCCACAGGAACCTGCGATTAAATTAGATAAAAACAATCATTGTACTGGTTTGTGTATTTTGTTTCTTATAGATTAGAGGGGAAAACTGGAAAAAAGTGGAATGGAATAAGGCCTAAGTTGCTATATTTGAGGTCAATAGATGAAGAAGTGTTTGCGTTTTTGAGACGTATACAAACAAACTTAACATTTTTATTTTTGTTTATGTACATTTTTACTTTATTCTGTACATAATACCACAGAGCAAGAAAAGTATAAAGCATTACACTTCTGTTTATTACTTTCTGTTATATCTCTTATTTTATTAATAATTTATACTTTCCAAATTGTTAAATGACAAATACGTTCATTCAGTTTATAAAATATTTTTCAAGAATTGACAAACTTCTATGTGCGCACTTACAATGTAAGTGACACTCACTTTAAACAACCCATTCTGCCGCAATGTTTAAGAATTCAGTGTACCCAGCGTTATACACATGGGTATTGATATAAATACATCCTATTTTCAATTGGGAAGATGTTCTGAAAGTACTCTAAGCTTATAAAATAGCTATCACTCGCACAAGGCGAAACACAATAAGGCACCTTGAGCTCATTCTGCGTAAACAAAAGTCTGAATAATTGAGCACTGCGCGCTGTTCAGGTACTAAGAAGTAACTATCAACTTGTGTACATGAGATGACGGTTTTTTGTACCCATAGGTGTCGAAACGTAAGTAATAATGGTAAATAAACAGATACAAGTGGTTTTAACACACTGAAGCGGAAGTTAACTGCGGTTAAGTAGTGGTTTACGTTACGCATTTTAAATTGGTGCGGTTTTGAGATGATCGTTTGTAAATTTACGAATGTTTCCCTGCTTTGAAAGGTATGCCACGCTAAGAGTTTGCTGCGAGGTTAAGCTAAGTTAAAGGGCTAGGGCAGCTCAAAAAAATTAATATCTAACAGATAGCAATAATCTTCACTTGTTACGTGGGGCTCAATACATATTTATAATTTTAATTTACGCTTAATCGACAGTTATGTAACTTGACTGACGTCGCTGTCGTGGTCCAGTGGTTAGAGTACCTGACTACGGATTTGAAAGTCGTGGTTTCGGTTCCCATCCGAGAAAAAATCCTTTGAGCTGAGCACATAGATTTTTTGTATCTGGGTGTAATTTAAAATACATGTACTTTTGTATTTAGAAATATATTAGTATGTAAACATACTAATATATTTCTATCTTATTCTCTATACAACTGATCTAGACATAGACATAGGGATCTAGACAACTGATAAATCAGTTGTCTAGATCCCACAGCACAAGCTTATATAAGCTTAATTTACGTTAGATGATATTGTGTAAGAATGTAAAAATGTAAAGAATAATAAACAACAATGAGAAACACAAAAATACTGAATGGTACTTGAAAAAATTTGACGTGTCCAACAAAAAAAAAAAACAAAAGTATGTGTACTTTTTCAAGAATTGGCACGACAGTCTAAATTTAGTTAGAAATTGTGTTTTGCTTTGACATTGCACAGAATTTAATTAAATCCCAAGCTCAAACCATTACTTAGGACTGACTGTATCATCCTTTGTTAATTAAATGGAGGCTCAACATGTAGAGAGTTTCAAAGTAAATGTGAATAGTTTAAAACGTATAGACATTATAGAGGGCACAAAGGGACTACATTATGCTGTCAATAATTCAACGGTTGTCACTATTTTGCTAATAGTCCATTGAAATGTTACAATTTAAGGACCGAATATTGCATTTCTTAGAGGACGCAATTTTATTTTTGGGACATGTGTGGGGGGTCAATAGAAGCTTAACCTCAAGTTTGTGGGGTCGCCACCCTTGTCCCCCGGCCGCAATCTTAAAAAGGGGTGAAAACACTTTTTTCCCAATATCTCGGAAACTATGAGTCTTACAAAAAAAATGTGAATTCATAATTTGTAGCAAATTGTTTTGCCTACAAATATGTTAAACAAATTTTTGCCCTAGGGCTCGTCCATTAATCGCGTGAGGTTTTTTTGGGCATTTTTTGGATCCCCCCTCCCCCTTGGTGATATTTGGTGAGGTTTCAGATTACCCCTCCCCCCCTGGGCCGAATCACGTGTATTTTTAGTAACAACAATGTTTATTTTTTATTTTTATCGAAGTCTCTATTTTTATAATCTATCCATACTTCTATACGAATACTAGCTGATCCGCGCAACTTCGTTTGCGTCGCATAATAGTATTAATATTTTAATATATTTCCCGTTGCATTTAGGTACCTACTCCCGTCGTGTTGCTATATAATATTCATTATTTTGGAACTAATAAAGAAGGTGTCATGCCAGTTTGTCAAGCTTAAAATCATAAGTTTGTTTGATCGCATTTGGCTAAATAGATGCGAAGTTATGAACAAAAGTTGAATAATCAAGCTTGAATTTCCATGCGATCATTATGCTTTTGGTCACGACTATCGATATCCACGTGGACAAAGCAGCATTTTTTTTCTGTTACGGGGGGAATGCGGTTGGGCACCGTGTCTTTCTGTATCACGCAAAAATTGTAGATTTGAAATAATATGAACATAATTTGAGATTTGTAGATTTGAAATAATATGAACATAATTTGAGATTTGATCGGATTGATGCCGATATTCTGCGCGGTTCCTTTGGGAGACACGCTGAAAAACAAAATGTTTTTTATGTTGTATGATCAACGCATAGGTATTCCTATTTCAATAATTAATTTCTGATGCAAGAAAGGAATTAAGTGCTTTATGAATAATTCCAAACAAGTTTTAATATTGTAGGTTTTGTTGTTCAGAAATTACAGTAATATCAAAATCAGGGTGTAAAGTTGCTGTTCAAAATAAATACACGTGATATCTCACTTCACCCCCCACCCCCCCTGGTGATGTTTCGTGATTTTTGTCAGACCCCCCTCCCCCCCCTTTAGAGCCTCACGTGATTAATGGACGACCCCCTAAATAAAAAATTAGAGAAGTTATAAACAAAAAATTGAAAATAAAATTATAAAAATTTCCTTTTTTGCTCTGTGGCGTTTTTTTTTAATTTTTCTTAAAAGATCATCTACAAGACTAGTCTAAGGTATTTCTTTTGTAAAATGTATAAAAAAAAGTTTTAGAGCATATAAGAAAATTTTTATAAAAATTTTCTAAAAATTTTGTAAAATTTTTTGTTAAGTTATATACACATTTGTAGGCAAAACAATATGCTACAAATTATGTCTCTACAATTTTTTTGTAAGACTCATAGTTTCCGAAATATTGCGAAAAAAGTGTTTTTCCCCCCTCTTTTCAAGATGGCGGCCGGGGGACAAGGGTGGCGACCCCACAAACTTGAGGTTAAGCTTTTATTGACCCCCCACACATGTCCCGAAAATAAAATTGCGTCCTCTAATAAACGCAAAGCTCATGTAACATTTCAATGGACTATAATGCTTTCCATAGTTTTACATGGGATCTATGATGAGTGATTGTAAGTTTAAAACATTTTATTTTAGTGAGGGCGTAACAGGTCTCTTGGACTCAATCAATGAATAAAAAAATAACAAAAATAAAACCGACTTCAAACAAAAAATAAAAACTGAAAAATAAAAGTTACTAAACACAAAGTAACACAGATTTTATGACATCTAATATTGAAGTCGGTGTCATTAATAGCTTACCTACCTTTTACTAGTTTTTAGTTTTTGTTCGACGTCGGTTTTATTTTTCACAATTTTTTTAAAATTTAATTGTTGACTGAACCATTATGAACTGAAAAGGTGTAAAGTTATCATCAATACAAATCAATCAAGTCTGAACACATGGTAACTGCTGTAAATAGTTAAGGAATTCCCTCAAATGCCTTTCGGCTCCATCATCAGATGGACTCCAGACCTGCATCAAAATATAGTACATACTTTAAAGCACTTAATTAAAAAGTTAACAAACGCACTAGTTGTCCTCGATTTCTCCTGGATCCCATCATCAGATCCTGACCTTGTGAAAATATAAATATTCATGGACATTTCACATAACGCTATCTTATCCCAAAGTAAGCTAGGAATAACCTGCTTGTGTTATGGGTATCACGGATATATTAATACTTATATACCGTTTAAATACATACATATATACATGTTATACATAGAAACACCCAGACTCTTGAGACAAACATTTATGGATCACACAAATATTTATTATTGGGACCACCTCATAAGTGAACGCTATTCAACAAAAAAAAAAATGAAATCGTATCGTATATATAATTGACAGAAATATCGGTGAACATACATAAAAAATACATAATAATATAGTAGATCGAGAACCTCCTTCATTTTTGAAGTCGGTTAAAAACGGGGCTATTGCCACAGATAATATATATTCTATAGGTACGGTTGCATCCTAACTGCTTAACCTGAGCACCGTTAGGACTCCTTTCAACTTTTGTAATAGTTAAAGCACGGTAATTCTATCATGATAGTATTAGCAATGAATACAGACGTACATAGAAGAATAGTTTCTTAGGCTGCTCTGAAGACAAACTTTCTGTGACACAAACTGCCGCTTGGCGGCGTTGCAGTCGCAACGCGGCAGCCATTTTTAACTTTTCGTAGCAAAAGAATAAAATCAATCATTGTAAATAATATAGATATAATATGTTTTGATTTACAAGACGTGAAATATTTTTTTAAAATAAATACCTGAATTTAGTCGATTAAAAATGTAAAAATGTGCCTACTAGTTTTCGACTATTAACTGCGATAGTGAAATGCGACGACAGCGCCGCCAAATGGGAACTACATGAGCTGGGGACATGCCCCCAACAAAATTGGCACAAAAAATCCTTAAGAACTGTTCTTCTAGTATACGTCTGTATTCATTGGTATTAGGTAGGTACCGTGGTTGAAACAACTAATCACACCGAACTTTGGGCTCCAAATTAATAAGTTTGAATGCAGATGGTCTTTCCGCTATGTTGAGTAATTTGTGATAGCTTTATTGGGCTCAATCCTACTTTTTAAGCAGAAATTAATGATGTACCTAATTAGTAAAGTATTTTGTGTATGATACATTAAAGACCTAATGTACCACGTATGTCGTGGTACATTAGGACTTAAATGTATCATACACATTCCTGCAGAGATCGACCAACCAACGTGGCATTGGGCTCGTCCACTGGGCATCTTTACACGGGTCCGGGACAGGTAATTTGACTAATTGTTGTGGTTGGTACGACTAGAACAGTAAGGAGGTATTTTTAAATGAAAGTTTATTTTCAAATGTTGGTACATACATATGTACTTATAAAAAATACGACAAGTCGAGTTTGACTTGCTCACCGAGGTTTCCGTACCGGATTCTTGCACTGACTGAAGAAACTCAGAATTCGATTGTCGTAGTTTCTGACTAAATATTAATACAAATGTCAAAAACGGAACCCTTATAGATTCGTCATGTCTGTTCGTCCGTATGTCACAGCCACTTTTCTCCTTAACTATTAGGCTTATGCTATTGAAACTTGGTAAGCAGTTGTATTCTGTGAACCGCATCAAGATTTATAAAAAACTAGAAAAAAAGCAGTTAATTTTGAGGATCTCCATACTCAGAACTGAAACTCAAAATTTGTTTTTTCGTCAAACCCATATCTGTGGGGTATCTGCAGATAGGTCTTCAAAAATGCTATTGAGGTTTCTAACACAATTTTTTTTATAAAGTCAATAGTTTGCGCAAGAGACACTTCCAAAGTGGAAAAATGTGTGTCCCCTCCCTCTAAATTCTAAACTAAGAAAACGATAAATCAATAAAAAAATATGATGTACATTGCTATAAAATTTACCAACGAAAATTAGTTTGAACGAGATCGAGTAGGTAGTTTTTTTAATACGTCATAAACCGCAATTTTTGCCTTGAAAAATCAATACCACTGCGAACGTGTTAAAACCAAAGACTTCTATATAAACTGAGGTAGACATGCCCTACGCACCGATTTTTGAAACCTATAAACTGCGCCAATTAGCATCGTTGCTCGCACTGTTGTGAGTCAAAACTTCGAGAGTAGGTACTCGACTTGCAATCGGAGTCCATACACTTTCTCTTTTACTCTTGTTCTATTCGTATATTGCTATTGTGTGTGGTGAAAATTACGTAAAAAATATTTATAAGTGAGTGTAGTCTTAGCAATGTGTGTGTTTGAGGATTGCTTTAGATATTTCGTTTGTTAGAGTACGGCGCGTCTACCTCAGTTTATATAGAAGTCTTTGGTTAAAACATCAATGAAAGTTACAACGAACTACAAGAACTTTTATATTAAGTTTCCTGCTGCTACGGAACCCTTCATGGGCGAGTCCAACTCGGACTTGGCTAGTTTTTTTAAATTTTGTTACAGATGCACAGATTTTACATATTTTCCTGGACATTCTGATAGAGTGGATGAGATATGCCCTAAAGGTCCTAGAACTTTTTCTGGTACAAAAAAATAATAAGTACTTGCCAAATTTCATATTTTTTTTATTATAAGAGGATTATGACTTATATAATAGGACTATGCCAAATTTCATGGTTCTAGGTTAACGGGATAGTAGTTACTCTGTGATATTTGATCCCCTTGAGAGCATTGAAATACACGTTTTGGACGACATAAGTGGCCGTAACCATTTTCTGCGTAAACTTAGAATACAGCTTCAAGAGATCATTGACCGTAATATTTGGTATTAAGGCTAGTATTTCCGAAATCGACCAAAATCGACCCATTTTGAAGCGATCTTTATACTAGGAAATATTCTTTGATTTGATCTGATAAAAATGTATTACTATAGTTTAATAGATGCTCTTGCTTCCTTTAATTTTTAAAACACGATTAATAAAACTTTATACGATAAAAATCGTTCTCGAAAAACTGGAAATGTGCAAAAATTTTAAAGATGAATGTTGTTATTGCTCAAAATATACTTGTTTATTTTATACTAGCTGAGCCCGCAACTTCGTTTACGTCACATAAGGTGTATGAAAGGAAAGGTATTTCTTCATCAGAGTCATCAAGCAGCGTCTGAAACTGCCCTGTTTGCTTAATCATAAAAGAGCTTAATGATTAAGTCTATTTTAAAACAATTCAGTCCACGCCTTCGGCGCGGACTGAATTGTTTAAAAATAGTCTTAATCATTAAGCTCTTTTATGATTAAGCCAACACGCCAGTTTAGGTTCACTCACATTCAAAGAAACCCCTACAATTAAAATTTTCAAAATATCTGATTCTTAAAAGTGTTATAACTCTTTTATTTCTAAATCGATTTACATAAAACAAACGCTAAATGTTAACTGGAGCAAACCTCAACACAACAAAAAAAACCGCATTGCAATCGGTTGAGCGGTTACTGAGATTAGCGTGCACAACCGTACAGACAAACAGATATACAGACATACAGACATACAGACAAACAGACAAAAATTCTAAAAATCATTGTTTTGGGTTCTATTGCGTTCACAAAGCCCCCCTATAATATTTTTTCTTATTTATCTTCCATGTACAGACAGCGACCTGTTACGATTTTATTATATGTATTGATTGATGATAAACACATGTCTATATTAAAGATATTGATCTTATGAACAATATTCAAGCTATTATTTATTTTTTAAACACCTCAGATTTTAAAACAATGATAAAAAGTGTAGAATCTAGAACAATTAGGCATTTAGCGTACACTTCAATCACTTCATACTAGTGTCCGACCGAAACTGGTTTTTCAGCCGAAACCGAAACCGAAACCGAACTTTCGGCCTCAGGGTCAGTTTCGGCCGAAACCGAAACCGTAACCGAAACTCACGTGTTCATATTGAAAAAAAATTTTCCGCCAAGTGCGAGTCGGATTTGCGCACAGACGTACTTTTTTTGTAATGGGTTACCCCCGTTACAAAAAAATTACGTTTTTTGTGTGGGGATTTTTTTTTGCTTTTAGTAGGTATTTTTTGTTATAGTGACTGCAGACAAAGGTACGTCGCATATGAAAAATTTAGCTCTCTATCTATCACGGTTCCTGCGATACAGACTCGTGAGTAATAGACAGATGGACGACTAAGTCTCATGTCTCGTTCATAGTTTCGCTTTTACCCCTCCGTGCGCGAGTCCGACTCGCACTTGGTCGGTTTTTTTTTTCCAATATGTGCAACAAGTTACACAAAGTGCAATTAATCAGCGGCAGTTATAAGCTCAGGTGTTCATTTTGGAAATTTCTCCACCTAAATATGGGTTTCTCTCTTTTACGTGTGAAATTAGTCATGGATGCTAATTGCGAGCCCCTACTGACTAAAACCACACTGTGCCTGCTGCTGCCTACCAAGGGTGTCCCGACTAAATCCTCGAAAGGATATCTTAGGATTTCCGACAGACGCACTTGAAGAGCTCGTGGCCTCGGACTGAGTGTTCTGTAAACGATCACTGTAGTAAGCAACTTTCACTACGACCAGTCTTTGGATGGTTGACCATCCATGTGACCACTTTGTGACATTTATTTGAGCGTTTCCGTGCTTCGAAAGGCACTTTAAGCGGATGGTCCCGGTTGCCAGTAAATGGCAGTCGTTAGGCCAAGTTAATGGCCTTTTAGGCGGCTTGAAAAATTTCAACAGCAGGCCGTCACAACCTGCCCCTGTCCATCTCAACACGGCAATACGGCTCTCCACCTATTACGTGGGATAAATTCTAAAAAAGGGGGAAATTTTGGCATATGATATGCCCCTGCCTACCCCTTCGGGGATAAAGGCGTGACCATATCGCATCGCATCCCGACAGATCTTGGCTAACACTGCCGTTTCGCATACGGGTTCTATCCCGCGTCTTTAGGGTTGGTTTCGGTGTTATTCCGCTACTTGAGGCGTGAGGCGTGCATAAGACTCCTACGTCATGCCAAAGTCTTGAGCCTGCTTCTACAAGGACAGCGAGCAGCATTTCATTGAGACATGTCATGGAGAGCTTTAGTATTGTGCGAAGACAGTCATGCGGCGCCCCGGCGCCCCAGGCTGTGGAACCCGGGAGTTCTCTCCCTCTCCCACCCTGCCAGGTGGCAGGTCATGCTCGTGAGTGACTGCTCGTTGATAACAGCGGCGACGTCCCATTTACTCCTACTGGAGATATTTATCGAAGTACCCGTGCCCGATATTATCTGTTACTACCGGTATGAGATTGTATGCCCCGATTGTAGCGCTTCCCCGCCTTGGTTGCTGAAATCGCACCTTCTCAGGGGACCAGTAACTCTCGATTTCGCGGAGCGCTGACCTATGGCATCACTCCAGCGCCTATTAAATAACGATGCAAGGGCTCTCGCTTCCATTTTTTTAAATGAAATACTATGAATTTCCCATTGAGTGGTCCCTATAACGAGATATGCCGCCCCAAAAGACAATGCTATACCCTCTTATCACTGCAACAGATGAATCGAAGATGGGTTTAGAAATATGATGAACCTACCCCTTTGTAGTCACCGTTTTAGGATTCCGTATCCAAAAAGTAAAAACGGAACCCTAAAAAGTTGGTCTAAGATATAACACAAGGGTAACTGTCTAATACTTCTCAATGATCTAATCCTTGTGATTTGAATAAAATTATATTATTGTAACTATTGGAAGTCGTTTTTAAATCTTAGGTTAGTAACATATTAACTGGTTGGGCTGACCACAACCACTTCACAAGCTAATTAAGCAGAGCGAGGCACTCAAAATTCACGAACACGTGAGTTTCGGCCCGGCCGAAAGTTTCGGCCCATTTTGGCCGAAACCGAAACTGCGGAAGAAACTCAATTTTTTGGCCGAAACTGGCCGAAACCGAAACCGAAACCGAAACTTCGGTCGGTCACTACTTCATACGCCTGACAGGGCTGTTCTGGGTAGGACCTGTGTCGCTCTGTCATTCGTGACCCGCTACGTTCGCGCGAATCGATCGTTTTAATTAGAAGTAGTTGCAGAAATCTGTAAATATTATTTTGTTTTTATTTGTAAATATTAGGATAAGTACGTTATTGTGTATAAATAAATAAATATCGTGTAATATAGTGATTAGTGACTAGGTACTCAGTGAATATGGGTAAAAAAAAGCCAAGAGAAATAAAATGCCCAGATGTCAATTGCGGCTACTACGACGGCAAGTATGGTAAGTTCCTACAAGTATTGTTTTATCTTTATTATATTTATAAAAATACACAACCAAATAATTCACTGACGGGCATGATGAAATTATAAGGTTGATGCTCAGCGAAGCGACTGAAGCCAACAGCTGCCATTATTTTGCTACCTGCTGAAGAGGCAGTACAGTAGCTAAACGTACTCATATAGGCTTAGAGATATCCCATTCCAGTTCTCTTCTACGTAGGTACAGGTGGGTGTCATTTAGCAAAGGCCAAGTAAGTTAGATCACGGCTGTTTTTGGTAATGAATGACTGTGAGAAATGAACTCGGTGCCCCAAAGTTGCTTGGGACCTTACGATAAGAAGAGGGATAGTATTTACCTAAACCACAGTAACTACTAGGTATAAAATATTCTCTTTTTACTATGCCTGAACAATCAACGTATTGCCCGTTCGCTCTAAGTTTGCCTTTCGCCTCCCATACTACGCCTGTACACCATCCTGTCCGCCAGCGGCAACCTTAGCGCGAACGGGTAGTAAATAATATAATGCTTGACGCTTAGAGTATAATAGTAGATTCACGTTGTTATTGCTACACTGTATAAATTATAACAGTAGTACCTACCCACTACCGACATAAAAGAAAAGGATCTAAAGGAACCCCTTTAGTCCATATTCTTAACTATGTTTCTTAACTATAACGTGTAGTTTTGTTTTTCGTTGTAGTCTAGCCGTTTCGTTGTAGTGTATCCTCAAAGTCTTTTTTTTTTCAGCTCATCGATTCCGAGATTGAACGGTGGTTCATTTGCAAAAAAAGATACACGTGAATCGTAAGTACCTAGTACTCGTAGGTACTTTCATACTTTAATTTTGAGTGTAATAATCGTTACTTTCTTAGTAAATATGAATGTATGAAAAAGTGGATAATTTTTAGGGTTCCGTAGGTACCCAAAGGTAAAAAAACGGGACCCTATTCATGAGACTTCGCTGTCTGTCTGTCTGTCTATCGGTCAGTCTGTCTGTCGGTCAGTCTGTCTGTTTGTCTGTCCGTCTGTCTATCTTTCTGTCTTTCCTTCACGAGGCTGTAGCTCATGAATGGACATAGCTAGAGATCTGAAATTTTCACAGATAATGTGTTTCTGTTGCCGCCATAACAACAAATATTGAATTTTGCATGCCAATATTTCTATCAATAAGCTGATTCACCGAATTGACATACGAGAGCGAGACTTTGAGGACATGTACCTTTTTCATTCAACTTTGTAACAGCTTTATTTTTTGTAAGCAAGGGTTATAAACCCTTTTTTTTTTCTTTTTAACGTGAGAGAAAATCCTCATGGATGCTATGCCGGACTCCTACCGACTAAAAACCTCACGTTACGCTCAACAGCCTATGGTTGGGAGCCCAGGGTAAGCCCTCGGAAGGATGTCCTAGGACTCCCAACAGACCCACGGCCGCCACTGCGGCCTCGCCTAGGGGTAGGTTCGTGTGCAATCCTGCGTCTTTGGGTGTTTCGGATGTGATCCCGCTTCTGAAGGGGGTATGCATAAATCCCTCACGTCACGCTGCCGTCATGGGCCTGCTTCTGTAAGGACGGTGAGCAGCCCCCTCACCGTCTTCAGGCCCCTGGTTATGGAGACCGATAGTCTTGGGCGAAGACACTTCTGCGGTGTTCATTTCAAGTCTGTACTTGTTGCCGTTATTAATAAAAAAAGGCAAAAAAAAATCACGTTTGTTGTATGGAAGTCCCCCATAAATATTTATTATTTTTCTGGTTTAATTACTCAATTCAATCCTATATTTTTGCAAACAAGGGTTTATATCCCATGTGCTTCCACGGACCTCGGAAGGGGCCACCTGCGGGATCCAGCCTGCGGGAGACTAAGAATAGGTTTTTGAAAACTTTCTAGGCAACCTAAGTTCCTAGTCTATATACATATAATAAAAAGATCTAAAGTCAAAACTGTACATTAAACATATTTAAAAAAATACTCGCGGGGGGTTCTACACAGGATACCGAAGTCGAAAATGTAGTTAGAATTTTTTTGTCTGTTTGTCGTCTGTTTGTCTGTTAATTTTGCTTTGTCCGGAAGGATCTCGAAAAGTACTCAATATTTTTGATTAAAATTTTGCACAAATATTAACTAGGGGTAGGGTCTTCAAATAGACTTAAAATTGACTTCAAATTGACTATGTTGGTGTAAGCGCCATCTATCATTGGTTGTATTTTGTAACACAGGTCTAAGCTGACATGCGGCGTGCGTGTAACTTGTCTTATTCATTTTATAATGTAAAATAAATAAACGCATTATTTTACTCACAAGATGCATTCTATTATTTTTTGCTAACTTATGTTATACCTATGCTTACCTCTTCGAAGACTGCTCGAATTGATTTCATAAATTATTGACGGATTTTTTTCATATTATCTTTTCTCGGCTTGTCTCACAATTAAAATGATGATAAAAAAAGTAGTAAAAAATAGAACCGACTTCAAACAAATCCTGAAAAATTAAATTTACTTGGCACAAAGATAAATGTATTTTGATTTTTCATATTTTATTCAATATCATATTATTATTGAAGTCGGCGCCAAGTAAACCCATAGGTTGAGGTAGGTATTATTAATGGCACCAACTTCAATATCATATTGAATACAATCTGATAAATCAAAATACATATTATTACTTTGTGCTATGTAAATTTTATTTTTCAGGATTTTTTTGAAGTCAGTTCTATTTATTACTAAAAATTTTTTTAAACCATTTTAAGTGACGGGTGGACCGAAAAGTATATCTATCTAGGTGTAATGTTCTTATCAATACAAATCAATCAAGCCCAAACACAAGGTACGTGCTGTAAATCGTTAAATAATTCCCTCGACTGTCTTTCGGTTCCATCATCAGATCGACTCCTGACCATCATTCAATTGTAGTACATTAACAGTGGGCGCACACTAGGCGTCTTGTCACGGCGACAAGCTGTGGGCGCCAAATTACATACATTTTGTTCTAAGCTCCGCACACTAGGCGACATGTCGCCGCGACTCCGAGACAAGCAAGGGGAGACTTCGCGTCTGTCGCGCTATTGTCGCGGCGACACGGCGACAGTCGCCCAGCGACAGCTTTGGACAACGTGTTCCTTGCACAACGTCTGTCACGGCGTCAAGTCGCCCGATGCAGGCGCACACTGCGCGATTGTCACCTAGTGTGCGCCCACTGTAAAGCACTTCATTAAAAAGTTACCAAACGCACTAGTTGTCCTTACAATTTTCGGTGGTTGCCCTCGATTTCTCCTGGGATCCATGGGATCATCAGATCCTGACCTGGTAAAAATGGGACTACCTCAGAAGTAAACCCTATTGAAGAAAAGAAAAAAGAATTAAATCCATCTATAATTGACGGAAATATCAGTGAACATACATAAAAACATACAAACGAATGTAGAACCTCCTCTTTTTTGAAGTCGGTTAAAAATAAGTAAAGGTTTCTTACAACCCCATTTTGAATATACCTGCTAACAGGCACTTACTAAATAAAATGTCTTATAAAGGTTTGATAAACTTATACTTCTGTTGTAATTTATTTGGTGGTACAAAAAGTGCGGCATGAAATACACGCTGCACCAACTGTCAACGTCCAATTGCACCAACTGGCAACGTCCAAACAAAGTGCTTGGGGTCAAATGAGTTCATGTCGATCGCATGCTACGGGGGTATCGCCCGCGGTAAGGTGAAGTTGTTAAAAATAGCTAATGCGCTCTGGCATTCGGCCCTTAATTTCAACTCGATACCTTTACGCATACACGAGATAAGAATTCTTGACAAACAGACAGACAGACGGGCGGACGAGCGGTCGGACAACAAAGTGTTAATAAGGGTTCCGTTTTTCCTTTGAGTTACGGAACCCTAAAAGCTAAAAGGCACGGAAGACGTTAATTCTCTTTGGATCCTGAAACTTAATCGCGGGTCCAGTTGTATTTTCTTTCAAACTATTCAAGAATCAATTACACGAAAATTTATCCAAATTGGTCTAGCCATTTAGGGGACAAAAATGACAAACACACGTATAAAACCTTTAGATTATTTTTGAAAAGCTATTAGTATGCTAACTGATCATAAATTTTTCGCCCCAAGACGTATTTAAGGTGGAAAATTTGGTTGGTTTCGAGTAGGTTTCGGTGGCTGTGTGTTTAAGCATCTTGCACGGAATGCGAGAAGATGCAGGTTCGAATCCTGCTCGAAACCAATTCTTTTTCCATATTAAAAAAAATAAATAAATACGTATTTAAACATATGTTCTTTTTTTATCATTTTATAATTAAAAACCGGTCAAGTGCGAGTTGGACTCGCGCACGGAGGGTTCCGTACCAAAAAACGACAAAAATAACTTTTGTTGTATGGGAGCCCCCTTAAATGACTATTTTGTTTTTACTTAATTATTTACATTTAACTAGCGGTACCCTGCCACGCTTCGCTGTGATTTTTAGGGTTTCGTAGCCAAATGGCAAAAACGGAACCCTTATAGATTCGTCATGTCTGTCTGTCTGTCTGTCTGTCTGTCTGTCCGTCCGTGTGTCACAGCCATTTTTCTCCGAAACTATAAGGCCTATGCTATTGCAACTTGGTAACTAGATGTATTCTGTGAACCGCATTAAGATTCTTTTATAAAACTAGAAAGAAAGTAGTAAATTTTGGGGGTCCCCATACTCAGAACTGAAACTCGAAATTTTTTTTTTCATCAAACCCATACGTGTGTGGTATCTATAGATAGGTCTTTTAAAATGCTATTGAGGTTTCTAACATCATTTTTTTCTAAAGTGAATAGTTTGCGCAAGAGAAACTTCCAAAGCGGAAAAATGAGTGTCCCCCCCCCCTCTAACTTCTAAACTAAGAGAATGATGAATCTAAAAAGAATATATGGTGTACATTGCCATAAAAACTACCAACGAAAATTAGTTTGAACGAGATAGAGCTGGTAGTTTTTTTTTAATACGTCATAAACCGCAATTTTCGGTTAGAATTATTGGAGCACTACCACTGCAAACGTATTAAAACATCAATCAAAGTTACAACGAACTATAAGAACTATTATATTATGTTACTTGCTGCTACGAAACCCTTCATGGGCGAGTCCAACTCGCACTTGGCCGGTTTTTATTTTTATGGTGGTTTTATGTACCTATGAGAAATGAGTAGGTAACAAACTAAATGATGGGTACATTTAAAAAAAAAATGTGTGCGTGTAGGTACTATTGTACACACGTAAGAAGTACCTATAACTTCTTCATGACCTTATTTTTCGAAAGAAATATCATAGGAGTTAGTAGTCCAAAATTCCAAAAGTCCAAAGTCCAAAACTCCAAAACTACAAAGTCTAAAAGTCTAAAATTCTAAAAGTCCAAAACTCCAAAACTCCAAATTTCCAAAATTCCAAAAGCCCAAAAGTCTAAAGTCCAGAACTCCAAAAGTCCAAAAGTCCAAAACTCCAAACTCCAAAAGTATAAAAGTTCAAAAGTCCAAAAGTTCAAAACTCCAAAGTCCAAAACTCCAAAACTCTTAAACTCCAAAACGCCAAAACTCCAAAACTTCAAAACTCCAAAACTCCAAAACTCCAAAACTCCAAAACTCCAAAACTCCAAAACTTCAACACTCCAAAACTCCATAAGGTCAAAAGCCCAAAACTCCAAAAGTCCAAAGTGCAAAGTCCAAAAGTCCAAAACTCCAAAATTCCAAAAGTCCAAAACTACATAAGAATAAATGTCCAAAAGTCCAAAGTTCAAAAGTTCAAAGCTCCTAGAGTCCAAAGTCCAAAACTCCAAAACTCTACAACTCTAAAACTCCAACTCCAAAAGTACAAAAGGTCAAAAGACAAAACTCCAATACTCCAAAACTCCAAAACTCCAAAACTCCAAAACTCCAAAACTCCAAAACTCCAAAACTCCAAAACTCCAAAACTCCAAAACTCCGAAACTCCAAAACTCCAAAAGTCCAAAAGTACAAAAGTTCAAAAGTCCAAAAGTCCAATAGTCCAAAAGTGTCTTAAATTCTAAAAGTCCAAAAGTCCATAACTCCATAACTCCAAAACTCCAAAACTCCAAAATTCCAAAAGTCTAAAGTCCAAAACTACAAAATTCCGAATGTCCAAAAAGTTTACAAATAACATGCAAAATATATCTGACCTCTATAATAGGTAAGTAAGTACTCTCTTTTATTATTCTGAATGCAAGGAGGCCGCAATCAAACTTCTCTTATAAAACATCAATCTGGTAGGTACCTTCTAAATAGGTTGTTTATAATATTTTGTTCTGAAGCTGGCAGAATATAATTGAAAAAAAAAAACGACCAGCGCCATCTATTGATAAAATCACTGTTTAAAGCTATTTTATTTTTATTGCTGTTATGATAAAAGTGTATAAAGTAGCCTAAAACCATCTCTGTATCCTTTTGTATATCGTGTCCAATTTTGAGCTTAGTCGATTCAGTAAATTTTTAGTTTTTAATAGATACTTAAACGCACACAACATTTTTATATATATAGATGAAAGTACAGCTCGATATTCTGTAAGTATTTCCAGAGTCTACTTGTTGCCCTTAATAATCTATTATATAAAAATAAGTCGGGTTTTCCTTCCTGACGCTATAACTTTAGAACGCACGAACCGATTTCCACGGTTTTGCATTCGTTGGAAAGGTCTCGGGCTCCGTGAGGTTTATAGCAAAGAAAATTCAGCGAAATTTCACATACAGCGCCATCGCGGGCGAAGCTGCGGGCATCAGCTAGTATATAAATAAAAATTAGTCGGGTTTTCCTTCCTGACGCTATAACTCCAGAACGCACCAACCGATTTCCACGGTTTTGCATTCGTTGGAAAGGTCTCGGGCTCCGTGAGGTTTATAGCAAAGAAAATTAACGAAATGTTACATAAAACGAAGCCATCTCGGTGGCGAAACGGAGTTCGCTGAGTTTGCTAGTAGGTAATATATAAAATAAAATGGCAAAAAAAACGTTTGTTGTATGAAAGCCCCTTTAAATATTATTATTATTTTGGTATTTATTCCCAGATCTTCACATTCCCAGATGTCTACTTTCTCAATTCGATTACTACGCGCCCGACTTGGAATAAAGATTTTTTTTTATAACCATTAACACCAGTATCAATTTCGATGGTGCGACTACGAAACTATGTAGGTAATGTGAAGATCTGGAAATGTGAAAAATTGGGAAAGTGAAGATCTGGGAATAATCGGTTATAACGGCAACAGAAGCACATAATCTGTGAAAATTTCAGCTCCCTAGCTATCACCGTTCATGAGATGCAGCCTCGTGACGGACAGACAGACAGAGCAAAGTCTCATGATCATAAAGTCCCGTTTTTAACCCTTTGGGTACGGAACCCTAAAAATAAAATGAAATCTAAAAAAAAATCTGTTCTCGTTAGTTCGATGCATATATTGAAACGTCATTACCTAGAAATGCTAATCAATATGACGTCACACTGCTATTCTTATTTGTTGACCTACTTAAACCGTGGAAACGAATGTACAATACTTTGATAGTGACTGCGGTTCCACCCGCGTGAAATTTTGTTCCTGTTAAACTGATAAGATGATGGGCATACATTGCATAATTTTTCAATGCATATCAACTACTAATTTTTTTTACAGACAACCTCATCGGTCGAGCGCGGCGAGTGTAGAGCTACTCTGGTTGCAACGGTCATAGGTTACATATGGTGACCACTGTCCATCAGATGGGGCCGGATGTTTGTCAGCTACTTTAGTGGTATAACATACATACACACATAGTCACGCGTTTATCCCTGAATGGGTAGGCATAGTATACGCCCACCTTTCACATAATAGTTTTATATTCCACGTAATAGGTGGTGAACTACGAGTAGAACTAGTAAATGTTCATATGTAAATAATTATTATAAACATAGTTGAACACCAAACTAACAATAAGACCTGTAAAATTAACCTGTGTTTACGAAATAAAGAATCTGTTACTGAATCTGAATCTGAAACTTATTGCCGTGTTAAAATGAACAGGCGCAGGTCGTGACGACCTGCAGTTGAAAAATTTTCAAGCCGCCCATAAGGCCTTTAACTTGGCTTAACGATTGTCATTTTACTGACAACCGGGTCTCGTTTCGAGTTTGCTTCTCTACGCAATGAATAGTTTTGCGAAAGTGTTCCCTTAGTCGCCTCTTACGGCACCCTCGCCTCGGGATGCATTGGGTTGGCGACATTTTGTACTCTTTTTCGTTGCCACACGGGGCCCCGTCGCCACACAAGAAGTGGTACAAAAATATTAGTGACATGATAAGATACCGGGGCAGTTAAAACGAATCACTGTGTTTATGCATTTACGTTACAGGTTATCCACATATTGATTTTTACGGCACTGTTTGAGGAAATGTGACATTTTCATTTACGACCGTTTTCGTTCTTCAGAAGGTATTTTGAGTAGTAGGTCCTGGCTGGCCCACACTATGGTACTCGCGAAGACATGTTAGAGGCCTTATCATATTAAGCTTTAAAATTTTCAGCATCAGGTATGTTGAAAGTCATATTGAAAACGACACTTGTACTGTTCCACAATATTTATTATTTAGAACTTGACCGGTTTCGCCTTACGCCTTACATTTTAAATGGTCCAGATGAAAGGACCAAGTGAAACATACTCAAACAAGACAGTATAACCTTGTCTTTTCAAATAGACCTTTGAAAATGAAGTGAGGCGAAACCTGTCAGGTTTATAATAATAAATATTGTGGAACAGTACAAGTGTCGTTTTTAATAATATGTGGACCATGTTTCACCAAGTGCCATCGATCAGCAGTATAAGTAACTAGCTGTTCCTCGCGGCTTCGACCGCGTAGAAGTCGTTATCGCGTAAAATCATAACCCTCCTTTTGCACAGTCGCTTAAAAAGTAGTCTATGTCCTTCCCAGGGCCTCGAATTATAAACCGCTGGTGCGATTGAGATGAAATTTGGTATAGACACCAAATTTCATCTCAATCGCTCCAGCCGTTTAGGCGTGGAAGCGTAACAGACAGACAGACAATCACTTTCGCATTTATAATAATAGTATTTATAATATTAATAGGGATAATAATATTAATAGGGATAGTAATAAAAATTTTGAAAGTATTAATTTTTAATTGTACCTTAATCTGAACTGAAAATTGTAAAATAACACTATTTAGAATTTCCTCCCTATCCTTAAGTAAAAAGCCACCTACATCTAGTTAACTATCAATATAATACTGATTATGAAAACTGAACTGTACTAATGTGCCCTCGTCCAACGTTATCGCCATGATCTATTTCATGTTGAATTTTGTGGCCATTATCTTGCCACTTGGATGTAGTGTACAGCATAGCAAAAAACCGGCCAAGTGCGACATGGACTCGCCCATGAAGGGTTTCGTAGCAGCAAGTAACATAATATAAAAGTTTTTATAGTTCGTTGTAACTTTGATTGATGTTTTAACACGTTCGCAGTGGTAGTGATTTTTCTACCCGAAAATTGCGGCTCATGACGTTTTAAAAGAAAACTACTAGCTCTATCTCGTTCAAACCAATTTTCGTTGGTTGTTTTTATGCCAATGTACATCATATATTTTTTATAGATTTATCATTCTCTTAGTTTAGAAGTTAGAGGGGGGGGGGGGGACACACATTTTTCCACTTTGGAGGTGTCTCTTGCGCAAACTATTCGGTTAGAAACCTTAATAGCATTTTTGAAGATCTATCTATAGATAACCCACACGTATGGGTTGAATGAAAAAAAAAAATTGAGTTTCAGTTCTAAATCAAATCAAAAAATCAAAAATATATTTATTTCACATAGGCATTATACAGATGCGCTTGTAAAACGTCCAGAATATAAAACAAAAACTCTACCACCAGTTCACAACGCGACCCACCTGAGAAGAACTGGCAAGAAACTCAGCGGGTTGTTCTTTTTTTTGCTCTATTTACAATTTTAAAGAATCTAAAAACTAGGCATTTTAACAATTTTTTTGAGAATCCAGCAGAGCAGGTCATTTCCAGGCTTCCTTATCCAACAAATAATCATTGATTGTATAGTAGCCCCTTTTTTTTTTTTGTTTTTAACGTGAGGGAAAATCCTCGTAGGATGCTATGCCGGACTCTTACCGACTAAAAAACCTCACGTAACGCCCAACAGCCTATGGTTGAGAGCCCCGGGTAAGCCCTCAGGAAGGATGTCCCGTGACTCCCAACAGACCTACGGCCGCCAATGCGGCCTCGCCCAGGGGGTGGTTTGGGTGCAATCCCGCGTCTATGGGGGGTTTCGGGTGTGACCCCGCTTCTAAGGGGGGGCGTGCGTGAATGCTCACGTCCCACTGCCGTCATGGGCCTGCTTCTGTAAGGACGGTGAGCGGCCCTCTCACCGTCCTCAGACCCCCGGTCATGGAGGCCGATAGTCCTCGGCGAAGACACGTCGGCGGCGCCCAGGGCGCCGACTGCGGAACTCGGGTGGGAGAGTTCTCTCTCGCACCCGGCCCGCCGCCTCCTTCGCGAGCATGACCTGCTCGCAGAAAGAGGCGGCGCAGTCCCACTTACTCAATCGTTAAACACAGTTGCCAAGTGGGGGGCAATGACATCTATAATACTTGATATGGATTTTACTGATAACCCCCAAAGGTCAGCGGTTTTTTTAACATTAATAGATCTAAAAGCTTTTATGATGTCGTTGCAGTTCACAACGGTGAATTCGAACAAACCTTCTGAGTATGGGGGACCCCCAAAATTTACTGCTTTTTTCTTGTTTTATATAAGAATCTTAATGCGGTTCACAGAATACATCTAGTTACCAAGTTTCAATGGCATTGGCCTTATAGTTTCGGAGAAATGTGGCTGTGACACACGGACAGACAGACAGACGGACAGACAGACAGACAGACATGACGAATCTATAAGGGTTCCTTTTTTGCCATTTGGCTACGAAACCCTAAAAAGGCTAAATAGAGAACTAATATTTTGTATGTTGGCGATTGTCAAAAAAACGTCACATAATATGACAGTTGTTACATGAAGTGCTTAGTACAATTTACTAAAAGTATTTAACTTAAAGTAAAAGATTTTTACTATAAATTAAATACGGCTTTTTCAAACAAGTTACAGTATGAACAGAGCAAAGTATGTATTCGTCAATCCTAATGTACAACAGTTAAGGAAAACCACACCTAATTGTAAGGGAGAAATGACGAACCAAACTCCCCAAGATAGGAAATTTGGATGTTTGATAGGAAAAATCCCTGTAACCTCAGAATTGTTATAATTGAGCACTACTCCGCTTAACAATGTGACTAATAAGTCGACACGTGTTTCGCCTAAGTAGGTTTAATATTTATTTAATTAACATTTAATTAAATAAATATTACAAGTTATATAAATACTAGCTGATACCCGCAGCTTCGCCCGCGTAAAATTTGTTCCCGTTCCCGCTTCCCGTTGTACCGTTGCACGCAGGTTTATTGCTATAATTATTTTGTTAGACGTATAAGTTTTGGAATTTGAAATTAAATAAAAACTGAACCCACAACCCCACCCAAACGAATGACACCCAATATCCCCAGTATGAAAGGCCATTATGAAAGTGCGAGAGGCATAAAAGCGTGACGAGTATGGTAGGTACTAGAGGAATAAGAATGAAAGACGATAGTTTTAAGGTTTAGCTAGTTTAGATTAAAGAATGAAAGGTCGGGAAAGCGTGAAAGTGCGAGAGGCATAAAAGCGAGAACTGGAATGAAAAAGAGAATAAGGGTGAAAGAGGATTAGCGTAGATAGGTCCGAGATGCCGGGGGCCTGGGGGCGCTACCCATGATGGATAGAGACAAAGCCGGCGACGCAGCGGCTCGGTGGAGATGGGCCCACGGAAGTGCGCCCAAATGTGCCAGCACTGCAGTTTGCCGAGGCCACTTTTAGTTTTATAAGACACGGGTTTATGTGTCCCCGCCCCTCGACATCTCTTGAAGTAGGTCCAGAAGCCTCGCGGGGCTAGATTCTATATATAGTAAGCTAGAGAGAAAAATGTAGAGCTAGACTTTGCCCATGGCAGAGATGAGAGAAATAAAAAAACCTGGTCAGACGAGCAGCGTAGTCTCAATAATGGGTTATCGTTTTTACCGTTTGGGCACGGAACCTCAAAAAGTACATACCACACCGAGGGGCGTTCGATGTCAGTGAATTTTTAATACTTTTATTAAAGCCGTGACGTATATTTTTTGGTGGTCGGATATCCACTCGTTCCCTTGTTTTAAGCAAACTATATTAAGTAGTTGAAATCAATTCATTTATTTCTAAATATCTCCCTAAAGTAAAATCTAAATCAATTAATGCTGTAGACGCCTTGCACGACATTGCTTAATTTTGGTCACAATATTATATGTACTTAAAAGAAAGAAGGTAAAAACTACTATGTCTCCATAACTCGAACTATAGAGAAACCGAATTATACCACCAAATGTACTACTACCTATAAACTACCAATGATGTAAAAATAAATAAAAAAATCCAATCTCAAAAAAGATTCAATCTACTACCCGTTCGCTCTAACTTTGCCGTTGGCGTAGAGGCGTATACCTGAATTGTTAATTACACGAAGTAAATTGACAGTAGCTAATTATGTTACTTCGTCATAGAAAATAAGCAACATTGTATGAAGAAGTGACATTGGTTGCTGTCAGTTACTTCGTCTAATTAAAAATTCGACTTTAGTATGGAGCCGAGCGGCAAAGTTAGAGCGAACGAGCAGTATTATTAACTTGCTTAAACAGCAAGTTTTCAAGATAAGCTCCTTCTGCGTAAATAAAAACATCAATAATGAAACCAAATTCGGGATTACTGCACATTTGATCTCACTAAACAACCACTATCATTCGTTACTGTGCTTGCTGAAAAGCAACTGAAACATTGAGATTAAATAAAAAAGAAGGCCTGTAGTTTAATTTATCGTTATTGTGCTCGGGTTAGACAGAATGGCAGGGTGTAAATTGGACAGGTAAGTACCAAACTCTACATTGTGTTTGGTCCGTACGCATTAGGCCGATTTTTAAATTTGTTTCCTACCAATGTTTTTTTATAGGATACACCTGGGACTTGGCAAAAGTATAGCAGACCGATGACTCAGAGATTCTCCCAGAGGACTGAATAGTGAGAGGTCATGTTCAGCAGTGGAGAGTGGACTGTGATAGGTTCATTTGTATATAAAACTATTGATATTTTTTGTGTGATTAGTAGGCTGTACGTTTATTTTAAAAGATTGGACTGGAAATTCGGTATTTCTTCTCAAAATCTCATGGGTTCCACTGATCGATTGATTGATGGTCTTGTTGATTTTTGTAGTAAATGCGATAATTAGGTACTTAGCTTTTTTGTCAGATCCTTGATAAGTACACCCTAGTTACGATGTAGGCACTAGTATTAAATTTACATCAAATATCATTGTTTGGGTGAGATCACAACCTGAAATTATCGAAGATTTTACTCGTATGTTCTTATTCAATATAATGTACAGAAAACCATTTTTACCCTATAATGTTAGTGTACAGATAGTGTAATAATCCTGTACTAAAATATGGTCAGCAAATGTTTGCAACTCACTTTACTATTTCAATACCAGTGACATTGAGCTGGATAATATTAAATTATGAACATAAAACTGACATTATTCCTTGAGGACTGTCAACGAAATGTCATTGTCATCTTTAGCGGCAACACGTGCTAAATATTAGCACATAAAATAGTTTCCCTTCGCCAGTTTACTGCTTTCATTTACAAAGAATAACTGAAGCGAACTCGTCAGGGACTGCGAGTGCACACAGCTCGTACCATTTTGTATTCGGGTAGGTACAATTTAAAAAGAAAATGTCTGTTGAACTTTTTTTATAACTTCTATTTTGCAGGTTTCTTTCAAGTTTTAAAATACTATACGTACTAGAGACTCGTTGCCTTTAGTGATTTCATCGTAAGGGAAGTGTGCAACACTTTGCACATTTAACTATGCGTGTGTGTTGTGTCTCAAACGCATGATAATATTTATTTTTATAGGATATAGAAAGTTATGGACGTAATTCAGTTCATGTATAAATTTATATGTATCCCACTTCAATTATCGTTAATTAATTAAGATTCATCTACCTCTAATATCTAAACCAGTTAGCAGAGGCTCATGAGACCTACCTTTGTTCATTAACTTTCATAGATTTATTGTTCATTTGAAGAAGGAAGCACATCACAGTAAAATTCCACCATTTCACAGTAGTTCCATTGCTTTCTAGTTGAAGTCGTGCTAGTCGGCTTTCTAGTATTAGAAATATTTAATATTCATCCAATTTCTCAGTGGAATTAATACATTTTACTAAATATTATCACTTTTGTTATCGTTTCACAAAAAAGCTTACGAGATTCCATCAGACTTGTAAAAATGATCCTTAATTTAATCCCGTAGGTTCAATTATTACCTACCGTAAACATTCCCAAACAGAATTTAAAAGAAAAAAACATTATAAAGCTGTGGAGTTGACCCTAGAGATCAACCAGCTTACCACGTCAAGCATAATATGTTTTAGACATTCTGTGAAAAACTTTCAGCTTAAATAAAATGACGAAGGTCTTAAAATCATTGGTTCATTGATTATATTTTGGCTTTACTACAATGGCCGTGTGGTCGCAAAACATAATACACGAAGTGTGTGAGTTTAAAACATGGTTGTTTGTTATTTAACCGCACAAAAATGATCAAGCAAAAGCAGTTTTTTCTCTGGCAGTATTCTTGCAGGGTTTGAAAGTAGGGCACATACTTCATGCGTTTTGGCTATAAGCGTGAATTTACTGCATCTTTTGCAGTTTACGCCGACAAAAAAATACCTATATAAATAGCGTTGAGTCAGAAAAATTTAACCAAGAGAGCTAACAAAATGTACTTTGTACCCGTAGCACTACTAGTAGTGTCACGACAATGTAAAGTTTGGCCACCGTCAGAATAGCTGGTTGCCTGTGGCAAACAAGTCCCGAAGTATATTCAAAAAATGCTAAAGGTATTTGCTACATGCGCCAAGAATTGCTACATATAACACATTTTGAGAAACAAGAATATTTTTTTGACCAGCGATCATGACGTTTGGATGACTGGTTGCCTTTGCGTTCAGCATGAAGGACGCAAAATTCCATAACTTTTAATGCATGAATAAATACTTCATAATTGCTACATTTACGAATATTAGGTTTGAGTTTCATACGTAAAGCAGGTAAAATGCTACAGCTTTGTGCGAAGAAGCTCCTGATACCTTGGAATTGCAACAATTTGTGTTACTACAGCATCATGTTCTAATTGTGCAGGCGCTAATAATTATGGGTTTATTCTCACAAATCCAACGCTGAATTACATATAAATTTTTTTGTATGTCTGTTATCGAGCAGAACATAAAAGAAAAGATATACTTTGGGAAGTCCCAAAGTATATCTTTTCTTTTATGTTCTGCTGGCTGAATGAATGGTTGCCTGTGACAAACAAGTGTTTGTCACAGGCAACCAGCCATTCTGACGGTGGCAAAATTCCCCTTCACTCGACTGGTAGTGCAGAGAAAGGGAAAAAGTACGGTTCAAGTTTCGTAGAGGCCACATTTATTATTTAATATGAAATCATGATAATGGTCTATCAATTACGAAAGAACCCATTAACAGTAATGAATTATAGATAGACATGAGTACACTAGGGATTGTTTCAGCTATTAGTTCTTCTTACTTTGTAGTTAGATGGTTTTGTCTGAGCCGTCATGAATATTTAATTGTTCATTAGTATATTTCATAATTAGTTTTCAGAATATTAAAACTAGAACATAAAATTATGTGTATACAAGAATCTTTTTGAAGCGCTCGTAGTCTCATATGGTCAGTGATACGGTTAGTCTTAAGATGGATGGACATATGTGGCATGTGTTTCCATGCTTTGGAATTTACGTCAAGCCGTCGGTCCCCCATAAGTATGAGCATGTGTGGTCCCACCTTAAACTTTAATCATTTTATCAGGTGTCTCAATAAATTCTGATATTTGTTCGCTGTGTCACCTTCAATATTATGATTCTTCAAATTAATAATAACAATAGAGCGTAACACAAAGAAAAATATAATAGGTACTGTGAAAAGTTTACGCTGAGAGCTCTAGCAACCTTCTGGGAATACTTGGTCGAAAAGGGTAAATAAGGTGTCGATAGTACAAAGAGTAGTCACAAAAATTCACGAAATTAATGGTGACTGAAGCCTGAAGTGGCGTATTGGTTTTGCCAGATCTCTAGAAAAACTTGCTGCTGTAAACGAATGTCAACAAATAGCTATCTATATTATTGTATACTCGTAACAATCACTTTTTTACCACTGTGAAGACGGATAACCTAACCGTAAGTGGCCATATTAACCTACGAACGTTTGGAATACCCACCAGCGCAACATTCACTCTGACTATGCTGCAAGAAACTTCAATTCAATTTAATTTCTTTATTTTGCGAATATGGGTACAAAAAGGTGTTATAATAAAGCAATAATATGTGAATTACAACCACATTCCGCCCTAAGGCGTGCAAATATGTTGAGCTGGTCGGTATTAGGGACAATGACAATTATCTTAAATAGTAATAATGTGTTACAACAATAATATGTTACAATAAGTCTGCAATAACTTCTAAGGTCCTTTTAGAACCGGGGGCTTGAGGACGGTGAGAGGGCTGCTCACCGTCCTTACAGAAGCATGCCCATGACGGCAGCGTGACATGAGGAGTTCACGCACGCCCCCCATTAGAAGCGGGATCACACCCGTAACCCCCCCAAAGACGCAGGATAGCACCCGAACCGCCGCCTGGGCGAGGCCGCAGTGGTGGCCGTGGGTTGGGTGTTGGGGGTCCTGGGCTTACCCGGGGCTCCCAATGACACGACACGACGAACAGATCGACTGGTCTTCTTTTTTAATAATTATTACCATCACCATCTTCACGCAAAATGCCTTGCGGGGTAGGCAGAAAGAACCGAGCGCCACACGGCACGGTCCCTAATACACCTCACTTGCTTCTTCAACTTTCATTTTTCTGTTCATGCATGTACGTCGCGATAATTATTCCAACCCAAAATATGTTGTTTAAACAAATACTTGGTCTTATCGAGACACCCCATATTGGATGGGGTGACTCGATACTGCTCTCGGTAGAGCTTTGTAAACTATTTTTATTGTTATAATACGAGTATAAGTACTTATTGAGTAGACAACATGAGTATTTTGTCATCTAAACGAAGGCTCAGAAAACAGTTAACATGTACCATTGTTGACCTGTTAAGTTATGAGCGTCAAGATGATTGCTTCTACATTTACGTTTACTGTACCCAACTGTACCTATCCTGGTTTAGGTTTGACATTAATAATGTCAAACCTAAACCAGGATAGGTACAGTTGGGTTAACTGTTAACGTTATCGCCATTAGCAACTGCTGGACTTTTGCCCATACCTACACACTTTACGTTACATTATTAAATTGTACAATGCGGGTATACTTTAGTTTTTAAAAAGTTATTAGGCATAACCGAAATAATTATACCTACGTATTTATATTAAATTTATTAAAAGTCGGTGCCTCCTAATTTATTCTAATTTGGTAATGATTGCCCAATTTTAGTTTGTATTTTTCAAACACGGCAATTGTGGCAACAATTGCCGTGTTTGAAAAAGGTTCTTTATGGATTATTAGTAAGGCGTTTTTTAAGAATATTTGTGCTTAAAATGTGATTTATGGCAGGTCACGATACAGGCAGAAGTTGTTTGGCAGTATGCCAAATAATATTTTGATAATGGTTGTTCATTTAAATTGAAGTACTTTCTGAAATGTTATATCACTATCTATATACTTAATTACAGAAATGACCTAAGTAAGTGTAATTAATATATTATGAACTAGAAAAACGATTTCTAATAACTGAGTTATTATCATTAAAATGATAAAATTGCTGTATGAAATCGTGATGAATTACAAGAAGCCAGTTGATTTCAATATGGTCATGTCATTTTTGATGCATGGATGCACATGCAATGGATTACTACCGTATATGCATGAAGGTGGAAATAAGTGTCACCGCTTGATGAAAAGCTTCCTATAGAACTAAGCATTCTAAGATTGAAGCTACCCAAGTACTTACCACCTTCTCTTCAAGCAGATCATTGTTGTTATTATTGCTCCCATATTTTAAGGCACCGTTTTCCATGACCACAACTGATTGTCTTGTCTTTAAATTATACTTTATTAACTTTTATTTTCTATACATTTTAATACGAGATATATTTTAAATGATATTGTTGAGTACATTGTCCTTATGCTCCTAGTAGGTACATAATTATAAGTTGATATATTAATTTGGTTCGTTTCCTATTTTCTTTGCACCTGAAAGTTAAAAGAAATAACTTCTTATTTCATTTTCTCTTTAACAATAATTTCGAGTTTCGAAGTATCATCTAAGATACATAAAAGAACGTTATATTTTTAAATATTAAAAGAGTAATGAGTTTTCCAAGTTTTATAAGAGATTACAAACCAGTCTAATAACTATTAGTAGTAAACCGCATTGTGAAGTTTGAAGTTACATTAGTTTCTCCGTTACTTATGAACTGTAATTACTTGAAATAACAGACTTTTTATAATACATCAGTCTAAAATGATTACAGACGTTACATAATTGAACTGATATTTATTATATGACATCCGTTGCTACGATACTTTTCTTTGTAAACACATTTCTTTGTTCGCAAATTCACTTGCCGAAATATTCATAAGACTTTTTGACATGTTCGACATAACAGTTTAAACATACTTCAGAATAACTTTATGATTTATTAGTTAGTCTCAAACTTCACAGTTTTCGTACAAGTAATAAAAGTTTTATGCTTCGGTATAAAAAGCATACCAAGCGGATTTTTGTATTAGGTTTAAAGGCACAATAATGTTAGGACACATGACGTGTGACTAGTAGTGTATGCAGTTTTCCAACATCGTGTCGGGTTGGTGCAGCGGCGCACTAAGTACGGGGCGGGCGAATCGCGGACCGCGTCATACTGCGGTGGGTGAATGGCGCGCACGGCACCCTTTACGTGCGGAGTTGCCGCGCGGCGAATACCCGCACTCCTTCGCCCGTGCGGCCGTGCCCCATGCCCATACACCTCCGTGGTGAGCCGCCGCCGCCGCCGCCGTGGTGGTGGTTCTACGCACCATCGCTTAATATTGACAGACGACCTTGTCCCACATTATATTTTCTCCACCAAAAAGAGTTATTAGGTCAATAATGGACGGATGTTGAACATTTGTGTTAAATGGAAAACAATGACTGGCTTGATTGACCCCTTACAAAGTGTAACGGATTTTGCCACTTTCAATATTGCCGTCTTCTTATCAATAAGAATTTTTTTGGGTTATCTTTATCGATGACTAGAATAGAAAGATGGTTGCTTTGGTGTAAAGGGACTTTTTTACGTGTGAAAATTCTACATGGATGCTGTGCCGGACGCCTACCGATAAACTCACACGATGCCTTACAACTGTCAAGGGCCGGGAGTCCCGGGTAAACCTCGGAAGGATGTTCCAGGGTTCCCAACTTGGTGTGAGGTTGCTTCTAGTAATATCATCACAAGAGCTGAGAAATCAAACCGCGGTACGAATAGATATTGCAAATAATATATCATCAGGAGTCTACAGATTCTTTACAAATGTATAGAACCTACAACCGGTGGTGCGTTCGGTAGTGTAACCGACTGCCGCACTGAGGTTCTGGGTTCGATTACCGGGTGAGTCCAAATATTTGTGTGATTCACAAGTGCTGTTGAGACGCTCCTGGGTAACAAATTTTGAAATATTTGCTCCTTGATTTCGCCGGTAACAGGTCATGTTTGACGCAGCTTCCAGGATGTCTGGTGGTGTACAATTACCACCATCTTCGCTTTAAGACATGTTTTTACACAAAAACTAATTTATTTTACAAAAAAAACCAAACTTTGTTTAATTTAAATGTAAAATGTTGGCGCCAAGGCGCAAACATCGATTGCGCATGCGTGTTTCTTTTTTTTTTCAGGCTGCGGAGGCACTACCTTTTTTTAAAGTAGAGGTTCAAACTTCTTTTTCCAGCCGGAGGTTGTATAGGTGTAGCTTATGATTAAAAAGTCCTAAAATTATATTATGATATAGGTATACAAGACCTGCATCGTAATAAAACTTTTTTTTGGCCTGTGCGTAATGTTTGTCATAAGAGAATTGATTTCAATTTTATAATCTTTGTATTATAGTATCAGAGTAGATAAAGTACATTACCTTTGTAGTACTTAATTATATTATTAGAACTGCATAAAATGAATCTAAGCGTACTATACTTAGACTCTTTTTTTGCAGTTCTTAACATGAATCTGTTAAAGAACTGTTAGCTCGCACATAAAACAAAATGATGTCATATTGCCGCTATCGTGAAAATTCCAGGGAACATAGACCTCTTTTTAATTGCAGGCATACACACAAATTTGCAACCATTTTCATGCTACATCCAGGATAAGTTTTAATATCCGTGTACTAGTGTCATATTATATGTAACGGTAGGTTTGTTCATTAAAGCTAACAAGTTTAGTTACCACTGCACTTCTACTTTATAGTTTCGTCTCCTAGTTATAGGTGCTAATGGTTGGATAGATTAAGTAGCGGTTTGAAATGTAACCGGAACTGTATGTATAGCGCTCCGGTGATGACTGTCGTATCATAATCTATGTGACGTCAGCAGAGTCAGTTGACTTTTTATCAATTTTCTTGTTGAGTAGATAATTATTTATGTAGGAAGGAAGCTATTTCGTGGAAGGGGAAGCACTTACAATGTCCACAGTAAGGGATAAGTGTTACTGGACGTATGAGTCTTCGATCCGATTAAGGTTCGAGTGCCTTACTATGAAGGTATTATTAGATTACCTAACTACGTGATGTATTTAGTTCTACGATATGGAATAGGAGTTCTATATTGTGATGTAACTAAACATTATGAAATTCATATACTTTCAACTTATAGGCTCACGGTGAATTAATAAGTCAGTGTAAAAGTTAAGCCATAAGGTAAAGGTTTTCAATTTATGATATAATTTCAAAGTTGTAACCATGTTTGTGTAACAGCCGTAACAATTTCGTAAGCAATAAGTTTTAGGTTGAGAAAACAAGGGGTGAGGTCAAAAACAAAAAGAGAACCCTTATAATTTTGCAAAAGAATAAATCAAGTTTGGTTTGGATTTAATAAAAATTGAGAAATGTGTCTGATGATGTTATTGCAATTTATAACCTCTACCATTTTCTTCCCTATCTTTACGCTCTACCCATATTATTGGTAGCCCTTGGGCCACCCCTAAGCCGCCTTTTAATTATTTTACAAACTAAAAAAAACATGCATAAATATAAAAATTATTTAAAAAATTACCATTTCTAAAATAGTTTGATACTTTTATACCTTACAGCTATGCTTGTAAATTTGATGCTTAAATCAAATTCAATTATGCTAAATTTGGTTAAGGATAACAAAATTATGCATAATTAATATCATTAGTCTTCTAAATTACCATGCCAAAATATTTTATGGTTATTTTTTTTATGCAAATGTATAGTGAACCATTGTATAGTTTACGTGTAGTAGAAGGATGTAGTGGTAATTTATATGTTATTATTTTTTTGTTTACGAGTAATTAAGTACCTAATGTAGTGGTTAATATGTTATGTTCATTTGCCTTTGAAAATGCCGTAAGGCGAAACTGGTCAGATGTAACATAAATAAATGTTGTGGAACAGTACAGGTGCCGTTATTCAATATGTGCAGCAGGTTCCACCAAAGTGCCTTCAATCAACAGTGTAAATAATAGGTATAAGCTATCTCTGTACCAAATTTCAGCCCAATCCGTTCAGCCGTTAGAGCGTGATTGAGTAACAAACATCCAAGCATCCAAACATCTAAACATCCAAATATGTTCACAAACTTTCACATTTATAATATTAGAGTAGGACAGTAGGATATTGGTAGGATTACACCTACCATCTCTTTCGTAGGTCCCTACTATTTCATCCACCAATACGATGCTGAAAACCCTGTGAAAGTCAGTTTAGGCGCTAGACAGACGACGGGGCGGGCCGGGCTTTTTGCCCGCGCCGTAATAAAGACCGCGTCTGTCCGCCGATGCCCGCGACTGCCCGCCCCGCGAACGCAACGCACACGACGGCGACGGGCGGGCAGTTAGTTCACTACGTTCGTTCTAGTGAAGAGCGCGTCAGTGAAAATGGATACCCAGAGAATTCGAGTAGTTGCTTATTTAATGTACAAAAAAAGAAAGAGACGCAATCGTAATATAGTCCATTGAAATGTTACATGAGCTTTGCATTTATTAGAGGACGCAATTTTATTTTCGGGACATATGTGGGGGGTCAATAGAAGCTTAACCTCAAGTTTGTGGGGTCGCCACCCTTGTCCCCCGGCCGCCATCTTGAAAAGAGTGGGGAAAAAAATACTTTTTTCGCAACATTTCGGAAACTATGAGTCTTACAAAAAAAATGTAGAAGCATAATTTGTAGCATATTGTGTCGCCTACAAATGTGTATATAACTTAACAAAAAATTTTGAATTTTTTTATAAAAAAATTCTTTTTTGGTCTTAAACTTTTTTTATACATTTTACAAAAATAATACCTCAGACTAATCTTGTAGATGATCTTTAAAGAGAAATTAAAAAAAAAATGCCACAGAGCAAAAAAGAAATTTTTTATAATTTTATTTTCAATTTTTTGTTTATAATTTTTAATTTAGGACAAAAATTTGTTTGACATATTTGTAGGCAAAACAATTTGCTAAATTAAGTTTTCACAATTTTTTTGTAAGACTCATAGTTTCCGAGATATTGAGGAAAAAGTGTTTTCACCCCTTTTTAAGATTGCGGCCGGGGGACAAGGGTGGCAACCCCACAAACTTGAGGTTAAGCTTCTATTGACCCCCCACACATGTCCCAAAAATAAAATTGCGTCCTCTAACAAATGCAATATTCGGTCCTTAAATTGTAACATTTCAATGGACTAATAGGGAGTACTGGGTACTCGATGACAACTCATCCCATACTGCAGGCGTATATATTGCCTGGCATATTTGGTTCCATAGCTTCCTCTTTTCATTTACATCGTGATATTCTTTTAATGCCGTATTATAAATCGGCGATCTTTTTTCGACTTGAGAAATTAAATTTTCGACGTCGAAGGCGTCCATCACTAGAAAACGTGCGGCGAGGACTGAGCCTGGCCGGCCCGCGCCGCCCCGCGCCGCCCCGTCTGCGTTACTTCATACAAACTGGTTTGTGTGATTCATGGCGGCGAGCCACGGACATGCCGCGCCGCCAGTGCCCGGCGGACAGCGGCGGCGCGGTCTTTTTGCCCTTCGTGTGCGTTGGTAGTATAGGATTCCTTTAGCGCTATCGTTCGCGGCGAAATTGACCGGCCCGGCCCGCCCCGTCGTCTGTTTTACGCCTTAGTGGTTTTAACCCACGCGCCTTCAAACAGTCGCGCCACTAAAAAAAAGCACTGCAGTGGCGCGTTTGTGGCGCAGCAGACGCAAGTCAGTGGTGCTTCAGTAAATTCTAGTGATGTTCGTTAGTTACGTTTGTTACGAAATAGATTCCGATGAATAAGCATTACTCTTGTTAACATTATTAAAAAGAAAAAAAAAACATACTAGAGAGCGTTCTTATCTTTATCTTGTTTAATTAATACTGACTGAGGGTTGTACTGGACAGGGGCTTAGGGGACGAGGGCTATGAATGAAATGAAAAATGAAGAAATAATATTATTTTAAGAATTTTTTGTCAAAGTAATATAATTAGAAAAACAAAAATTTCAAATCAGAGTATATTAACTAATGTTCCTTCCCTAAACAGAAATGCCGTGCGTGTGGCAGGTTAGTGGCGCTGCAACTGCGCTTCTAAATATTGTATGAAAACTAGCGGTGGCGCGTCTAGCGCACCACAGTGGCACTACTGTAGCGCTTCTTCACGCCTCTAGTTTGAAGGCGCCCTAATTCGCTGAGATTGTCTGACAGACACTTTATAATATTTATACTTTACATATAAGGTGTATTGTGTAAGTACTTACATTTATTAAGTTAAAGAATACCGCAGCATAAAATAGTATTTACTAAAAAAGGGTTTAAATTCAGACGATATAATTCAATAATTTACTATCGCATATGAATGGAAAGTCGGAGAGATACATTAGTAGGTATAGTTTCACTGTTACCATTCTTTTTTATTATTACTGCAACAGTACTCGTATGTGATAAATATTTATTGTCTTTGTCATCCCAATGTTGCAATACCGCGCAGCGTTTATTGTGTACATTACAGTTTTTTTTTCATTAGCAATATGTTTTTATACATATATTATGCTTTTACAAGATACGAGTACCTACAAGTTACGTTAAAGTATCATACGCTATCCTGTTTTATTGTTTATCAAATAATGCTTATGGTTATTCTTTAAACTAGATTTATTGGGAGAAAAGTAAAGTACTACCACAAATTAGAGATAGTAGGTACCGATGGAAACCTACTTACTAAATTCGCTGATGCTACGCACACAAATATCGTATACATAAACGCATCGATTTTGATTTATTTGCCATAAAACTACCCATTTTTTTTTAACGTGAGAGAAAATCCTCATGGATGCTATGCCGGACTCCTACCGACTAAAAAACCTCACGTAACGCCCAACAGCCTATGGTTGTCCCCCCCCGGGTAAGCCCTCGGAAGGATGTCCCAGGACCCTAAAACTACCCATATCAATTGACAACAAACCATTGCTGGCTGTTTAAACAAATAAGCTCTTATTTTTTCTTCTTCTCTTATTTGCAATGCCTGAAAAAGGCTACTGAGTTGAGACCATTTTATATTTTAAGACCTTATAATGTACACTTGGTTAGCAATAAAGTTATGATTATTATTATGATCAAGCACATATCATATTACAGAACAGTGGCACATACACATATTTTCTGTCATGTGTTTTATAATTTCCATTACCATTAGTAGTTGGCGCGCTGTCCGATTTGTGTATACTTTACATGGCGCGGCAGTATCATAAACCCCGAAGGTTTATAATCATTTTAGTAAGTATTAGTTCTCAATATATTCGGTTAGTGTCGTAAATCGAATTTGGTCGCTTTAATTCTTTAAACTCTTTACCTGTTTATGTGTTATGAACTAAAATGTCTTAGTTTTCTGCCCAGCTAATTTATAAGTATAAATAAATTAATTAATTGTAATCTTTTATTTCAAATTCGACACAGAACATCTCTTTTGTACAAGTATTTTATAGTCACAACTGTGAATGGCCGCGATATAAATTGCTTTGCTATCCTTAATTACATACATTGCAATTATGTAGTAGGTGCAAATAGAGATTATGTACTGTTTGTGATTGTATTTCTACGTGGATCGTTAAAGGCTATATTGTTGACATTTTATTTATTTATTTTATTTATTATACACATTATTGTACGCCAAGATAGTATTACAGGATATAATTTTGAAACAGAATAGCAATACAATGGGCGGCCTTATCGTTTAAAGCAATTTCGGCCAGAAAACATTTGTTGGTAAAAACTAACTGGTAGTTGCTTTTTTTTAGTTTATTTTAGTACTAGCTTTTGCCCGCGACTTCGTACGCGTGAAAATTATGTTTGAATGCCAATTTGATTGCTCTCTGATAGCCGCTAGGATATGTAGCGTGATAATATATAGCCTATTTGAAGACTCTACCCCTAGTTAATATTTGTGCAAAATTTGAATCTTATCTATTGAGTACTTTTCGAGATCTTTTCGGACAAAGCAAAGCCAACAGACAAAAAAAATTCTAACTATATTTTCGGCTTCGGTGTCTTATGTTGAACACCCAGCGAGTATTTTTTTTAAATATTTACAATGTACAGTTTTGACTTTTCTATTATTTTACTATATGCAGATTGACTGGGTTCAGCCCATAGATTTATAATTTTTCGCTACTCTGGGGTGCTGGGTAGGACAACCTCCACGTGGTGCATCCTGGTAACGTGGACGACGATGTGGGCTTCGTGAGAGGCGCACGTCGTCGCCCACGGCCAATAGTCCACCAAGGAGGGGGGGCCTTTATGGCCGGTTTGGAGTTCTCCACATGCACTCTGTATGCAGAGTGTACTTAGCGGAGAACTCTCAGGGCGACGAGTACTTCGCCACTGAGCGATCAGTGGTGAAGTACACGGTCCCATGGGGACCATCGTTCGGCCGAGCCGTAACCCCGTCTGGCAACAGACGGGCACGGTGGCTCTTTGGAGTTGCGAGAAAAGAAAACCTCTATAAAAAATTACCCGAATCCTACGCTCTGACGTCCGGCAATGGGATGCATCGCTGGGGGGAACTCAGTGCCTAGGGCGTCACTCTTACCTTCCCACCCTTTCCCATCCTCAAGTCCACTCCCAACTTCCCCACTTCCACCCTTAAAAAGTCGGCGGACTATAAACGCAATACAACATTATGACTGAGGCAAATACTTCAATGGAAACTACCCAGGAGCGCACCCGTACAGTGTCCGGGGAATCGCTTGGCATGATCCGTCATGTCGACCCCCGCCAGGGTTCATCCCAGGTGGCATATGGGAGGGGTCACCACAGTCCAACAGGCCCAAGGGTGTGCCTAAAAACCACTCCCAGTGACGCGGAGGTCGCGTCAACCCGTGCCGGCTCCGAGATGGAGTCGGCACTTGATATGGGTACCGAGACCGAGGATACCCTCGGTCTCCATGCCGAAGAAGCGGGTCGGAAGAGACCTAGGTCAAGCGGACCAGGCAAAGGTCTGTTCCGTCGGCCCGGGTCTGCAACATCGAGCAGCGAGGAGGACCTTCCCAGGAAGGTAGTGGCCACCACCGCGGGTAGAGGTCGGAAAGCCGACTTCTACAGAGCGAGAGGGAGGGTGGCAGAGCCGCCGGCGATTGTGCCCCCGCAGCCAAGCGGAAAGATCACGGAGGTGCCGGCGGCGAAGGAGATTATGGCGGCTCTTGCCCGCATTTCTGGCGCCGTTAAAGGTGCCAAAAATGTAGCGGGCAAGAAAAAAGTAGTGACGGAAGCCGTCACGGGTGCCACTAAGGCGTTGGAGGAGCTCCTTGAGAGGAGCGTCTCCAACGAGGAGGGGAAGCTCCGGGCTCGGGTTGCGAGCCTGGAAAAGGAGCTTGCCGACTCCCGCAAGCAGCAAGAGCTGATGCGGGAGGAGATCGGCAAGCTAACGCAGCTGGTTCAGGGGGCCGGGGAGGCTCGGGGTGTGAAAACCCCCGCTCCCCGTGCACCTCCTAAGGCGACACCAACGATGGTCCAGCTGCTGGAGACCATCGAACGACGCCTCGGCGTCCTCGAGGACCGGGCATACCGCCCGCCGCTGGCGGCACCCGTCGTCACGTCGTACGCGGCGACGGCTGCACCCAGTGGGGCTCCTGGTCCCCGGCAGAAGGTCTCCGCCCCCTCCGCCCCCAAGAAGAAGACGGCACCTGGTGTAGGTGGCAACCTCGCCTACACCAGCACAGCCAGTGCTCCCGTTGCACCCCTGACTCCCTCAAGAGAGGGGGTTTGGGAGGTGGCGGGAGCAAAGAAGAAGGCGGCTAAGGCCGCCAGAAAGGCGGCGAAGGCCGCCAAGAAGACGGCAAAGGTCGCCGCAAAAGCGGCAAAGGCCGCCGCGGCGAAGGCGCCAAAGAGGCTCCGCGCTCCTCGCTCCACTGCCGTCGTCATCACGGTGACGGCAGAGGGCAAGGCGAAGGGCGTGGGGTACGCCGAGGTCCTGAGGCAGGCGAAAGCCTCAGTCGACCTCAAGGCCCTCGACATTGAGGGAGGTCTCCGGTGAAAGGTGACGCGCACCGGAGCACGCCTCCTCGAGGTCTCTGGCGCCACCAGCGGCCCCAAAGCTGATGCCCTAGCGGCAAAGCTGAGGGCGTCGCTGGACACGGGCGACGTCCGCGTCACCAGACCCAACAAATGCGCGAGTCTGCGCATTTCGGGTCTGGATGACGCGGCCACGACGGAGGAGATAATCTCCGCCGTCGTGGAGGCGAGCGGCTGCCCGCGCGATCAGGTGAGGTCAGGCGAAATCCGCTTTGGCCCCACCGGTCACGGTTCGGCAGTCGTGAGCTGCCCCGTCGCGGCGGCTCAAAAAGTCGCGGACGGACGGAGCCTTCTAATTGGGGGCTTCCTGAGGGCGCAGGTGCATCTCCTGCAGCCCCGCGAAGACAGGTGCTTTAGGTGCCTGGTCGTGGGGCATGTGGGGGTGCAGTGTGCGGCGGAAGTCACCGTAGGAGATCGGTGCTTCCGCTGTAGTCAGCCCGGTCACAAGGCCCTTGCCTGTGACGCTCCGCCACGCTGTTATAAATGCGTGGCGGAGGGCAAGGAGGCCGACCACCGGGCGGGCAGCAAAGCCTGCGCTGCCTCAAGGCCGAAGCCTCGTCCGTCCGCACGGGGGGGGGGGGGGGGGGGTGAGGCTGTGGGTGCAAGTTCGCGGCAGGGTGCGGAAATGGACGTCCATTAATGGACGCCCATATCCGCATCCTGCAGGTGAATCTGAACCACTGCACTGGTGCTCAGGACCTTCTGTACCAGAGCATCAGGCAGTGGTCCATTAACATCGTCGTCGTCGCCGAGCCGTACTGGGTTCACCCGGGAAGCCCGGTGGATCTGGACGGCGTGGCGACCATTTTTGGGGGGACCGTCGCGGACGACTCGCGCCTGGCGGTCATCGCCAGAGGCCCGGGTTGTGTTGCGGCGGAATACGAGGGTGTGGCTGTCGTGGCCGTTTACATCTCGCCGAGCCTCGACCAGCATCAGTTTGAGCTATGGCTCCCTGAGCTGGACGTCGTTCTCGCTGCATGCCGGCCTCGCCCTGTCCTGGTCTTGGGAGACTTCAATGCCTGGTCTCAGGCTTGGGGCTCCCGGGAAACCGGAGACAGGGGGAGGATACTGGAGGACTGCGTCGCCGCCCAGACGATGCGGCAGCCCGAGAGACGGAGCTCTACGATGGGTACAAGGAGGCCAAGAGGGCCCTCCAGACCGCCATCAAGCGGTCCAAAAAATTGGGCCGCGAAGAGCTGATGGAGACTCTGGAGCGGAACCCGTGGGGGCGCCCGTACCTCATGGTAAGAGGCAAATTACGCCCTAAGGCGCCCCCACTAACCCAGAGTCTCCAGCCGGAGCGGCTGGAGGGGGTCCTGGACTCCTTGTTCCCGTCGAGAGCGGAGGAACACGTTCCTCCGCGCATTGCTCCGTCTCAGGCGCCCAACGCGGAAGGCAGCGAGAACGACGTGCCCGTAGTCACCGAGGGTGAGTTAGGGGCGGCTGTCCTGCGGCTTAAATCCCGCAGAAACACCGCCCCTGGACCCGACGGCATTCCAGGCCGTGCATGGGTCCTGGCTCTCGAGGAGCTTGGGCCTCGACTTATGGGTCTTTATAGCGCATGCCTCGAAAAAGGCCAGTTTCCCAAGGTCTGGAAGACAGGAAAACTGGTCTTGATTCGAAAGGTGGGGCGGCCGGCAAATTCCCCATCAGGGTACCGGCCGATCGTGTTGCTCGACGAGGTGTGCAAGCTCTTTGAGCGCATTATTGCACAACGCCTCGTCGGGCACCTCACACGCGTGGGGCCTGATCTGGCGGATAGTCAGTTTGGCTTCCGTCAGGGACGCTCCACCGTGGACGCGATCATGCGCATTAGAGGCCTGACGGAGGAAGCAGTCTCACAGGGTGAGGTGGTGGTGGCGGTGTCCCTCGACATCGCCAACGCATTCAACACATTGCCCTGGAGCTGCGTCAGGGAGGCGCTTACCTATCATGGAGTGCCTCCCTACCTCCGTCGAATTGTCGGGGCTTATCTCTCCGAGAGAGCCATAACTTACCCGAGCTGGCCAGGGCCGGGTCGGCGAGATGTGTCGTGCGGTGTTCCACAGGGATCGGTGTTAGGACCGCTCCTGTGGAACATCGGTTACGACTGGGTGCTGCGTGGTCCGTTGCTCAGAGGGGTCGGCGTAACGTGTTACGCCGACGACACCCTCGTTACGGCGCGGGGAGCAACGCACCGTGACGCAGCACTTAAGGCCACGGCAGGGGTTGCTCAGGTCGTAGGTCGGATTCGGCGACTGGGTCTCGAGGTCGCCCTTCACAAATCCGAGGCTCTGTGCTTCCACGGACCTCGGATAGGGCCACCTGCGGGATCCAGCCTACAGGTAGGGGGCGTCAGCATCGGCATCGAGCCCTCGATGAAGTATCTGGGGCTCGTACTCGATGGCCGGTGGAACTTCGGACATCACTTCCGAAGTTTGGTCCCGAAACTGAGGGGAGCATCGGCCGCACTCGCGCGGTTGATGCCCAACATCAGGGGACCCAACGCTCCCTACAGGAGGCTGTACCTGGGGATCGTGCGAAGCATGGTCGAAGCGTCTCCGCCCATACGGGAGCCCCGTACAGGGACGGGGCTCCCGTATGGGCGGAGACCCTGACGGCCGGCAATGAGGCTCGACTGCTGAGCCCGCAGAGAGTGATGGCCGTCAGGGTGATAAGAGGATACCGCACAATCTCCGGTGAGGCGGCATGTCTCCTAGCCGGGACCCCTCCATGGGACCTGGAAGCGAGAGCCCTTGCGTCACTGTTCAGATGGCGCAAGGAGGCGCTGGAGCGGGGCCAAAGGCCTGCGTCTCGAGAAATCGAGGCCCAGCGGACCCTGCTCCACCAGGAAACCGTGGAGACATGGAAGGTGCGACTTGAGCAACCAAAGGGGGGATTCGCCACAATCGCGGCCGTCAGACCGGTCATGGACGAGTGGCTGGAGAGAAGACACGGTGCTCTCTCCTACCGGTTGACACAGATGCTTGCCGGGCACGGTAGCTTCGGTAGGTATCTGTGGCGAAAACACCGGGAAACCACGGCCGAGTGTCAGCACTGCGAGGACCGCAGCGATGACACGGCGCTCCACACTCTGGTGGAGTGCACGGCGTGGGCACAACAGCGCCAGGTCCTCGTAGTGGGTCTGGGCGTGGACACTCTCTCGCTCGAGGCCATGGTGCGGGCCATGCTCTCCAGCGGGAGTAAGTGGGACTGCGCCGCCTCTTTCTGCGAGCAGGTCATGCTCGCGAAGGAGGCGGCGGGCCGGGTGCGGGAGAGAACTCTCCCACCCGAGTTCCGCAGTCAGCGCCCTGGGCGCCGCCGACGTGTCTTCGCCGAGGACTATCGGCCTCCATGACCGGGGGTCTGAGGACGGTGAGAGGGCCGCTCACCGTCCTTACAGAAGCAGGCCCATGACGGCAGCGTGACGTGAGCAACTCACGGACGCCCCCCCCCCCCCCTTAGAAGCGGGGTCACACCCGAAACCCCCCATAGACGCGGGATTGCACCCGAACCACCCCGTGGGCGAGGCCGCATTGGCGGCCGTAGGTCTGTTGGGAGTCACGGGACATCCTTCCTGAGGGCTTACCCGGGGCTCTCAACCATAGGCTGTTAGGCGTGGCGTGAGGTTTTTTAGTCGGTAAGAGTCCGGCATAACATCCTATGAGGATTTTCCCTCACGTTAAACAAAAAAAAAAACTCTCGTTCCGCCTGATTTTATTTGTACGTACAATAAACTGCCCCGTCGAGATCTGCAGACACTGTCAGTAATAATGACATTATTAACCCTAAGCCATCCCGTTGCTTTCGTAATTAAAATATTAAGTTATTCTTAGGTCACTTGTTACAAAGCACGGTTACGATGACGGCCGAAGGCAATCTAGCTATACTTTCAATAGCTTAAAATACTGAAAAAGATTATTTCAATGTTGAATAGAACATTTACAGGGTACCTATCATCATTTCCCCTAGATGAGGCCGCAGCGGTAGCCGTAGGTCTGTTGGAAGTCCTGGGGACATCCTTTGTCTTCACGTTACAAAAAACCTATCATCATTATACCTATCATACTCAAGGGAGAGGAGTTTCATCATAAATGTTGACAACTCTAGTAGAGTTCAAACATTATAAATTATTGTAAAACTAACAATTTCAGTTGTGTCAGTTGTGTGGGTAAGTGCGATCAGTTTAATAAAAACTTTATACAAAAAATCTTGTGAGTGTAAACTCTGTTAAAACTATCACAACGAACGCACTTAAGAGCTTAAACAAATTGAATTAGGTCGTGGGCTAGACTTCAGACAAAGATTTTTATGTAGGTAGGAAGAATGTGCCAACTTGGCACTACGCACAAAATTCAATGAAGTTTTTTTTTAATCCCAAAACTTGCATACTTCAGTGAACTATATAATATGTAAGTAGACAACGTGATAACGTTTGGTAGATTTAGGACAGGTCAAAATTTGTACCTACAATGTGTGTATTCGTTAAGTGTAGGTACCTATCTCTTGTGAACTAGTGGTGGTTAATATATCATATAGCAACATTATAAAGCATGCTTTATATACATAGCATATAACAAATGCTATGACGGCTGTCAGTTATTGCTAAATGCTATCTACGATTTACAAAACGCGCATAGCAGGCGTGCGCCGTCGTCGCAGTGCGCAGCACCGGAATATCGCGTGCGCGGTTTATTAGCATTTCGCAATAAAGCACGGTATCCAATCGTTACAACGGTAACGATTGCTGTCGGTCGTTCGGCGTGTGTTTTAGTCGCACTTTGAATTTACGTTGTCGGACGGATTAGGTAATAATAAGTATAGGTAGTTTATCGAAACTATTGTAAATACATTATTGTGTTTGTCGTTGATTTATTATAACATCATACATTCACAAAAATTTTAAGTACCTACGCCAATTTTTTTTACGCTCATGACATTTTATTTCATCACTAGCGGATTTCACACGGTTTCACCCGCGTAGCTCCCATTCCCGTGGGAATATGGGAATAAAAATAGCCTATGTTCACCGGGGATAGTGTAGGCTGTAGATTCCCATCAGTGAAATAATTTTTCAAATCGGTTCAGTAGTTTCGACGCGTATTCGATGCAAACAAACAAACAATCAATTTTTTCTTCTTTATAGTAATAGTATAGATAATAATAGTAATAGGTAGTACAGATTTATTAGTAAATGCATCAATTAAAGACCGTTCTAAGCCTGTAAAGTACAAAATAGTCACGCCTTTTATCCCCGAAGGGGTAGGCAGAGGCATATTATACGCCCACATTTCACCTTTAAGATTTTGTCCCACGTAATAGTAGGTGAGCCGTAATGCCGTGTTGAAATGAACAGGCGCGGTTGTAACTGTATGCTGACGAAATTTTTCAAGCTGCCTCATAAAGGCCTTCAACCTGACTTAACGACTGCCACAATGGCAACCGGGACCAACGGCTTAACGTGCCGTCCGAAGCACGGAAACGATCAAATAAATGTCACAAAGTGGTCACATGGATGGGTGGTTTTAGTATTTGAAAGAAAGAGAAAGAAGAAAAAAAAAGAAAAGGCGTCATGACGGACAGACAGACAAACAGTTCCATTTTTCAGCTTTAGGTACGAAACTCTAATAAAAAGCACGCTGTCAATATTTTAAGAGTTGCGATTTAACATTCCGTTCGATCGTGTTGTTGTATGCCCACATAAATAAAGCATGCTATAAAATCGCACGAAATACAGCATGCTATAAAAATAAAGCATATATCATCTAGCAAGTTATTGCTTTATAGCAACTTTGAACATTACTATTGTGAACACTTCAAAGTAGATCGCTATTATAGTCACTACTTCCTCCTCATTACAATATTATAAGGTATACCGTCACAATACCAGAAATTATAATGCCTTAACTCAAAATATCGTAGCCCAAAATACCCGAAATCGAAATATCAATATTCAAAAGGCAAATATTTATAATATAAATAATTTAAAATGCCTTACGGTCGAATCACCGAAACCCAAAAAATAAATTTATCAAATACCTTATCCTAAAATGTTCAAACACAAAATACCTTTTTTTAACATGATTTAAATCCTACATAAATATTCATAAATAAATAAATATTCACGGACATTTCACACAACGCTGTCTGATCCCAAAGTAAGCTAGGAATAACCTGCTTGTGTTATGGATATCAGACCACGGATATTAATACTTATATACTTTTAAATACATACATATTATACATAGAAACACCCAGACTCTTGAGACAAACATTTATGGGTCACACAAATATTTGTCTCCGGTGGGAATCGAACCCACGACCTCCAGCGCCGCAGGCGGTATCACTACCGGCAGTCAAAATGGATGCTATATATCTGTGAATGATTAACACCCCGGCTCAGAGTATCCCGACGTGGTTTTTTTTTTTTTGATTTTTCGTTAGCCCACTGTAGTACTTTTGTAACTCTGAATCAAAGTGTTTTAACATGAGGTAAATCCTACATGGATACTATACCGGACTCCTACCGACTAAAAACTACACGTAAGTATCCTACAGTTGGGAGCCCCGGGTAAGCCCTCAGAAGGATACCCAAGGACCAACAGACCTACGGCTACAACTGCGGCTTCACTTAGGTGGGTGGGGGGGGGGGGGGGGGGGGGGGTGTAAATAAGTTAAAGCCAAATAACAAAACGTGTGAGTGACAGTGACACATTGTATTCTATTTTCGGTATTTTTAATTAAGGATATTTTAAAAGTTGTATTTTGAATTCTGATATAATAATTATTTGTATTTTAAATTTAGACATTTTACGGTAAGGTGTACTGAAATAAGGTATTTTGAATGTTAAGGTATTTCGAATTCGGGTATTTTGGTCTCATGCATTTTAAGTAAAGGCATTTTGATTTCTGGTATTTTTAATATATAACCTATTATAACGATCTGTACTGAAAAGCACAATATCATGTATTTTAGAGAGAATCTGTGGTAAAAAGTAATGATTTTAATTGACGGATTATTTTTTCTTACACGGTGTGAGATGGGACCCTTTCGAAATCCTTGTAATACAAACCAGCCTGTCTTGTAAATGGTGCACCTGCTGGTTAACGGAGGAGGTCATGGCAACCAGAATGAAAACTCTAAACAAAATCCCTGAGCCAGCCGGTCTGACTTGAGTGGTATAGAGGCTGATTTGATTGATTTTCTTCAAATGTCATACAATCCTTTATATTTCCATGAAGCTGTGTCACAAAATCGCATATATTGTTATAAAATGGCGTCCCTCATATAACCAAACGATTTCAGATGTCACCCTCTAGTCGCTCTGTCCCTTCCCAAACATAACCGGCCCCATTAACTTCCGAATTCTGTAAACAGTATTTATTAACTGTATTTACTCTTCCGTACCCTTATGTGTGAAGGTCGAATCCAGGTTTAATTAAAATGCACAAACCATTTCATTTTATCTTTATACTTATTGTGTGCGTCGTATCCGTTATATTGAGAGCATTTCTCTCATGTGTATCACCTTCCTGTAACATTATTTATTTCACGAGCCGCGGTAGAGTATCTTTATACCTATACATATTCAGTTTGTTGACGTTTTCTGTGAATATGATGGTCACATAAAACAAAATGAAAAAACAAAGGGCAGGGACGTTCCGCGTACACATATCCGTTAATTATCTGCGTGATGTTACCGGTTGAGGAGATTATTATGCTATGAGAATTCCGAGAAGTAGAAATGGTTTGTGGCTTCGAATTTTTTGATTGCTAGAAGCAACTTAGGTTGGTGCCATGTGGAGATCTAAGTCAGGCTCATAATGTTAGAGATACTGACTAATAGATGAGATCAATGAAAAGATATGTAATAAAATCTCAAAAAGTCATAAAATCTCACCCTGTTCCTTCTAAAACGATTGGCGGACGTTCAGCAGTGCTTATAGGATGGTTTGATCCGGTGAGGCGGCATGTCTCCTAGCCGGGACCCCTCCATGGGACCTGGAAGCGAGAGCCCTTGCGTCACTGTTCAGATGGCGCAAGGAGGCGCTGGAGCGGGGCCAAAGGCCTGCGTCTCGAGAAATCGAGGCCCAGCGGACCCTGCTCCACCAGGAAACCGTGGAGACGTGGAAGATGCGACTTGAGCAACCAAAGGGGGGATTCGCCACAATCGCGGCCGTCAGACCGGTCATGGCCGAGTGGCTGGAGAGAAGACACGGTGCTCTCTCCTACCGGTTGACGCAGATTCTTGCCGGGCACGGTAGCTTCGGTAGGTATCTGTGGCGAAAACACCGGGAAACCATGGCCGAGTGTCAGCACTGCGAGGACCGCAGCGATGACACGGCGCTCCACACGCTGTTGGAGTGCACGGCGTGGGCACAACAGTGCCAGGTCCTCGTAGTGGGTCTGGGCGTGGACACTCTCTCGCTCGAGGCCATGGTGCGAGCCATGCTCTCCAGCGGGAGTAAGTGGGACTGCGCCGCCTCTTTCTGCGAGCAGGTCATGCTCGCGAAGGAGGCGGCGGGCCGGGTGTGGGAGAGAACTCTCCAACCCGAGTTTCGCAGTCGGCGCCCTGGGCGCCGCCGACGTGTCTTCGCCGAGGACTATCGGTCTCCATGACTGGGGGTCTGAGGACGGTGAGAGGGCCGCTCACCGTCCTTACAGAAGCAGGCCCATGACGGCAGCGTGACGTGAGCAACTCACGCACGCCCCCCCTTAGAAGCGGACTCTCAACCATAGGCTGTTGGGCGTTACGTGAGGTTTTATAGTCGGTAAGAGTCCGGCATGGCATCCTACGAGGATTTTCTATCACGTTAAAAAAAAAAAAAAAAAGGATGGTTTGATGATTGATATTTTAGTAGGCTATAGGTACATATACCTATTAATCATACGATAGATACGCTAAAACCTGTTTTTAAATGTAGCGTCACGATCCTTCCTGCTATCTACGTGATAGAGTTTCGTAGATAGTCACGTTCGACTAATAAAATATAATTCGTACCACTATGGAACTCTGATTGTTTCATATTGTTTCAGTATTTCATAAACTACGAAACAATGAACGAATTTTTCCAAATCGGTCAGATCTTTACCGTATTGGTAGATACACTCTACGTAGATATTCTTGATGATCTGGAAAGTTAGTGTAGAAATCGTGTAAGTTTTAAAAGTTTGTCGTTCAAATTCAAAACTGAATCTGAACTCGACTATAGAATCTTGGCAACACAGTCCCGTAATGGATGCACCCACCTGGGCAATGAATATTAAACAGTGAGACTCATATACGGTTGTAATTTATATGTATTATGCAAGCACGTACTCCTGGGTAATGAAACGGCTGGCAATAGATTGGACAAACACCCTTTGTTCAATGGGATATGGCATGAATTTCATGAAATTACAGCTCACTTTTTAGAGTACATTTTAGAGAAACTACTAAATTAATATGAAATTCATAAATTCTTCTTTGCAGATGGGAGGTTTATGTATATTAATCATTTTTTAAAAATTAATTTTAATGTAGCTACGTAGGTATAACGTGCTATAATCTTACTTAGATAAATCAGTTCAGACAATTTAATCCAAGAGTAACATTATTATTACTGGGATGCTGGGATCGAAGAACCCAATTATTCGGTTCTTCCTCGCCCCTTCAACTGTATTTCAAAATAAGCGACATTTTCCAAAACCCCGCATCTGTCCATGTTCAATATTTGAACACTTTTCCTTCAAACAGTTCGGGCTCTTCTAGCTCAGGCTGTACTATCCCGATCCTGCTCAAATTTTTATGGAGTGTTCTTAGACAGAAACGGGACAAGTATGTAGTACATTGTATGTCTGTCTGTCACAGCTGCACCTCATGATTCTCGTTTAAAAAGCGCCCTCCATCGCGCACCATTCCGCGCGGCTAAGTGACGACGACCGGTACTGTGTTGCGTGTAATTACATTTGTGTTTGGTGTTTTTTACTTTCAAAACTTAACAAAATTATGACTACGTTAGAGTTTTTATTCGTAGATTGTGTATTTCATAAAGATTTTGTACCTAAAATAGTTATTTTCAACGAACATTCATTGTATTTTTACGCGCCGTCGGCGTCACGGCGGCGCGGCGCCAAGCCCATACATTTGGATGAAATACAAAGAATAAATACTGTAATGATGACAATCTATCGTTATTTTATGTATTTTTATGTATTCTTCTATTGTTTTCAAGCATTGAATGTAAAATCTATTTCAATAATTTTGTGTAAAATTGGGTCGAAATTCTCGATGATTTTTTGCAAAACTTTCAAATTTCAAATAATTCTTTCTGAAATATATTTGTATGCCAGCATACCTTTTTTTATGTTTATCGATTAGGAAAAGTCATGTAGCTGTAGATTGTAAATTTTTATGAAAAAAAATACACAAAAGAAATTCAAAAAAAAAAAAAACAAAGTTACGACCACCCTTTTGGGCCTCTTTTTAAGTGCTTGGTTCATTGTTCAATTTCTAATAAACTAAACACGTTTGTCAAACAAAACTCTGTGTAAAAAAAATTTAAGGACCATACTTACGAATAAAAAAAGAATGTAAACCACTTGAAGCACAGTTTTCTCACAATCATGGCATGAACTTAACCTTTTTTTGGCGGTCGGCGGTCGGGTCGCCGAAATGAGTCGTATTTTGAAAAGCTTGTAAATAAAAAAAAATGTATGACGAGTTGTATTGTGTCTGTTGAACATTGTGAAATAGGATGTATTTAAAAATCTAAAAAAAAAAAAATTTGGAATTTTACATTTTTTCTTTTTTTTTTACAATTTTTGTAGAGAAAACTGTTGAAAAATTACAAATTCTTTTTTCTAATAGAAATTAGTTATACATTACAAGGCAGAACTGGTCTTATCTATCATTTTATCATTAGCTTGTTTCATAACGATTCCAGTGAGGTAAGTATTTTAAATGGCTACCATAGAAAAGTTATGAGAAATCACCATTTTAAGAACATCAGCCGACGCCGCTCGCGCCGCGGGACGCGGGGTACACAGACGCGGACAGATGCGGGTTGCCGCGCGCTGCCGTTTTAACAGACACGGTCAGACGAAGGGGTAGTGCATCATAGGCAACGGAATAGTAATCACTCCCCTTCCTCTGTTGGGGAGTAGTGCTACTACTCTGGCTAATTCCGGCCGAGGCAGGAGCAGCCCACCCGTGAGTTGCTCGGTGGTGTGTGGTGTAGTTGTCGGCAGTGATTAACGACACGGCCGGCAGCAGCAATGCTGGGCCACTGTCGCCTCGTCAGTTAATTTTCCCCCCGATTGTTTCTTGACCGTAGGTGTAAGGTCGGGAGACCCCACCCACCGACGGTCACATGGCGGTGGGCACCCTCAATGTGTTCTGAGGGTGTCCATTAGAGCAGGGCTTCCTAAACTTTAAAGACAACGGAACACTAGCCAAATACCTCTCATTTTATGGAACCCCGCCGAGCGACATCCTCTCAACCCCCCCCCCCCCAAGGCCGTTATACTTAGGAGAACTCGGGTGGGAAAGTGTGATACACGTCCAGACCTGCCCACGAGGACCTGGCGCTTTTGCGCCCACCAATGCGTGGAGCGCTGTGTACCTACCTACCCACTGTGTTCCTCACGCTGGCACAGCGGTGGTTCAAAGTGGTGGTGGCGATCCATCGATCATCAAGTACGAGCCCCAGATACTTCATCGAAGGCTCGATGCCTATGCTGTCGCTCCCTCCCTGTATGCTGGATCCGGCAGATGGCTCCTTCCGAGGCCCGTAAAAGCACAGAGCCTCGGATTTATGAAGGGCGACCTCAAGACCCAGCCACCTTATTCGACTCACTTTTTCTTCTTTTGGAACGAAGTTCCTTATCGCGCGTTGTGAAAGGGGGCTAGACGGAAAAAATTCTCACGAAAAGTTGTAACGACACTTTTGGTAGTGATAGTGGTAGTGATAGTGGTAGTGATAGTGGTAGTGATAGTGGTAGTGATAGTGGTAGTGATAGTGGTAGTGGTAGTGATAGTGGTAGTGATAGTGGTAGTGATAGTGGTAGTGATAGTGGTAGTGATAGTGGTAGTGATAGGGTAGTAATAGTAGTTATGATAGTGGTAGTGGTAGTGATAGTGATAGTGATAGTGGTAGTGATAGTGGTAGTGCTAGTGCTAGCCAGGGGATGAACATGAACTCTACAAGCAACACCAAAGCAAATAGGAGTTTCGCTCTGTTCAGTTTCAGTCGCGCGTAAACTTTACACGCAAAGACTTTTTTTTTATATTAGTTTTCTTTTTGTTTTTGTTTCTGTTTTTGTTTGCAATAAAATTTTAAAATTAAAATAAAATTTTATTACAATTCCTTCACTTTAATCGAAAGGAACTTCGTTCCATCCGGGTGTCCCTTGACACCTCTCAAGTTTTTTTTTATGTTTTTTATTTTGTTTGGAACTGCTACATGGATGATATGCCGGACTCCTACCGACTAAAACCACAGAATGTCTTACAACATCCTATGGCCGGAAGTCCCGGGTAAGCCCTCGGAAGGATGTCCCAGGGTGACACCGCGGCCACGCCTAGATGGTTCGGGTACTATCCCGCGTCTGGGGTGGCGACTCACTACTTGAGCCTGAGATCTCGCCAACCCGGCTTTAGCCAACTTGGGTAATTTATACCCCTCTTGGAAAGATCAGCTTTGACAATACAGTACGCACCTATATCGGCGAAGACCCTGAGGGCCCATAACATGACTAGAGACCCCGAAGAAGCTGTCAGAGTGACATGAGGGCCTTGCACGATCGCCGTTGAGGCGACATGTCGCAACCTCTCCATGGGACTTAAAAACGCGGGCCCTTGCATTGTTCTTTTCATGGTGCAAGGAGGCGCTGGAGCGGGGCAATGGCCTGCGCCTCATGAAATCGAAGCTCGGATTCTAGGTCCGCCAAGAACTCATGAAGACTTGGAAGGTACGAAATTACCAAGAAAGATTCGCCACAATCGGGGGGATAAAACCGGCTCTGAACGAGTGACTATAGAGAATACCTGTGACAATTTTTACTGTCGGTTGTAACAGATAAATACCGGGGTTCGGGTGCTTCGGTAAGTATCTGTGACGAATACACTGGGAGATCACGGCCGAGGGCCGTTTCGTCATATTTAGCGTGTTTCAACATAATTTTGGCGGAACCCTGATGCCTACTCCACGGAACCCCTAGGTTCCGCGGAACCCAGTTTGGGAACCGAGGCATTAGAGCATGCCCGCGCCCTCTGCTTTCGGCCTCTGCTTACATAGGGGCGCCCAAGAGCAGTGGAGGTGCGCGCTGGGCATTCAGCTCAAGAAAGAGCTCTGGGTAACGTGGCGCCCCTAGCCGGGGCGACGTGAATAATCGTCTTGATATCCCTAGGCCCGGCTATAGGGTGAGGAGGAACACCGCGGGGCTTAGTGGGTAGGAAGGTCCCTTCCCGGACCGGGCCGGGAATCTCACACACCGTCTCAGCTGCCCCCGCGGCTGGGATAGCGGCACCTAAATGCGTTCCTCGCATCAAAAAAGGAAGGGGGAGGAAGAGGAAGCAGGAACGGGAACAAATTTTACGCTGGTGAATCTGCAGGCATCAGCGAGTTTACCAATATCTAGAAGTAGGTTAAGTAGATCTCTGGCACGACGTGACCTTACCCTTGCGTATTAGCGCTGACGACCTGATGGAATGATTGACCTAAAATATTATTACCAATGACTTCTTTATCATTATGTAATAGGTATTATATCAAGTTTTATATAAATTTTTACTGTTAATTACGTATTATTTCTAGTTCGTCATTGAATTAGTTACAATGTACCGCCAACAACTTATTGCCTCCACTCATTTTAGTATTAAAAATGAGACAATACTAATATGATAATAAACCCTATTGGTTTGTCCTAGAGTGTGTTAGTGTAATCTGTAGGTATACTCGTAGTACCTACTCGTTATTCGATAAATGAGAGATTCCCCGATTCAACTTGGCGGCTGTACACACTCGTCGAGACACCCCGAGACAGGCCGAGTGCGAGTGTGTACAGGGCGCACTCGTCTTGTCTCGCTCTTGTCTCGCTCTCTCGTTCTCGTCTCGGTCGCTCTCGGTGCGGTGGCGTGTCGGTTTTGTGCCCGAGTCAAAGGGTCTCGTTGGCATATGCGAGGTAAATGAGAGCGAGCATGTACACACTCGTTCATTTTGTTGCCCGCAGAAAGTTTTAATGAATAGACGTACTTTATTAAATGGTCTAAAGAACTCGAATTATAGTTTTTTGACGGCTATCAGATAGAAGTCGTTTTATGGAATTCGAAGGATGTTAATGACAAGGATAAGCAATGTGTTCATGATGCTTGGGTGCCAATTTTTAATCATTTTTAAATTTAATAAACATTTTATTATGATAATAGCTTGCGGTACAAAAACAAACAGCAGCAGCAATTTCCACGTCCATTGTCGCGGGAGTCCTATAAGACTCTGAGCTTACGAGTGTGTACAGGCATGCTCTCGTCGAGAGCCTTCTCGGCCGAGGCTCTCGGCGAGAGGCTCTCGACGAGTGTGTACAGCCGCCAACGGTATTGAGAGAGAAGCTACCAACACCACATCGCCCCAGCAAAACTGCTTCCTTCACAAGAATCCTTATGCTGATTGCATTCTCGATGACGCTTTTGCTGAAAACCAAACAAGTTTTTCGGCGGGTTCGCCCCACTTCGCTATAATTTTGTTTCTCGGAACCGCTATTATACTATACAAGGTAATATCATTTATACTCTTGATTGTTGGCACTTGGTGGAATTTCTTGTAACACATTATGCACTTTTTGCTTATTCACTTGTACTTTATTCCACAATTTTTATTATTATTACATATAACCTGACCGGTTTCGCTTTTATAGCATTGTCAAAGGTACTTTAACTGTTCATACACTTACATTTCTAAACACAAGTGTGTACACTTTGTAACACTTGTGTTTAGAAATGTAAGTGTATGAACAGACCTGACCGGTTTCGCTTTTATAGCATTGTCAAAGGTACTTTAACTGTTCATACACTTACATTTCTAAACACAAGTGTGTACACTTTGTTACACTTGTGTTTAGAAATGTAAGTGTATGAACAGACCTGACCGGTTTCGCTTTTATAGCATTGTCAAAGGTACTTTAACTGTTCATACACTTACATTTCTAAACACAAGTGTGTACACTTTGTTACACTTGTGTTTAGAAATGTAAGTGTATGAACAGACCTGACCGGTTTCGCTTTTATAGCATTGTCAAAGGTACTTTAACTGTTCATACACTTACATTTCTAAACACAAGTCTGTACACTTTGTTACACTTGTGTTTAGAAATGTAAGTGCATGAACAGTTAAAGTACCTTTGACAATGCTATAAAAGCGAAACCGGTCAGTTTATATGTAATAATAATAAAAATTGGAATAAAGTACAAGTGAATAAGCAAAAAGTGCATAATGTCTTATGGTAATAGTTGTAAGTTATTAAGTATGTTGGTTTCTTACGCTACAACTACAACTATATAGCTACGGTCAAATCAAGAACACCGTTATCGATTAGTCTGCGCTTTATAGATGTCTTTACTCATTGCAAGCAGGCAAGCTAGGTATACCTTCTACTCTGGATAAAACCACGCACCATTATATTCAATGAAATGCCTTACCTTCGGCATAACATAACTGCAATGCACGACTTAATATATTGATCTGCTGGAGTAATGAATTCTATTCGCATTCTTACATCTACAGTCGCAGCGTAATGACGTGGCATGCCAAGTAATTTATAATTAAAATACCATAACCAAAGCTTGCGTATTCAGCATACTATAATTGTTAATCATTAATGTGATTCATTTGCTAAGTAGATTAGGTCAATTACCTACAAGTAAATAGCTTGTTATGCCTAAATATAAAACAAATAAATGCGAAAGCAATTCTGTTTGATACTCAGATTCGAGTACACTATGTAGAGTTAAGAGAAAGGACATACTTTTATCAGATAGTGAAAAGACAAATTGAGAACCTCCTCCTTCTTTGAAGTCGGTTTAAAAGGTTTGAAGGGGTTGAATATTCAAATTAATTTGTATTTAGGCAATGATCAAAATAAATATAAATTTTATTATAACATTTATCGTAATAAGCCAGTTAGTTATAGAAAGATAGAATATGCCCCAATCAGAGATAAGTGTCCTTTCAAAATTTTCATTCATACGATTTATTAAACTGGTTGAATTTATAGTCGTTCTGGAACGGAAAGGTTTAGTCACAGTTTCGATAACAGAACCGATCGGCACTGTCAATTTGAAAATCAACAAAAAAAAATTACGAGAATGTCAAAATTTATATCGTTTACCGAAGTCAAAATAAAGGATTCTTCTCAAGTTCTCACTTGAGAAGAATCCTTTCTTACTTAGTGATTGGAACGTTAAACATTGAATGAAAAATAGTATAGAATAACCACAAGTTCTCATTTTGACTTCGGCAAACGATATAAATTTTGACATATTCGTAATTTTTTTTGTTGATTTTCAAATTGACAGTGCCGATCGGTTCTGTTAGCGAAACTGTGCCTAAACCTTTTCGTTCCAGAACGACTATAAATTCAACCAGTATAAAGTTATTCGTAGTTCTTCTATTACATGGAGTAGAACTGTGTGATATTCTCTAATCCACTCAACAAACTGTAATCTATTACTAATATGAAGACTCGGTCTAGGGTAATAACTGTTATTAGTTGCACAATAAGATAGCTATAGCAGACTGCTATCAGTTTGCAGATTATATTTTTATGATAATTATACTATTTAAATAAATGTATGTAACTAAACAACGAATGCGGGAATATTTTGATGAACCTGTATAAGGGAGGGAAGGGGAAATATGAACCAACCACACACCCTTGATCCGAAAACCTAATAAACAGCAGACAGGGTATTCCAACGGTAGAATGTCGAAAAGAAATCGTCAAGGAATGGGATGTAAGACGGGTAGTAAGGTACCTTTAACCTCCAGTTTATAGTAATGCGTAGTACTGCAAATCACAATTAGTAACATTCAAGATTACGTAGCAAACTTTTATTTGATGTCGGTGTAGTACCATATCATTATCTTTGGTATCAGCGATCATAATATCACTCACATTGAATGTGTCCTGTATTAAATTGATAGTACATACCTATTACTCTACACTATTGAAATAGAGGAGCTCTACCAAGACCTTTAACGTAAGAGTAATTTCACCTGTAAGATGTGGTGGCGATTGCTCACCCACAAACGTTGCTTTGACAATTTTTTCAGCTATAAATTCTGTATTTCCCCCAAATCTGGACGTAGCAATGCATTTCTACTAGGCACGATTATTTAACGAGCAAAATTATAACCACCCTCATATTGATTGCGAGATTAGACATTAGTTGCTCCTAGCTTCCACGGTGTCAGTAAATTTTATAATAGACGGATTAAAGAATTATCCCACCAAAAACATCCCTGTTGAAAAGGAGGCCAAGTTCCTATAGGCTAATTGTTCGCCTAAAAAAGGGTTGAAATCCAATCCAATGCCAAGTTTAGATGTACTTTAAAATCGATCATAATCATCTTCATCAACAGCCTAATCCACTGGTAAACATTTGCCATTCCCAAGACTCGCCACCACACTCAGACCTCCACCTTTCGAAACCAGCCATTACCCACCACCGCATTCACGTCAACGGTCCATCCGGCCGAAATTCACTTTACCATACACCCAACTTAAAATATGGTGTAGTTGTGAAAATACGTAGGTACCTACTTGGTTAAAAATACCTAAAATAATGATACTTCTAAATTAGAACTTGGCAGGGTTTCGTGCAGTACGTAACACTTGATTAATTGTATAATTTAATTTATTATGTATATAATTTAATTAACCTGCCAAGTTCAAATTTAGAAGTAACATTATTTTAGATATTTTTAACCAAGTAGGTACCTACGTATTTTCACAACTACACCATATTTTAAGTTGGGTGTATGGTAAAGTGAATTTCGGCCAGATGGACCGTTGACGTGAATGCGGTGGTGGGTAATGGCTGGATTCGAAAGGTGGAGGTCTGAGTGTGGTGGCGAGTCTTGGAAACGGCAAATGTTTACCAGTGGATTAGGCTGTTGATCAAGATGATTATGATCGATTTTAAAGTACATCTAAATTTGGCATTGGATTGGATTTCAACCCTTTTTTAGGCGAACAATTAGCCCATAGGAACTTGGGCTCCTTTTCAACAGGGATGTTTTTGGTGGGATTTCAATACTTTTTTTTCAAGAAACCGTACCTATTTTTTCTTTAATAAGCTTTAAAGTGTGCATTATGTATACATGACATTATTTTTTGTGACCCATAAATGTTTGTCTTAGAGTCTGGGTGTTTCTATGTATAATATGTATGTATTTAAAAGTATATAAGTATTAATATCCGTGGTCTGATACCAATAACACAAGCAAGTTGTTCCTAGCTTACTTTGGGATCAGATAGCGTTGTGTGAAATGTCCGTGAATATTTATGTTATTTATTTATTTATTTTATACCCCCTCCCCCTCTCCTCCCCCCCTCCTTATTGTATTCTCAATTTATGACTGATTCATAAATATTTTTATAAAAAAATCGGTTTTCGACTAAGCCAACTCAAGCGTTATAATATGAAGTCCACGTTCAAAGCTTACATACATCTTAATAATATTCGTGCAAAATTTTCAGTTTAATCAATCCAATAGGTTAATCTCCAATTTACATAGTTTATTAGCCTTCTGCTTACCCCCAAGGTTATTTAGTGTGATTATATATAAATGTATATTAATGTCATTACATTAAAATAAAGCTTATGTTTAGAATATAACCGGCCAAGTGCGAGTCGGACTCCCGCACGTAGGGTTCCGTACAGAAAAACAACAAAAAGTCGTACCTATTTGTTGCATGGGAGCCCCCCTTTATTCTTTTTATTTAACGAGATGGAATATTCTTAATGGATGATATGCCGGACTCCTCTCTCTTAACAAGAGAAGCTCTCGAAAGGATGTCCTAGTAAAGGTCCATTTTGTTTCAATTATTATTTTTTTATGAAAATACAATGCTCGATATTCTGTGAGTATTTCAAGCGTCTACTGGTTGCCCTCATTACCTATTAACACAGAGCAACGCGCGCCTTAGACAGTTCGCGTTGCTCTATAGTGTTATACAACGCGCGTCTTTAGACAGTTCGCGTTGCACTATAGCGTTATACAACGCGCGTCTTTAGACAGTTCGCGTTGCTCTATAGTGTTATACAACGCGCGTATTTAGACAGGTCGCGTTGCTCTATAGTGTTAACTATCCTTGTATAGATCCTCTACGGTAGGTACAGTATATATTTCAAAAAGAGTTTGCGAACTCTATGTTTAATTTCTTTTTCTGAATATTGATGACATTTGAATGATGACATTATAAACACGATATCTACGTCTACAACATTGATTGTGTGTTTGTACGTAAATTGTTTATACTGGAGAAAAATCTAAAATATGGACTATTTGTTTACTATTTCCTATGAAATAGCTATCTTTGAAATATTACACCTACCTAAAGTAATCTGCTGAAAGCGTTGTTCACTTTTTAAAGAACAAATATTTACGATGAAAGTCGAAAAATAAGTTAGTATGTGACCCGTATAATGTTCAATCATGGCGACACGAAATTAATTTCATTAAGGGGAGTGGTTGACAAAGTTTGCGAAAAAGAGGTGCAGATAAAGACGTTCTTCTCGGTATTAGTATACGAAAAATGACAGCAAAAAGTAGATTTGAAATCTAAAAGATGTGTTCCAGAAAATGGTTTCATCAGAAATTGTGTATTTATTATAAATAACTAGTAAAACATCACTGAACTAGCCCACAATGTTTTAGAAGAAGCCGTTTTATGACATGTATTTATTAATGAATGATAATAAAATTTATATCAAAGACTAAAGAAAACATAGACGTCTAACATGGTTTTCTTTAATTTTAAATTAGTATAAGTTTTAACTAATTATACCTAATAATGTATTCAAAGAATACATCACATTGCTTGCTTCCCCGCGCTCGCCCGAAAATCTAGTGCGGGGGGAGTCGTGTTGCTAGACGGACGTGTGTCGCTCTGGTCTGCAAAATATTCTCGTAAAATGTTATATTTTCATTCATGTACAGAGTAATGCGTGTAACAGAGCCAGAGCCCGAGTTACACAATGCATACTGCATTACATGAGAATATAATGCATTTCAACTTATTTTTCGTATTGATTTATTAAATTACTTCGAAAGGTGGTCATGCTTATATTGTAAGCGGTACTTAATCATTTCAATATAATTAAATGAAGAAATATTTGTGGAAATTTGCATACAACTTAAGCTATTATACCCTTGTGCTAAGGGATATAGACAACTGATGAAAATACTTATATTATAGTTATTATTAACACACTGCTTTTTTGAGACACTGCTCTCAACCTAAGCTGAAAGAATTGACTCTTTTAGCTTAGTACGTCTTGTGGGTCGCCACAAGTAGGCACCATCTACCGGCAAATTGGTTAAGGTATAAAAGTGAACAAAGTGAGTGCCCGCCGAGTTTCTTGCTAGTCTATATCTTTACATAATAATAAAACTGTTGAGGGCCGAGAGTCTGAATATGGAAGCTATTTAAAAAAAAAGAACGCGTTCTCTAATCGATACCTACTTAAGCCAAAATGAAATTTAAAATTTTCATGTCCGTCTGTATTACGAATACGTATCACGCCGAAACTACTGATTTGAATGAAAATTGATCCGAGGAAGTTCAGGAGTTAGAGACATCTCAACTTCTCTAAACCTAGAATTCAAGAGTTCCTTTGAATGTGAGGGTAAATCTAAACCTGCGTGTTGCTTTATCATTTTTTTCATTCAAATCGATTCTGTAGTTTCTACGTGATACTTATTTGGGATACAGACAGACAGACAGACATGAAAATTTTAAATTGCATTTTCGGATTCAGTATCGATTAGAGAACATCCTTCAATAAAATTTTTTAACAGACTCTCGACCCTCAACAGTTTTATTATAAGTATAGATAATTCAGGCCGCGCCGAGGGCGTGGACTGAATTGTTTTAGAATATATTCTAAAATTTTCGACGGGGCTTAATCATTAAGCTCTTAACTATTAGAGCTTAATGATTAAGCCCCGTTTTATTATTATGTTTTATTATTATTGAAGGATGTTCTCTAATCGATACTGAAGCCGAAAATGCAATTTAAAATTTTCATGTCCGTCTGTCTGTCTGTATCCCGAATAAGTATCACGTAGAAACTACAGAATCGATTTGAATGAAACTTGGAACAATTAAAACTTATAATCCGAGGAAGGTTCCTGGATACTTTGATTCCGATATTCAGCGAGCTTCCTTTGGGAGAGGGGATGAAAGACAATATGGTTTTTTAGTTGTAATTTCACAATGCGTGGTCCGATTCCAATTTTTTTTTCAGTGTTATAACGGTAGTACTTTAAGGATTGCTTCACAAGTTTCAGTGCTGAGGGTTTTGTAGTTCAGGAATTAGAGATATCTCAACTTTCTCAAAACCTATAATTCAAGGGTTCCTTGGAATGTGACGGTAAATCTAAACAGGCGTGTTGGCTGAATCATAAAAGAGCTTAATGATAAAGGCTGTTGTAAAATAATTCAGTCCGCGCCGAAGGCGGGGACTGAATTGTTTTAGAATAAACTTAATCTTTAAGCTCTTTTATGATAAAGCAAACAGGGCCGTTTCACACGCTGCTTGATGAGTCTGATGAAGAAGTGCCTCTCCTTTTGCAAACCTTATGTGACGTAAACGAAGTTGCGAGGGTCAGCTAGTTTTACAATATGCTTAATCTTAAAATTCGTTTATGATTAAGCAAACAGGGCAGTTTCACCCGCCGGTTGATGAGACTGATGAAGAAATACCTCATGTTTCATACACCTTAAGCGTCGTAAACGAAGTTGTGAGGGTCAGCTAGTTACATACATACATATGGTCACACCTTTATCCCCGAAGAGGTAGGCAGAGGCATATTATTATGTCCCCACGTTTCACCTTTTTAGAATTTGTCTCACGTAATAGGTGGTGAGCCGTATTGCCGTGTTGAGATAGACAGGCGCAGGTTGTGACTGCCTGCTGTTGAAATTGTTCAAGCTGCCAAAAAGGCCTTCAACTTGGCTTAACGATTGCCATTTTACGGGCAACCCGGACTAACGGCTTAACGTGCCTTCCGAAGCACGGAAACGCTTAAATAACTGTCACAAAGTGGTCACATGGATGGTCACCTATCCAAGGACTGGCCATAGTGAAAGTTGCTTACTACAGTGATCGTTTACAGAACACCAAGTCCGCAATGCCACGAGCGCTTCTTATTTATACATATCTAGCTGACCCTCGCAACTGCGTTTACGACGCTTACTTACGTACATATTTTTGTTGGTTTGTAATAATAAAATGAAATGAAATTTTGTTTCTTAAAAGGAATAAAAAATTTCAAGCGGGTGGAAGACCCCCTTATGTCTGTATATAAACGTTTGTTTTTTAATTTACTTTTAGCCTCTCGCTATAAAATAGATTGCAGGGGGGCTTATGGCGAGACTTTGTCTGTAGTTTGTGACTCTGTTGCATTAAACTACGTCACTAGGTCATCTGTTCAAAGTTTGAACCAAAACAAAAATGACAACATCAATCGGATTGAACTTTCACAATAAATGTTTAAGATAGGGGTAGTCGGGTGAGACTTTCTTGTTTATTTGGTGAAGCCAGGAACGCATATCCGCTACTATTTTCTTCTTCGTCCGTGGTTCTTTTACTCTGATGTCTCTGTAGTTGCGCTACTCTATGTTGGCGAGTCATATCGCCCATATGCTCAAGGTCGTTAGCCCTGGGTGTGGCCTTAAGCAACATTTGATTGTGCTATATCTTAAAGTATTCATTTAATTTGCATGGTGTAAAGGGAATGAATAATCTTGATGAAATGTTCAAATTAACTAACGTATTTAAATTGTGAAGGATACCTTATTACCGAATATATAAGACAAAATCGCTAAAAAACACGTTTGTTGTATGGAAGCCCCCCTTAAATATTATTATGTTTTTGTTTTCAGTATATGTTGTTATAGCGGCGACAAAAACACATAATCTGTGAAAATTTCAACTCTCTAGCTATCACCGTTCATGAGATACAGCCTCCTAACGGACAGACAGACAGACAGACGGACAGCGAAGTCTCATGAATAGGTTCCCGTTCTTTACTCTTTGGGTACAGAACCCTGAAAAGGATGACTCACGCTACGCCGTGCCGGGTCCGAGCCGAGTGTCGGCCGTAGCACGGTCACCGAGCCAGATTCAATGCGCAGTATCAGGGCCGTCTTTTCCACTGGGCACTATGGGCACTTGCCCAGGGCCCCGCGATCGAAAGGGCCCCCTCAGACCAAATACAAAGTCCCTAGTCCTAGACCCTAGTCCCTAGGCGTACGAGACGTCGGCCTTCAAAAACCACAGTAAAGATTTTCTGTGATTTTCTAATAAAATTATATACCTAGCTACCTTAGATTCCATTGGCTCCATCATGAAGTTTCAGTGCCCCATCATTAGATCAGTTCGACAGTACCATATTATTGTATTGTCATCAGAACTACATACAGCTGCCAATTTTCATGACGCTACGATCCTTGGAAGATGGTTAAATTAGTTTCCTTAGATTCCATTACATTGTTAGTTACATACACGACGACATAATAAAAGCGTATTAATTATCAGACGTACCAAAAACAAATTAATTAATTTTATTGAAAAACAACCTCAGCAAGTACAATCCGTGTCTGTTATAGGGATGGCGATCTGAAATCGATTAATCAAAAAATCGGTTTTTCCAGCCAAAAAATCGATCTTTTAAATCGATGCGTAGTACTCGGATCGATTCACTGCATCGATACCTACATCACTCAGTGAATTTGGCCCCACTTGATTTTTTTTTCTAATTATTAGTTCTTCGTTAGTTCTTGACTGTTCGAACATTTAAATTTTTAGATCGTATTTTGTTTATTTATAATTAATTAAACAAATTTTGGTCCTTAGGTTGACCCCCCCAGGGGGGTCAACTTAAGGACTAAAATTTGTTATTGCTATTGCTAATTGTTTTTGTTATTGCTAAAAAATAGTGATGTGAGAACTCAAGTCTTTTAAGTCACTTAAGTTGGACTGACTCGATTTTCAAGACTTGACTCCAAAAATACGACTCAAGTCTTTTTATTAATCTGAGGGACTCCAGTTGTTGTAATACGACTCGGATATAAATGGACTCGAGTCTTTTATTAAAAGACTCACAACTTAGTCGCAAGTCTTTATTAAATGACTCGAGTTGTTTGGCATGCGATGAGCTGTTTAAAATTATAATAATAAAGTGTAATAAATAAATACGGCACGGCAATACGGCTCACCACCTATTACGTGGGACAAATTATACAAAGGTGAAATGTGGGCATATAATATGCCTCTGCCTACCCCTTCGGGGATAAAGGCGTGACCATATGTATGTATGTATGTAATAAATAAATAAAAAATTGTATTGTAATTCTAAATTAGTACAAATAGGCATTTTTAATTCAAGTCAAAGCTTTATTAGTTTAATCAATTTTCCATGTTTATTAATCAATTACCTATAGCTTAGTCATCATTTAATCTTGCCCTATCCTTTCATACCTCGAAAGAGCTCCCAACTTAAGGATTTGAAGTCGCTGAGGGTTCACACATCTTGTCGTAAAGACTACACTAGACCAGACAGTATAAAGGCTGATCTGACAAAACGTGTTCCGTCCGCTGGGCCCTCCACTAGTCATACTTTAAGATCATCAAAACACAAATTTGATGAAAATAAAAAATAAAATAAAATAAAATAATTGCGCATTTGAAGATGAAAAGACAAAACCTGTTGACAAGCGACAGACAGTATACTCTGTTGAGTTTGATAGTCCATTTATCGAGGATGGCTATAGGCTATATAACATCACGCTAAGACGAACAGGAGCGGAGCAGCAATCAAGAATGTTTCGAAAACGTGACTCATTTCTCATAGGTACATGAAACGACCACAAAAAAAGACACAGCGAAGCGTGGCAGGGAACCGCTAGTTGTTAATAAAAATAAATGTTTAACATGGTTTATCTACATTCTTTGTATATTCTATGAAATTAGTGTCCTGTCAAAGTCATAGGGCCCCATTATCCTAATATGCCCAGGGCCTCCAATAGGATAAAGACGGCCCTGCGCAGTATTGACTTTTCCATAATTTGTATGTATAGAGCATTTGATTGACATTAGTCAAAACATTGACAACATCTATCTCAAATCTGATTGAGTTTTTAAACATGACATGTGTGAAAATAAAAAGTAAATTAAATCAAAAGAGTCCTCTCATTACTAAGAAGTATTGATACAATTTCGAATCAAAACCCCCCGAAGAAAACAATTGTTACCCCTTTTAGCCATGTTCTGGAATGAATTTCAATAAAATACGAAACACATCTTCCATCAATTATGTTAGAGATGATTTATGCAAAATTTGAAGAAGATCCGACCAAGGAATTCTGTGGTCCCATACAAACTTTGTAACCCTTTTCCAACTCACGCTTGACCGATTTCTTAAATTTCTCAATTTTTCGTTAATCTACATAGAACATCCGATCTGTGTGCCAAATTTCATAACGCTAGGACAATTGGAAGTGGCCTAGAGGTTTTGATGACCGGTCAGTGAGTGAGTCAGTCAGTGCCAAAATTACCTATATTCACAGGGTCATATTTCAGGATCTACTAAAGCTACATCTATGAAATTTGGTACACTGCCTTAGTACTAGTATATGATTGCGTACGTACAATTTTATTTCTGTACTTGCAATAGGCACTGAGCTACAGGGGGGTCAAAAGTGGGTCGAAGCGGTTCGTGTAAATAGAGTACGGCATGCGCTCGGCCTGTTGCTGGAACTTGGCCTGCGCACTGCCGTGCGCTTAGATTGTATGTTAGGCATTTGGAAGGATATTTACGTTCGTGACATCATTGAGCAGTACATTACACACAAGTCATATTTATAAGAATATTATACAAACCGCAAGAGTCTCCTACAATGACATGACTAAAAGTGTACAGTGGCAGTCTTCCAAGAGACTCGGTTAGTATGCAGCAGTATTATGTAGACTGAAATATAGATAAATATGTAATTGGACATGGTGTTTTTGACCTGATAACATCTTAAAAATCGATGAAAGCTGACTGTATGTACGAAAAACTATCGCGATATCACGTAAAACTCCTTTATGGAGGTCTCAAAAGCGATATGCTGGAGACATATTGAGTGCTGCCCCACTTATATACAAATAACTAGTCTGAATGTCTATCGTATTTGATAACGTGAGTTACGACTCACAGGCTGTCAGGCTCTACGGAGCCTCATATGATTTTTCAGATTCTACAGGATATATTATTTGAGTTGAGTGGTATTAGCTTGCTAGACTTTACTAGGTATGTGATATCCTTATTCCTAATACTGTTTTCCTGGTTTTTGGGGTATATTTAGATTCGCATAACAGACTAAGTAATAACACGTAGCTGAAGGAAACAGAGTGACTTGCAATATCCCTACAGAAGTATCACGGATGGCTTCAATGAAGTAACATGACGTCACTCAATATTACTCGTAATTCAGTTACTGTAGATAAGACTTAAATACATACAAATGTATTATCATTTTGTAACTAAAGGACGCCAGCTGCTTTGCTCGCGTCGAATCGGTTATCGCAACTGCTTCCCATACAAACACTACATCAAATGCTACAGAGATACACTACTCTTCAACTTTATTGCACTGAATGGTCCTTAGGAGCTATCACCAGCTTAGTTGTCACTATTGCTTTCTATTTCATGTCCAGAGAACAATACAAAAGTTGTTAATTACCACCCTCATCACCTAGAAGCCGTTACAAGTGGCCAGTGGAAGAAGGCAGAGCTCTGCTGGTGTCTCCAATAATATTTTTTACGAAAATGTCAATGATTCAACGTATTAGCATTTACAATTGACATTAATATGAAAACGAACTACCTCTACATACAACCAAATATAATAGAATAACAGTTTAACATACTAAAACTAAAATATTTTATACGGAATATCTAAGGGTAGCAACAGAGGCAATATTTATTTTATTTATTTATGTGCCTACAGAACTATCATTCAAATTTGTGGTTGCTATCACGCCCGTACTGACGACACTTCATGAATAATACACTTAGAATGTTATTACCTGTATAATCTATAATTTTATCCCTAGTCATCGCGTGATAGATTAGTCTTATAAAGATTATAGTCATATGTAACCATAAATAATTATCGGCAAAGTGGATGCGCGATACGAACGGTATAATATGGACAGTCTGAAATAAACACGGGTGACGTGCGCAGGGGCATACCACGCTCCACAAAACCGCGTTAATTTAACATGTACTGGTCATATTTTATTTAAGAAAGCCATCATTTTAGTCTAATATAGTTTCAGTTAAAGTAAATAAAAATTTGTGTACACAATGACTGTTAAAGGTAAAATCCAAAATGACAAAATTCCACCTCCACCCCCCACGAGAAAGGGGGTACCTAATTTTTTCTCGAGAGGATTGTTTTGTTGGATGTTACCTGTGTTCTGGAGAGGAAATCAGCGAGATCTAGAAGAGTATGATTTAAGGCCCACCAAACATATCTATGATTCTGAATTAGTCGGAGCAAAGTTGGAAAGGTTAGTGTTTCTACTATTACCTATACCTACTCCAAAAATTATATTTTTGGAGTAAAATTTCAGAATTGTATAATATGGGTTCGAAAGGTTAGAGCATCAATGAATACCTAACGACTGTTTGTTGTTGAATTGTAAATGGTGATTTTTCAGTTTTCATCGTTTTCTCACACTTTCTCTTAATTGATACGACAGAGGGTGCAGTACAAATCTATTAAAGAAGCCTCGATTTTAAAGACTAAGGAGTTTTTAATAAGATTAAGAAATTATCTTTTATATAAAAATAAGTCGGGTTTTCCTTCCTGACGCTATAACTCCAGAACGCACGAACCGATTTCCACGGTTTTGCATTCGTTGGAAAGGTCTCGGGCTCCGTGAGGTTTATAGCAAAGAAAATTCAGGAAAATTTTAACAGAAAAGCGGGAAAATCATTTTTCACATACAGCGCCATCGCGGGCGAAGCTGCGGGCATCAGCTAGTTATTTTATATTTATGCAGCTTCCGCAATTCACCGATAGGTAACATAGTCAAAATAATGTTTCAAATTTTGAAGGTTGAATAGGTATTATGTACAAAATTGAATTTTATTCTTTCGTATAATTTTTTTATGTATGCATAATTTTACATGTAGGTATGTGCGTTAAATAAGAATCATTAAAATTTAATTAATTTACTGTTTGCTTTTGATTAAGACTGGTTTATGATATAATTAACAATGACGTTCTTAGCCGAGGACAATCGGCCACCATGACCGGGGGCCTGAGGACGGTGAGAGGGCGGCTCACATCCTTACAGAAGCAGGCCCATGACAGTAGCGTGACGTGAGTAATTCACGCACGCCCCCCCTTAGAAGCGGGATCACACCCGAAACCCCCCAAAGACGCGGGATAGCACCCGAACCACCCCCTGGGCGAGGCCGCAGCGGCGGCTGTGGGTCTGTTGGGAGTTCTGGGACATCCTTCAGAGGGCTTCCCCGGGGCTCCCAACCACAGGCTGTTGGGCGTGACGTGAAGTTTTTAGTCGGTAGGAGTCCGGCATAACATCCATGAGGATTTTCCCTCAAGTTAAACAAAAAAAAAAATAACAATTACGTACACCAGAAAATATGTTTGGTGATTCATTGCTGTTTATGCGAATTTGCCTGCATAAACTTGAATTTATAAGTAGCCAAAGAAACCTAGTATTGTTTCTTTGGCTCCTTATCATTAATAGGTATATAGTATCAGGATTACTTGTCTGATACACTGGTCTGGGCAGTACCTTGGTATCATGATTTCGTAGTACCTCCTGACACCACAGACAATCCGACTAGACAGTTTTGTGGGATCATTTGAGAAGTAGGTATTTTATATATTTACTATACTTAACTACTTACATAATATTAAAACATGTATTGAATTCCTTTAAAATGGTCCCAAATCTTAGATAGTTTGTGTCTTATTTAAATTACTGTATTGTAAAACTACTTTGTGTATAAACTCATAGTTTTCTTATCAAGACAGATCCGTAATATGATTCTCTTATCTTTGAGTCCTCAGCATTTGCCAAAATCATAGGCCTCTTGCTTGCGTCAAAGTTTACTTATTTATATTTTGCTTGCCAAAGCGACATCTAGCAATGTCGACATCTAGCGATTGGGAGTCACTCTCCCAGTCCATAGGACTTTCGACTGTGGCCCCTTAGTTCCAGATATTGAGACGATTTTTTTTCTAAACGCATCTTATCGGCTAGCAATTCTTTAGAATTATGGTTTCTACCAGAGATCCGATAAACGATATTCCTTTACAACCTTACGAAATGTTTATGAAACTGTCAAAGAAAATACTAGTTTTAATCCTTTTGATAGAGGCTAAAATGTAACAGATTGTAATAAAATTAAATAGTACCTACAACAAAAATACACTAAAGAATTGATTAAGCCTGTGATCACGGTTGGTTACCTTGGGGTAAATGTTAGGCAACAAAAAATGACACAGAATTATTGCCTTCATTTATGTATTTTTGGCAGGTAGGTCGTAACGTATTTGTTTTTCTTTTTTTTACCCTAAATCTTTGATATAAATATAGCAAAAAAACTCTAATGTAGTTTGGAATGCTTTTTTTTTGTTTAACGTGAGGGAAATCCCTTATGGATGTTATGCCGGACTCCTACCGACTTAAAAATCTCACGTAACGCCCAACAGCCTATGGTTGGGAGCCCCGGGGAAGCCCTCGGAAGGATGTCCCAAGACTCTTTATTACTAATTATGTAATACTTTTATTTATATTTATATTATAATTTATCTTCGATAATACTATGCACACGTGATAGAAAGTGTCAGAAATAAGTCTGTCTGTCCACTTATTCAGAACTTTCAAAAATAGCGTTTCAAGCCACCAAATGAAAACATTCCCTGAGTGGTCCATTGATAAAACGCAAATATATTCAGCTAGCAGCTGTATAAAAGCACTCGGGCGTCCTTGATGTATATTGATAAGATATTTGGAAACGAAAGATGAATGCGGTTGATAAATTTAATTATGCTAAAGAGTTATAAATTTCTCATAAATCTCAAATAAACTAGGTGGCATCAAAGGTACTGAGTACCACAAGCAAAGGGTCTTGGCACGTGAAATAATTTTTGTCAGGAATTAGAGTTATTTCAATATCAAATCATATTTACTGAAAATAAAATGGTAATGGCAAAAATATTTGATATTGTAGCATTCTGACATATTTATACTCCATCCATACTGCGTGATTCCGGCTTATTGTAGTTCTCATCTGTTTTGGAGGAAAAGGGCACGGGTTACTCCTACAAGGCTGATCCAGTGGCTATATATTTTAAAATTTTTAGGGACATTCTCCTGTTGACACGGCACAAAAGATACACGGTGTTTAGGTATGATTCCGACATGTCCACCTCATCAATAGCTCGTGACGATGTGTAGGATTTATGAGTATTCAGCACGTAGAAAAAAATACTATATTTTTATACCCCATACCGTACGCTTTATTTACGTGTTAAAAATCCTTCATGGATGCTATGCCGGAATCTTACCCACTAAAAAATATTCCTTTACATACTGCCTGCGGTTGGGAGCCCCGATATCTAACTTTGCAAAGATATTAGTACGTCTGTCCTGTGCATAAAAATTTCATACACAGTTGTAAAAGGCAGTTTATTTTTAAGTGAAAAATTCGATCCGCCGAGACCGGATGTCCTACTTTATACTGAAACATACAATACATATTACATGAGAAACTCAGTCGGTGTTTATAATTGAATTCATTTCAGCGTGAACTAATTGTCTTGTTTCAAGCTAGACAGACAGATTGGTAGATAACTAATTATATACAAATGTTAATGCTTACATGAAAGGATGTGACCTAAAAGAATTCACTATATGTATTTGGTTATCTCAAGGCTCGTATTTACGCGGCAAAAAATAAATTCGAATTTGAGTTTGTAAAAATAAATTTAAACCGGTAGTTAAAATTATAGATTAACAGCTACAGTGAAGGATAATATTTTCAGTAGAAAGTAGGAGTTAAATTATCAGTTAAGTTGTAAGCTGTGATTTAATTTTAACTGGCATTGAGTGGCTCGTGGCCCCGCGGACTTACCCCCAGTTTCCGAAAGGCTGGTCAAACTAAAATTAACTAATCGGCTTTTAAATCTCTTGTCAAGGAGCAATTGTGTTTTTGAAGCGGTCGTGGCCCCGCGGACTCAGTGTTCTGTAAACGATCACTGCAGTAAGCAACATTTACTATGGCCGGATATGGATGGGTGACCACCACGTGGACCACTTTGTGACATTTATTTACGAGCGTTTCCGTGCTTCGGAAGGCACGATAAGCCGTTGGTCCCGGTTGTCAGTAAAATGACAGTCGTTAAGCCAAGTTGAAGGCCTTATGGGCGGCTTGAAAAATTTCAACTGTAGGTCGTCACAACCTGCGCCAGGGTCGGCAGCGCGTGTGTAGCGCCTCTGGTGTTGCAAACGTCTATAGGCTACGGTTACCAGCCTTCCGGTGGGCCGTAAGCTTGTCTGCCACCTAAGTAGTATAAAAAAAAAAAAAAAAAATTGGGTTGCTAGAAGCATTGTCAAATGGTTTGATTTGATCATCGTGTCAGTTGAAATGGCTGTCTAATTACACTCGAAAATCGTATGTCAACCGTTATTTTCGGTTTCCGAAACGCTTGTCAAGCCTTGATCATAGATTACCCGTGTGTCAAAAGCTTTGGCAACTAATCGGTGCCTATCGGCGGATTAACTTATGAATACAATTAATTTTTAACATGAATCCACATTTTCTTTTCATACCTACATACAAATAGTCACGCCTATAAAGGCGCTGTTACACAGCAGCATAGTATTCGTCCAAATTTCACCTTAAAGCTTTATGCCCCACGTAAATAACAACATCCTTTCAACACCCACTGACGAAGTATATTATCAAGCACATATAAGGACTATACCCGTATACCCGGGTGGCGACTGGGTCCCGTGTTGCGACGGGTAAGAGTACAAAATATCACCACCCCAATACATCCCGAGGGTGTAAGAGACGACTAAGGGAACACTTTAGCAAAAAAATCCATTGCGTAGAGAAGGAAAACTCGAAATGATACCCGGTTGTCAGTAACATGACTATCGATAAGGCCTTATGGGCGGCTTGAAACATTTTAACTGCGAGTCGCGGCGACCTGCGCCTGTCCATTTCAACGAGGCAATAGGCTCACCACCTATTATGTGGGATATAAAACTGTAGGATGAAATGTGGGCGTACACTATGCCTCTGCCTACCTCTTCAGGGACAAAGGTATCACTATATATGTATGTTCAATGTTCATATATAAGGACTAGAAATACTGTAGTGATGCTTTGGTGTTCTCAAGAGACGGTTCCCATGTTTGTCCATGGGCCTTTGTGTTAAGCTGCCTACTAATATGAACATTATTGTTATTGCTCCATAATATGGAACTATTAACACCACTTTAATATTATGAAAGTGGTGCTAATAGTTCAGCGAATAATGAAAACACCTCTGTGCGAACATTTTTATTGTTGACACATTTTAACTGTTAATTCAAATTAATAGCAAGTATTGTAAGGTAAATGTACAGAAACAACCATTATTATCAACATGTTTTATTCTTTAAATGGCATAATTTACTTTGAGGCCATGCTGCAGATATAAATAGGATAAACACATACACAACAAAAACACTATTAAATATACACAATAACATAAACACTTGACGTAAAAGTAACCTAGTTAGATATCACAGTAGACTACATAGAGTCAATAATTCTTTCCTGGGTAACTGTTTACGCTATTACAACAGGCCACCAAATGAAATAAAATGTGTCTCAGCAAGTTGACAAGGAAGCCTGGAAATGATTTGCTTGCTCTGCTGGATTCCCAAAAAACATGTTATATCTTTTACAGTCTTTACGTATCTGTAAATAGAGCCCTAAAAGAATAGCCCCGCCGATTCTTGCCGGTACTCTTCTGACCGCTTCGCAAGCTGGCCGCGTCTTCAATTGGTGGTACCAGATTTACATTTTATTCATTACGACGACGTTTCATAAGTGTCTATATTTATTAGAATTATGCAAAATAATGTGTTTTTGAGTAAATATGTTTTAGTATATAGTGGAATTCAACAGACCTAAATAATATAGTAAACAAAGAAATTGGATCTCGACTGCTCCATAATTACTTACATTTAATTATCAATCCTGATCATAGTCCTTTCAAGGAACTCTAGTTAGATTTATGCCGACATTTCGACACTAATAAACCTTTAGATTATAGAATAATTTCATGAAAAATACTCGGATGGTAAAAATTTAAGACTGTCATTTTTGTTTGTCATTAAATTATTTTTTCTCAGACTTGTTTGTCTTTGCCATAGTGTTGTAAAACTGTTGTACTGGCCAATTGATTTTAAAAGGAGGTCATTGTTTTATCAATCTGTCAGTTCGAAAAAATGTACTTACTTTAATAATATAACTTATTGACCCAGAGAGCTAAGAGTGCGAGTCTTTGCCCCTTTTCACACCGTACGGCGTGATTTGCCCGGCAACCGCTTGCATTCGCCGTCGCCGTCGGTTACCCGGCACCGGCTACCCGGCAACTAAATAAACAGGTTTCTGTCAAACTGGTCGCTTAGACTGACTTCCCTGACGATGCGAGGCAAGTCCGTCTGGGGTCCTTATTATCTGATTGGTGATAGTTATGGAGTCGTGCAGATTATAATGGAACGACTTCAATCAATGACAATCTGATTAATACTTTGTGGATTGAATATAGGTAAGGTATAGATTTAATTTTATGGCCATTCAAATGTCTTGAGAGGTAAGTCCGGCACAATTATGACCTCAGGTGTTCTAAACATTTTATATTTAATTTTACCCTACTGCGCGACACAAAAGAAGGGTTATTGTGTCGGCGGGTTTGAATAGCAGGCTGAATGAATTGATACACAAATAAAATTAGGAAAACTTAATAAAACGTAATGTTGTAGTATAAGACACAGCAATGAGGTACTTAGTATTAGATATAGATACATTCCTAAATACTTATATGGTTAGAAACATTTCAAAACTTGGTTTCGACTGGGCCAAAGGGTAAGGTATTATCCTTGATATGAAGCATTCCTACGATTTGTATATTAGACTAGCTGGCCCGCGCAACTTCGTTTGCGTCACGTCACTTATGAGAGTTATATGTGAAAAAAAGGTAGGTAGTATTAATATTTTCAGTTTTCAGATTTAAAAACCCCACATTAGAAATCTCTCAAGATGTCTTAGTCTGCTTCTGTAAGAACGGCGAGCAGCAAACGAGGCGTCTACACTTTTTATCATCCCTAAAGTAATTTATTATTGTAAATAAATGATTATACTTTTAAATGTTCTAAAAGTTTCTTTTTTTTAAAGATCCTTTAATTATTGCACATAATATATATTGATATACCGAATTTCATGATTTGATGAATTTGGCGATTGATATACCGAAGTAAATGAATGTACGGTGAACTAGATATAACTCAATGATTATTTACATACATAGAATCAGTACAGTTACAGCACTATGATCATAGACAACTTTTGTCAAAACATGACATGTTTACATGATTGCTGAGCTGTCCAGAAAAAGACTTATAACTAACTTGAGATTTGAAATTTGTCAACAATGACAATATGACAGTCCATAATATTTTTTTATCCGTTTTGAAACCAGCCTGAATGGCATTTTTGACTGATATGAATGAACTAATGAACAAAAATGAGCAGTGTGTCCAGAATAAAAAAACAAAGCACATGACACATCAACATAATCAATATTTAGTTAAATTTGGCATGATCAACGTTTCGGAAACCCGAATTGATTTGATATCCATGTTAAGTTAACAGGAGTGATAGTTGATCAATGATTTGACAGGCTTTTCAGAAACCGGCCGTTAGTGTTCTGTAAACGATTACTGCAGTAAGCAACTTTCACTATGGCTAGTCATTGGATGGGTGACCATCCATGTGACCACTTTGTGACATTTATTTGAGCGTGTCCGTACTTCGGAAGGCACGTTACGCCGTTGGTCCCGGTTGCCAGTAAAATGGCAGTCGTTAAGCCAGGTTGGAGGCCCTTTTAAACGGCTTGAAAAATTTCAACAGCAGACAGTCACAACCTGCGCCTGTCCATCTCAACACGGCAATACGGCTCACCACTTATTACGTGGGACAAATTCTAAAAAAGGCGAAATGTGGGCATAGAAATTGCCTACCCCTTCGGGGATAAAGGCGTGACCATATGTATGTATTTATGTCTATGTATTGAGTGAAATTTACAGGTTGTTTAAAAAGTTAACTGATATGACATACGTTAACAAGATGACAGATTTTGTAATGTTTATTATATCGCTAATTTTCAAGTGCGCTTAGCTCGCTTGAATCGTATGGAGGTTAGGTACTGTTTGCATTTAACCGAACCTAATCTAGTCAGTCTAGTTTAATTGTTTGATTACTATGTAGTCATAATTAACAAAATATTAGTTACCTTTTATGCCTTTAGCCGTCATGAAAATAATAACCCATTTATTACTTACTTACTTGCTGATCCAGGCGATTCAGCAATCTTTGTACTGCGACAATGGGACGCCCACGCCGTGGTGTTACAAAAATTAAAATAATATGAAATTTTACATCTCCTTATTAGGTACTACGCAAGTAAAGCTACACAAATCATTAAAAAATATGATCAAATTTTATAGATTTTTATTATTAGGTACCTACCAACTTTGTCCAAAAAATTGCAGTCTTAAAAATTCTGAATAATACGATATTTATACGCATATCAAGACTCTTGTTTCATGAGTAGCAAATCCAGTATCACAAGGAATATTCTGCTGTCAACTTTGTTGGTGTGGAAGCATTCGATTGAATATCTTGAAATATACGAGTAAAGGCGAGCTTTGAGGATTATCGCCGTTCTGTAACTTACAAGTATCAAACATCTTGGCGACCAGAGGTAATCCCGAGACAGGTTTCTACTATTATAGATATAGGTACCTATTAGTTTATGTTTTGAGGATATGTCTTGATTTTTCGTGATGAAATGATGATGAAAACGTCATGTCATATTCTTGTTTCTTAAGTCTTGATGACTTTAAGAGTGACCCTAAATTCAGTAAATATCGGCAGGTATTTCCATCACGCAACATAGTCTTTTATGAGCTAAATATTTTAAAAAAATCAGATGAAGTTCTTATTTGTAGAACAGCCTGGTAATATCTCGCGATTTGAGGGATACTTTCACGATCTCCAGGACCCAGACAGGATAGTGGCCCTCAAGTTGACAGCCCAATCACGCCCCACTTGAGAACCCGGCATTATATGAGAAAAACCAGGAGAAGGTTTTGTTTACAATATATGCTCAGACTGCTTCTACCACAGCAATATTTTTATCCTGGGACATACTTCCGAGGGCTTATCAGGAGCTCCCGACCGTACGCAGTGGCCGGACTCTTAATGACTAAAACCACACTTTAGTCACTAAGAGTCCGGCATAGTATCCATGGGGGATGTCCACACGTAAAAAAAACCATAACATTCTTCTTGAATAAACACTAAAGGTACACTAAGGAGTATATAATGCCGTCATACACCGGTGCTAGGTGATTTCATATACCAGCTAACTACATAAATGTATTTAATTGGTAAAAAAAATCTTCCATCTCTGATTATACATTATACCTATTAATATTACAATATGTAGCAATACGATAAATGCCGTTCGTTATTCCAACGGGTTTTTTTTATTAGCGTCATTGCATTAGCAGACAAATGAAAGATTAAACTCTATCGCAGGTGATGCCTGAGAAAGAATAGAAACGTAGGACATTATTTTCTGTCAAGAAAGCAGAGAACATAATATGTTAGTTATTTCTGGAACCGACATTTCATATTTACATATTTTAAAAAAATGCAAACTTGGTTCAGACGGAACTGGTGGTCGACATGTTAAGATTTACCCTCCAACTTTTGTGAAAAATCAGTAGATGCATAAAGTAATGCCAAAAGCGATTGGATGACAGCAGCAGTCACATTGATTGAAGCATAAAGTGATGCACGATAGAAGTCGACTGCTCGTATTGTTTCATTAAGTGCCTTATTAATCATTAAATTGGGGCCTGGTTTGGAAAATGACGGAAAAGTAGCGAGTATTTACATAGAGATACAGAGAAAGATGCATACCTAAAAAGTAAAATAAATAGTCTGTGTTTACATAATAGAAGTGTTTAGTAAGAGCAATGTCTTTTAAGAGTTTCTGACGATATATAGGCACATAACGATAATGACTGATAAAATGATAGTACTCGTAGTATCTTTTATTTTATTTATATTTATTCAGGATAACAACAGCCTTAAATTTAAACACAATTAACTTAAGAGTAAATTAACAAAGAATAGGCCAATAATAGCTATCCACAAAGAAATTAATACAGGTGAAGTACTAAGGTACAATCATTCATCGTAGCATATTGAGCGACTTTAACAGTATAGATTTATTTATTACTTAAGTGGTGAAAGAGATCAACCATATTATTATGTATTACAGGCATGTCACTATTGTGGCTTAGATATTCATACCACACGACTTCAATTCACATTTTCTTGTATCAAGATTTTAGGCCGTTGTAGATAGGTACAATTACATATAAAAGGTAAACATTTTTATACAAACAATAATGATAATTAGAGGTATATGATAATATGTATTTCCAGCAAAGGCATCAATGAAGTACCTACCTCATTATAGTAAGCTATTAAACAAATAAATAAATATTTATATAATAAATAATATACACATATACACATACATACACATACACACATACATATATATACATACATACATATACATATTATATAGACTATAGATAATATGTCATCATACTATGTACATTTGCAAGGTATTGGAAGACAGTTTTATTATTGTTCCGGTGAATTGGTAGAAAGAACATAATTCGTTAGTTTCGCTATATTTAATACCAATGACCATTAGGTACTGGCTGAATTAGATAATGCAAGGTGGATCTTACGTCTAAATTTTTGTTTAGAGTCTAAAAATGGGTCACAGTCATAGAACTTTTCATTAAATGTTCGAACGATGCGTGTCAGCACGGTGTTCTTCCCGTAATTGGTGGAGTGAAAAGGCACGTGGAAAAGTGGAGTGTGTCTGGTGCGACGCGCGGGCGCACAGAGGGACACGCCCGCGAGTAGATCTGGGCAGTCTACGTGGCCGCGCACCACACCATACAGCAGCCCCATGTCTAGTAACTCCCGTCTCTTCTCAAGTGTCAGCAGATTATATTTTTTGCATCTTTCCTCGTAACTGAAACCACTTGTATTACGAAACCTATAATCCAGATGTGACAGAAATTTTCTTTGAATACGCTCAATGCGGTTTTTGTGAACTGAATATAAAGGAGACCACACAGGGCTAGCAAATTCTAATATACATCTTACATAAGCGTTATATAATACCATTAGACTAGACAAGTTTGTGAAAGGTTTACAGTATCTTAGTCAAATATTGTGTATTTTTAGTAATATGAACATAATTTATCTGTAGTGATGCACGTACGATTATTGATATAATTGTAACATTGCTAGATGAATGCAGATTAGTTTGTGAATGATATACCTATGTCTTTAAATACTTAGAAGGTTTTTACAAGGTCGGCAGTGTGAGTGAAGCGCCTCTGGTGTTGCAAATGTCTATTGGCTCCGGTGACCACCAGCGTATCTGGTGGGCCATATGCTTGTCTGCCACCTTAGTGGTATAAAAATAAAGTGCCCAGACAACTGTTTCATAGAGAGAGATATACTTCTCTATATCTAAATTTGTATAAGCAAAATAATAGATGATTTATTTTGCTATTTTTTTAAACTAATCATATAGTGTGATGATATTAGTTTTAATTGATTTTATTATTATTGTTTATGAAACTATTAACTAAACATGTCCTAATCATAAACCTAAAATATTACACAAAACACTTTTTTTATCGAATTCACGCCAAAAAATGTGGTTGGTATGGTATGATCATATAGATACCTATATAGTAAACTATATAGTAAACGTGTCCGTAATAATATAGAAATTAAGATAAACGGTAAAAACATTTTCTTAGCACACATGTGTTGTTAAGGCAAACATAGGAAGAGATATTTATAGACTGCTTAGCTTGATACATAGAGCAACGCGACCAGCACAAGGGGAGTAGACATGGCATGTTTGCCCTCTACATATCAGTCTGCCATATGATTCAGGGGGAAAATAGTATTCATACACATCACTATAAAATCAATTGGCTGTCACTTGTCACAACTTACACAAAACAATTTAAACAATACACTCATAATTTCAGACACACACATTTCAATTTCTTATTTATGTATGTGTGTGTACCACTGATCTGTATAATAATACAGATCAGTGGTGTGTACTCTTTTTTGAGCCCGCTTTGACAGACAGGAAAGTCTCGATGCCTCCCTTTCTGATAAACGTCATAGACCGTGTTGCTCTATGGCTAGACATGGGTTTGCAGTTGTCAGTTGCATTACACCTGTGCGAGGCCGCATTTGCGTTTTTCCGCGGCGGTTTCTAACCTCAAAATGTCATCAAACTGTCAAAATCAATGAAATCAAGTCAATGTTTTGACATTTTGAGGTTAGAAACCGCCGCGATAACCGCAAGTGCGGCCTCGCCCTATCGGTACTTTTGTCCGCAGCGCAGTAAATTACATACATACATATAGTCACGCCGTTATCCCCGAAGGGGTAGGCAGAGGCATATAGTATACGCCCACATTTCAACTTATAGTTTTATGTCCTACGTAATGGGTGGTGAGCCTACTGCCGTGGTGCAGTAAATTACTAGAAAATAATACACATACAGCAATAAATTTACAAACGTCCGTGAGCTGACCACTTTAAGCCAGATAGACAAAATGCTTGTCTACCTCCTCAGTAGTATAACAAAGGACATCGGGATGATGATAACGATTCAGTGTATTTAAGGGGGTGATTGTATTTTATAAGTAAAAATACCAGCGAGACCAAGACGTTGTTCTGCGTAAACGACGATAAATTGACAGTTACGCGCCGTACCGGGCCCAATAGTGTTTTCAAACTTTCAGGAACCCAGTAAAATATAGACACAAAATTTCATTTAAACCAGTACAGCCGTTAATTAGAAGATTAAGGTCACAAATACTTGTACAGAAGAATTATTATTTTAAGATAAGATTAAATATAGGTACATATTACAATAAAACTTGTAAATTGTTATCACTGAAACATTTCCTTATTTCAGTTATTTAATAATTTACGCCGCAGAAAATTTATCAGTTTGCATTTATATCGCAAGTTATTATCAATGACATGGTAGATGCTTATTATAAGCAAAAATTCAGGGATTCTTAATAAAATTAGAATCATTTCTCGATTCATAGTTACATTTGGAACTTATGAGCCGACTTCGAGGAATTTAAATAGAATGATATTAATTATTGTTCAGAGCATCCGTTGAAAACTAACATGAATATCATTTTAAGGGTTCCCAAAGGGTCAAAACGGGACCTATTCATAATAGTAGGGGAGCCCACGAGGCTAAATGGGGATTTACTCGAGCGCGAGCGTCGTAGAGACCTATTGGGATGCAAAGCTTAGATGATATGAAGAAAAAAATGAAATATGATATATACCTTTACATCGGTGGGGGAAGCGGCTATAGATTTTTAAATATGTAAAAAAAAACTGTTGCATGGACATCCTCGAGCACGTCAGATATTGATAGCATCAATGCCCTACGTATTTTTAATAATGTACGTATATTAATCTGATCGTTAGCATGATGCGGGTGGTTGTATTTAAGGGTTGAAAATGAAAAAAAAAAAAAAATTAATCGAGCGCGTCAGATTTTCTAAGGGAGTGTTAAGTGCACCAAAAAAAAAGCTCTCATTCACTAATCTGACGATTTCGATGGGACGCAAACTCGCGGCCATTTTCATAATGTGCAAAAAAAAATTCGCCATTTTGAAATACTCAAGCGCGTCAGATTAAGATATATATGGTTCATTTTTATGTTCTAAACGTACTGTCTCATAATGTGACGATTATCTAGAGGGATTGGCCTGATCTGACAAAAAAAAATTAGAAAAACGGTTCACCTTAAAGGCCATCCCTGCAACTTCCCGCTAATTCCATTCCTGGGCTCTTAAAATTGTACTTATGACATTTTTGAGCTCAAAATAGAATTTATGTGATATTTTGAGCTCGCTGAGTTCAAGGAAATAATATTTCTATGCATTTGAGCTCTCTCAGCTCGAAAGTCTGATAGAAGTTTCATAGAACACTATTTTTGGAATTTTCAAACCGCAATAACTTTTGAATGGATCAACCGATTTTCACGCGGTTGGCAGCATTCGACGCAGTTTTATCATCCTCATAAGTAATTTTGCAATTTTAATTGATCGAACCACAAATTTTGGTACTAAGTCTAAAAATTCATTTTATTGATGCTGTTGCGTAATTTCCAGGACATAGATGTTTTGAATAGGTCAATATTAATTCTTTACTATTATTAAAAGTAAGTAGTAGTAGTAGTAGTACGAGCGAAGTTCGTAGACCTTAGACCATATAACACGGGACTAGCCTTTGCGAACCACCGCATACAAAAATATTCTGCCAGTTTTCATACAAGTGAAGGGGGAAACACAAAGACATATAAAATCTCATTGCATTTAAAAATGTATTAATCGACAAACGCGTAATGGCTGTTGTGTGTTAATTGTTATTGTACAGTCAACTACAATGAAATGTACTAGTTTAATCATATAAAATGATGTTCTGATGTACAGGCTTTTTATAAAGCCAAAAGACCAAATAGTCATGTGCAATGGCAGAAAACAATGCTTAAGTAAGGCGCATCCTGTGGTTAGATGATCTAAGTCGTAGACGCAAAGATATTTGGCGCATAGTGTAACTTTATCGACGAATTTTTGTTATTTCGGTTTTCGGAAATCGTCAGATTATATATTTTTCATTATTCTTGAATTATTTCCTTCAAAATAAAAAAAAATTAGCTACGCTCGAGAATGTCGAGATGACGTTTTTTTTTACAACTTTGTTGCCCTCCCCTTTTTTTACGTCACTCTCAAATTGTCAGATTAGTGGAATATACCCTTTTTAGGATGTAATTAACTCACCCTACCTTAATCTGACGCGCTCGAGAATTTCTGATGGTCAATTTTTTTTTACTAATCTGATCCTGTATCCTTCACGGGCGGCCTTATATATGGGCCTCATGTTTTGTGGAGGTACTTAACCGGGTACAATGTATCCCCGTGTATATTAATCTGTCGCGCTTTAGTAAATCCCGAAATCCCTTCTTGGGCTCCCCTACTATAAGACTAGGCCATCCGTCTGTCTGTCTATCCGTCACAACGTCGGCAGAAGAGAATTACAAGCTTTGTCGCAGTTGTTTAGTTATTCCCACGTAACATACAAAAGCCTATTGCAGTTATCGGGCACTATAGGTAGGTACACAGTACACAGGAGAAAAAATATTAATGTTCTGTAATCAATACCGAGTAATAAAATTTGTTAAATCCAACAGCCATTAGTAGTACTGCTCGTTTGCTCTAACTTTGCCGCTCGGCTCCATACTAAAGTCGAATTTTTAATTAGATGAAGTAAATTGACAGCAACTATTGTCACTTCTTCATATAATGTTGCACATTTTCTATGACGAAGTGACATTAGCTACTGTCAATTTACTTCGTCTAATTAACAATTCGGGTATACGCCTCTACGCCATCGGCAAAGTTAGAGCGAACGGGTAGTAGTTACTTACATATTCACTGATTTAAGTCCTGCAATATAAATTACGAGCGGACTTCACGCGGTTTCACCTGCGTAGATCCCGTTCCCGTGGGAATATGTGAATAAAATATAGCCTAAGTGACTCAGGGTAAATGTGACATTCCAATGGTAAAGATTTTTTGAAATCGGCACAGTACTTATTGCGTTTATTCTCTGTGGCGTAGTCGGTAGTGATACCGCCGTCTGCGCTGGAGGTCATGGGTTGGATTCCTGGGTCGGTCCAAACATTTGTGTGATTCACAAATGTTTGTTTCGGAGTTTCGGTGTTTTCTATGTAAAACATGTTTCATTAAGAAAATAAGTATCTATGTATATCAGTAGTCTAGATCCCATAGCACAAGCTTATATTAGCTTAACTTGGGCTAGATAATGTTGTGTGTGAATGTCCACAAATATTTATATTTATTAACAACAAAATTTAAAAAAAAAACTTGCACACAAAAATACCAATTTTTTCTCTTTATAATATTAGTGGGTACATGTAGTTGTGCAAAACGGTACAACTACCTATTTCGTTAGGCATAATGATGACTTTAAACTATTGCCTAATATAATGTCATACAATAAAATTATAACAACTCATTTATGTACGTATCTAAACTAACCGTGTTTTTATCAACTTCGTTTTTAATAGATAATAGTAGATATTTACCTATCAGATAAGAAATACGCAATATAATAATAATAACGGGATAAACAAAGTCGTTTACATTCTTATTAGTATACGTGAGGGTTTTAGTCAGTGGGAGTCCGACATAGCATCCATGTAGGATTTTCTCTCACGCAAAAAAAAAGCTAGCACAGATCTTTTCTGTATAAACGATCACTGCATCGTAAGTTTATGATGCCTTGAGTGGGGGACCGTTTCTAGTGTTACCTACGAACGTTTCCATGCTTTGAAGGAAATGATAAATCTTAGATCTCGGCAGCTAGAATTATACATTTTTCACAATAAATTTGGGATTGAGTCAGCATACTTACTGCTTTTCAAAATTATCTCTCAGCCAGAATGATAGCCATCGAGCTTCTTTAAAAACCTAATAAGGCTGGAAATTTTTCAAAATTTGATAGCCACAATTTGTCCTAGCCCATTTTAACATGAAAAACGTAATAGGTGGTGATTGATTTTATTTAGAGAAAAATTGCGTGACTATGAATATTATATTTAGGAATATTAATCTTACTTAGTTTTTGAACAAGAGGGAATCATGTGTGCGTCTAAAAATTTGCAAGTTTTTATATATACAGTAGCATGCAGTTGCCTAGTATTTTGAAATATATCAATAACCTTACTACTAAATTACTACAATACTACGTAGATAGAATACCTGATAAAGTATATTGTTACACTGCCAGAGAAGCGTTTTGATTTACTGGCCATTTAAATTACTGACATTACTCAATAGGAGCAACATGTTTAATGAAGTTCCTCGCTGATATTTCAAATCAATGTGGTAACGAAATAGCTATTCGATTTAAATAATAACTAGATAGATAATAATCATGATCATTTGTCAAAGTTAGAAAAGTTCCTCTTTCCAGTTTTTCTTTTTTTTTTTTTTGTATGGCAAATTCGTAATTGCTTGAGGATACTTCTATGTTGCCGTTCTACATCACCATTTTGTTGAGGCCATCAGGTAAAAAGTAGGTACTTTTGATCCAACTACAACGATATATTTACTTACCCATAGTTAAATTTTTAATGAATAATTGTTGTTACGAGTGCATAACAGTTATACTTACTTTTCTTAAAAAGAATGATTAACATTTATAAACACAAATGGTGAAGCCGTTTCATAAGCTGTAAGTTTATAAACAGGTGGCTTTCTAAAAATAAAATGTACATGTGGGTTCATACACAGTATAATTTTTTATAACCATTATACCTAGTTAAGATAATTTTCACCGTTTTCTATTCGCGTGTCCATTTACTTGGACCGTCGCTATTGTCAGTTACCCAACCAGAAATCATAGTAAAATAATTTGCATTGTTTTATATACGCGTGTCCATTTGCCTGGACCGTCGCTTTTGTCGGTTATTCAACCAGAAATAATAGTTAAGATAATTTGCACAGTTTTCTAACCGCGTGTCCATTTAACTGGACCATCGCTTTTGTCAGTTCTCCAACCAGAAAATGTCCATTTACCTGGACCGGATCTTGGTTAGGTTTTCTCGCGTGTCCATTTAACTGGACCATCGCTTTTGTCAGTTCTCCAACCAGAAAATGTCCATTTACCTGGACCGGATCTTGGTTAGGTTTTTTCGCGTGTCCATTTAACTGGACCGTCGCCTTGCATAAGAAACAGTGTGTCCATTGATGACTGGACCGTCACTTGTTTTCTCGCGTGTCCATTTAACTGGACCGTTGCTTTGCATAAGAAACAGTGTGTCCATTGATGACTGGACCGTCACTCGTTTTCTCGCGTGTCCATTTAACTGGACCGTCGCTTTGCATGAGAAACAGTGTGTCCATTGATGACTGGACCGTCACTCGTTTTCTCGCGTGTCCATTTAACTGGACCGTCGCTTTGCATGAGAAACAGTGTGTCCATTGATGACTGGACCGTCACTCGTTTTCTTATGTCATTCTGTATACTTATATAAACTTAATATAACAGTGTGTCCATTGACGACTGGACCTTCACTCATTTGCTTATTTTATTATCAATATCAATATATCAACATCAATATCAACACATACAATAAAATCGCAACTGTCTGCCTGTCTGAACGCCTGCGCACGCTTATCTCAGCAACCGCTCAACCGACCGCAATGCGGCCTTCTTCACTGCGTTGCGGTTTACTCCACTTAACATTTAGTGTCCGCTTCCTGTGAATCGGTTCATAAATAAAAAGCCATATAAATCTAAAGAATCACATATAAAATGCAGCGTACGAAGTCGCAGGCAACAGCTAGTATGCAATATAACCTTACTATAACAAGAACTAATACACCTGGACTTATTTGTTCATTAAAACACTTTATGCGAAAAATGTTTAAGCAATCCTTTGGGTACCATTCAAGAATTAATATCCCTGAAATTATTTGTTCATCAAATCAAAACACTTTATACAAAAAATGTTTTGGCAATCTTGTAGGTACTATTTAAGAATAAATATCCCTGAAATTATTTGTTCATCAAAACATTTTATACAAAAAATGTTTTATCAATCGTGTGGGTACTATTCAAGAATTAATATCCCTGAAATTATTGGTTCATTAGAACACTATATACGTTTAATAATTTAGCGACCCCTGTGGGTACTCACGAATTTCACCTCGTCGCCACTCAAGTAAACAGCTAACTTACTGCACAATCACTTTACTAATAATTACACTTTGTACTGAAGTGAACAACTAACTCACTGCATATCACTTTACTATGACCTACACTTTGTACTCGTTAGACAAGTGTTGTCTTCTAGACGTCCGGTGCAAGACTGACCTTGCCACGCCCTTACTTAACACCTTTTCCTACTAGAAATAAACAAATTAAAACATGTATTAATATTGGGCATCAAAACATTCTGGGTTTGGATACGGAAGAAGAATTGAAGTCGTTTATGAATAGTAACAGTATTGAAATTGTCTTATTACTCATAATAGGTACCTATATGAGCACTGGCTAAGAAGCCATGAATTCACTTACAAACTTCAATATAAAATCATGAGGTTACATTAGAAATACAAGCTGGCTCCTTAATATTATATTAAAGTTTATTATTCAAATTCAAAGAATGATGTGATGTTTTGAGCCTCTCCGTTGAGAGTAGTAGACGTTTTTCATGTGTTGAATTGAAACGATTTACTGTATTGAATATGAACCTCCGTGTCCCCCTTTGATGCTTCTTTAAATATAACGAAGTGCTCTCTAATTGAAATATACTCGTATATAGCCATACAACTGTTATTGTACGTGGAGACTTTAACTTAGATATTTTGGAGAAGTCTTCGCAAAGTTTGGATTTATATGTATAACATGTATGTCTATGTATCTGTCAGTTGTTTGGATGCCACAAAACAAGCTTATATTGGCTTGGTTTGGGCTGGACTACTTTGTGTGAGAATAACCAAAAATATTATATCCTTCCTATATTTCTTCGGTGTAGTAAAAACGGAGGGTAGTTATAAGAACTTCAGCGTTTTTGTTAATCCTCATCGCAGTCCATCCGCGACCACGGGCGCTGCAACGTGTCCGAAACGTCGGTGCATGTAAGCAAAAAGTGTTTCGAGTGAGGTCCCGAATTTTATAAGTATGGGTGCACAAATATATATTTATTTTTAAGGAAAAAATAGCTACGCATCTGGCAGCAATTTTCAATGGCCGTGTCGATGCTGGTATGTGGTATGTTTAGAGACCTGATGAAACATAGTTTATGATACATTTATTTCAAGGCTGGTTATAGTGATGATCCCTCAGACTTCGGAAATTATTTCCATTTATAGGTAAAATTTAAAGTAATTCCCTAGCAATATTTTTGAAAAGCTAATGTTTGTTCAATTGCTCAGCCACCATAATAACAGTGGTTGCTGGGGTTACTTTACGAAGAGTACTTACGCGGCTTGGGGTGATTCGCAGGATGCATTAGGTGTGATTGTGATTTGTCTAAGGCTTTGTTGATTGAATCTCGAAACTCTGGTCAAAATGCTGCGCCATTATGGTGTCAGGAATAAGGTTCTCGATCTTATTTAAGCTATAAAGTTTATAGGGTAATTGTCAACAATAAACGATCTGCAGGAACTCCAGTTGTGATGGGTGTCCCGCTGGTGTCAATCTTTTGTTGTGGATTGTTATGTTAGTGGATGGTGCTATTTGAAATTAATACACAATTGATTAGTTGTGACGATGTCAACAGTGCACTCTCATGTGTTGTTTATTGGTTTGGATTTGTTAATCTTTTAAATGATGGGAAAGCCAGAATAATGAGTTTTAACGCCTAGTGTGAGACAGGTGGCGACCAATGTAAAACTTGGTGGATCCGGAATAAATTCTGAGGAGATTGCTGTGTATTTGGCCATTTCAATTGGCTCAAAGCTTCAGTGGGGCCCGTACCTATATATTATGTAGAAGGATTGTCAGGTAAATTGGGTTCTACTGCGTATGCAGTGGGAGCAGTTAGGACGGCTCACTAATGTTAAAATGGTTGGAATAATCTTTTTCAGTTGTTTCTGTGGTATGGTGTTGCGCGGAATTCTTCTCTGAGGAGATTTGGTGGACAGCAGTGGCATATTTGTATTGCAGGGGAGAACTGTAAGAACTATGTGCCAGGATTTCATTTCTACTATTTGATGTAAAATAGAACTTCTACACTTCAACTGCTGAAACATCCTATGAACTACCTATTTTAAAAGCGTGTATTCAGAAACAAGATTATACTATAATCTTTTGTAGACATAGTAAAGAAATTAGATCAGCAGTCAAAAGAAAGGAATAGAGACATGATATCAATAAATGAATATTTGTGTGCATATGCATATAAACACAATATATTATTAAATTTAAAAAGGGAGAGATGTAGTATTTAGATATGAATTTTATTACAATAATTCCAAAGTGGGGCTACGTCATTTCCGCTAAGTACATAGTCGAATGAGCTGTCAACGTCAGCTAGGTAGGGCGTGGCAAGGTCAGTCTTGCACCGGACGTCTAGAAGACAACACTTGTCTAACGAGTACAAAGTGTAGGTCATAGTAAAGTGATATGCAGTGAGTTAGTTGTTCACTTCAGTACAAAGTGTAATTATTAGTAAAGTGATTGTGCAGTAAGTTAGCTGTTTACTTCATATATGGAACCAATTTAATGCATAGATCACAATTCCTTTGAAGTAGTGTTGTAAAAACGCTCGAGTCGGCGCTTAAATGCTCGAGTCGGCGCTCGAACAGTTTGTAAACGCTTGAGTCCGAACTCTAGTCGGGTATAAAACGCTCGAGCAATGGCTTGAGCGTTTTAGTAAAAAAGCTCATTCGGAGCTTCGAACTCGACGCTTCCACGCTCGATTCGAGCTTGAGCGTCAAACGAGAAATAACTTTACTACGCGTTCGCTCTAACTTTGCCGCTGGCGTAGAGGCGTATACCCGAATTGTTAATTAGACGAAGTAAATTGACAGTAGCTAATGTCACTTCGTCATAGAAAATACGCAACATTGTATGAAGAAGTGACATTAGTTGCTGTCAATTTACTTCGTCTTATTAAAAATTCGACTTTAGTATGGAGCCGAGCGGCAAAGTTAGAGCGAACGAGCAGTATGAGAGATTTATTCCTATTTATGTTATATTTAATGATATAACTTTACTATTAAACAATATTATTATAATCTAAAATAAAATAAAAAAGGAAAAGGTAATCGAAATAAACAGAAAATAATTAGGTATTTTTGCTCTACTTTCTGTATTTTTCGCAAAAGAATCTCGCATATTATATAGTGGTCTTTTTAGTTTTCATTTTATTTTATTTATTCTGATTTTTTTTATTTTACTTCAAGGTTTTTTTATTTATTTGTTTCTTTTTATAAGCCACTTTAGTTACCGTGGCTTAAAAAAATTAAAAAACATTACGCAGAGAAACGGAGGCTCTGTTTCTTCTTTTAGTTATGATTAGGCCAGCCTTGGAGAATGCCACCTCACTTGGTACACTTGTACTTGGAACAGCCAAAATTTCAAATGCCATTTTAGCTAAGTTTGGCAATGTGGATTCCTTGTTTTTCCACCACAACCTAACTATCTATGTTCTCAGGTTCGATTGATAAATTTAAATAAATTTCAATCTCATCTATGTCTATGGATCTTCTATCCGATTGTTGTTTGTATAACGAAGAAAAGAAAGATATCTTACTCCTAATTTCAGAAGATACTGCACTTTTCTCGTCCATAGTTTGTTCTTGAGACATTGATGATATTGTGTAATATTTTTCCAAAAAAAATCGTTTCAGTTTTTTTAAAGGTTCTGAATAACTTTTGTTCAAAAAATTATTATTATTCAAACGGGGATCTAAGATCGTAGCTGTTTCTGCAGGAGCGGAGTTTATATTCGAAGAGCAATCATTATTTTAATTTACTAATCATTGCCATTGCAGAATTTCGTGACACATTAAAAGTCTGGTTTTTCAGAACAATTAAAGTCCAAAACAGTTTTTATCAAAAAGGCTAACCACTCACCCTGCAAAAAGTTACTGTAACAATATTCTATTCCTAATATTTAATATTTAGTTATTTGTTAAATACCCACATTTAAAACTTATAACGAACGCTTCGTTCGACGCTTGAGCTGGTAGCTCGAGCTTTTAAGTTGCGAGTCTAAACGCTCGCAAACGTTCAACGCTTGAGCGTTTAACGCTCAAGTCTTTAACGCTCAAAAGCCTCGACTCAGCGCTCAACGCTCGACTCTCAGCGCTTATATTTACAACACTACTTTGAAGCTTATTAATATACATACATACATACATATACTCACGCCTTTATCCCCGAAGGGGTAGGCAGAGGCCTATACCGGCCCACATTTCACCGTGTACAATTCGGTCCCACGTAACAGGTGGTGAGCCCATCGCCGTGTTGAAATGGACCGCCGCCGTCAGAGCCTCGTCCGTTGTTCAGCAGGTGCACGAGCTTGCACGTGAGGTTGACTTGGGCCCGAAGGTGTTGGTAGGGCCCCACTACACCCGTATTAATATGTATGTGCAATATGTGCATGTATATTTATAACTAGACAATTATAATGTAGATCATCCGGTAAAGCCGGGGCCACATTAAAGAAAACGTCAATGCCCATCATCGCGATAAATATTGCGCTAATTATGGCGTTAATTCTTAACGTCACCATTTGAGTAGTGTAGCCGCTTCAACGTAATAATTCTCGCGTGAATGCCCATTCTTGGCGTTAAAATTGACGTTAAGTGTGACCGAATTAAATTTTACAAAAATACCTTAGCTCCTTAAAAATATACTGAATGTATCTATATATAATACTGGCACAGAGAAAATATACTGATAAAAATACCGATTATCAAAACGTGTTTATTCTTTAATTACTACCTTATTTTTATAAAAGAAGAACCTATAATTTACATTTAACATTTTATTTGAAGGATTGAATTCAAAATCCTTCACCTGCAACACGCTTCGTAAAAAAAAATTACCGAATGTTATTGCAACAAACCCTACAAAGAAAAAAATCATTGCGATGAGGAATTGGGTTTTTATTTTTTCAGGTCCTTAGCGAGCTCCGGGGGAACCTCCCATCTTGCTCCCCCGAGGAGAGCCGCCGAACGGTTCTCGACGGGAATAATCTTTGGAAATTCTTTGGCTTTCGGCCGAAATTTTCCCGGCTTTCCGGATTCCCGGCTATAGGGAGGAGGAATACCACCAGGTTTAATGGGTAGGACGGCCCCGTTCCGGGACCGGGAGCCCCACACCCAGCTGTTTTACATGATAATTTTGCAATCCAATATGGCCGCCGCGCCGAAATCATAAAATTTCATGATGGGTATCGTTTAAGGGGGTTTTTGGTATGCTGAGTACGAATTTCGGGTTAATTTAGAGATCCAATATGGCCGCCGCGCCGAAATCACAAAATTTCATGATGGGTATCGTTTAAGGGGTTTTTTGGTATGCCGAGTACGAATTTTGGGTTAATTTAGAGAACCAATATGGCCGCCGCGCCGTTTTCACAAAATTTCATGATGGGTATCGTTTAAGGGGTTTTTTAGTATGCTGAATACGAATTTCGGGTTAATTTAGAGATCCAATATGGCCGCCGCGCCGTTATCACAAAATTTCGTGATGGGTATCGTTTAAGGGGTTTTTTGATATGCTGAGTACGAATTTCGGATCAATTTAGAGATCCAATATGGCCGCCGCGCCGTTATCGCAAAATTTTATGATGGGTATCGTTTAAGGGGTGTTTTGGTATGCTGAGTACGAATTTCAGGTTAATTTAAAGATTCGAATATGGCCGCCGCGCCGTTATCACAAAATTTCATAATGGGTATCGTTTAAGGGTATTTTTGGTATGCTGAGTACGAATCTTAGGTCAATTTTGCAATCCAAGATGGCCGCCGTGCCACTGTTGTGAAATTTCATGTTGTATATCGTTTATGGGGTTTTTTGGTATGCCAAATACGAATTTCAGGTAAATTTTGCAATCCAATATGGCTGCCTCGCCACCGTTGTAAAATTTCATGTAGCATATCGTATAAATGGAATTTTGATATGCTGAGTACGAATTTAGGGTTAATTTTGCAAAATTATCTTGAAATTCGTACTCAGCATATCAAAAAACCCCTTAAACGATACCCCATCATGAAATTTTGTGATAACGGCGCGGCGGCCATATTCGAATCTCTGAATTAACCTGAAATTCGTACTCAGCATACCAAAAAACCCCTTAAACGATACCCATCATGAAAATTTGTCATATCGGCGCGGCGGCCATATTGGATCTCTAAATTAACCCCAAAATTCGTACTCAGCATACCAAAAAACCCCTTGTACAGTATCCAACATGAAATTTTACAAAGGAGGCGCGGCGGCCATCTTGGATTGCAAAATTGACCTAAAATTCGTACTCAGCATACCAAAAAACCCCTTAACGGTACCCATCATGAAATTTTGTGATAATGGCGCGGCGGCCATATTGGATCTCTAAATTAACCCCAAATTCGTATTCAGCATACTAAAAAACCCCTTAAACGATACCCATCATGAAATTTTGTAATAACGGCGCGGCGGCCATATTGGATCTCTAATATACCCAAAAATACTGACTTTTACCAATATACTGATATCGAAAAAAGTCAATAAAATATACCGAAAAAGTATTAAAATACTGAAAACGGTCATACTCTCACGGTGCGCACTGACACACGTAGTGTGGCCGCTTCAACGTAATAATTCTCGCGTTAATCTCTTTGATGTGCCGCCACTTGAGCTATCGCCTAACGTCAAACGGCAATGTGAATGCCGTTGTCGAATTATCGCGATAATTCGGTGGCTACACTAACGTTTAACGTTCATCAACGCCATTATTAATGGCATTTCCCCTTAGTGTGGCCCGAACATAAGAGCCAATTTACTCAGTTATACAAAACGTTAAGGGTATTACAGTACCCGGCAAACAACTTGAGCATAGCGTGAGGTGGTGGGAGAAAGTTTGCGCATGTACACTTACGTGCAAAAATGTTGTGTCATGGAAAAACGCTATTTTTTTTATTATTGACATTTTATTGTGTTAGCTAATAGCTTTTTATTGGTGGTATAGAGAGAAAAGAGATCACGAAGTTGCTCATCGTTGCTCAAGAAGTTTGCCGATTACTGTACCACAGTGGTAGGGCATTGGGCCACAGCTACGAGAACTGTGGGGTGTTGTGCTAAATATCTCGGTCAAGGAGACTCTACTCCTAAATCAAGCTATAATACTACCTAAATACTACTTTTTCACAACACTGGCCCTGAACCACTTGAATATGAAAAAGTTATTCTCGAGCAAGATTTTTTCTGTCAATTCATATACTTAGCCCATTTCGGTTTGTTATAGGGGCAGATTTAACTTTTTCCTGTGTCAAAAGCTCCTGACCTGTTATCTCCTAAAAATACACCTATGCAGGAGGTTCATCCGTTAGCAAGTGCACCTCTTACAAGTGGGGTTGACTTGGGCTCTCGACGCCTTTTCTAGACAAACCCATATTATTGAATAACCATCGACTAGCCGACTGGCCAGTGGTGGCCATTAGAGGGTCGTGGCTCATCATAGTAGCTTTATGGCTAATTAGTACAAATTTGTATTGGTACTACTAAGTAGCTTTTTGAACACAATAAGGTATGTCATGAATTCATGTCTCAGATATTGTTTGTTTGTTTATTTACAGAAATTGGTTGGAGGCAGAAAGAGAAGCAAGACTTATTGGCCAAAAACCAAGACTGTGGAGAGTTTTAACGAAGACATTTATATGGTCGTATTGGGTAGGAGGTTTAATGCAATTCACTTCCGTTGCTTTACGGTAAGCATAATCAACATAATATTTTAAACTAGCTAATGACCGCAGCTTAGCCCGCGTAAAATTTGTTCCCGCGGGAACTTATTCCCGGGATAAAAAAGCTTATGTGTTATTCCAGACTATAATGTATCTCTGTACCAAATTTCAGCCCGATCCGTTCAGCGGTTTGAGCGTGAAAGAGTAACAAACATCCACACTCACAAACTTTCGCATTTATAATATTAAAAGTAAGATTTAAGGCCGTGTTTTTGTCATCACCAGAATATTCGTGATACCACAATTATGGAAAGTCATAAGCAACACTATACAATGCATGCAATGCGCTTCGGAATCAGTCATATAAGTATTCATGTCTATTGTCTCAAATAGCCTCACCCATCTGAATTTAAGTTAAATTCAGTGCGTGCTTAATTTTATGCTACACGTGTAGTTCCCAAACGGTTTTTCCGACCTGGGAACTTAACGGCATATTGTCCAGGTCAACCAGGAGTGATGCAACGGCACTTCCGGTTGACTGTAGTTTAACACACAGGCAATTGGGCTGTGAAATTTCCAATATGTTAAGCGAAATAACTCTGTTGCCAACAGCACGGGCTCTCCACTGCTATTCAGTGAAATGTTGAAGTATTGGTCGGTAGATTCAACAATGAGTCAAGAAGTAGCTATGTATTACGCCATTGGAATGATCATGGCAAATTGGCTGGCCTCCTACTTCGCCCACCAAAGCTTTCTATTCTGCCAACAGTTCGGTATGAAAATAAGAGTTGCAACCAGTTCACTGATGTTTAGAAAAGTAAGTTACTTCTACCACAAATTAGAGATAGTACAGATGGAAACCTACATACTAAATTCGCTGAGGCTACGCACACATAGACAACTTATTTACAGACGCTACGTACACATAGACAACTCATTCACAGACACGAGGTCGGCGGTCACAACCGAATTTTCGATACTGATTTGTGCGCTAGTGTGTGTGTGGCATAGGGTAGGTGTGAAAAAAAAGTACATGAGTTTTCCATCTGTACTATCTCTAATTTGTGCTTCTACTCTACTCTATTGTTTAACTGAGTTACTGTGAAGAATATGATATCGTCACGGTTTGAACATCTTGAAAAATAGAGATCGCTTAGTTCTGTTACCAAACTATTTATTCAATAGCCATATTTAAGCTTGATTTAACACACTGCGTAGTACCACTAGATGTATCAGTAGTAGACCAGAGTAGGTACCTACCAAAAATAAACACTGGCTATTGTATGAATGTGTTTGAGATATTTAATGCAGAATATTATCATTTCTAAATTTGACTCTCTTATAAATATTATTCCTTTGAAGCACTCGTAGCCTGCTAGATTAGTCCTGGGAAATCCTTCCGAGGGCTTACCTGGGGCTCCCAACCGTAGGCTGTTGGGTGTTACGTGAGGTATTTTAGTCGGCAGGAGTCCGGCTTAGCATCCATGAAATATTTTCCCTCACGATAAATAAAAAAAAACCTGTTAGATTAGTGACACAGTAAAACTTTGGGCAATTTTAGAATAAGCACGTTGAACTGTTGGTCCCAATTGCCAGTAATATGGTAGGCGTCGAACTAAGCTGAAAACCTTATGAGCGACCTGAAACATTTCAACAACAGGTTGTAACCGTCGCCTGGCCTTGTCTTTTTCAATATGGTAATATGGTCGAATGCGTGATAAGAAATGTTCACAAGCTACTTTCAATCAGATTGGCAGTGTGAATTTTCTGCCAAACCAATAGTATCTATAAATAAATTTTCCATTTTCAGATAATGCGTATGAGTAATAGTTCCCTTGGAGATACAACTGCGGGTAAAGTGGTGAATTTATTGTCCAACGATATGCAACGATTCGATTTGACATTCGGTTTCCTGCACTATGCGTGGATAATTCCTATACAAGCTGGGGTTGTGATATACCTCGGGTATGTGCAAGCCGGTTATGCAGCTTTCTTTGCCTTTGCCACACTCGTCTTACTTGTGCTTCCAATTCAAGGTGAGCTAAAAAACGCTTTCGAATCAAACAATCTGCATCAAAATGTATCAATATGATCCGCTACGTTAACTTTTTGACTCGAGTTCTCTCGATTTTGACCTCCACAGTAATTTTTATACGCACAAAATGTTATTTGACCTCAAAATTTTAAGCGTCAAATATTAATTATGGTCTAGTCAGAGCTCTAATTACTTAGTCTACAGCCAATGTATTACTGTTTTGATTTTCAGCATTTCTTGGTAATATGATGGGCAAGGTTCGATTCCGCACTGCTGAAAAAACGGATGAGAGAATCAAAGTGATGAGCGAAGTTATCAGTGGAATTCAGGTAATTAACGTCAGATATTTATCATATATTATCACGATGTTGCATCGCATATTATCTGCAGCATAGTTATGTCTACAATCCATGAAATATTATCATTAACTTATATGATATATCATTATTTAGTAGGAGTGGCAGCCTAATGGTTTCTCATTGCGTTGCGTTCACATGGACTAAATTCTATCTACCGGCAATCACTACATATTATAAAACAAAGTCGCTTTCTCTGTCCCTATATCCCTTTGTATGCTTAAATCTTTAAAACTACAATGCAATGGATTTTGATACGGTTTTTTTTAATAGATAGAGTGATTAAAGAGGAAGGTTTATATGTATAATAACATCCAATAAATAGTTGAGAAATACTGTATACCCGTGCGAAGCCGGAGCGGGCCGCTAGTATAATATAAGAATTAGAGGGGTTAGCGGGAATATTATGTTGTTTGACTATTTTCGTCATCACTAGAAATAACTGCCCTTTCCGTCCAGCTATGTAGTATGCGTTTTCGCACTTCACCATCCTGCTACCCCCTACTGTTACGGGGCAACTTTCTGTAAGACTCCTATGAAAAATTCTAAATCTATGCCTATAACCACTTTGGGGGCTAGGCTACCCACCAGACTATACTAAGTCGCTAGATGGCCAGAAGTTAAGCCACCCCAGTCCGTTAACAGGTGCAACACATGCAGATGAAGTTAGTTTAATATCAATAGATCTTGCTGGTTCCCTTACGCTCTAGTTTTACTTTTTTTAATATATTTGTTAAACACATTATTTATGTTTTTTAAGGTGATAAAAATGTACGCATGGGAGATACCTTTCCAAAAAGTGGTCGGTCAGAAGCGAAAGGAGGAACTAAAAGAAGTCAAGACGGCTACAATACTGAGGACAGTATTCCTTGGCTTCATGTTATTCACTGAGAGACTGTCTCTTTTCTTTGCCGTGCTAGTGTTTATATTGTTGGGCAACAATTTTAGTGCTAACGTGGTAAGTGTTTGATCTATTACCTACCTAATCATTTCTTCATCTAAATGTATTCTCAGTTGCTTCTAAACTATGCTTGTATTATGTGCTCGTGATCTACTTTTATCAACTACCTCAGTGTATAGTCTGCACCGTAAGTGTGTGATCTATTACCTACCTAATCATTTCTTCATCTAAATGTATTCTCAGTTGCTTCTAAACTATGCTTGTATTATGTGCTCGTGATCTACTTTTATCAACTACCTCAGTGTATAGTCTGCACCCTATTCTGACTGCAGTTCGAATTCTGGATCGGATCAAAAATTTGTGTGAACCTAAAATGTTTTTTGCAGAATTTCGATGATTTCTTTAAGAAACGTTTCTTATAGAAACATTTATGTACATACTAGCTGATGCCCGCAGCTTCGCCCGCGTAAAATTTGTTACCGCGGGAAGTTATTACCTGGATAAAAGGTAGCCTATATGTTATTCCAGACTATAATGTATCTTTGTACCAAATTTCAGCCCGATCCGTTCAACGGTTTGAGCGTGAAAGAGTAACAAACATCCTCACTCACAAACTTTCGCTTTTATAATATTAGTA